>JAQHUG010000008.1:4878148-4912014 GCA_028555095.1 Dicrostonyx torquatus
TACATAAAATAAAAATAAAAAATCTTTAGAAATAAACACAAAATTCAGTACCTCAATGGCATTTCCCATGAACAGTAGCAACCCCAGAGAACACATAGCATTAACTTGGAAGTCCAGGAACTCAGGGACCATAGCAGTTTTTAATCTCCATACTATAGCTAGTTAGATTTGCATAGCAGTGGCAAAAATGCAAGTGAGAATAATTTAAGGAAATGAGTCATTTGTTTTGGCTCACAGTTTCAGAGATTTCAGTCCATCTGGAAGGGAGGGGATGGCAGAGCAGAATAGCCAGGATGCTACTCTGTTTTCTGACTTTTTTCTTTTTCCACCTTTTCATTCCGTACAGGACGGTATAGCCATCACTCAAAGAGGACCTTCTCTATTAGTCCTCTCTGGAAACCTCTTCAGAGACAAACCCAGAGATAGGCTTTACTGATCTTCTGGGCACTTTCCAATACAATCAATTTGGCAATCAATATCAACCACCACTCTGTATTCAGTACTTATATCTATTGCAGATCTATATTGTGTATGCGGTATACACATATATACAACTCATAATATATTCCATTGGATGCTAACATGCATGTGTGTATCCACCTACAAAAAAAAGAAGCAAGGATACTAAAAAGGGAAGGATATATACATTTAATAAACCCTGTCCACTCAGTTCCCACAATGCTTTTCAACGAGTGTCATTATGCTATAATGAAAGTGGAGAAATTGCTTTGTGGAAAGCTTGGGAGTTAGTAAATTCTGGAGGCCGGGCTGGAACTCAAGTTTCTGCAGTGTGTGCAAACCAACTATGTGACATTGTCTGAAAGTCTAAACCCACTTTTCGACATCTGAAATGTAATGCCTATCTTCTACCCATCTTTAATTGAACCTGACATTAAATTTAGGGAGTGAAGCTTGAAGAAAATGAAACAACACACAAAACACAAATTAACTAAATTACAACAGAAGTCACAAGCAAACACAAATCAACTAGGCTACAGCTAAAGCCACAAGCACTTGCAGACTTCTGTGCATAATGATACACTTTGGCCAGATGATTTCTGTTTCCACTTTGTTCCCATAAATTCTGGCCTGTACCTTTTGAGATTAGTACCCCAGCTTCCACGGGGTTGTGGCAGAGGTCAAAGTAAATCAAGGCGAGATCAGTCTCTGGTACTTCCAGTTCCAGAGCATTCCAAGGGCCTCTACTCCTGCTTGAATCTGCATCTATGGGGAAGGGGGCATGGTAAGGAAGGCCAGCACTTCTCAGCAGCCAAAGCCCTGTTGAGCCTGAGAAGGCTTGGGAGCTGGCTCCAGCAGTTGCTGGGAGAGCATGAGGACCCAACTTCAATCCCTAGTAGCCACTTAGAAAAAGATGAGATTGAATGAATTATACCCCGTTATAATCCTTGACGTGGCAAGAGGAGGTGGCAGAGACAGGAGTTCTCTTGAGCCAGTAAGACAGAATTGGCAAGCTTCAGATTCTGTGAGAAACCTTGTTTCAAAATTAAGGTAGAGTAGGACTGAGGAAGATACCAGACACTGACGTCTGGTGTCCATGTACCACATACCTACATACAATCACACACACACACACACACACACACACACACACACACACACACACACATACATACACATGTCTGTTTACCTTGTGAGGTTGTTTATTTTGGTAGGGCTATCACTTCATACACACCTTTGCTCTGCAATGTCCATTTGATGGTTTGATTGTTGGTGATTATCAAAGTTATATGCTTTGGTTCACATTTTCTTTTTAATTTTAATCAAAACTTTGTATGAGTGCTGTTTACTTTTACATGTCTCAAAATTTCAAAACTGTAACACCAAAAGGTATATTATTGGTTCTAAAGCCCAATTCTCAGTCTCTGAGTCACACACACACCTCATTTTTAGTTTCTGAGGTCAACCTTGTTCAAGGAAGCATTAAGGTTTCTTTTCCTTGGTTTGGTTTCCTCTCAGAATTTAAGGAGTACCAGGTTCACCAACAATGAACCTCTTGGGAGACATGTTGCTTGTCCCTGCCAATTGATGCAGGTTGAGAGGTGCCTCTCAAGAACAACAAGGCCAGAGACTCTGGATCTCTAGAAAGAAGCTTGAGGCCTTGGCTGTCTTCGGCTAGATGTTATAGCAAACTATAAAAAGATGCACGACCAGCATGAGCCTCTCAGGCCCTGACTGTGGCCCCGGACTCGTGTTTTCCAGGACAGAAATGCTTTCCTATCTACAGTTTTTAACAATGGGAGCGGGAATTTAGTTCTGGTTAACATGTATCGGCGGAACATACTAATAGTGAAGTATTTAACACAGTCATACAACATGTGCCAGTGACATTCACCTTCCCTTCATGCACTCCAGCAGTGGAGGTTTGTTATCTAATTACATTTACCTGTTAAGGAAGGTCCACCCTCGGTCACTATAGCTGGTGTCCTCATTCTTGTGTTTTCCAATGTTATTCACTCTACAGGCACACCTATGGAAGAAGCCCTACATCCTGTGTTCTAAAGACTATTTTGTACAATATCAAGAGATTTCTCTTTCTGAGCATGGAGACATTTGGACATAGAAATAATGGTAGACAAAGACAATCATACACATAAGACAAGGTCAAGTGGCATT
Organism: Dicrostonyx torquatus; assembly: GCA_028555095.1. Taxonomy (NCBI): domain Eukaryota; kingdom Metazoa; phylum Chordata; class Mammalia; order Rodentia; family Cricetidae; genus Dicrostonyx; species Dicrostonyx torquatus. Next base: position 4,880,783 of record JAQHUG010000008.1, read on the forward strand.
CACAATGTATTTGCCCACCTCATACCCATATAGTTACTATCCTCACAAAAATAAAAAACATAAACTAAAAACCTCTTTCATAAAGAGGTCAAGAAGCTGCAAGACTTGCTCATTGCTATAGGAACATGAAATGGTGCAAGCGTGGAAACAGTCTGCTGGAATTCCCGTGGGAGTAAGCATTAAGGTACCCAAAGGAATTAAAAGCTCAAGCAAGACTCAAAGAATGATCTGCAGTTCCATGGTCATAGCATCATTCCCAACAATCGTGGCAGAATCAGACTAAGAATGAATGGAAAAGCAAATGAGAAGCAGAAATGAGGTGAAATATGACTTGGCCTTAAAAAAAAAGGAAGGAAATGCTAAATCCTGCTCACATGGGTGAATTTTAAAGACACTACACTGTGTGAAATAAAGCCAAGCCCCCAGGCTGGAGAGATGGCTCAGTGATTAAGAGTACTGGCTGCTCTTTTAGAGGTCCTCCGTTCAAGCCTCAGCACTCACATGGTGGCTCACAATCATCTACAGGGGAATTTGATATCCTCTTCTGGCATAAAGGTGTACGTGCAGATAGAACACTCATATACTTAAAATAAGGAAATAAGTCTTTAGTAAAAAATAAAAAACTAAGCCAAGCATCAGGGGACAAATACTGCATAATTCCACTTCTGTGAGGCAGCCCTCATGGTCAGATTCCAAAGGATAGAAAATGGAATAACGGCTACAGGAGCTGGAGGGAGGAGAAATAGGAGGAGCTGTTAAATGCAGAGTTTCAGCTTTGCAAACGCCAGATGATGGTGAGACAGTATGAATGTGCTTAATGTCACTGAGCTGAGCATGTAAAAAGCAGGAAGGGAAGGAGGACAGAAGAAGGGAGGGGAAGAGGAAGGGATAGTGGTTCTTAGGAAGTACCCACGGGGCCAAGAATTTTACTTCAGAACAGTGTGGAAGGAGGTTCCTACCACAGCTGCTGTTGTCGCCATTTTAGAGATGTGTAAATGGAAGCTAACTTGGAGTGAGTAAATTATTTGCTCAAGGCTACACAAACAGGAAGTGGCTGTCCCTGGCTGCATATTCAGACTGTCTAGTGGGAGTACCTGTCCTGTTCCAAACTATATTCTGACACTCCATAACCTGTACTGTTCAGTCTTAGCCAATGGCATCTGGCTACACCAAGCAAACTAAGCCCTTTATTCATTTAAATCTTCCATGGTTGGTCTGTTACTCTTGGGTGCCAGGAGTGGCATTAGAATGGTCATTTTCTATCTCTCAAAGCCCTTGTTTTATGTACCACAGTGACTTATTTTTGCCATGTTTTTTTTAATCACAGTGTTATCATTTATTGAAGGTATATATACTAATGTGAGACTTGCCTAAGATTCTTGGCATTTTTACTATAGCATCCCCACACTGTAACATCCTGACTATCACATAAAGTTAAGTAGTCAAGTCAGACAGCTAATAAAACTAAAAACTGTTTCTTAACTTGTTCAAGGCCAAGATGTGTCCCATGAAGTCAGTCATAGCATTCTCTGTTGCCCAACTCTTAATGTGCTTAAGAGTCACTCAGTTTCTCAATTCTGAGTTTGGTCTTGACTCAAACACCCTTTTATATACTAGCAATGTCTAGTAATCTTTCATGTAGCATATGAGTTTTGAAAAGTCCCCTTTTGAAGAACATATTTTCATCAGCGATCTTCCCAGCAAGAACTAGAAGTAAGGACTAATGAACTCTCACTTCGGACTTCTTCTAATCTGTGATTTTACCATACAAAAGCTAGAAGACTAGAAGCCTCATTTAAAATATTGAGAACGAGACAGGGGAGCATAACGTAGAGAGACGGTGAGTTTCCATAGATCCTGGATGCCATGCTAGAGCCTAATAGGTCTTGCTTTAAAAATTCTGCCTCTTAATATTAGTTTTCATATAGCATGCTCTTGACAGCACTTATTATTAATGACCTATGAGTGACGAAGGCGAAAGTCAGGTAAATGGAATCCAGAAGTCAAACAACAGTCTCTCCGAAGCAACTGAACCTCGTCCAGCTGTAGCATAATTTGAGGAATGAGCTAAAAAGCAGTGCTGAAGAAAATACCAAGCAAGAACTGGTGATTTAATCTCTAAAAAGCGCCACTGGAGGTTGGATGGAGGGAGTGGGAGAATGGTTGCAGTGTTAAGGACTGTTCCTGGTCAATCTCAAAAGAGCCCAGCTGTATGGGTAACCCTGAGCTCTCAGGCAGCTGGGTCTGAAGGCTCAGAGGCAGATATATTTCTGCATCTAATGTTTCCTGGCTCCTCGGTGCTGGCAAGCTCAGTGGGGTTTGGGAAGGGTCAAATGTATTGAACTCCTGTCAGACTTTCCAGGGTGGGGAAAAGTCAATGATTTTCATCTTAATCCCAAGGCTGCAGTGGGCTCAAATTGGGAAATCTATTCCATATGTTCATGATATTAGTTCACAGAAGTCCTAAAATGTTTCTTCCGGAGTTTTCCAAGCCTCCTCAGCTTCTTTGGTTTGTTGTGTTTGAACCATGACAATTCCGTATCTGATGACTATTAATTGAAAACTAGTGTCCTTTGTGACAATCATCTTTCCCAAGAACTTTTACATCGTCGTTCTCCATTGTCTCACAACCAGAACAGTGAGCCCAGTCGCACTGTGTCCTGTGCACACACAGAGGACTAGCTGGGTAAAGGCCTTCAAATCTGTCCAGCCCTCTGTGGCCACAGCTGAGGACCAAGAGGAGAATACCCAACTCCCAAACTCATGTGGTTTTTTGTTTGTTTTTGTTTATCCCCAATACCCTCCTTCTAAACCCAGAAGGTTTTTTTTTAATGTGGGAAATGGTAAGTATTCTGTCTAAAATTTGGACTGTACCCAGGTTTGAAAGAAAACAAAACCCAGCACATTTCTCAGCTGATCTTCCAGAGATGGTGACATCATACTGTTATTACCCTATATTATATTACCCTATATCACAAAATCCCTTCATATGGAGTTTTACAACTATAAGTTGAATTACTCTGGGGCAGGGGGAAAAGAGCAAGCAGACTGAATTTGAACCCATAGCTTCTTTCCCGTGTGTGGGCATCTGTGCATGTGTCAGGACAGCGGTGCATACAGGGCGCAAACATCTGCCGGAGAACATCAGGAGTCCTGCGTTATTGCTCTTTGCCTTGCTTGACTTGTCACTTTCCTGTGAGAATTACTGGCTAGTGAATTTCTGGGATCTTCCAGTTTCTGACTCCCAGCACTGGGATTACAAGAACATCCGGCCATGTCCATCTTTTTTCAGTGTAAGTGCTAGGAATTTGAGTGTGCATCCCTGTAGTGGAACAGCAAATGCTACTGTAGCCTGAGCCATTTCCTAGCCGTAATCTAAAAACAAGCAAGCAAGCAAACAAACAAAACAAAAAAAAAATCAAGAAACAACAATAACAAAACATAACCTTGGCTCATTTCTTCTTTACGTTAAAGTGTTCTTTCATGTTATCGTATTTCCAATGTTTCTAGAATCTAGAGTCTAAACTGTTTTCCTAATAACAGAGATATGCTCATTTTGCAAACACTGGAGCTTTGGTTTTGTCTCTTGCTGGTCTGATTTTTAACTGAAGTAGAGAGATGATGCCACCTGGTCAAGAAGGCAGGAGAGATTGCCAGGGCCATGCTGACTTGCTGCAAGTCACCTGCTCCCGACGTCGTGCGCATGAAGTTCTATGTTATCTGTTATCTGAAGAAAACAAGATATCTGGCTCACTCTGGGAATGTGCTAGCAAAACTCCTATCGAGTCCAGTAGAATATCACCAGCTCTTCTCAAGGGCAAGCACTAGAAATACAAAAGCTTAAAGGTTAGAAGCAGCCGAAAATACTCTGAAGCCTCTAGTCTCTGCCAAGTGTCCAGTATTTCACAGCCGTTCGAAAGCATTTCTTCTGGGCTTTTCCAAACCTCCTTGGTTTCTTAAGTTTGCTTCATCTGAACCACTGCAATTACATATTTGAAGCATATTAGTGAAAAGAGTATGACCTTTGTGACAAGGTCACGTGAATAGTAAATGGAAAAGCCAGAAAGAGCATGAGGCTCTGACTCTGGCCCCCTTTCATTCTCATTAAACAGTGGCCTTGAATTTTAAGATGTATATGTAAATAGTCACTTCGCTGAATTTCCATGCCCTAATAGCTATCATGAAGGAATTCTTGTAGAGTAATTCATACAGCACTAGAACTTGCCCAGTAAACATATTTTTAATGATGATGACCAAAGCATACTCGCATGGCCATTTAAACAGGTGAGGTGATCATTATATTTCTTCCCTTCCTAAACAAGGTTTCCATTCATTTAAGAAATATAACATTCCAGGATGCATGTTGGGAAGAGATAAGACTTGCCTCAGAGCCAGTTCTGGGGAGGGGATGAAGGCACAGGCTCAGGATGTGAGTAGAAAGATCAGGATGCAAAAATGCATTTTATCTCAAAGAAGCATATGCCTTTAGGTCTTTTCCTTGAAAGCAGTAAAGCCCAAGGGGCTGGAGGGGAGGGGTACCACAGAGTCTTTCCTTATTTTTCTTCACCAACATGCAATGACTTATCTTCCTCACATTGTGCTTTAAATCATAAATAGAAAATGTTAATCAAGCCCAAAAAATTCCAAGTAACTATTCCAAGTAAGTTAGTGAAGTGTTTGTCGAATTGCTAGGATGCCATTAATATCGGAGTGAGCAACATCACCCGGCTTGTCTGAATCTATTATCATTGAAGTTAAATACACTGCCGTACAAAATTTGCATTTTTCTTTGTCCGAGGAAGAAGCATCAGTTGGAAACACTGACAACACAAGAAACACAGGCAACCTCCGAACCTTCCCGAGAGCTCAGTTGCCATCCTTCCCCTTTCAGAAACTTCAATCATCCCATCAATCTGTTGTTTCTTTTTAATGGACACCACTGGTCTGGTACTGTCAAAACCTACCTGAGACCATTATGGAGTCCCCTGTGCAAGTAAACTCCTAACAAGGACCTTCACTCTGGCTTACAACCTTGTGTCTACAAATAAATTAGCTCAAACCTGCCTTATCCGAGTGTGCACAACCAAACTGCAGTGAGACATCCCTCTGCCCACCCACCCTGAGCCTAGGGACATGACTGCTGCTCTTACTCACTAGTCTCAAACTGCCACACAGCCTTGGCTGCCTGTCAATTATTTCTTGTTGAAATGGCATTTGGTCACCCACTCACTGTGATGTACCACAGATGGCTTGGGTTGTCCCTGTGCCTGTCCAGAAGAATTACACTGCAATAAACTTTGCTTTAATGCTTGTCAGCTAGCAGTCCTCCTGGAGATCACTTGGGAGCTCCTACCATGTGATTTAATGAGGATGTTTCCTAAGTGGTCCTGCAACAGTTTCCTGAAAGGCTTAAGAATGATATCTCTGCCATGTAGACACAGAGACAGTCATTCCACCAGCATTCTCTGAATTTGACTCTGGTCAGGGCTTTGACTTGTGTGGTAGAGCCACCAGCATCTCATAGAACGTGCCACAGTCCTTTTTGTAATTTCTTTTCAGTCATCCAAATAATCCTTTTGTTGTTAGTGGTGGTGTTTCTTTTTTGGTTTGTGTTTGTTTTGTTTTGTTTTCGAGCCAGAGTTTCTCCATGTAGCCCTGGCTGTCCTTTAACTAACAAAAACTCACCCACCTCTGAATCTCAAATGCTGGGATTAAAGGCATGTGCCACCACTGCCCCGCCATCCAAATATTCTTTTAATATCATGTATCAAGTTAGAATAAGAAAAAAAGTACAAGGGACTAGACAGATGGATCAGCAGTTAGTAGCTGTCGTTGGTCTTGTACAGGACCTTTGTTCAGTGCCTAGCATCATGTCAGCTGGCTCATAACAATCTACAACTCCATTAATCTATGCAAGCCCTCCTCAACACTGCAGCTCAGGCTGGGTGACACAGTCACCCAGAGGATCTTGTTACAGGTGCCTTGTTGTGATCTCCCTCCAAAAGATAAGACTACCATTCAAAACTCCCCTTTGTTTTAATATAGAGCATCTGTGAGGTTAATTCTGAGTCTCTTACAAAGAGATGGGCAAAGAGCGATCTTCATCAGCTCCATACTGCAAGCAGAGAATGCCCCTCCCACTTGTTGCTAGGCTAAGAATACCCACTGCTACCTAAACCTGGTGGATCAGACTGTAAAACCCAGTACAGGAGAGGCTGAGGCAAGAGGTAGCCCGGGCTACAGAGTGAGTCCCTGGCCTACCTGGGGCTACTGATTGAGATCTTATTTCAAAACAAAGAAACAACATATTTCAGTTGATAAATAGAAAAAAATGAAACAGATATGAATAGAGATTGTGATTAGGGTCTGGTGGTCTTCAACATTCCTGTGATAGTTTTTTGTATGAGTGTTGTTGGTTTATAAATCATTTCTTGAATTAAACTGAGATCACTCATTTCCAAAATCAGACATAACATTCAAGCCATCTCAAATAAGGTACAGGTCTCACCTAGCAGTGGTGGCGCACGCCTTTAATCCCAGCACTCATGAGGCAGAAACAGGCAGATCTCTGTGAGTTCAAGGCCAGCCTGGTCTACAAGAGCTAGTGCCAGGACAGGCTCCAAAGCTACAGAGAAACCCTGTCTCGACAAACCAAAGCTCATGCAAAAAAAAAAAAAAAGTAAGAAAGAAATTCTAAAAACTACCATTAATTCAGAAATTGAAAACAGAATCTATCCATCTTTCCAGGGTACCACAGGTACCAGGTGCTACATAATGATCATTCCTAGAACTCACTCCCTTATCAAAAGATGCCATTGTGGCACAGTGACATAACCAATTATTCTAAATATATCACCTAGAATAAATTAGTGAAAGGATTGATTTTATTTTCATAGAGATTTTGGAAAGCCCAAAGAAGAGTGACAAGTTGCATTAAAAATAGCAATAATGTACTGGCCACTACAATCTAGCAAGCGTGACCTCTGAGAAGTGGCAGGGACCATGGCAAGCCTGTCTGGTGAGAGGTGAACCCATCAGCAGAAGCACTTACAGCAGGACCTTGAATCCAGTCAGTAATGCAACCCCTGTTAGGAATACCCACTGAGAGGGGAAGAAAGGGGGATATTCCCAAGTGTGTTCCTTTTTCTGAGGTCAGATTTCCTACTAATGGCTTCAGCTTAATGGAACCAAGGTTAGTGACAGATATCAGTGCAGGGGAAGTATAGGGGATGGAGCCGAGGACCAAGAGCAAATCCCAGCACAAAAGCGACTGCTCTTTCATCTCTATCACACCATCACTTCCAGGTCTCTGCACAGCTCTGCCTCTGCTCTTCCTTCAGTTTCTTCATTCTGTCTCTTTGTAGTTTGTGAGCACAGCTCTACCAAGGGAGGGAGAATGTAAGTATATTTGCCTGGCTCAACCTACAGTAGTACTGTTATTAACATTACTATTATTGCTAGAAATTCAAATAATTACTTTTCATACACACATCACTGGTGTTGCCCCGACTCCCCCTTGCCAGGCTCATATCCCATCACCCAGCTAGAGCAGAAGCCAGCTGGCACAGGCTTATTTCTCCAGCCTCAGCCAGAGAATTGCCACTTCAGCAGACAGGAATGAGTTCCACTCAGATATCTGGAGTGTTGTGCCCTCCCTCTTTTAGGCCACTTATAGCCAAAAGCTGACTCACAGAAATGGTGGAAACAGCCCAGCCTTCCTCTCTACGTTGAGCAAATTCTTGTATGATTCACTCTGTATGATGATGTGGTGAGAACAATCAGAAGCTCGATAAGTTCTCAAGCCACAGCTTTGCTGTTTTCTTTTCCTCCCAGGTTTCCCTCACATCTCAGAATTCTTCAATAAGCACCCTTGATGAAGCAATTGCACGGTAACCCCAATTTAGGAACTCCAGTCTAAGGATTTCCCTCAGCAGATATTAGCATTTAGGGTTCAGCTGTCGTTTATTTCCTGGTTGAGCAGTTGGAATAGCTAAAGTCAAACTGGCTACAGGAGCGAAGACTAGTAATTTCAGTTTTAAGGACAAGGAGACTCTGAGCATAGCTGAAAAATAAAAAGCCCAGAAGCTGCAATGCAGGGATGCACTCATCTGTCTTAACAGCTGATATAAGTCACAGTTGAGAGCAGCGATCGGTACTGAACCCGAGGACTGCCAAAATGATAGGATCGAGTGTGTCACTTGGAAACTGCGTGTACACCCAGAGAGGATGCGAAGCATATTGTCATTGAACACTGTCATACGCTTTGTGGATAGATTGTGTCATCCCAGTGACAGCATATCCTGCAGAAGAGGTCTCCAAGGAAGGCAGAGGACAGGTCTTTATCTCTGTAGCTCTCCTGAGACCATAGGAGCAAGTTTCAATTAAAGACAATGGAAGAATGAGAGCGTCTCTCAGCGCTAGGAGCAAGGACTTTCTGTCTTATTTCACAGTATCATGTTTCATATCATCACAAAAGGAAAAGGGAAGCTGTTCAGAGACAGAAAGCCATGGGCACCTCAGTAGGATCTGCCTCACCTTTCCTTTCACGGCCTTCTCATTACACTCAGCAAAAACAGCAAAGCAGGATACGATTAGATGATGAGAAAAGATTATTATTACTAATACTAATAAGAATATGCTTCTCATAGGTACACACCAAATATTTTAGATATATTCATCAGAAATCAGTTAGCAGCAAGCCGTAACATCCTAACAAACCAGCATAGCATTCAGTACAAGGCCAACATCTGAAAGGCACAGCAAGGATCAAGATGGAAGAGCAAGCACACCAGCATAAGGGCATGCACTAGCTATAATGAGGTCTCAGGCATTTCAGTAATTCTGGGATGCTGTAACCAACAGGACAATGCTGTCTGGTGGCAATTGCTATGGGATGCTGATATTTTAGAAGCAAGGTTTTCAATTTAAAAAAAAAACCACATAAAAACCACTTGGACAACTGATGAATAGTAAAGGTTTCTGGGCTCCAGTCTAGTTTTTCTGATTAAAAAGTTCAAAGGTGGAGTCCAATAATTCAGACTTTTGGGTAATTATAAGGCAATGCTAATGGTGGTGGCTATGGGGTGTCCTGATGGGAACATTCTTTCCTAGTAAAACTAATGAAGAGATATGCATCTGACTGAGAGCCAATGAAAACAAAGAAATATAAAAGCCTCTGCAATCTCTAACAGAGAGAGACTCCACCTTCTGCTAACAGCAGGGGGAAACTGGTCCAGAGTGACCAAATCCCAAGGAAGCCAAACTATCCAACCCAGGTAAGCTGGAAAGACCAGGACCTGGTTGGGACAGTTGGGTCTTTCCTTTGGGAAGGAGCAAGTAGGACAAAGGTCCATCAAAATCTTGAACTTCAGAATGACCCCCATCTTTGAAGTCTATATAAAAGACCTAATATCTCTATTAAGAGTTGGGATCCCTTGGTTGATTAAAGCCAATGAAGAGGCCTTCCACTCTCAAAAATCTGTGCTCACACCACTGAAGGATCATTGACACTGATCCCTAAAAGTGTTTAATATGCCAAACCTCATTTCAGCAGCTGTTTCTAAGGACTCAGCCTGCTCTAGAGAGACCTCATGTGAGACATCCAGGACCATTGCTCCATAGCACGCATGCTGTCCTTCTGAGACTCTGGCCCTCTCGTGTGTTAGGCTTGAACTCGTCCACCCGTGATGCATAGACACATAAACGTGCAGACATGGCACGTTCGTACATTAATGACTCTGACGCATAGAATCTGAAAGGAGCTATAATTCAACTTGAAGAAATTCAGGGAAATTCTTCATGGCTCTGTCTTAGAATGTATATTCATATCCTGCATGAGAAACTTCACCCAGATCCATAAAGAACATGTTAACAGCATCCTGGGTAAGTTTTCATTTCTGCAGCCAGTGAGCCGAAGACTATTGTATAAAGGAGTGGGTCAGGATAAGGTACATGTGGACAGGTAGGGCAGCAGTTTTGAGTATGATTGAAATGCCAGAATGTGTGCCAGAGTCCTTGCATATCTCGCCAGGTTTTTATGATAGCTTTAAAAGAGGGGCTGGCTGGGGAGACAGTTTAGTGAGTAAAATGCTTGCCACTCAAGTGTGAGGTCCCAGTTTGATTTCCAGAACCTAAGTTGAAACAATGGAACAAGCCAGGCAAGGTGACACATGCTTATAAGCCCAGAGAAGGGGAGGAGACAGGTGAACACCTGGGAGCTCTCTGACCAACCAATTTAGCCTAACAAAAATAAACAAGCAAACAAACATAAAAAAGTGGATGGTGCCTGAGGAGGAATGACACCCAAGGCTGTCCTCCAACCTCCATATATAGATGAAAGCACACACATTTGAGAAAAAGAGGACGAGAAAAACAAATGGAAACAAAACAGCCACAATTTCTATTACCAATGTCCATATGTGATGGGTATGAAAAGCAAAGTTAGTAATTAATCGTGGTTGAAATACTCAGAAACTCAAAATCAAACTCAGCCTCCAGAGTGCTCGGATTAAAAGAATGCCCCACCATGCCTGCCTAACTGCAGGAATATTTTTGATGGCTGAGTTGGGTCACATGTCTGATTCTAGCACCATTCATGCTCTAGAGAAAAGTGCCTTGGCACTGGACCTTCTCATCTTCATCCTCATGAACAAAAGGGGAGGGATTACTTAAGAGCACCAGAGAACCAGGGGCTTTATAAGAATGCGAGCCAGAAAGAAAAGTCTTCAAAAGAGGGCATGGCATGTGCCAGTAAATGCAGAATAGGAGACAGCATGGGCTCCTTTTTGGAGAACAGAGTGGAAGGCAGGGTTTGCTTTCTCCATGGGGCAGAGAAGGCATAAGCATAGACTTGCCAAGTCTATAAGATAAAGCAAAGATGATGGGGTGTACATACCTAGGAGGGTCCTTAGGTGTAACATGAGGGGCCTGCTTGTTGGGGTTTCTGTCCTGCCCAGTACACCACAGCCGGCAAGCCCCAAAGAAAATCACACAGAGAGTCTACATTAGGTTATACACTGATTGGCCCATTAGCTCAGTCTTCCTACCAGCTCCCATAACTTATATTAACCCATTGTCAGCCGCATGGCAAGTACCTTTTCTCAGCTGGGCTGCTACATGTTGCCTCCTTGGAGATCTGTGCAGGAATTCCAGGGAAGCTTCCTGCTTCCCAAATCTCCTGTTCTCACCTCTACTTTCTGTCTGGTTTTCCCGCCTATACTCCCTGCCTGGCCAATCAGCATTTATTTAAAGCATGATTGACAGGATACAGAATTGTCCCACACCACTTAGGAACCTTAGGTTTGATCTCATTATTATTTAAATCAGGCAGCAAATACCTACAGAAAACTGACTTATTCAAAGCTACTCTTCCTGGCAGGTACCGGTAACTCTCTTCATTCAGTTTATTGTAAAGCCATGTCCAAACCACACTTGCTCCCTGAAAAAGTCTACTCAAAACTATTGGCCATACTCTGTCTTTCAGGACTGCTGCAACTTTGAATCACTGCTTTAGCTTGCACAAGTTTTTGAGGGGAAGTAATAAATAAATAAATAAATAAAGTTTAAAATACTATTGGAGTGAGCAACACAAATTTTCAAATTTAGTACTGAAGAGTCCAGGTTTTGAACCTAATGAAACATAACCCTAAATTGATGGTGTGAGGGGTAATTTAATTACTTCAGTTATTGCCTTAAAACTTAAGAGCTGAGGTTTGGTTAAAAGAGAAAGAATGGGACAGGGGATTGCATAGCTAAACATGCATAGATAAAGGAAAAGGCATTTAGTGTATAAATAGAGCCATGGATGATAACTTGATGCTAACTACTAAGAGGAAAGCATAAGTTCATTCTTGATCTTTTTGGAATTCTTAATTATGAATAAATGGATCTCATTTCTCAGAGTGCTCAGCTTCCCTAAAAGTTCAAAAAGAGAATTAAATATTTAGGGACTCGCTTTCCAGCTTGTCTTACAAAAGCTGCACTCTTGCAGTTCAGCATAAAAAGAATAAAAAAAGCCAAAATAATCAGCTCAACTTGTGCTCTTAGGATTGAAGACTTCTGTAATTGTGTATCTGTGCTGGAGTTGAAATGTCAAGAGTGGTGACGACTCATTTGGAAGGGCTTGGGGCACAGATCTTGTTTTGGAGGTGAGTAGTGATATGTAGTATGCACATATGCATGTTTGGTGAATGAACATGAAGGCACACAGACATAAAGAGGCCAGAACAGTGTATGTGCGCTCTCCTCTGTCTCCTCTCTCTCTCTCTCTCTCTCTCTCTCTCTCTCTCTCTCTCTCTGCAGGTTCTGAACCAGAAGCTCACTATTTCCTGCTAGGCTGACTGACTGGCAAGCTGTAGAGATCCACCTATCTCTATGTTTCAATGCTGAGATTACAAATATGTACACTATGCTTGGCTTTTTAAATGAGTTCTGGATATAAAACTCCAGTTTCCATATTTGCAAATCAAGCACTCTAATCTACTGAACTATGTATCTCACCAGGCATGGGGTCAAAAGAGGTGGTCTCAGACCCTAACTCCAGAGAGCACCTCCTGATAAACCAAGGGCTGCTTCCCTCAGTGCAGCAAGTAGGTTGAAGACAGACCCAAACCTCTCCCACACCACCTGAGATCCAGTCTCCCCAGTCTGCTCCCAAACTCAGCAGCAAGAAAGTTGCTGTGCTCTCCCTTTCCTCTTAGACCCCATCCCCAAGGGATCACAAAGACCTTCTCCTCCAACCTTCCTTCCATCAGCTCTTTCCAGTAACCCAGCCTTCAACACCAGCAGGCATTCTCTGGGCACATATCAGCTGAGCAGTCCATGAATATTATCAGAAAGCAGGCAACACACAGCCATCACACTCTCCAAAAATCCAGAGAGGAAACAGAAACAAGGTGGGAAAAAACAAAACCAAACCTAAAACAACAACAAAAAACAAACTCGACAAAGTTGTTCTCCTTAAACTGACACCAGAGTCCCATTGTTGAGGACAACACCCACACAACTCATTGAGTTTGAGCATGGGAAAGTTAAGCAGGTGCCTACATGGAACCCTCAGCTGTATGTTCTATTCTCTTTGATACACGGAGGTGGTCTTCAGGTCACTGAAAGTGAAATTTAGACACCAAGTCAGTCACAAAACCTTGCCCTACAGTCTGTCCTGTCTGCACAATATGCTAGGGCAACAGTGGCACAGAACTTGTGGAAGTAGCCAACCAATGTCTGATTTAATGTAAGGTCTACTCCACAGGAAGGAACCCATACCAACATTGCTTGGATAACCAAGAACCAGAGACTGGTGATAGTCTGATATACCCACAGATGAGTGCTTCCTCCAGTCATCATCAGAGAGGATTCCTCTGGCAGCACATAGGGACAAATGCAAAGAACCATAGCGAGACATTGCGTTAAAAGAGGAAGCACAAAGAATATAAAAGTCAGGGGTGATGGAATAAACCTGGAAAACAAGATCCTCTGAATCACATGGAGATTGAAGCAGCAAGCACAGGGCCTACATGGTTCTAAACCAGGTATTCTGAATACATTACACCTATTAACTTAGCATCCTTGTGGGGCTCTTGACTGTGAGAACAGGTGGGTCTCTGAATCTTGTGCCTGCTCTTGGCACACTTTCTCCTGTAGGGTGGTCATGTCCAACTTTGATATGAAAGTTTGTGCTTTAATATTCATCCAAGACACCAGGAGTTAAAGAACTTGGAGGCATGGACTATGGTCCACTCACAAGTCCTTATCTTTTCCTCCAGGTGTATCCACTTTCCTGTGGACAAAATGTGAATAAATTTTTAAAACAGTTGGATTTCATGTGTTGGGAGTTTTGCCAAGAAGAAAGGACAAAGCAATTGTGGTTCTATGCCCAGAAGTGGCTATTGTGATAGAAACTATGAGATCTCACCAGGAGTCAGAGAGAAATTAGGATGTTTGTATTGAGGAAGAGCTAAGGTTTGGATTTACAGATTTGCTGGATTTTAAATTAAAGGAACAGAAGTAATTTTGAAATATGGAGGACAGTGTGTGAAATATGGAGGGCTTAATTTAGAGTTGATCCAAAGGATTCTGTGATTGACAGCAATCAACATGCAACAAAAAAAAGATGGTTAACTGAGGTAAAACAATAAACAAGACAGTGCGGAAAGAGGCAAAGGGACTGAGAGGTGGTACTGAACAGATCAATTAAGTTACAATTATTGCTACAATCTTGGAGTCACAATCTCAGTGTTCCAGGGGTAACAAACAAACCTTTCCACATCTAAGCCATGCACAGTTGTGTTCAGCAACTGTTTCATGGCGTGGAACCATTTTAGGGTTCTGCATCTCAATGTGCATCATCTGTAGTCACTGTCAAATGGAAACCAAATCATGAAAATGGCATATCATCTCATAATGGCTTCAACTCCTCATTCCATTGCCCAAGAACCATGTGGACAGCCTCACTCCCTGCACCAAGTATATGGTAACTTGTAGAACTCTCAGTGAGTCCTGCTGGCTACCACCATGAGGACATTCCCTCAATGACAATTATTAACACTGTACATCTGCGTGGTTAGCATGCCCCAGGGAGGCTGTAGACATGCCTACAGTCAAAGCTTTAGCACATAGTTGAGAGCTGGTATGATCAGTCAAGATGTGAGTGGCTCATGTGCTAGAAATTTTCTTCCTGCTACACTAGACTCTATCAGAACTCTATACACTTGATGGCAAATATCTGAACATAGAATTAAATAGTCAGTCATCTAGGTCTTTTCTAAGGCAGAAAATTCTAAGCTTTTTTGGAATTGGACTGCGGATGTATTTGATTACTACAGGGTTAACTATATTCCTGTGTGGATAACTAGGCCCTAAAGGATGAAAATATGGGAATAATAAAATTTTACTGAACATAATTTATCCTTTCCTTGATGATTTAGAAGACACCTTCACCTCCCATAGTGAGTTAGAGACATGTCTGTGAACATCAATTAAACCTGAACTACGGATGTGCAAGGCAATAACTCATCTGGGTTTTTTGCATGCTGAGAGCTCAAGCAGGGCAGCAGGAAGAGAGATGACAGCAGGAAGTAGAAGGGACTGGAGATGGGGAAACTAACCAGGTGGCAGGACCAGTTCTCAAGGGTAAAACCAGCATTTGAATAATGACATTCAAGTAGTTAAGGGACCTTGTGTTTCAATCAGGGTTGACATACCCAGGAGGTACCATCCAGGTGCTACAAACACACAGCCAGAAATATTACTACACTTATCATGCAGACAGATCATATGTCTCTAGTCTGGTAGGTTAATTGGTTAGCAGCATGTTCAGTGTGTCCAACTGGTAGGATTTCTTTGGAAGTCGTGGTTTATTGATGTAGAGATTTTATAGTGTAGTTTTATTGATAGGGATTTTATAGGACCAAATAAAACTGCTGATCACTGTAAGGCTCGGGATAAAGGTGTGGCTCCAGCAGGAAAGGCAAATCAGGAAACTACCTTTAAACATAGGCAGAGAGGAAAAAAAAAAAAAGAAAAGCTCCATGCTGAGGGATAACCCTTCTGTATGCTGTGAATATATGAGGTCTGATTGGTTGATAATTAAACCTGCTTTGGCCTATAGCAAGGCAGAATATAGTTAGGTGGGAAAGCCAAACAGAATACAGGGAGAAAGAAGGGCAGAGTCCAGGGAGAAGCAAGCCAGCTTCCCAAGAAACAAGATGCCAGCATACCAGTAAAAGCCACAGCCGTGTAACAAGACATAGATAAATAAAAATGGGTTAATTTAAAAGTAGGAGCTAGTTAGCAACAAGCCTGAACTGTAAGCCAAACATTCCATAATTAATATTGAGCCTCTGAGTTAGAAGTGGCTATGGGACAGGATGGGACAGAGAAACCTCTGTCTATAGCTCCAGCTTAACAAGCGTCTTAGCTATCTGGTGTATTTGAGTGTGCTCAGTTCAGAGTGTGGCCACCTGGGATGCACTGGGGCTCCTACCGATAGAAAAAGAGGAGAAAGGGAACATGGTCCAGTTAGCTGTGGATATGAGTTAGGCAAGAGATCATCTTCCTGGGAGAGAGGATCAGATTAAAGAAGAAAGAATCTGATATGATGAAATGAAAAGCAACAGGAGTTACGATTTACCCTGTGGGAATCCTAGCTAGCAGCGCTTCATGAGATATGTTTCACCACATAGCTGTTATGGTCCCCATTTTAATAACTGTACCAATATTCAAACAAGGACAAAAGAAACAGGTTGTTTATAAAGAAACTCAATTCATAGAAATATGTCAAAGACCAGTTTTAGTCTAACAGAGTTAACTTCAATTATTCATTGTCTTACCTTCCGTCCGTATGCCCGTGGACATGAATCTTCTGTTAGCACTACAGTGCAGAACCAGACGTGAATGCACTTGGACGAGATGGCTGGGGATGAGAGGAAGCAGGTCTATTCAGGAAATATGGTCGGAGCAAGGAGGAAGATGTACCACATGTATGAAACTGAGAAGACTTTGAGGCAACCATGAGAAGGAAACAGAGAAGAGAGGAGGCAGAGAATGGGCAAGAGTCCAGACAGATTGGCAGGAATCTGTGTGGAAGGTCCTAGGAATCATTTGTAAATCCCCTCCATTGCAGAATCAGATGGGTGCCCAGACTCCAGTATATACTCTGAGCAGTCTTCCGAAGACATGTCAATGGTCTGGCTATGCAGAGAAAATAGGACATTATCAAACACACCTGTCGGAGACAGATGAATCCTTACTAGTGTCAAGGTATATTTTACCCATGGGCTGTTTTATACATGGAAAGAACTAGGGTTGTTTGTGTTTTAAATTTTTGTTTACTAAAGCAAAACAAAATAGACACATAATTTGCCTTAAATCATTAAGTTCAATTCACAAATTTTCTCTCCTGTTGGTACATCTATCAAACATTATATATAATAAAGAAGGTTTTGCAGGGAGCTTGGATTAGTGTTTGATCAACTCAAATAACACAAAGCAAATTCCCCTTAAAACAACTAGACTGATTAAAAAACTTAATTAAATCCCTTTAAAAATTTGAAACTTCATTTACAAATTGAAGTACACCACTTCATGTGCTTGATTGGATGCATTTTTCATCTTAACAACTGAAATGTTTCCAAATTATGAACAAATCTTTGAAGTTTAAATAAATTAAACTTACAAATGTAACAAATTGAAAATTCTCCTAAGCATTCCAACACTGATTGCAAATTTATTGGTATTCATTTCAACAAGAACAAGAACACACACACGCACACACACACACACACATACACACACCTCTAAGTCAACTGAATATATGAAATCAGAATCAAAGGACAGATTTCTCAGATTCTACTTGGATCCTTCTTATTTAACATTGAGTCAGAGCTTAGGCAACAAGAGAATCCATGGGAAATTTAGTGACATATCTCTTGCCACACCAGAAACAAAGCACCACCATCTAAGGATGTGATATCAAAGAGAACAGAAAGGGCTGCTTCCTCGGGCTTCTGAGCTAATATAGGAGACGAGGTCACCTAGTCTATCAGTTTCTCAATCCATCTTCCCCTTCCTTTCTTTCCAGTCACACACATTTTTCAGTCTCTTGTGGAAGTTTTCCAACCAGCAGGAGCTACCGAAGCATAGTAAAGTAAAATAATCTAGGGGTGCTGGGGAAAGAAAAGTCTGGCCTCCCCAAAGACCTTACCTGGCCTGATAGTAAAAAAATAGTTAGGAAAACATGTATCTCTCAAGGTTTGTCGTGTTTCTTGGTGTGTGTATCTGATCTCACTTTTATTTGGTGGATGTTCAGTATGATTATCCCCAGTATGTCAGGCTGTAGACAAGCTGAATGATGATGGATTGTCAGTCTTGGGGCCACTCTGAATTTTAGGATTCAGACTCCAACTGGTCCCCAGTTGGCATGGTAGATTGGGTGACTGATTGGGTGACTGATTGGGTGATGGGTAGATTGGTATTCAGACAGATAGGGAGGAGACTGGCTTTGGGCATCTCTAACTGGGGATACAGGTTGTGTTCTGTAACATTCCAAGGACCAGCAATGGGTATGGATGGTTGAAAGGCAGGTCACCTGATAGATTGTCTCTTAAGATTTCCTTTCTGAATTTCTGGTTGGAACTTGGTTTTGGATTCTAAGCTGAAGTTCTGGTTAGGACTCTAGATTCAGTTTCTAAACAGATTGTTTAGTGAACATCAGAAAAAAAGGGAACAAGATCATGTGGACCCAAACACAGGCATATGGGGCTCAGCACCAGTCTGCTGCCTGAATAATACCATTAAAAAATAACCCTTCCCAGTATGCCTCCATCAAGAACAGAAACTTGAAAATGGATCCTATGATAAACAGCTAAAGAGGGAAAATATCAATTAACATACATTTCAAACACAATTTTTCCTCAATGTAAAATGTTTTTCAGTGTTCAAAATGTCCAAAAGAGTCAAATACTGGCTAAAAGGGGAAATCTCTAATAATTGGGACCATCTGGGTTACCTCTATAGCCTGCTGCCAATTAACAGTGCCATTGTATTTTCTCATCAGAGTTAATTAGTCTTAATTACACAAGGTTGAGGTTTGGAAAAGACTCCCTCTATCCCTGAATCAGAGGAATTTGACAGCACAACATTGTAATATTATGGGACTGTTCAAAATATTTAAAAGTATGGACATTTTTGAGTGATGGTGTGCTCTCAAGTCTGAGCTTTGTAGATGACTAGTCAGTCATAGTCACCTATCTAGAAGCATCTGCATCACATGGGAACGTATTAGAAATTCTCTTTATTCAGCCCTTCCCAGATCTGCCTACTCGGGTGTGCTGAGGGTCCAGAGA
Organism: Dicrostonyx torquatus; assembly: GCA_028555095.1. Classification (NCBI taxonomy): domain Eukaryota; kingdom Metazoa; phylum Chordata; class Mammalia; order Rodentia; family Cricetidae; genus Dicrostonyx; species Dicrostonyx torquatus. The sequence continues at coordinate 4,899,625 of JAQHUG010000008.1, forward strand.
GCTATGCTTTAATGTAATTCCCAAAGGAATCTTTTGAAAATCTGTTATATTATTGTGTTTGATATTCTGCACGTGCACATGGCCCATGTATGGAGTTGAGAGGACAACCGTCACACACTCTGTTCTCTCTCTGCTCTTACCTGGGTTATGGGAGAAGGGGCATCAAATAGGCTGTCAGACTCACACAGCAAGTTCTTTTATCTTCTGAGCAGGCTCAGTGGCCAATGGACCTGATTCCTTCAGGACTCCGATTCTTCTAACATGTTTTAGAGCGTTCTTCCAAGTCCAGTGACAGAATCCCCAGAAACTTAGGATCAAATAGCATAAACTATTAATTCTTTCCCTTATGCAAAAACCTTTAAGTCTGAGATAAACGTTGCTATAGAGTCTTCCAAAATGCCGGGAAATACGATAATAGCTTCCATTTGCCTAAGATGGTTATCCATTTACACAGAGCATTCTTTATCAGTATAATCATGTTAGAGCGTCTCCACTCTGACCTACTTGCCATATGGAACAAGGAAAACAAATAGGCTTTTTAATAGCAAAATCATCTAACATTGATCACTAGAAATATGCCTACTGAAGGGAGAGTGGGGAGTGTAGCATTCATTTCCAACTTTAGGATTTTCAAGCAAAAAGACCTTTTTGTCGTTGTTGTTATTCTTAGCTCCGTGAGTAAAAGAGCATCTGAGCTGATGTTCCCAAGAACAGTTGAAGTTAGCTTGTTTGCTGTCCATATATCTACAAGAGATGCCAAGAACTTAGTTTATCTGGGGTTCCGATCAGTTTTGGGATTTCACAAACACACTCGGAAACATAAACCGACAGATACTTGTCTTGACTTAATCTTAAGCAATCATTGTGCTCTCTGAATGAATAAATTTATCACAATGAGCCAAAGATGCCCAGAGCTCACCTTTAATCTCTTTTTCATCTCTAAGATGAAAGGGGAGACTCCAGGACACGGTTCACAAAAGTATTCAAAATGGACCCTGGTGTCTCAGTAAAAATTCGAAAATCAGTTCTCAGGCAGAATCTAGTGGATTCATTAATGCAATAATTCAGTTCCAGGAAAGAAGCAGGAGTAAGATTTTCTCAAATAGTAAGTTCTCTTTTACAGTTTGACGTACATCAGTTGAAAAGAAGCTACCAATGCTTTCATATTAGTATAAAAATTATTCTAGGTTATATTCCAGTCAGTTCTTCTTTTACACATCAAAAATTCTGGCAATCCAAGGGACAGGTCACCAAGTTGATGAAAATCTGTAATTCATGATATTCTAGGAAACATTGAATCAGTGATTTAATTTTGAGTTAGAAAAGATAAATCTCTTCCTACTATTTGAGAAAAAATTCACTGAACTCCTTTTCATGCTTTTAGCTTCATAAGCAGCAACTAGGTAGAAAAATACAGAGGGAACACTTTAAGGAGACAATAAATATTTTCTCTAATAATTTGAACTTTCTTAAGTTAAAATAAACTAGTTCACGGAGGAAGAAGTCACCATTGATGCAACATCTAAACATAGGGTGGGTGATGAAATTCATAGAGTTTCTTCATTATATGCAAAAGAAACGTGGAGGAAAAAAACAAGGTATAGAAGAAAAGAGATAAATGACTCGGAAAAAAGTGATTGTTGTTCTTTTTTATATTCTAACACATAAATCAGAGAGAGATAGTTACATCTCAAGATATCAGTTATGAGACAAGTCTGAGCCATCATTCCTGCATGCAAGAGCCTAATGGATTAAAAAGAAATTCAACTCAGCTCACAGAAAGATAGCCATATATGAGGTGATGAACATCGCGACACCCACTCTACAACCAGCCAGTTTGTAGTGAAGGGATCTCTGTGACAGTCTTCATCTTAACAAGGATGATGATGGATTTCCATTCAGTTACCCTTCTGTGATTGTAGTAAAACACTCTGACAAAAACAACTTATGGAAGAAAGGGCTTCTCTTTGCTCACAGTCTCAGTACGTAGTCCGTCATGGAGGGGAGATTATGACATCAGGTACTTCAGGCGGCTGGTCTCACTGCATCCAGTCAGCAAGCAGAGGAAGACAAACGCTAGTGCTCGGATCACTTTCTCCACCTAATACAGTCCGGGATTCCCGCTTAGGAATGATCTCACCCTCAGTCAAGGAGAGTCTTCCCACAGCAGTCAACCTAACCATGACAATTCCTCACAGGTGCTCCTAGAGGCTTGTATCCCATTAAGTTGAAAACGAACACACACAGTCCTTTTGGAAGACAAGGGAGTATGGGTACTGTGAAATTAATCAAGCTTCCTAGAAACAGTTGGCTTCTATTATTGTTTGGGGTATATTATATAGGTAATTGTCCTGTCTCTGAGTCTATCTTCTATTGTTATGACAGAAGGCCTGAGACTAGGTAATTTATCCTGGCTAGATATTTATAGCCTGTGTTCTGGATGTGGAATTTCAAGATTAGGTTACTGGGTTGCCAAGGGTATTGGTCTGCATCATATCCGAGCACAGAAGTGGCAGGGCTAAAAGACATAATTGTGAGATGAATGTGGTGGTGCCCTCCTGTAATCACAGAATTTGCGAGACTGAGGTAAGAGACCCCCAAGTGAAGCAAGCTTGAGCTACATAGCAACACTGTCTCATTGTGTCAGGGACTGTGCATGAAGCTCATTGGTAGAGTCCTTGCCTGGCACACACAAAGCCCAGGGTTCAGAACTCAGCATTTCAAACAAAGTGGGAAGTATTGAGAAATTCTTGAGGAATAAGAGTTAAATTTGATCTCAATGTCAAGACGAAATCTTAAGCATGATTGAGAACTTCCCACTTACTGCCCGGTGCTTTAAAAGTGCCTACATAACATGGTGCAGTTGTAAGGCTCCCAGTTCTCTTCATTCAAGACAAAGGTCATATGTGTACAGCCCAGTCATGGAGCCAGTGGGTTCAAAAGCTCTCTTAGGGGGAGAGGCGTGGCTTAGAAAGAATTTTACAAACAACTATCAGCACATGAAATTATTCGACCACCAACAAGTGTCATAGATTGGACAAGCAAAGAGCTGTCAGCCAGGAGAAAGGAAGATCTGGGCAGCCTAAAACTTATAAAAGTGTTTTTGAGTACCAAAATTTTGCCATGATGATATACACTCTTAGCTTCTCTTCGGCTGTCCCAGAGAGTGGTGAAAAGAAGGGTAGAAGCTGGGAGCCACAGAGACTGAGCTCAGAGTACTCAGAGGCCAGACCTCGGTTGTCAAGAAATTTGGACTTCTGTTACTGTAGGAAACCCCACTTGCTCTATTTAGTAGGAAATAAGTATAGAGCTATGAGACATGTATTCGTGTCTAGTAATTATCTCTAAATAACTATCAAAAGGCATTAACTTAAACAGATCTTAATTATATATAAACTTCACTAGAAGTATAAGTATTTTAATATAAGAATGGTATTTATTCAACTTACAACTATTAAATTTGCTGATTTGTTTATTGGTAATTTATTGCAGAAAATTAAGCAAATTTAATTCGGCAAAAACTTTCAAAAAATATCTCACTAAAGGAAGACTTAATTGGCTAAGTAAACAGAAGGCCACAAACACCATTACTTTGTAAGACTATATTAATCAGGTTTTCTTATTTTATCCTCGCTTTGCCTCACCTGGGGATTTGAATCCATTTACATTTAATTTGCTAGGCATTTAGTTAAATCTAACCACTTGTTTATATACATTAAATCCATGCTGTATGACAAGCTTACCTCAGCAGGCATAGCTCCAGACCAACACCATTAAAGGAAACATTTCGCCCAATGGAGCCACACCCAGCTTTTTATGTGGATACTTGGGATTTGAACTCAGTTTTTCATGCTGTGCAGGGAGTAGTTTTACCCAGTGACCCATCTGTCCTGGCCCCTCTACTGAATTCTTAGTCTCAGATAGTGAGATTATCAATGGCAAAATTCAGCTAGTCTCTTGGGCATTTCAGATCTCTGCTGGAATCTTCAACTTCTTTCTTCTGAATATCATAGTGCCCACTTCCTGCGTGTGTGGGCTGTACTCCAACGACTAGGAACTGTTCTTTGAAATGCATTTGCCCAGTTTGCAGTTGTATCTGGAGTATGTCTTCATGTTACACAGGGCACTCTTCATGGCTAGAAACAAATCATCTCTGAGTCCTTTGAAGGCTTCTTTTTCTCTCTGTCATTGTCACAATGCATGTCGTCTTGGCTGCCTTTTCCATCGCTTTACATTGGACTCACAAGGGGCTTTTTAATTTGTACCTTGGTGGGTTTTCTGGTTTTATCACTAATTCTCAGACTTGCTTTTTTTTTTTTTTAACTGGCACATGATCATTGCTCTTAGTGACGGGCATCATAAGACACATTCATGCAGCTAGTACATACTTCAGCCAGACTTACCTCTTCACCTCTCACTGTTTCTGACACGACTTTGCTTCTTCCTTCCATGATTTTGGTTGTACATGTACTGGGTTAATTCACTGCTGTGTACATATTTCTCTGTTTCTGTATATTAATATCTTCTTATCTTAATTTTTTTTTACTTTGATAAAAATGAAAAGGAACAAGACTCTCTTAAGTTATGTCTAAATCTGATATCAAATCTACATAGGCAGGCCTTGATGTCAGTAATTTTATTTTGGTTTTTTTCATGCTTTTGATATCCTTACTCATGCTGGTATTTGAATATATTAATCAGGGATTCTTAGAGATTTTAGCTATAATATATATAAATAATCATTATGGTTCCTTAGCTTGACTTGAAAGTAGAGAAAAATGGACAAATTGGATCTTTCCTATTGTTTTTAGAATCATCACTTAGCTTGAGAGCCAAAGCACCCATGTTTGACTAACTTATGGGATTATTATGTTGTTTCTCTTCATTTTTGACATATTATCTATTCCTTTAGCATTCTTGACCTTACATATTGTCCTCTGAGGCCCTGGATTCTGTTTCCTGTGTTTGTGTTTTTCCTTCTAGTAGTCCGATCAGGTCACCTTTGCTTGGTGGAGAACTTTGCTAATTTCAATCTATCTAGGTTGTTAAGGATTCTCTTCTTTTTCCTCCCTGTGTAAAATGATTCTGCACACTGGAGACCCCAGCACCTCATTACTTTGGGTCTCATGCCCACGGGTCTAGCACACCCTCTTCAACTCTCACAGTTGCAGTCACGTGAGCTTTGAAAACTTTAGTCAATGGAGAGAGCATTTCCAAATGGCGACTCTGGCTCTCAGATAATCCCAAAAAGATCAGAAACAGCTAATTTTCCAGGCAGTGGTGGTTCATGACTTTAATTCCAGCAGTTGGGAGACAGAGACAGGTGGATTTCTATAATTTCAAGGCAAGCCTGGTCTACAGAGTGAGTTCCAGGACAGGCTCCAAAGATACACGGAGAAGCCTTGTCTTGAAAACAAACAAAAAAAAAAAAGAAAGAAGAAAGGAAGAAAGGAAGGAAGGAAAGAAAGAAAGAAAGAAATATCTACTTTTTTCATTTTTTCTCCACTTTCAAATCAGGCCAAAGAGCCAGAATATATATAATAATAATTTGTACATTATAGCTAAGATATGAACAGTGTGGGGTGGAAGATGAAGGATAATTAAGTCTTGTTATTGACAAATTGCTAAAGGAGATAGAGTACAAAGTCATGTTTGGAAAACCATAGCCATTCATCACGATTTACCTAAGATAATTTCAGTCCGTGCCTGTGGCTCTTGAGTAATAATTAATAAGTACCTATATTCACTCTCAAAAGCTTCTCAATTTAAAATATAAATTTTAAGTTCATCCTGATAATAAATACTAGGAAAGCAAGACAGAGAAATGGATGATGTCTTACCAGAGGGAAGACATGTCAAGGACAAAAAAAAAAAAGGAAAAGAAAGAAAGAAAGAAAGAAAGAAAGAAAGAAAGAAAGAAAGAAAGAAAGAAAACCGGACTGTAAAACAAAGTCGTAGGAAGGGATGTAGCAGCCTGCTGTGCTCAGTCCTATACCTAGGGTGCAGTGAGAAATTTTGTAGAGTATTGCAGAGAAAGGGTTCTGAAGACAGAGACTGAAGAATGAGAGGTCTTGTAGCAGGTTTTGAAACTGTAGGTGAGCAAAAATCATTTGACTGAACCAGAAAGGTGTGGGAAGTCATAATAATCCAAAGGTAAGATAACAATGGTATACCTAAAGATTCAGGGAACAGAGAAGAAAGGTTTGGGAGAGTAAAATATGATGTACATTCTAACCTTGTTTAGTGACTGGTGACTTCGAGGGAGCCAGGGATGATACCACACAGTCTAGCTCAAATTTTGAACAAATGTTTCTAAGAAATTTTATTGGAAAACAGAAGTTGTGCAGCCTGGTCTACATAGTGAGTTCCAGGATAGCCAGGGCTACACAGAAAAACCCTGTCTCAAAAAACAATTGTGCATGTTTGTGTGTGTGTGTGTGTGTGTGTGTGTGTGTATCTGTGTCTCTATGTGTATGTAAGCCAGAGTTGGATGTCAAGTGTTTTCTGGGAGCTCACTGACTAGGCCAGACTTGCTGATCAGAGAGCATAAGGATTGTTCTGTCCCTGCCTTCCCGGAACTGGCATCACCGATGTCTTCTGCTGTGCCCAGGCTTAGAAGTAGATGCTGGAGATCTGGATTCAGGTCCTCATGTGCTTGCACAGCTAGCACCTTTCCAACTAAGCCATCTCCCCAGACCTCAGAAAAAGGTATATTATACATGCTTTCTCTCTTGTTATATGAATAAGAAAAGATATCAGGCAGTGGTGGTGCACACCTTTAGTCCCAGCACTTGGGAGGTAGAAGCAGGTGGATCTCCAAGTTTGAGGCCACCCTAGTCTATAGAGAGAGCTTCAGAACAATAGCTAGGAAACATAGAGAATCCCTGTCTTGGAGAAAACAAAGAAACAAAAAGAAAAAAAGGTAAAAGAAAAGACAAAGGTAGTTGGGGAGACAGAATGCAGGCTGACAATTCCGTACCTAGTTTTCAAACGGTAGCACATGGGCATATATTCAGAAGACATATTGTGAGAGAAATGGACACCTTCAACACAAAGGCGTAGTTCTTTTTGTGAAAACAGCCACTTCCACATCTCTAACAAAACAGAGACTGGATGGATTAAATCCAGGCCCTTTATTTCTCCTGCCCTTGAATGCTGGAGGTCGAAGCACAGGGTGCTGTTGTCCAGCAAGTCTCCTGGTGTAGACACCAGTACTGGGAGTGCAGATTTTCCCTCTTCCTTCTCTTTTTTTTTTGCAGGTTTTCTCCTCTCCCTCTCCCACCTCCTCCTCCTCTTCCTCCCCCTCCTTCATCTTCAAAGTCCCACCTTTATGAAGTCATGTCACCCTCATTGGCTCCTGGCAATCCCACCCAGCTGCAGTTACAGTGACATGCTTCAATCTTTGTGTTTAGCGACACCACTTAGCCCATGTTACCACTCTGCTTTAGATCCCTCTATTCTATTAGGGTTCCATTTAGTTCAGATGTTGGAGAGCACTGATAATCCAAAGATCCAGAAGTCAGAAACTGAACAAACCTTCTTCATTGCCTTCTGCAAAGGCAACAGAAAAACACAGATGTTCACGCTTTAGCGACTAAAAAAAGTGGAGGGGGAGAACACAGCCAGAAAGAAAATTAAAAACTCCAGTCAATATAATCTTAGCATCAGGGAATCAGGTCATCTGCCACATGCTTTCCCAGCTGAACGCTTGACAGCCAGCTGATATATAGACACCTGTTCTGGGTGTCCTCTAACATGGACATCAAAACTAGCATGAGCCTTGGCACATACCTGCCTCACCGCAAACCTGCCGACCAGAACAGACTCTGAACCCTGGATGCCACGCTGTTTCACTTAGTCGTTTCATCCCACGCAAGGCAATGCTCATTTCTTAAACAGTGTTACTGAGGTATATTATGAATCTGACACATTTCACACATATTTAGCTAAATAAGTCGATGAATTTTAGTAAGTTTATAGAATTTTGCTACCGTCATCAGCCAAATTTTTGAACACTATAATTAGCCTTTTAGAAATGCTGCTTGCAATTGCTCTCTGAGGACCCTCCCAGGCCCACTCCCTGGAGTCTCTTCTTTTCTCGTTATTGAGATGCTGCACAACCACAGCAAGGGGGAGTTTATGTGGATTCTCCCAGTTGGAGAGTGCAGGCCATCATTGCGGGAGGACACCATGGCAGGAACATGAGGCTGCTGGCTCACATCTGGGTAGACCAGAAAGCAGCACGCTAACTTTCTATAGAAAATAGAATGTGTTACCCACATTCAGGATTGGTCTTGGATGGGCCAAACCTCTTCAGAAAACATCTCATGGACACACAAAGATGTACCCCACCCATGATCTTTGTGTTACTAACCTAATAAAGTAGGAAGTTTGACCATCTCAACAAAAAAAAAAATCTGTTTCTACACCTAACTATTTCAAAATGACACTGGAAATATATAATGATTTAAAAATATCAATTGAGATCTTTAATGTGAACATAGATAGAAAGAAGCCAATGGGTTGAGCCAGTGTTCTGTGGTTGCCTCCTGCCAAGCCTCAGACATGAAAAGGAAGTGATCACTCTGCAGACCCCTCAATTAAAAAGCCAATCCAGCAATTCTGTTTACAGAGGCGAATGAGATCTCAGTTGGTGAGACCCCTCTTTCAGTTTGGCAAAATAAAAGTCAGTCTACCACAAGAAAGGGGGACAGCAGCTTAGAAACTTCTCCTCTGAATATTCATAACCTTTCTTCTTTTTACGGATGTGAAATGTAGCTTTGTCTTCTAATTTCACAACTGCCAACTCATGTGTGCCCGTGAATAAGCTCTTAACACTCTGCCTCATTTGACTGACCATATTTCAGGGCCTGGTGAGCTGTGACATTTGTAGAAGTGACACGTTGTTCTAACCCTTATTTACTTTATTCTGTTGTTATCCAGAAATAAGTAGATATTGAACTTAGTTCTGCATTATAATAGTGTGGCAGGATATTTGATCGTACTGTGAAACTTCGGACTGTGTTAATAAAATCAACCTTGGGTCAGTGGGAGGAGCCAGCAACTAGCTGACAGGAATTAGCCATAGAGAGTATGAAGGAGTCATGAAAACACACAGGAAGGAGTCTAGAGGGACTTGGAGTTTCACGGACTTTTTGGTTTGGGACAGCTGGAAAGACTGGCCAAAAAGGAAGGTCAGTTAGTTGCATCTCAGTCTCTCTGAGCTAGCAGATTTTCACCCCAACATCTGACTCCCAAGTCTTTATTGGTAAACAGAATGATAGAGACTTAGTTAAAAACTACATCTGGAGGCAACAGCAGAGCCTGTGCCTGGAAGAACCGGAAATCCCACTAGGCTATGGCATGAGCTGCAAGGTACTGACAACAGGACCACAGAGCCACAGATGATGGTTAAAATATAGTAGACTCAGGTGTAGCACTAAGCCAATCCGGGGATGGGGGGCATACTAGAAGGAAAAACGAAAGAGCCTCCACCACCCAAAGTCCAAGATAGGAAAACTGTTCCAGTAACTTCACTGAGGAGCATGGGGCAGGAAAGGAGTAGGCAGAAAGTATAGAGAAATCTTGAGAGTGGAATGCCTGGTAGAGAGGGAGAGAGAGAGAGAGAGAGAGAGAGAGAGAGAGAATTCAATGTTAGCATTTCCATGATGCGCTGTGTGTGGGGGCATGAAAGGATTCATCAGGAAGCCAGAGCCAGACTCCTATGCCTTCTTCTGTCACTCTCCTGCTGACTTCCCTTAAGACAGGATCTTTCCCAGAACTGGAAACATGTTGTTTTGTCTCCACTGCCTGGCCTGGGTATACCTGCCCATCTCTGCTCTCCAAAGCTAGAGCTATAGACACATGCAGTCAGCCATGCCTGATTTTTTATGCAAGTTCCAGGGAGGGAGCTCATGTCTTTGGCTTCTCATAGCCTCAGGCTTGGAGAGCAAGTGCTCTTACCCCCATCCACCTGCCCTGCCCTTCATGGTTGGTTGTCAATCACAATACTTAATACGTCTTGAAGTTCTAAGGGAAACAGAAGAAAAACATGAGATTTGTGTATTTACCAACCAAACACGGAGCTTAAAAGTACATGATAGAATTTTAGTCATTGTGCTAAATAAAGGATACTGTTTTTAAACAATTACAAACATTATCCCCATGAAAGCCCAGCTGAGAGGTTTCACAAAAGACCAAGAAACTTCAGAACGGGATGGTTTCTGAGAGAGACAAGAAGTTTGTGTGGCATTAGACAGACATATACAGAGTTGGAATTCAGAAACCCAAGGGCTGTCCGTTGTCAGACAGTACACAGAGGAACAGGTTAATGCAGACCATTCACAGAGACAAGATGGAATCTGCAGGTCTGAAACAAGATGAAGATCTGGAGGAACCAACATGGCTGATGCCCCGACTTAAATTCCCAGCTCCCAGAACTACAAGAAGTGAATTTCTATCATGCAAACCACCATTCCATGGCAGTTTGTTATACTGAATTAACACAGCCTAACTTTGTTTCGTTTGGTTGGTTTGCATTTTTGCACACCACTCTGTACACGGGCACTGTTTGAAGGCCAAAGAGCCCATGTGAATCTGCCTTAGGAGGGCTCTAAACTCATAGCATAAGTTGAATCACACCTATGGGAAATAAAGCAGCTACATGATGTATCAAGTACAGCAATGCCAAGAATCTCCAGGAAGTTTTGATTTCAGGTTCCCCCTTGGCTGCTTCTGCTCATCTTAGTGTCTTCACTTGATATAGTAAACAGATAGCCTCCAGCTTCATCCTCTGGGACAAAAGCAGAAAGGATGCAGGTAAACAATCAGGTAAGACCCAAAAGTCATGGATGCTGTTTAAGTCTTTGTCAGGGATTCTGATGAATGGAGGCAGACTATAAGTGAGAATTTGGCAGAGCTCGTCTCAGCTTGGTAGAAAGGCACCAAGAAAAGAGAAAATGCAGTTAGCGCTTGATGAGTTTGAAGAACAAAATGAGAATATGAAAGAGAAAAGGAGGAAAGAAGAAGTAACAATGGTACCCAGAATCTACACAAATGCTGCCTTACAAAAGAATAAGAAAGGAAGGGGTGAGAGAAGGAAGGAAGGAAGGATGGAAGGCAGGGGAGAGAGAGAGAGAGAGAGAGAGAGAGAGAGAGGCCAGTTCATAAAGTAATGTGCTTGAAAAAGTATTGGCACTTTAGTGCACACAAAGTACTTGAAATCATGGGCTCCTCTTTTCCTTCTGTGCATCAAGCAATGACTCGGAACCAACACTGGGACAGGCAACTCTCCGACCTTCACACCCTGAGGTTATTTTCCTCCAGCAAGGTCAGGCTTTAGGACACCAGCCTCACCCCAGTCTGCCTTCCCCTACACCGAGAAGGACTGCTCATGTAAACAGAATAAACTAGTTCAGACACACAAACTGTCAAGGTCACTTTAATTTGTCTTTCCTTCCATTGTACGGATCCTCAGATGCACTGGGCATCCTCGAATTGATCCTTTGATGCACTGGACATCCTTGTATGGATCTTGGATGCTGGACATCCTTGCATGGTTCGCGGATGCTGGGTATTCTGCACACAAAATTAGAGTTCAAACAAAAGCCTCTTCTCCAACAGAAAGGATTCAGGACTTAGCTTCAGACAAGTCAACCACCTGAGCTGACCTAAGTTTTCTAGCCTGAGAAAAAGAAATAGTAACAAGCAATATGTGACCAAACTTCCAACAGACATATCTCTAATACCTTGACTGGTTCTTTTTCAAAACATATTATTAAAATGTATATCTTAAAGTATATTATTTTAAATTTTCTTATTTGTTTCATATAAAATATTTTGATCTAATTTTTCCTTTCTCCTATTTCCTCATAGGTCCTTCCCCCACCCCCATCCAACTTCACGTTCGTTCTCTGTCTTTAAACAAACAAACAGACTGATTTTTCCTTGGCCTGCAGGTACCAATCACTTCTTTCTGGGAACTTTGACTTCATGTTCATTCCCTATGTCACTGCTGGGATGTTGTCTGGTTAGGACCTATCCAGGTCTCATGTGTGGTGTCACAGATTCTGTGAGTTGACATGCGTATCATCTTGTCGTTTCTGAAAAGGGCTGTTTCCTTGGCATCCACCACCTCTGGGTTTTACCTGATTGTTTACCTGCATCCTTTCTGCTTTTGTCCCAGAGGATGAAGCTGGAGGCTATCTGTTTACTATATCAAGTGAAGACACTAAGATGAGCAGAAGCAGCCAAGGGGGAACCTGAAATCAAAACTTCCTGGAGATTCTTGGCATTGCTGTACTTGATACATCATGTAGCTGCTTTATTTCCCATAGGTGTGATTCAACTTATGCTATGAGTTTAGAGCCCTCCTAAGGCAGATTCACATGG
>JAQHUG010000008.1:4912667-4943301 GCA_028555095.1 Dicrostonyx torquatus
TAATAGTCAAGCTTGTAGGCCATGTCAGTTAGGTTTTCTAGATATATAAAGATATATTTCAGTTAGAAATATAATCTTCAAACCTTTCAGAGATTTTCAAAATATGGCATTTAAAATGTTTAAGAACTTAGGACTTTTCATGACAGTGAGACTCATTTGCTCCTGGCAGCACCAATCTATTTCAAGAGATTGATGGACATTGAAGAGGCTCCTTATGGAGTTTGTTGGCTATTTAGGCAAGAGACTGTTCTTTCCTGGACTACTTGATGTTATGCTGTGTGAACTGGGCATGCAGGACCCACAGAGAGATAACTGCTGAACTTGCCTAAAGGTGAAATGGTCCTTCGGGGTTCCTGCTTCATGAAAGAGTCTGCAAGGCATTCTGCAGGACACAGAATAGAGTGACTGAGAAACTGCCAATATAGGTGAAACTATCTTTGAAATTTCTTGGTTCATGGAAAAGTGTTCTCGATACTATGGGCCAGTAGTCTGAGGATAGGTCCCTGAAACATTACAGAAGAACTTTGGGTGATTGTCGAGGTAGCAAGATGTCTCTGTTACTCTAGAGTTCTGTAAGTTGCTTACAATGTACTTCCTGTTTACTCAGATAATATTATGCCCTTCTGGAGTTTTTGATGGGGTTGAAGAATAGATAGTTATAGTTTTCCTTAGTTACAGATGAAGTAGATTTCAATATTCTAACTGTAATTCTTGCTTGATACTTGTTTTGTTATATGTAATTTTACTATGTTAAAGTTAAACCCCTCCTTTTTATTTGAACAGAAAGGGGGAGATGATGTTGGAAGTCCTTCTGTATATTTGTTGCTTTTATTGGTTAATGAATAAAGCTGTTTCAGACAGTGGCTTAGCAGAATAGAGCTAGGTGAGGAAAACTAAACTGAATGCTGGGAAAAAGAAGGCAGAGTCAGAGGAGAAAGATGTGAGCCACCACCAGTAAGCCACAGCCATGTGGTGATACACAGATTAATAGAAATGGGTTCATTTAAGATATAAGAGCTAGCAAGAAATATGCATAAACTAATAGGCCAAGTAGTGATTTAATTAATACAGTTCATGAATGGTTATTTTGAGTCTGGACAGCCAGGAAAATGAATGAGCAGCCTTTCCTCAACATATGTGCCTCAATACAGTAATCTTCTGAGGAAATTTGGCTGAGAACTCTACTTGCAATTTTAAAAAATGTGATCACACCCAGCTCACATCGGCCACAAAATCTTTCTGCATTTTAACTGATGCTGGTACTTGTGCCAACTCAGTCATAACTCCACACCAGGTAGAGACACATCTGGGATTGATATTCATGTTCACTTAATCAGTGAGAAAGCCAAAGGGTACAGACCAGTTGATCCAGGATTCAAAACTAAAACTTTTGATTGTAAACCCAGAGATCTATTCATACTGTTAACAGCACTGCTCTGAAGGGAAGGACTGGCAGAAGTTAACAACCTAACATAGTGTACGACCAGGTGGTTCTGGTTCCCTGGGTTTTATTCTTAGAGGGGAAAGGAGTTACTTTGACTTCCAAAGAAGAGTCCACAGCAGAAGCATGGCAAGATGCCTTTGCTTTTGATAGACATCAGTTCATTGAATGGAAACTTGTTTTCTGTATGTTTCTGACCAGAAGGCCTGTGGGCAGAACCACTCTTTGATATAAAGTAATATCCCACTAAGGAATTTGATTTAATAACCCATCTATTTCAATGAAATGCCTAGGAGAAAGAATAACAAAAGGGAATCTTGGTGGTGAAAGTCATTGGCAGACAGGACACACCTGCTCTACTATCTTTTCATCTCTAAGCTTCCCCAGCTCTTGCCCCTTCTAGCCACACTGGCATGATGAACAGAACCAGACGGTAGCTGCTACTCCAAATGCTGCATTAAATTGAAGCTAATGAGACCTCAGCACTTAAGACCATGTACATTGTTAATGTCTCTTAAAACACTATCAAAACTATATGTTTTCAGTCGGAGAGCTCTGGATACCTCACAAATTCTTAAAGCAAGAGGAATGTGAACAAGCACTAGGAAATAAAACACATACCATTTTAAGAACTACTAGTTACCAAATGAGGATCTTTCTCTCCTCTCTTTCTCCTCCTCCTCTTCCTTCTCCTCCTCTTCTTCCTCCTTCTCTTCTTTCACCTCCTCCTCTTTCCTCTCCTCTTCCTCTTCCTTCTCCTACTCCTTCTTTAGTCTTTCACTCCTTCTCCCTTGTTCCTTTTCCTTTATCCAAACTATAAGCCTAAAAGGTCACTCAATTTTATGGAGAGTAGTCAAGCATTCTGCTCATCTGCATTCCCACACTTGAAAGCTATCATTAAAATATTTAAATAATTTTTTATTTTTATTTTTTACAAAGAAAACAAACTATCTTTACTCATTATACATACCAATCCAAGTTCCCACTCCCTTCTTTCCTCTCATTACCTCCACTTACCCACTCCCACCCTCCCATCCACTCTTCAGAGAGAGAGAGGGTAAGACACATTGCTTTGGGGAAGGTCCAAGGCCATTCCTACTATATCTAGGCTGAGCAAGGTATCCATCCAAAGAGAATAGGCTCCCAAAAAGCCAGTACATGCAGTAGGGATAAAGCCCTGTAGTCTGCCCCAGCCATGACATTCAGAGGGACTAGTCTGGTCCTATGCTTGTTTCTTCCCAGTCCGGCTGGAGTTGGTGAGTTCCCATTAGCTCAGGTAGACTGTTTCAGTGAGTGTACTCATCATGGTCTTGATATTCTCATATTCTCACTCTCTCACTCTTCAGCTGGACTTTGGGAGCTCAGTTCAGTGCTCTGCTGCTGGTCTCTGCCTCTGTTTCCATCAGTTGCTGGATGAAGGTTCTACGATGATATTTAAGATATTCTTCAGTCTGACCACAGGGCCAGTTCAGGCACCCTCTCCATTATTGCTTAGGGTCATCCTTGTGGTTTCCTGGAAATTTCTCTAGAGCCAAGTTTCTTGCTAGCTCCATAATGACTCCCTTAATCGATATATTTCTTTCTTTGCTCTCATGTCTGTCCTTCCTTCATCTCAACTATCCTATTCCCTCAAGTTTTCCTCACCCCTCCCCTTCTCCCCTTCTCTTCCCCTTCCACCCTCCATTCTCCCCTCACCTCTATGTTCCCAATTTTGCCAGGCAATCATGCCTATGTCATGATTTATATATGCCTATAGGTTGATTTATATATGGTTTTTGCATGCAAACGGGTGGAACTAGAAATCACTATTCTGAGTGAGATAACACAGACTCAAAAAGATGAATATGGTATGTACTCACTCCTAAGTGGATAGTAGCTATAAACAAAGAATATTGAGCCTATAGTTCATGATCCTAGAGAAGCTAAGTAATAAGGTAAACCCTAAACAATTCTTATAAAAAAATCTGTTAAAAGTTTTTATACAATATAAACACACCACCATTGGAAGTAGAGACTCCATTATGAATTTTCTATAAATTAATATGGATGGTTATCTAAAACTCACATAAGCGGCAAATCTGTAACTCCTGGAGGTTAAAGTAATATGTCAGAAATTTGAACTAAATCCAACTATTCTGGCTGATTTTCTCAGGGGTCCAGAAGAAATCAAAGTTGTAGAGGAATTTAGTTGATTTCATTTGAATTGATTCCTAAAGTTTGAGAATAAACTCTTTGGGGGAGAGGGCCTGGGAGGGGAGTGGGTTGGAGGAGGCTGCACTGTGACCCAGTTGTAAAATAAATTAATGAATAAACAAGCAAAAGAAAAAAAAGAATGCACTTTTTTAGGTTAGGATATCTCCCAATTGCACAGGGCTTTTGGTGGCAGGCACCACTTAAGGACATAATGAGTGAGAAAATAATTTGGCTGAAGTTCCAAGGGGTTATGTGATCATGATCTGCTTGAAGAAGAATGCTGGCTGAGAGAATTAGTTACTTTTCTCCTTACTGTGACCACAAATAGCTGACAAAAAGCAACTTAAGGGAGGAAGGGAATGTTTCTTTACCAAAGCGCATCTCATCTGATATCCCATTCCTTGAAGTGTATTCCATTGATCACTGCAATATGAACTACCTACATTCCCATAATCCAACTCTTACTGTTTTCTTCTATTCCCAAACTGCCCAATATGCATATTGGAAAGTATGTCTTTAAGTATAAACTCACCTTATTATTTAATTTTTCTTAGATGGGATCTCAGTATGTACCTCTGGTTATCCTAAAACTTACTATGGAGACCAGGCTGGCCTTAACTCATAGAGATCTACCTGACTCTGCCTCCCAAGTGCTGAGACTAAAGGAATGGGTCACCTTGCCTACTCTTTCAACTTTTAAGTGAGAAGTGAAAATGACAATTGCTAAATATAGACATAATTAGTGACATAGAACCATGGGACTTTGAATTCCTGGTCAGTACTCCATCACTCCATCTGGACTGACAATAAACTAAGACAATATCATCTGTGTTTTATACTGATCTTTAAAATGAAACAATTAGTATACCAAAGAATTGATCCTAATTTAGGACTTCGAGATCACTGTAGCTGGGGCAGACAACACACAGGCTGTTTAAACCCACTTGATCGTAATCTTTAAAAAAATATTTTATTTATTGTTATTTCATGTACATTGGTGTTTTGCCTGCGTGTATGTCAGTGTGAGGGTGTCAGATCTTGGAGTTACAGACAGTGGTACAATGCCATGTGGGTGCTGGGAATTGAACCCAGGTCCTCTGGAGGAACAATCAGTGTTCTCAGCCTCTGAGCCATCTCTCCAGTCAGATCATAATCTTGGCTCATTTTTCCATTGCTGTGTTACTTATGTTCTGATATCTAGAAAGTAAGACAGTTGACAGTAGAGAATAAGATGGGATTTCAATTCGTAAAACTCTTCATTGACATCCAAACCACACTTCAGTTCTGGCAGGATAATATTTTGAAATATTAGCTTGTATTCCTTGGTCCTAGCCCCATTTATTCATCTTACACGTTTTTATTCATTGCTCTAGGAAAGATATAACCTGGCACCAGGCTAAATGAAAAAGATAAATGGAATCAATTCTTGTTGAAAATGTCTGGTTTTCCAGGAGGAATGAGCAAAAAATAATAAACAATAGTCCCAAGTGTACACTTAATAATGAAAGCCAGGACATCTAGTTTATTCCAAACTAAACTAAGTCTCCACACACACACACAGGAGGAACACTGTAGGAGAAGCAGGAGTTCTTAGATTCTGTGAGTTGGCTAGATTTGGCTATTTGGCTAACTTAAGATAAAAGAGAAGTACACATTTGTTTCATTAAAACCTAATTTTTCTTTTGAGCTCCTGATCTTTGGATCTTAATTTTGTAATAAAATTCAAACTTTCCATCTGAACTTTCCTACTGAAGTCAGCTGACACTAGACAGAAAACAGAACAATAGTAATACAAAAAGTATTACATGTAGACAGGAACTGTGCAAAACAGGAAATTCACAGGAGGACTAGATAGCTGGAGCTTAAATATCCATCTTTTCAAGGTTGGGGGAAAGATGGGGTGGGGTGAGGGAGTCAGCTGTAGATAGTTTTTGAAAGGATAATGTGATAGCCAGTCATGGTTGTCAACTGAACTGGATATAGAATCACCCAGGAGACACGCCTCTAGGCATGCCTGTGAGGTTGTGCCCAAAGAGTAACTGAGGAGAAGAGACCTGTCCAGATAAAAACAGCGTTGACCCACGAGTGTAGTAAAGAGGAGCGGGCTGAATCCCACCACCCAGCTCCCAGCCACCTGGCTAGCTTACACCTGAAATAACCACACAGAAACTGTATTAATTAAACACTGTCTCGCCCATTAGTTCTAGCTTCTTTTTGGCCAACTCTCACATCCTGATCTAGCCCATTTTTGTTAATCTGTGTATCACCACGAGGTCATGGCTTACCAGGAAAGATTTAGCGTCTCTAACCTGACAGCTTTATGGCGGCTCTCCCTGTCTGCCTTTCTCCTCCCAGCATTTAGTTCTGTCTACTCCACCTATCTAAGTACTGCCCTATCAAAAGGCCAAGGCAGCTTCTTTATTTAACCAATGAAAGCAACACAAATACAGAAGGAACTCCTACAGCAAATGAGCTGGAACATCTAAGAGACGCACCTCTAGGCACATCCGTGAGGCTGTACCTAGAGAGTAACTGAGGAGAGACTCACCTGGACAAGAGCATCATTGACCCATGAGCTGGGACCCTGACCTGGAAAACAAGAACGACACAGGAGTATCCAGCTCGGCTCCAGCCATCACCACTCCCTGTTCCTAACAGGATGTAGTTCCACCGGTTGACTCGTGCTCTTGATGCCATGATTTGACCACCACAGTGAACTGCACCCTCAATCTCTAAACCCAAATTAACCATCTTCTCCCCAAGATGGCTTTTGCAGGGGGTATTCGACTTCTAGGAACAAACAGTTCAGATACCAGGCCAGGGAAAGTCCCTCTGGACTCTGGTAGACAGAGGTAGCGGTCACAGCAAGGAGAGGGCAAGCATTGCGCTGGGAAGGGAAGTTCTCTCACTGTGCACATGCAGTCTCCAGTGTGCAAGTCCCACAAGAACAGGTGGCTTGCTTAGCATACGCAGGTGGAGATGCTTCAGTCTTTTCTATGAGTTCAGCTCTCCTGGCTAGTGAGTTTTAGGGATGGATTCTCATGTACTTGTTCTGCTTTTGGAGGCACAACTTTCAGTCTTATCCAGGAACTTCAGAGAAAGTTTCTCTCTGTGTGTGCAGCTAGTGGTGGGGTTTGGTGGGGTGGAGGTGAAGCAAGGTTGCAGATAACTGGACTCTAATTAGCTTCTATGGCCTCCTAATTTCGTTCATTCAAACTAGTAAGTGTGCCTAAGATTGACACTTTCAATTGTTTCTTAAACTCCAACAATTGTATTCAGTTCAGGAATTCCTCCCCATCACGAAGAATGTATTTTATTTTCTCATTACTTGGTTCCTGGAGGAGGATTCTATAAACAAAAGCAGACTGAGAAGTAGACACATTTATTTATGATTTTTTTAACACATGGGCCCTTCTTATGGAAATAAAGTCCCTGTGGTATATATTTGAATATCTGTTTGATGCTAGGTTTGATATATAAGTAGATAGACATGAAGTATCAGGAATGGGAGGACTATGCTCTAAGGTCCTTGATGAGCTAGGGATGGTGAATCCTCACAAGACCTGTGCATTTTCAGAGCTGTTGCATGGCTTTCCTGAGGAAACATAGAAATGCAGTCACCCCCAGAAAGGATTCCAAGTCCCGCTTGATGAACTAGGGAGTCTGTAACCAGAGTGTTTAGGCTCTGGCAGTCCCAATATGGGAGACTTGGCTACCTTTTCCCAGGACACCTATTAAAGAGATGAGTAATGGTTAAGATTTAGATTTAGCCAACCTGGCCACACTGGAAAGAACAGAAGATAAAGGGGTCCAGTGACCCAATTCATCTCTGGGACACTGATACGAACTTCAGGTTTAGAAAAAAAAAATGAAACAAAGTGGCCCTGGGAACATGGCCTGGTTGAGCATTGTCTCAGCCTTGTTGCTGAAGGGAACAAGGTGGCTCTCAGATAATTACTTCTGTTCAGGATGAGGCCTCACCATCAGTGGGTATCTGGAGGGGAATAAGCTGTCCTTAGAAGTTCTGCTCTTGCTGAGCTCCAAGATAGTTTTTTAGGACAAAACTCATCTCTGTCCCTTCAACCTTGAAGGGGATGAGACAGGAAGGCAGACAGTCCTTGAGTGAGTCACACATCAAGCTGCAGAGATAAGCAGGGCACAGATGCAAAGTGAGGGTGGAGATGCCAAACTTGCCCTCTGCCTTTCTTGGCTGTGGCACCACATGAAGGACTGGTGCCTTTATCACAAAAGCAGCTTCTGAATGCCTCCTTCCAGCTCTGACGTGTGTGTTTGAACATTCCTCAATCTAGAAGGAACTGAAGAGGGCCGGAATGTGACTCCATCTTAGACACAGAGCAACTCCATTGTCCAGGAAGTACCCCAGTCCAGTTTAGCCAATCAGCTAAACAGTTTCCAACCTGGCCTTATAAGGCTGGGGGGCCCAAGGTTACAGGATATGACAGTTACTAACCATATGTAACTAAAAAGCCTACAACAAGTGGAACTGTCACCAGCCCCATCCAATCAACTTGCATTCCTTGACTGACCGGTTAGACAAAGATTAGCTCGCTGTGCTTAGAATTCCCCAATTCCTTGTTAAAAGGGCCTGCGTGCCTTTGTCCTGGGTAGTCATTTTCATTTTTGGGTGGATGATCGACCCCTGTGTACTGGCTATTTCTTCAGAATAAACACTCCTTGTGTTTGCATACTGTTTGAGTCTGGGGTCTTTCTTCAATGATTCTCAGACCCTTACAGAACTTAGCTTGTAAGTTTCTGGCCCAGCGACAACTGGTGACTGAGAAGGGCATGGGTCGTTGGGGTGGATGAAGCACAGATGCCTAAGCCTGACTCTGGAAGCAGAATACAGAAGCATCCAAAGTCGTAAGACAATGAAAATAAATAGTATAGGAAGTTATCCTTCCTGTAATAGCTGTGCATGTGGACTAATAATAATTAGTACCAGTGGAAGGTATTTAGTGCCAGGTAACCATGTATAAAAAATATTTTTCATAACTGAAGGACTGGCACAATTGACTGTTTTTGCTATTGTCTTTGAGGCAGTATCTTGCTGTATAGCTCAGGTTGTATTCAAAATCACAATCCTCCTGCTTCAGTTTCCCAAGTACTGGAATTGCATGCATGATCTATCATTTCCAAAATGACTTAATTTTGATTCTGGCAGGATTGCCCCTTGTCTCTGAACAACTTCCTCTAAAGATATCTTTACATATCTTTAGATGGTTTGCTCAACCATCCCATCCTTTGGCTTCAGTCCCTGGCATGAGATATGTCCCAGTTGATAAGATCTGATCTCACATTGTAGGAAGGGGTGGAAAAGATAGCAAAAAGTCAGTGACAATAAAATCCTTCCCCTTTTGTCAAATCCAAGCAACTAAGAGGTATCGCAAGAGTAAGTAAAGTCCATTGTCAATTTTACGCCAGTGTGTCTGACCTATGGGTGATACCCCAGTATTTTCAAGATACCATTCAGGTTATTTGCTACAAGCTGTGCTTCTGCAGAACATCAACAGACCACACTTACAATTTGACAAGGGAAAAGCAAGATGCAACCAACAAGAACAATAGTGAAAGAAGAATTAGTTTGAAACTAAACATTTGTGCAGTTATTTTCAGTAGGTTTGGTTGTAAGTGGTTCAGAATTGTGGTTGACAAAAGACTTAGAACAGCCATTTTGAAGAAAATTTAGCAATAGGCAAAAACAGTTTATTATTTCTTTTACATAGAGCACTTTAGGATGATAATTATGATTGACAGCATTAGGCCAGAATCATCAAGTTGTCTGATTTTTCTTTCAAGAAGTTCGTTACAACTTTTGTTTCAGTTTAACAAATGAAGTGTTCTGTCAAAAACAGGCTATCTTAGCTGGACAGTGATGACGGCTGATGCACATCTTTAGTCCCAGCACTCGGACGGCAGAGGCAGGAGAATCGCTGAGTTCGAGGCCAGCCCGGTCTGCAGAATGAGTTCCAGGACAGTAAGGGCTACACAGAGAAACCTTGCCTTGAAAAACAAAACAACAACAAAAAGCAAGCTATCTTACTATATAAACCAACAAAAACCTTTCAAAATAGAGGAGTAGCCTTTTTAGGTGACCAATGTCAAATGTTTTTAATAATTAGAGAGATACTACTTGGAAGGCTCAGTGTTTGGATTTGTGTAATCATCTTTTTTGCTTAAAAATAATTCATATAACTGAAAACACATGAACACAAATTTGGAAAAGGTTAGCCTACTTCACACTTTGAGTGTGGGGGACAATAACTTGGAATAGTGTTACCCTAAGCTTTGGAGGTTAGAAGGCTTATACACGTAAAGAACAGAAATACACATACCCTCCACATAGGAAGGGGCCCGCAGACACTTGCCTCATGACCACATGGAAGGGCTGTACGTAGTAGTTCAGCTTCTGCTTTTGATGCAAAAGTTAATCTTTGGTTTGGTTTTAAAGGGAGGGCTATAAACCTAACAAAAACCAAAACTGCAGGCTTCTGTCAACTTTGGATAACTGTGCCGAGTGACCATCACAAGCTGATGCATTGTCTGATGTGTAAGTGCATCTTACACGCACCACAGCAAGACGCTTGTTGACACAAGGCAAGCAGAGATAGGCCACATTGTTAACAGCACAGGTTCCCAGGGGGTGGGATTTTTCTTTCATCTGAACAGCACTGATAACAAATAGCAAAAATAACCAAACCTAATTTGGCTGTTTTAGTATATGTCTGGATGCAAAGCCTGAGGTACCAGAGAGAACATTTTGCATTCCTTTGCACATAGCAACCTTGCATGCCTTTAGCTCTGAAAACTTTTACATTGCATGCGAATGAAGTTAGATACGCAGCTTTAAATGTTTCTAGCCAAGGACACTTGAGCATTAAATATATTAGAGTTACCTGTTATTTAAATGATTTTCATATAAACATATTCTTGAATGAACTCAGTTTTCCAAGTAGTCAAAGAGTCTGGAAAGAACCAGCAAAAACCAAGAAATTATATTTATAAAACAAAAAATATTGTCCTGTAAGTTTCCTAATAGTAGAGTAACACTGTAAAAAGAAAGCCTGTTGCCTTGGAGACAGAGAATCAAGTTCTAGATTTATAGCCACGTACTTAGAAAATACTTTAGATAATTTACATTTGGAAACACCTTTCACAAAAATTTGAATCTAATTAAAATTATTTTTAATAAAGCAAAATGTGCCTTTCTCATAGCTGTTCTCACTGACAGCTTAAATCCCTTCATACCTCCTGCACATACAATTGTACATGGTAATTAGAACCTTAACTGCAATTATCTTACAGCTACCAAAGCCTCAAGAAACTTATCTGAAACTATTTCTCGGTACATTAGCAATTTATGAAACCTACATTTCTCCCTCAGCTAAGATAATATCTTTGGATTCTTGACTTTTAGGCATTTCTCTCTCTCTCTCTCTCTCTCTCTCTCTCTCTCTCTCTCTCTCTCTCTCTCTCTCTCTCTNTCTCTGTCTCTTTGAAAACTTACTTCTGGTTTTCTCATTTGCCTTCTCTTTAAATCTATCACAGCCACCATATCATTCCTGAAGTTAAATCCTTCAGGAATTGAAATTATAAAAACAAAGTTAATGCATGTTAAATGGAAATAAGTAAAATCAATTTATGCTTCCTTTCATTGAGAAGCACTGGCCTTGCAATAACTTGGAGTTTGAGGGGCTTTTTGGTCAGGCTGCTTTTGACATTCATGGCATTCCTTCAGCTCAAATACAACTGAGGCTCCATTTTCTCTTGGTCTTTAGAGACCATTTCCTGTCCTTCCTTATTAAATCACGGATTTTCATGGAACACTTTTTGCTTGTTAAAATGTTTCTTTTTGTTCTCAGGTTATTAAGGATAGTTAGATACATAAGTGTTAAAGGCTAGGAATACCTGAGTTGACCTAAAGGTCCGACTTCAAAGCTCTAAAGTTAACAATTAATTCTGTTTGTATCACGCAAAACGAAAAGAAATTATGTGTACATTTGACCAGCACTTCACTGAAATACAACTGTTGCTTTTATTTTTCCTTCTTTCATTTATGCTTTCCACAGGTGTGTGTATCATGCATGCATGCATGTGTGTACACATTCTTGTTGAGGCTCTAGAATGTCTTCCTCAATCATTCGCTAATTAATATGTTGAAGTAGGATCTCTAGTGTAAACTGAAGTCAATCCATTGGCTACTCTAGCTATAGAAAAAGACTATCCCAGCTCCCGCTGTGTATGACTCTTGTGAGCTGAGGTCACTGGTAGGTCACTAGCCCTGCCCAGCTTTTTACATAGGTTCTGAGGATCCTAATGCTGGTTCTCTTGTTCGTGTGGCAAGTGCTTGACCCACTGAGCCATCTCCCCAAACCTTATTTTGTACTTATTTAGGTTGAGTTTTGTTATATAGTCCAAGCTAGTCTGAAATTTATGATCCTCTTGCTTCAGTTTGCCCAGGACTAGATATACAGGTATATCCCCAGCAAGAAATTTTGACATCATTACATGAAATACATAGCCTTCTCCCAAAAGTAGCAGTTAAGATTGTTTTCTGAGCAACCTAAAGCCACCTACAAATCCTACAAGGTAAAATATTCACAGTCAGGATTATCCTCTTAGAAGACACCATTATCCTTCTACAAAACAATTAGATATTCCATACAGCCGTAAACATGCACATAGTTCCCTGACTTTGACTACAAACACAAAAACTACCAGGAAGCAAAAAACAGAAGCAGGGGACCACTTAACAAGAGCAAGACATCAGTATCAGCATCAAAAGAACAGGGAAGGACCAACGGGAAGTTGACTCTGGCATTTTGTCTTAATTTAATTCATTTTAAGATCTCAGAAAAGTGAATTTCATTACCTGAAATTTTGAAAACGCTGTTGTTTGGGACTTTGAATTCCAAACATCAGAGTGTGTCCAGTATGTCTCAAGGAGGTGAAAACTGAAGCAGGACATACTGTTTTCAGAGCCAAAGACACAACAGCATCTCCGAGTCTTCTTCCATTGTTCACATCCCATGATGCTGTACTATATCTTCTGCCAGCAGTTAACCACATGTCTTCATTTCTTTGTCCTCCATGGTAAAGGAGGGCTCTGATGCATAACACAGTCAGGTCCAGTATCTGATAACTGAACCAACCACAGATTTCTAGACTTCTAGTGAGAAAAAAATAAATGTGTCAATACCGAACACATGCAAACATTTTTCCTGTCATTCCCTAAACAATTCAGGGTAACAAATATTCACATAACATTTTTATTGAACTAGGTACTTGAAGTCATCTAGGGAACAGTTAAAACATCCAAAAAGGAGCATATAGGTTATATGAAATTATTGGTTATTGTATATTAAAAAGATTAAACATAGACATTACTATACACATGGGTCCTGGAAATAACCCCTCAGATATCAAAGGACAACTGCATATATTATGAAAGACACTTCGTTTGCCACCCAAAAAAGTGACTGGATGTCCAAATTTCAATACGATGCATAAAAAAATCTTATTCTAACTATATTGTGAATGATATAACATGTTACTTTGAATCTAGCCCTTCTCAACTGGAGAATGTGCTTTCAGATACCAAGACTAAACAGGATTTTAAATATCTGAGGAGACATGGATTTAGCAGAAAAGGGAAGAAATTTTCAGCACATTAAAGTGAATATCCAGTAGCTTTATGGGAAAAAAACAAAAGATCCTCACACAATAAACAGTGACAATCAAGACCCGAGGATCCCATAGCCTGTAAACACCATTGTGAGCATGAGAAAAACCTTTCCAAGGAGCTTGTGGTTGAGCCTGGAAACACACATTCCTCTAGGGAGGGCTCAGCAAGCTCTTTCTGTAAAAGCCAAGCTCATAGGTCCTCTAGATGCTGTAGTCCTGTTATCTCTTTTGCAGCACCCAGCTCCCCCATGTTAGCCACAACACAGCCACAGCCTATGTAAGGAACAGCTGGAGCTGGGTTCCTAGAAAACACCACTTGCAAAAGCCACACTGCAAAGCAGATGCAGCCTTCTAGCCACACCATATCAATCCCTGCACCATAGAGCGCAATTCCACATCCCAGATGAGCATCGTAGTCATCCCAAACTATACAGAGAAGATGCAGTTCTTCCGGTATACCCAAAGTGATTGTTTACAGGGTTATTTTTCCCCAAAATATCCTAAGTTAAATTTTTTAAAAATAGATGTCTTACTTAGAGTTTCTAGTTCTGTGATAAAACGCCAGGACCAAAACCAACTTGGTGGATGAAAGGTTTATTTCATCTTACAACATTTTTTTATTTCTGAACTCCGAGCCCCACCATGAAATTAGTTTTTCAGGTATATATTTACCTAACCTTTAGTAAAGTCTCTTTCACAAGCAAAATCCTAAATAATCAGCTAAGTAAAATTTTATTTATGTGTTAGGTCAATTCAGCATAAACTAGAGTCCTTTGAGAGAGGGAACCTCAACTGAGAAAATGCCTCCACCACACTGGCCTATAATCAAGCCTGGGTGTATTTTCTTGATTGAAAATTGATGTGGGAGGGCTCAGTTCCCTGTTCCATTCCTGGCCTTTGGTCCTAGGTACTATTAGAAAGCAGGTAGAGCAAACCTGTTTATTAAACAGCACTCCTCCATGGCCTCTGCATCAGTTTCTGTCTCCAGGTTTCCCTTGACGATGTACTATAAACTGTAAAATGAAATAAGCCTGAGCTAATAGGCCAATCGGTATGTAATTAATAATACACCTTTGAGTGAGTATTTTAAAGGTGGCTATGGGACCAGGCGGGATGAGAAACCTCCAGTTACAAGTTTTGGTGGAACTGGAGAGATGGCTGCTCTTCCAGAGGTCCTCAGTTCAATTTGCAGCATCCACATGGCTGCTCGCTGCCATCTATAGTGGGATCTGATGCCCTCTTCTGGAATAAAGACAAACAGGCAGATAGACAACTCATATACATAAAATAAATAAGCAATCTTTTTTTTTAAAAAAAAAAAAAAGGTTTTGGCATGCTTCCCATGGCCTCCTTCAGCTCTGCAGCTCAGTGAATAGCTCCCAGTTCTCCCTGTTGGGGTAATCCAACCCTGCGTCCTCACACGCATCCATCTTCTTTGGCTGTTGGAAGAAGCGTGGATTATTCACTTTTGTGAAAAGACTTTAATTTCATAATTTGTGGGTTCTCAGTTTTGGGCTTCCTAACAAAGTACATTTCAGCTTCTCTAATGACTGAAAAGAACGTAACTTAAAATTTAAGTTAACTTGATTGCACAGGTGGTTTTTGTATATGAATTCAGGCAATGTCTATTCCAGAAGTCTAAAATACTGGATGCACAGAAGCTATGTAGATATTTCAGGTTCCTCCAGCCATCTTTCCATTTACATTCTTCTTATAGATTTCTTCTTCTCCTACTTCTCTTCCTCCTCCTCCACTCCTACCAACTAAAAGCAACAAGCATCTCTGCTCTGGGCGTTCCCTAAGCAATGTAACTCCTGTTTTCAAACCATATTCAATTGTTTATATTCTGGGTCCAGCTTAGAGTCAAGCACTGAAGCTAGCTTCTTTGCCTCTGTAGATGCCTTTTTATTCGTTCCTCTCTGTTCGTTAGGTCCATTCAGCCCCAACTTGCTTCTCTGATATTATTTACCAGTCCATGACTGACCCTGTCAGCTTGGTTGGCTTTAGAGACAACTAAGTGTAGTGATATTTCATTGGTGTTTTAATAAATAAAGCTTGCCTGAAGATCAGAGAGTAAAACAGCCATACTGGTCAGCCTTACAGACCAGGCAGTGGTACATGCCTTTAATCCCAGCGCTAGAGAGGAATACAAAATGAGAGGAGACAGCTCTCAGGCACAGTATCATTCTGAGGATTCCTGGAGGCAAAATCGCCATTTTCGGAGTGAGGTAGAGGTAAGAGCCAGTGGCTGGCTGCTTTGCATTTCTGGTCTTCAGGTTGAATGCCAATTTCTGTCTCTGGGTTTTGAATTAATCGTGCTACACCTAAGAGGTTAGCAAAGTACACTTCTATTTCTATCTATGTGGGCATTTCCGGGGAGGATTAATTTAGGCATGTGATTTCCTAAGTATGAGTGGAACCACCTCATAGCCTGGACGTCTGAACAAAATCTCCATTATACATTACGTGGTGTTATCAGTAATTTTCCCCAAGAAAGATAGAGAAGCTCAGTGCTCTCCTTGCTGTTGCAGTGACCTTGTGCCCACCCAAGCCACTACAGGTCAGGACTAGGCAATACACACTCTCACATTTACATTTGGTTTTCCTACTGTAATGTCACCCATCAGTATCTCTAGGGTGGTGCTTTGGGACCCTCCACCACTTTTCCACCCAGGTATCAAATACTAACTTCCTATCCTGGCAGGAAGAGCTGAGCTTCTCCACTCTCAAGACCCTGAACTGTGTGAGCATTCTACCCTGTGTGCGTTCCCTCCTCACCTTCTGTGGACCTGGACACCCTCCTCCCCATCACACACACAGAAATACTCCTCTACCGACAATTCCAGTCTCGTGAACGTAGTTCTATTTCTATCACACCAGCCACCTTCTGTCGTGCTGCAATGGAATGACACTAGTCCAGTGAAACACGTGTCCTCGCAAAACATCATAGGTGTGATACTGTTTGAAACAGGGCCTTTACTAAGGTAAGTGACACTAGATTAGAGAGGTCCCTAAGTGTGATGACACATTTCTTTGTAAGAATCAGAAAAGGAAACAACACAAAGCAAGCACCATGTAAAGACAGAGACCTCGCAGCTGCTGGCACACACTGGGTACCAGAGGAAAGATAGGATCATTTCTTCTTCACTGGCTCCCAAAGCAACCAACCTTGTCCGTATGTTGATTCTGGCTTCCGTAATTGTCAAAATATATTTCTGTTCAGCTAAGTGGCTTTATTTGGTGAAACACAGTATAGGAGCCTGAGAAAAAAGTTTGGTGCTAGTGCTCCATCTTAGACATACATTTTAAATTTTTTTTATTTATTTTACATACCAACCACAGTTTCCCCTCTCTCTCCTCCCCCACCGTGTTCCCCTCCCCTGTTTTTTACTCTCACCTGATCCACTCCTCAAAAAGATAAGACCCATGGGGAGTCAACAAAGCTGGCATATCAAGTTGAGGCAGAACCAAGCTCCTCCCCAGGGCATCAAAGCTGAGCAAGGCATCCCACCACATGGAATAGGCTCCAAAAAGCCAGCTCATATGCCAGGGACAGATCCTGGTCCCACTGCTGGGGACCCTACAAACAGACCAAGCTACACAACTGTCACTCACATGCAGAGGGCCTAGTTCGGTCCCATGCAAGTTCCCTAGCTGTCTGCCTACAGCCCATGCCCTTCCGTGAGCTCAGGTCAGCTGTCTCTGTGGGTTTCCTCATCATGACCTTGACCTCCCTCCTTGTTCACATAATCCTTCCTCCCTCTCTTCACCTAGACTCCCGGAGCTCAGTGCAGTGTTTAGCTGTGGATCTCTGGCTGAAGGTTCTATGATGACAATTAGGGTAGTTACAATCTGATTTCAGGAGAAGCTGAGTTCAGGCACCTTCTCTACTATTGCTAGGAGTCTTAACTGGGGTCATCTTTGTGATTCCTGGGAGTTTCCCTGGCAACCAGGTTTCTCCCCTCTATCAAGATATCTCTTTCATTAGGCTTATCTTTTCTTTATTTGCAGTTTTTTATTTATTTTACATACCAACCAGAGTTTCCCCTCCCTCCCCTCCTCCTGCTTCCCCAAATCCACCTCCCACCCACCCACTCCTCCTCATTGGGAGTCAGCAAAGTCTGGCACATTAAGTTGAGGCAGGACCAAGACCATCCCCCAGCATCAAGACTGAGCAAGGTATCCTTCCATAGGGAATGAGCTCCAAAAGCCAACACATGCACCAGGGATAGATCCTGGTCCCACTTCATTAGGTTTCTCTTTTGAGAGTCCATAATTCAACTCCCTTTCCACCCAGCTTGAACTGCAGAGCCCCATGCTGGACTGTCTCCCATGTGAGCATGCCTTTCAGTATCCAGGCCCAGCCTTCTCTAAGCTGACTTTGTTGCAATAGGTACCTTCTAATTTAGAGCTTTGCGGCACCATGGCTCTGCCCCTTCACCCTGCTGAAGACACCTGCCTTGCATTTTTATGATTAAGGACTTGTAGGAAAGTCCGTCTTTATTTCTATGCTTTGATTGGTTAAATAAAAAAGCTGCCTGGGCCATTTGATACTGCAGGACTTAGATAGGCGGGGAAAAGAGAAGAGGATGCTGGGAAGAAGACTGGGTCAGAGCCAGTCTCCATGAAGCCCCTGCTGCAGATGGGTGTATTTTAGAACAGTCCGGTAAGATCACCACCTTGTGGTGACATACAGACTTTTATAATGGGTTAGTTTAGATGTGAGAGGTAGCCAAGAAAAGGCTAGAGATAATGGGCAAGGCAGTATTTTAATTAATACAGTTCTCCTGTGGTTATTTCGGGCATAAGCAAGCAACCAGTGGCTGAGCGGGCCAGCGGCTGGCAGCTGGGGAACACAACATGCACCTCTCCATCCATTTACAACAAGGACTTGATTTGAGAGGTAGATGATCAATTCTATATTCATGATATTAATGTCAATTAATTCTGGCCATGAAGAATTATTGTGACTTTACTCTTTCTACCTTTCTTACAAGGCAAAACCATTAATTCTTTCTTAGATTTAAAAAAAAAGTATCATATTCATCCCTATTTCCTGATTAGAAGAAAATGCATATAGTGTTTGTTCTTAGCAGGAAAAGATAGAAATTCTCTTTAGAAACTGTTATCTGTCTTCTTTTCAATATAGTGACTTTTCATTTTATCTAAGTAAATATGACATTTCAAAACAGTAAGTTTACTGGGTCCCATGGTACTGACCAGAAGGGAGTCCTTGAGGGAGAAAGAACATTATCAGGCAAAAGAGAGAGTTAGATTGCCCAGAATGCCTGAGGCCCTGGGAGCCAGTCCCAGACCCAAAAGACAGGGCCTCAACAGTGTGGCCATCTTGAGCTCCTGGGAGTTTTCTGGCATATTCAGAAGAAACTGAGAAACAATGACTGTTCCAGCAGAACAGGCACAGGGCTGCTAGAGCGTCATAAACAAAGCATGCTTATCACAGGGAGATCTTAGGTTTACCTTATGACCCCTCACTATGAGTCCTAATTAAAGAGCTCTACAAGTCGGAGGTTATTGAAAGGCCACGCTGAAAGGCCTGGGAGGAGGGGAGAAGAAGAAACACAAAGATCATTCTTGTCTCGTTTATTTTTTACAACAGAATATTTTAGGAAAGCACTGAGCGTTGGCTGAAATACAGAGAAAACTATGTTAAATGAACTTCCTGAAGTTTATCTGTGAAATGTTTGTTGTCTGTTTTTCTTTGCATCTCTGGTGTCAGGAGTTTCTTCAGGTGAACCACCCTGGAATTCCAGAGTAGAGCCCAGCTTCTGGGCCTCTTTTGTTAGGTAGCCTTGAACTACACAGGATATTTGATTGCACATCTGCTACATTCAATTTCCACACTGTTTAACAACTTGTGCTTCTGAGGCATGAAAGACGGGCCAGAAACCTGAGGCCACAGCCTTCAACTCCAGATTGGAGCACTGCCTTCCAGTCTGACAGCCTTTGGCAATTTGGCATGCATTTTGAGAGAAGCTATCAGACTCTGCCACAACCAGGACAAAGAAAACACCAAGTCTTTGTGAGGCCAAAATGTGGAATATATATATATATATATATGTGTGTGTGTGTGTGTGTGTGTTTGTATATATATATATATATATTTGTTTGTGTGTGTATATATATATGTATGTATGTATATTTTATATTTCCTGCAACTCACCTGCAATTGTTATTTCAGATTAATAGTTACAATGAACGCGGGATACACATCTCACTGAGGAGGTAGCTCACTAGCTCCACACCGCTTTCTATTACTGTGCAGTACAAAAGATATATGTGGTGGATGGCACACGTCAGTTCTCTGTCTGGACTCTTGGATGATCGCCTCACACCAGTTTACAGTGCTGAAGAAAATCTGAACTACACAGTCAGGATAATCATTTCTCAAGTAGATCTGTTCCTTTATCATCCAAAAGGCGAGACAAAATGAGTGAGAGGTATTTTTCTGTGTTTGCCCTCTCTTTAGTACCATGGGAGAGAGAATGACTCCAGAGCTTCAGAATCTGTAATGTTGCCTGCAGTGTTTTGACAATGCTGACTTCGGCCTGTGGAACAAATTATAATAAAAGCCTGGATGTGTGGTCTTCCATCAACCAGAAATATTTCTTTTCCTAGCTATTCTGAGTTTTATGATTTATGGCTGGTTGTAAGATTATATTGTGTATTCTCAAACAAAGGTTTACATTTTGACAGCAAATTTTATTATCTATTACTACACCTTAGTGCTTTAAAACCCAGCACACCACACTTATTATATAACACATTATAAACGTAGCATTTAAATATGATATAACGTGTTATGGCACTGTGAATATATTACAAATATGTTTTTGTAGTATGTATACAAGTGCTTTATAGGATGTGTTTCTAATATAATTTAAACATATGACATGGATGAGTTACCCGTGCATGAATTACAGCAGTTGCATCTGTGTGCAGGCAGCGTGAAAGGCTTGGGACGGACAAGAAGCCTTTCGTCTTTGGGATTTGTTTTTAAACTGTAATGCCTGCAGGTCTAGCATGAAGTATCTTGGGAATAAGAATCAAATCTATGTACACAACTCGTATTTCATATACACATGACCTGAATAATTTTATACAACTTCTTTTATTGACATCAATGGATTCGAAGTTTCCATTTCCCCTTTGAATAATTTTGACATCTGGTCTTTTCATCAGCTTTTACATTCCATCTTGTTCATCAACTGTATTGGCATACAATTCTCATAGGCTCTTACCCTTGACCATTTATATACTATGTAGTCGTGTTTCTCACTGAAGTGTAGCCATTGGGGACAATGCTGAATCGCCCATGACACATTGGACATCTGCTACAACAGAGAATTTTCTGACCCCAAATGTCAGCAGCACCAAGAAAGAGATGAGTAAGTTCTTAGAAATTGATTTCAATTCTTTTCTTCACTGTAAATCGTAGCCTACTGCATCCCCTCTGGATTACTTGAAGTATTCTGGGTCAGTTCCTTGAATGGTTCTCTCTCTCTCTCTCTCTCTCTCTCTCTCTCTCTCTCTCTCTCTCTCTCTCGTGTGTGTGTGTGTGTGTATGTAAACCTAACATCTTCCAGAAGAGACTCGCGTGCAGGGTCAACCCAACAATGGTTTCAGAGAACCCTGTCCTTCCCCTGCTCACCACGTTCCCTCATAGTCCTCATCCACAGTGAGATCCATGAGGCTCCTGAGACTCAGTGACAGCTTCCACACAAAAAATGATAACATCTTATTTTCAAGGAGCAGTGTCCAATAGAAATGGAATATAAGCCACATGTATCATTTCAAATTATCTAGAAGTCACATTTTATAACAAAAGCAAAAAGGAGTTATGGATATACCTCAGTTGAGAGAGTGTTTGTCCAGCACCCATGAAGCCCTGGGTTCAAGCCTCAACATGAACTTAGGTGTTTTCTGCATCAGCATGCACACATAATCCCAGCACTCAGATGGCAAAAGTAAGGAGAGGATCGGAAGTTCAAGGTTACCATTGACTACATAGTGAGTTCAAGACCAGTTTTGGCTATATGAGACTGTCTTAAAAGGAAATAAAATTAACCAGAATAAAATATGTATCAGTTCTAAAAATTATAAGCTTTAATACACCATTAGTAATGTAACATTCACCACTTTCAATACCATCATCAATGTTTAACTTGATGAACTATATCACTTCACACTTCCTTTATCGTGGTAAGTAGGTAAACTCTGAAGTGAAGTTTATCCTTATAGAACATCTCCATTTGTACAGCAGTTTTCCCAGTACACAGTAGCCAGCAGCCACTATATCTCCAATCCATAGCAACTAGTAGCCTCAACTGGACAGATGGTAACAATATTAGACAACATGTAGTCTAAACTTCTGTTCTCTTTTGTATGTTCGCTACATAATTAAATTTGTGTTTATATCCAAATCCCTTAGTATAAATACAGGCACAGGTTCAAGATAAGTATATTCAATATGATATTCCAGAAACAAAAGCATGGAAAAATCTGGTAGATTTCAAGACTTGGGACTCTTCTTCCTCCTCCCTTTAATATGGGAACTATCTCCAGAGTAGCAGTTCTTCAACATAACTTCAATTGTGATGTCATTAGTCCACTTGGAAACCCTTCCTCAGTTCATGACACTCCATAGGCCATGACTGAGCAAAGAGAGACTTTGGGTCACAGCTTCAAAAATATAGAATCTCCAAAACTATGGGATGCCGTGTCCATTGCCACTCTATTCACAATAGCAAAGAAAATGAAACAACCTTTCAGTGATAGATGAATAACAAAATATGATACAGATACAAAATGGAATACTATTCAACTGTAAAAAAAATTGAAATCACTACATTTGCAGGTAAATGGATAGATATGGAAAATAGTGTGTTGAGTGAGGTAACAGACCCAGAAAGATAAATGCTGCCCGTTCTCTCTCATCTATCATTCCTAGTTCCAGATTCCCAGATGTGAGTAACCGCAGAAACTAGGAAAGTAAACAGGGACCATGGATGTTTGAAGGAGCTCTAGAGAGGGGAAATGCAGGATCCAGGGGAGGAGGGAAATGGAAAGACAAGGTGGGTCTTTAATGGGGGAAAGAGAGACAATACAGAAGAAGAGGGAGGGAGGAGGGGTAAATAACATTAAATAAGTTTGAAAATGCTGTGAAGAATATTATTTTATATTTACCTAACATCATATGTGGTACATAGATCCATCAACAGCCATAGGCAATCTAACAAAACCCCAGTCCCATGTATGAGAAACTTCCTTTCAAGTGGTTCTTGAGGGGAATCCAAGAAACCCAAAAGAAGTATAGCCAACTGAGGAAAGCTGGGGATGGGAGAGGGGGTCTTCCACAGGGAAGAGCACATCAGTTGATTGTCCATGCTATCTACATAGGTATGGAATGGGCTGAAAGCAGATGTAATGTGGACATTTTAAGACATTTTCTCTCTATAAGTCATTAGAGCTCAGCACCAAATTTAAAATACAAAAAGAGAGGAAGGAGGGAAGGAAAAAAGGAAGGAAGGAGAAAGAAAGAAAGAAAGAAAGAAAGAAAGAAAGGAAGGAAGGAAGGAAGGAAGGAAGGAAGGAAGGAAGAAAAGAAAAGAAAAAGAAAGAAAGAAAGAAAGAAAGAAAGAAAGAAAGAAAGAAAGAAAGAAAGAAATGTGGACACAGATTCCATCTACTCTGGACCTTTCCTTGCACAACTAAACTTTACTGAGAAAATACTCATCAATTTTTTTAAGTTTTTTCTACTTTTGAAATTATAATTACATTTATTCCTTCCATTTCCTTCTTCCAAAACCTCCCAAATACTCCTTCACACTCTCCTTCAAATTTGTGGCCTCCTTACATACTAACTGTTACCCCATGCTTCATATGTATTCCTAAATATGAACTGTTCGGTCCACATAAGTTTACTTGTATGTGTGTTCTCCCAGCACCGGACAACCAACTGACACCTTCTCCTTGAAAAAGACTTCTTCTGTTCCCAGCTTTCTGCGTTGGCTACAGTTCTTTATGTAAGGTTGAGGCCTCATGGACTTTTCTTTGTCTACTCTGGCATGTCCATAAATATACATATATCACTTTAATGAACTTTTCTCATATTGCTAATGGCCCTCTCTCCAAGCACCAAAAACCAACTAACAAAATTCCCGATACCAAACATGGTAAACTCTCGCTTGAGTTGTTGGCCAGGGCTGTGGAAGAGACTCCCAAAATGTACAAGCTATTGCTCTTGCCCTTGGTTACCTCCAAGAGGTGGAAAGTAAGACCTTGCTGCTGACGACACCATGAGCTTCAGAAAACAGAGCCTATAATGTCTGAGCTGGAATTGACCTAAACATCTCTCTATAAACTAGCTTTTATGGTATCAGAAGTTATCATGCAAGCTTCCAAAGAAGAGGGGAGGCAACCGTCATACCTGGCTACGGTGCCTATGAAAATACTAATTTTTAAAGGTTCTTGCGGTATTATGGACAGATTTAAAGAAAATAGTGTTAGTTCACCTTTATGGATTGGGTATACAATACAGCAAGTCAAGTTTCCAGTGTGAAACACTGATTTA
Source organism: Dicrostonyx torquatus (assembly GCA_028555095.1). NCBI lineage: Eukaryota > Metazoa > Chordata > Mammalia > Rodentia > Cricetidae > Dicrostonyx > Dicrostonyx torquatus. The sequence goes on from JAQHUG010000008.1 coordinate 4,936,595, forward strand.
AAATAAGCATTGCTATGAAAACACAGTCCTCTACTACACCTACCATTCTGTCTGTACAGGTGCTTGAGAGTAATCCCAAAGGGATGCCTGGAAACACAGTGGGCCCTGTTCGCCTCAGTGTGTACTCACAACTGTCCAGGACCACCAACTTCCGGTCTGAAATCCTAACATGGTGGGGAATAGATGAAGGGAAGGCACGCTCTCTCCAAACCGCTTACTCTCCCTCATTCGAGTTGGCTTTAAGTTATCACATTTTACTATGTTCCATCCTCTGTTCTAAGATTTGTGTCTGTTATTTAAAATACAAGACAAAACGGACAAACCAAAACAGTTTCTATGCCTCCACAAGGGTCTATTGACTCTAGTAAAAATTGATGATCACCAAACACCACTCCTGATATTTCTGTGTTTTCTGCTGAAATGACATGCAGAGCTCTGTAGAATGTTCTTCCAATAACCCAGTCCTTAAAATTAAAACATTCCAAATCCCTCATATCTTTTGCTCCAAGCACATAGTACCATTCAAGGTGCCAGCCGTCATTCTTACAAAACAATGCTGGCATTCTTTATGCTTGTAACTGGACCCTGAAACCAAGGGGCCTCTGTGCTGTGAACTTTAATGACGATGGCCTGGAAAAAATCAGATGAAGCAGGGACTCCTGGTAACAGAACAAGGACAAAACACGGGCGTCTATAGCAGTCAGAGGAGGGAAAACACACTAAGCTCTATGTCATCTATCTGGTCCTTACCATGTGTCTTTTGTAGGATGGATGAATAGCTTAGATAATAAGAGGGGTAGGCAGAGTCCAAAGCCATTGCATCAAATATATTTGAAAAGAAAACGAAGGAAATGGATCATTTCTAAAAGGCTCTAGCTGAATGCCCATTTTTACGTATCAGCTTCTTTCAAAATATTCCATCACACCTAGCAATTGGCGGTGAGTACAAAGAGACTTTGGCTTGCACGCTGTTCCATTCACTTCCCTGGGGTTGGTGGCCATTTGTAGCCACTGGCAATAGCAAGGAAAAAGCCCCAGGGAGAGCAGAGACATTCAGCTGCACCCCACCCCTCCTGCTGCCACACCTCTGCTATGAATGCTCTTAGCCTTGCTGGGAAGAAAGAGTCCTCAAAAGCATCAAAGCAACATTTTTCTAACATTTCTCTTAGACAACCAAAGGATTTCTTTTTATTAAGAAAAAAATATAGAGACAAGCTAAAATACCAAGTATCAAATTCAACTGATGTTTTCAGAATGCTTCTCATTTAATAAGCTTCTCAGTGGAGAACATCTCCCTCAGAATAAGACATTCATTTTATGAAATTCCCACGAAACAATAATGATTAATCTTGATTTTAGAACAGTACCTGTTTTTGTTACTTTTTAAAAATTTGTTTTCTCCCTTCATCTCCAGGCAGCTCTCTTATCTAAATAGAAGTGTGGAATGAGTGACTTTTGATCTCTGGAAAAAGGCAAAGAAGTGCGTGTATTTTTCACTTAACCTGGTTCTGTGACAAAGAATAAGCCCCTGTCTCTTTAAGTCATTTCCCATGACTTCTGGGATAGATTCAACCTCATCATTAATTTATATTCACTATTAATAGTTTAGCAAAAGTCCAAGTGACATGTGTAACATGAATGATTAGGATATACATGCAGAATGGGCAAATTTATGGCAGTCATTAATTCCACAACTATTTGAGCACTAAGAACACACAGATGGTTCCATTGGGTACTAGAGAAAGACACAGTTTTCCAGCCTGGGGTACGTGCAATCCCAGAGAGGTGAATAAAGCTTTAGCAGGGATTCTGGAGTCGAGGATAGTCTAAGCCACATCTGGGTGCTGAAAAGGATGTAAAGAAAGCAGGCTGGTGCTGAAAAGGATGTAAAGAAAGCAGGCTTAAGAGGAACAGAGAAGTCAGGTGGTTGATGACCAGCAAATGCATTTTTTTTAAAAGAAGTCACAAGACACAAAATCAGTGCAAGACTGAAGAATGCTATCAGACCCATGTTCCTCCGAAGTCACTGGACCAGGATAAGCCTTTTTTTTTTTTTGAGGAGATAAGCCTTATGCATAATTTGAAAATAATACAAATATAGCCTTAGGAAAATGGAATGACCACTGCCACCCCCACCACTCCTTTTTGTTTCTGTCTTTGGCCTTACAAACACAGGCCTATAGCCTGTTTCTGAGAATAAAGTTTTATTGAAAGGAAGTCTGGGTCATTCACTTATACACTGTCGACTGGTGCCTTTTAGCTATATCAGGCAGGTTGAGCAAACCTAACCACTTGGGCCTTCATCACTAAGGATGTCCACATATAGCCAACAAGACTACACATCTATGAATTTTTCCTTCTGAACAACCATTAATTTTCTCATTTTTAGACAACTGGCTAACCATTAATCTGCTCATTCATTCATCCATCAACCAACCAACTTCTCTGCACCTAGCACATGGGCAAAATAGGGATGAGATATTTGGGAGAAACAGGTTAGCAGAAAGGCATGTAATGATCTTCTAAGAAGACAAAGCAGGAAAAAGGAAGACAGGACAGATGAGGGGGGCAGACAGCTAACACGCAGTCTGGGCACTTAAGATTTCTGAAACACGACTTGCTATTTAAATAATGATGCAGAAAATCTCAGGGCTACAGTATACTATCATGACTTCACAAAGGCCCAACCTGACTTACTGTTGGCTCTTCAATATCAAGTGTTGAGACAGTTTGAAAGAGCTATAGCTTATTGGTGAGATCAGAAGGGTTGATCACCTCCAAGCACTAAGTAGTAAAGCCACTAGTCTTTTTCCCAAGCTACAGGGATTAGGTGACATCAGAGTTTGGACAGAATATTTGAGGGAGGTGTTTTACTTGGCATCTAACTGGACTCAGTGACCCCAACCACCACCTGTCTGATTCCCCCTAAGTTCACTGTTCTTTGTTGGGCCATATAAGTTGAAAAGCCAGTTTCATGTGAGAGCAGAAAAGAAATGGTCACCTAATAAATAATCAATGCAGGGAGTGAGTGTGCTTGTTCCTTTGGCTGTCTGATCGATGGCAGTGGATGAAGTGAATACTATTGACACACACTAAGTGAATGTCTAGAAGTGAAGTTTAACTCAAGTTAAGTAAGCATAAATTACATTTAAAAATATGCTCTCTTATTTTTGTTGGCACAGAGTACTTACCTCTTTAGTAATGGTTGAAAACCAAAGCAAGAAAAAAAAATTTAAGAACCTAAACATCCAAGAAAAAGTATACTGAACAATTCAATGTGGCCAATTCATGGTTTCGTTAAACAACCAACATTCACTGTGACCACATACCTGGACATGGGCTATAAGCTCTATAAATTAGACATTTGTGAATTAAAGAATGTTAATCGAAAATATGTACTTACTTTAGTGGTTTTGAAATTGATGTCTTATTTCTATATCCTTGTGTTTAAATATTTAAATTCTTTTACATAGACTTAAGCCAAGTGAATATGGTACGAGAAAGGTCAAAATGTTCAGTCATTAAAATAATTTTGTAAGAAAAAATTGCATCATTTTGGAAGGAAGAGCACACAAGGATATTTTATATTCAGCAAGAATAAATTGACCTTTTATTCAATTATGAAAGACTGCTGTATGGTTGGAGCCCTCATGATTAATGCCATTGTGGGGACTCGCCTAGCTAGCAAGGGCACAATTCATCCCTACATCAAGCAACATTCTCCACCTCAGCCTGCTAAACAGTATTTACATGCTAAAATGGAAACAACATTCAATGGATTTTCTCTTTAAGAGGACAATCAATGGCTTTCTTGATTAGATACCACTCAATTACTTTGGGCTTGTTTTCATTATAGTGTCTGTATCTACATGGTTCTGAGTACCTAAAAATATCTAAAGGAAAAGAAAATCCACAGCTAAATATCCTCTTACCTCTTCACACATGGCCAAGAAATGCAGTGGGACACTCTGACCACAGTCTCCTTCTCTCCTCCCCTGGGCTTATGGAGCTCAGCTCCTTGTTTGCTTGTGAGCTCGTAATGCTTTCTTACAAAAATTAACTTCAAATACAAATGTCAGGATAACAACTATTTTTAGCACAAACAGCATAACACACTCTTAAAAGAAAAAAAACCCAAAGTATTCGTGAATACACATTGCTTTAATTTTTGCCCTGATGGACTTTCAGATTATTTTAAAGTGGCCTATTAAAAAATCCTCCTCTTGTAAAGTTCTATTAAAACTGCAGGCACTTGGGGATGCTGGGGAGGGGGAAATGGGTCAAGTTGTAAAATTGATTATGTGAGCTCTCTCTACACGCAGTGCCTATGTCAGCAAGATGGAAAAATAGTCTCGAGACTGTTTTCTGCAGCTACACTTTCTTCTGCAGAAAGGAAGGAAGGAAGGAGGGAAGGAGGGAGGGAGGGAGGGAGGAAGGAAGAAGGAAGGAAGGAAGGAAGGAAGGAAGGAAGGAAGGAAGGAAGGAAGGAAGAAAGAAAGACTAGTGCTTTTTGTATACTGGGAAACAAAGGGGTAGGGCGGGAGTAGGTCAATTCTGTCCCTGAGCATAAACATCAGACTGGACTTTTCAAAAGACAAAAATAGCCCAGAAAAAATATTTTCGTAATAAAAAGGTGGTATATATATATTTTTTTCTTGTCTAAATCTGGAATCTTGTCTATCTTATTTTAAACAAGCCAGCAATTGCAAGCTTCAATCTGTTTGGATAGAAAAGAATTTATGTAAATGTTTTGTTCAAGCCCAAAAGGGAAAGGGAGGATAAAATATACAGTGTATGAAAGATGCATGCCCAACTCCAAAACAGCTTGTTACACAGGGGACAAAAAAAAAATCATCTGCCTTTCTGCAAGGCACGCCCAGCAGCCCTCCAGCTCGAATATCTTGCCATTTGCAACATGGTTTCAATGACCCCAACAGTAAAGAGTCCCCAAAATTTCATAGCTGTTCTGCTTTCCTCCCTCTCTAGTTCTTGGGGATGAAGGATAGGAGCGAGAGAAGGAGAAGGTCAAAGAACAAATAGAAACAAAAATCTCTATTTTTGCACTCTCTCTTCACTTGAGAAAAAGGGGGAAAAAAAACAGGCAGATCAATCTGTACAATGCTAAACCAAATCTCTTTAATTCCAGTCAGCTTTTATCATTCAGTCGCTGAGTCTCTGTGTGGAAAAATTCATGCTAATTCCCCCTAGCAACAGCCTCAGCCTATCAGGAGACTTTATGTACCGTGCAGCTGTCTGCCAGAAGAACTCTAAGTAGGTCAGGCCTGTATTTCTAAAAATGCTACGGTCTAGTAACCCCACTGTCCCGTCTGTCTGCCCTGCCCCATAATAACCTCAATTGCTTGGTGACACAATGACATACTATCCTGTTAGAGTGCAATCACATCACGCTACATTATTCTGCACGAGCATGGATGGGTGAAGGACCCTCCGAGGGGCAGCATTAATCAGACAGCCATTCATGTCCACCAGCATTTCACTCTAGAAATGGGGACTGCATTAATGACCAGCTGTTTGAACTAACACAAACAAAATAATGTCTTCCACCCTGTTGGGTGCACAGAATACAGCATTCTGATCTGGCAGGTTCCACTCCTTGACTAAATCAAAGATGTGAATTGACTGGGGCTCCGACAACATCGGTTTTGGCAACCTTAAAGTGAGTATATTTAAATTATATCACATGGGATTCAAAGAGCTATTGATTTAATACGCACGGCTCTCCTTGCCTACGATTTTCCCTAATCCACATTTTAAACAGCAAAGTGCATACACGGGTAACATAAGTCATATGTGCATATTGCCCAGAGAACCAATAGCAGAGCTGAACTAAAACTGACTTCACGTTGGGCAGAGAAACAAAGCCGGTCAGGAGTAATTGTGCAAGATGAACACAAATACACATACTAAATGCATGTGGTGGAGGAGCACCGAAAACAAATAAGAGTAAACACCCTGAGCCTGCTGGCCAATCAGCTCCTCCCACCAGCTCTTCAAGGAGGCTGGAGAGCGGGCCAGCACCTCCAGACTCCAGAGACTGGGTGGAGAAGTGAAGGTACCCTCCCACAACTCTCAGTGACAGTGGATGACTTGTCCCCGCAGGATCCCGAGCAAGACAACAAAAGCTTCTTCAAGGTATAAATTAAGGACGCCAAAAGACTCAGAACCCAGAGTTAAGTTTTAATTCTTTAGTAGAAGTTTTAGGATCTATTGGGGCATAGGTACTTGAGGGTACTTTTGACTTTCTGGCATGCACAAACACAAACAAGAGTGATGGACATGGACAGAGAAAGGAGCCCAGCAGTGCAGTGGGGCTGTGTGGGACAGTGTCTTACAGCTACGGAGCCTACATACTCAATCTGCATGCTTCCAGGTTCCCCGTTCCATGTAATAAACACATTCCCTCCTACAGGCTGATCATTCTGCCAGAAATTAGGCAGAATCCACCCAGGGAGATGTGCGCCCCAAATCCATACTGGATTTTCAAACCGAAAATGCCTTCATGTGTCTGCCCTTGTGTGAACTTAGTTATGACTGTCTTCCACACGCTGTGGCACACATCACACAGTTATTCTTGGAGAGATACAGTCTCTGACGCAACCACGAACCGCTAATTACAAGCTGCTGACATTCTGCCCCGCTGAGCAGCTTTGAACTTCTGCTTTGTCTTATGGGCTCTTTCAGCGTGC
>JAQHUG010000008.1:4948232-4987688 GCA_028555095.1 Dicrostonyx torquatus
GTTCCAGGACAGGCTCCAAAGCCACAGAGAAACCCTGTCTCGAAAAACCAAAAAAAAAAAAAAAAAAAAAAGCAAGCCCTGAGAACACACAATAGCACAGTTTGGAAGGCTGATAGCACTTACAGCTGCTTTGTGTTTCAATTTATGGAAGCTGTCTCTGTCTGTGAGGGAAAGAAATGGCCCTGAACTCTGCTGGGGCTGGGGAAGGAGATGAGATGGATTCTGGAGGCCTCATGAAGAAAGCTGTGAGCGCTAAAGACAGTGAAACGGACTTCCCGCTAGGAGAATGCTTGGTACAGTTATTCTTTAATATCTTGAGAATAGATTTTCCTGTGTTGCCTTGGCTAACTTAGTACTCACTACGTAATCCAGGTTGGACTCAAGCTCACAGTTCTCCTGCCTGAGTACCCCAAGCTGAAACAGCAGATGTGTACCCCAAGTCCAGCTCTAGAGACATCTTTCAAGATAATGAATGGGCTGGCCGGTTTTATGTCGACTTAACAAGCTACAGAACTGTGGGAAGACGGAACCTTCCTTGAGAAAACATCCCCATCAGATTGGCCTGTAGACAAGCCCGTGGTGCATTTACCTAGTTACTAATTGATATGCAAGGGCCATCTAAGCAGGTGGTCCTGAGCTGTATAAAAAGGTAGGCTGGGTAACCCACAAGGAGCAATCTAATAATCAATACTTCTTCTTCGGGGCTTTTGCTTCAGGTCCTGCCTCCAGGTTCCCGCCTTGAGTTCCTGACCTGACGTCTCTCACTAATGGATGGTGGTGTAGATCTGTGAGCTGAAGTAAACCCACCTCCCTTAATCACAGCAATAGAAACCCTAATAGGAAAGCGACAAGAAGAAGTGATGCCACCACACAGAATAATATGGATTCCATTGATAGCTGAGTAGCTTTGGTGGGTTGGCTGCCATCATGACCTTCAAACAGTAGGAACAGACTCCATGCTCTGCCCAGTTTCTTGGGCCTTTCTGCTTGGCCCACAACTGTACCCATCAGCCACTTCTTTCTGTCTAGACTGATCTGGCTGTGGCCTGCTGTGGCTACAGGCCTACCCGGTTCTTGTCTCCTTCCTAACCGGAAGGCCGCGGTTTATCAAGGGGCTAGGTGGACAGGCAGCTTCAGCATTCACATACGCACACAGAGAGCGAAGGGGAAAGCTGTAGGAGGGGATCAGCCTCCTCGCACAATTTTCGCTCACCGGAATACTAAATTAACGAAGGTACCTCGTTTCTTGGACAGCTAATGAAGGTTAGTGTGACATACTGCCTCTGGCCCTGGAAGTGAAAAGGGATGTTATTGCCTCATATTATTGCTGGGGGAAAAGTGTTAATAATCTTTCTCGTCAGCAGTAAAGAAGTGCACTTCTATTACCCAGATATATTTTAGCAAAAGCAGAGCAGATCATCTCTAAACAGGCTTCGAGAGCCGTGCGGGATAGCTAGGATACTGGAGACTCAGAGTCCACTGCAGGGCAGGGCGAAATACTGTTTAAAAATACAGCGAAAGCCAAATTTAAGCTTGTCTACATTTGTTTCCACCAATTCAGGGAAGTTCTAATAATATAAATATACAAACAAGAACACCCGATCTGGAAAAAAAAAGGGACTGAGTAACCAGCTCAGGGTATGATCAAAGTAACTGTTTAATTCACACGCATACACACACGCACATGCACACACACGCGCGCGCGCACACACACGCGCGCTGCTCACCTAGGTCAGTGTATTTTATTTAGAAGAGGGGAAATTAAGAGAGGCTGTCGAGGCCCTAAAAGCTCTTCTGAGCTAGAAAAACAGTTCTTTCTCTATGACAACGAGGAGTGCTTGCATTTAACGGTAATCAAAATTAGCAGCGCTTGATAAAAGACAAAAGGATAGACACTCCAGAAAAAGAGGCTACCCGCCTCAGTCCCTGTGAAGTCCTACCATAGAAGACAGAGCCTGGCCGATTTGAATATTCCGGGGAATGCTGTGCTGTGTCATTACAATCCTGGGAAATTCGAACGTAGATCAAGGACGGGGTTTCTCTAGTAGATGGCTAGAGGCCTGAAAATGTTATGCTTTGTCTTCGAGCCTCCCTAGCATGGGTGCTGAATTCAGATTAGTGCTTCACGGAGCTGACTGACGAAGTGACTAATTGCTGGCTGCTAGCAGAGGACAGACTTCCCCTCTTTCAGGTCCCCGACGCTGCTACCTAGTTCCATTTTACAGAGGGCAAATGCCAAGTTGAAGGTGCACGGACCGTGTTTGTTCACCTGTGAGTGGTTTGACCTTAGACTCCACAGAGCACAGTCAGGAAGTCGGTTTTTCCATGCACTTTACAGTAAACAAAGACAGTGTGGCTGGGCTCCAAATGTTACAGAAGGTCACCGACCAAACTGCCTCCCAGACAAAGACTGCTTCCAGAAATTGAAACGCAGAATAGATGGAAGCACCGTCAACATTCCAAACGGCGCTCCTGTTCCTTCTCAGGCCCTGCCTCGAACAATATCACACATATCCAGCATGGATGCATAATAGACAGAGAATCATAAAACCCCAGGTGCTGGAAAGTGCCTTAAAGGTCACCTGGTGCACCCGCAAATCTAAATTGTGAATACTGCCCTTTAAATATCTCCTCCCTGTAATCACCCAAGCTTGGAAAGAACCCCTCCAGTGACTGAAAACCACGATGCCCTGGCAGAGAGATGAGCTCTTCTGTCTTTCGAATACAGTAATAGGGTATTTAAAAACCCTGAGCCAGAAGGCCCAGTTCCATGGAAAAGGGAGCTATGCACCTTCTGTCCACGGACTCCAAATTCAGATTCTGAAAGGCTTGTCTACATTTAGCCTCCAGTTACTACAGGGCATTTCGCCCACCCAGGGATCCCTTCCCTACCGGCAGTTTCTTTAATCTTTCCCCTATGACTTCCCGTCCACTTTACCTTCCATTTCCAGCTGGAGAATACATTGTAATGATTAATCTTGACTATCGCCGATTACACTGAGAAGCTCCTGGACGACTGGTAAAGGGTGTGTCCGTGGGGACTTTTCAAGAGAGGATTAGCTAAGAGGGAAAGATCAGCTCTTGTGCCAGTAGCACCGTCTCTTAGACTGGAGACAGCTGGGAGAGCACTGGGAGGTGTTCTCTCTCCACCCCGTGGCCGCCATGATTGTGCCGCGCAACATCTTTTTTGCCATGCCCTCTCGGTCACGATGGACTAAAGCTTCTGCAACCATAAACTAAATTATCCCTTCCTCAAGTTGCTTCCTTGGGTGTCTAGTTTTAGCCGTCGAAGTCTAATTAGCACCATCATTATTGAAGTGATGCATTTCATAGAAGAGACTATGTGGTCCATTGGCACAGTCACTCACAATATAATGGTCCCATCAGTTTTCTCGTTCCAACAGAACCTATTTAAACTCTTGAAGCCTGACCCCCTTTTTCTTCTTAGTAGACACATCAGATTGGTAGCCCTTATTGTACCTACCCTTCCACCTAAGTCACACAGCTTTCATCTTTGGAAAATGTTTTTATGTATTTACTTTTTTAAAATTGCTACCGATAATGTAGGTACCATATTATCTATGGTGTTAAAAAATGCTCAAAAGGAAAAAATAATGAGCTATGTTAAAGGGTACACAAATGAACATGTAAACGCACATATCTTCCCTGAGGGCATGGTGTTTGGCAAGGCAGTGACTACACCTTCTGTTGACTCCTGGGTCACAGTTACGCTGCCTAGAAAACACAGAACAGCCCCACCTGGTGGGAAAAGTGCTGGACACAAAGCTGAATCTCTGGATTCCAGCATCTGCTTGCCACAAACTGGTGTTGCTCTTCTACAAAACCCTAGGAAGGCCGATTATCTCTCCCAAAGTCCTTTCTTCCTTGGCTTCACAGTGAGAGTCTTAACAACAGGCACGCCATGCCTCACAGCATTTGAACAGTTTCTGGAGCGTGCTAATGAAATTTTAAATATTCTCGACTCTAACATAATAAACTAGCAACCCATTGGCTCACTTTCCCACAGATTTTCATCAACATTGGGTAAATTCCACATTAACTCGTGTCTCCAAATAAGTCAGTATTGCACTTACGAATCAAAAGTGAATCGTTTCACTTTCTTATATGCCAATTAGGTAAATTAAATAAGTCTGACTAGGGCTCCTAAAACCCTTATTGTCTGGTAAAATAACAATTTTGAATAGGTGAACCAATTACGAAGCTTCTTGGTAAGAAATAAATGTCATAATGGGATATCATCGCCATGTTTCTGTAATCCAAATGTCTTCTAGAAATATCTTTAATTAATTCTGCAAAGAGAATCTTTAGGTTGAAAAGATCTAGTTTCTTTTCTTGCTTCTTTCTTTTCTTTTATCTTTTTTCCTTTCTTTTTTATTACAGCCACAACAACAGAACTGCCCCCATGTCCATCAGTAGCTCTGGACATTTTCTGAGCTGGGGGTAAGGGAATTGTGATGGCGTTATGATCATAATAACAGAATGCCATCTCATTGGAAGAGTTCTCATTGCAGGAAAATGAATTGCATGATGAGTTTCCAAGACACATCCAGCCCCCTAACATTAACCTGACAGTATAATGGTTGATCTTTTCACTAAGTGTGTTATTAGATGATGTCATTTTTCTTAGATCAAAAGAACTAAAAATAAAAATTGGAAAGGTAGGTTTCATGCTCAAAATCTGGGCTTCGGTTTGGTCCAGGCTTTTTTGTGTACATCTTGCCAGTGCTCTGGTCTCGGCACTAATTCTCTCCTGAAAAATAAGGTCTCTGAGTGTGCAGGCTCTAATAGGCTCAGTTGAATAGTGTCAAGAACAGACATAACTTACTGTCTTTTCAAGATCATTCAAAAATTAAACCACTTGAATTAACCAATGTTCTGTTGTTGTAATAGCTGATGGTAGTTGCTTCATAAAGAGGTTTATTTAGGCTGTAAATTGTTATGGATAGAGATTTTTGAACAGCCTTGTGCCAGGCTCGCAGCAGGGGCCCACTGGCAGTATCACATACCGGTGGGAAAGTAGAAAGGGAAGGTTATCGCTCATAATACTCCACTCTCATGAGAACTAACTCATTCCTTGAGGACAGCATTAGTCCCTGCTGACAGTAAGCCAGTGTCCTCTATGTCTTCATTTACTTTGTGCCAGCTGTAACTTTTAATGGTTCCACTTTCGTTCTACATTACGCCAGAAGACCAAGCTTCCAGCAATGAAGTCCTAACCAACTCATGTGTGACCCAAGATATTCATGACCCTGAAGATTCACAGTAATACTGTCTCTAAAACCTCTCATTTTTAGACGTGTCCCTGCAGTACAGACAGGCTAACAATACTGACTCAGTCTCAAATCCCTCTTTGGGAGGCATAAGGAAAGGGCTCCGGTGAGTGAACCTAAGCAAGCAGCCATAGCTACATAATGAACACATGACCCAGACGTGGGCAGAGATGTGCAGGTGGATTGACGCCTTTGATATTTTCAAAATATACTTAGGTAACAAGTTATTACAGATGTAATTGCCTACCGATATTTGGTATGAACAAAAATTATGTACAACTGTTTATTGAGATCAATGCAATGCAATAGAGTCTTTAAAATGCAGTGATCACCAGTGATGACATGTCCGTTTAAGTGCTGCCACAGACCTGCAGGGACTGTTACATGCACATGACTATACAGTTGTCTGCTAAAGCTGCTAAGCTTCCTCAGGCCACAGGTAGGTAGGGCCGGGAGTGTCTGATACCCCTGGAACTGGAGTTTGTGAATTGCCAACCTGGGCTTTAGGATTCAGGCTCTGGTCTTCTACGAACTCAGAATGTATCTTAATCACGGAGCCATCTTGCCAGTCCCAAACAGTGGCTCCTGCTGCACTTTCTCCCATATTCTCACTCAAACAAAGTTCCCATGTAGATAACTATATAAGTATATTTTGATTAATGTTATACGGTTACATGTATATATACATAAAATTATATACAGATGAGATTATCAAACATAACTTTCTGTAACATGAATTTATTCTATTTTATTTTTGTAGCACTAGGAAATGAAACTGGAGCCTCCCACAGCCTAGTAAAACACTCTACCACTGAGAGAAACCCAGCACTCGTTTACTTGCTATTTTGAGACAGGGTCTCATTATTCAGCCTAGCCTTGAGCTTCCTCTGAAGCACAAGCAGGCATCCATCTTGAGAGCCTCTTGCCTTAGCTACCAGACAACCGTGTGACAGGCCTATGCCCCCAGGCCTAGCTTGCTCCAATTTTCAGATGCTCCATATTCAGAAGCAAAGCTTTGTTGCCACTGAAGATACTTGAAAGGAAATCTTGTCGCAGGATCCAAGGAACTCTTGTGAGTACTCAAATATCTTGATTTACCAGCACATTCACAGCTCCTCTTAGTATGACTGCTTTGAGAGAAGGAGTGTTTGTTTCTACGAATAGACTAAAATTACCACATGATCTGACGTGGCTCAGGTTGTAACAAGACATGCTGTCCAGCAAACACATAGCCTGTAAGAGTAAGTGCTGAGAGAATTCAGGGAAAGAATCAGCCCAGTAATATGGAATGGCACTATGTGTTTCATTTTCAATGGTTCGGACCCATATCCTGAATTAGGGTCCATTATTTTCCCTGCTTTACAGCTGAGGAAACTACAACAGAGATGTTAAGTAACTGACAAAAGTCACACAGCCAATAGGTGGCAGAGTCAGGCTGTGAATTCCATCAGTGGGCTCTGGAATTCTCTTCCTCTAGTAAGTCCAGCCATCTGTTTTTCTATTGTTTCCTTCTTTCTTTCCTTTACTCCCACTATAACTCCTTAACCAGAACCAAAGCAGATCCCTCTCTTGGATCTGCCCACTCTCCAGGATATTGTAGAAAGAATAACAAGGGCCGGAGAGATAGACAGCTCAGTCAGCAAAATGCGTACTGTGCAAGCATGAGCCCCAGAACCCACATCAAAAAATCAGGGACTGGAGAAGCGGCTTGATGGTTAAGGACTTCTCTTGCAGAGGACCGAGTTTTGTGAGTTTTGTTCACAGCACCCACATCAGGTGGCTCGCGACAGTCTTTAACTACAGCCCCAGGAAATCTAACACTCTCTTCTGGCCTTTGTGAGCACTGACATGCACACATAAGATAAACCAATTTTTTTTCTTAAACAGGATTTCTCTATGTAGCCCTGGCTGTCCTAGAACCAAGACCTTGTTTCATAGACCAAGATGATCTTGATCATCAGTTCATCAAGATGAACTCAGAGATCCACCCGCCTCTGCCTCCCTGTGGTTAAAGGCATGCTTTACCGTGCCCGGCCTAAAATAAAATTCTTCAAAGAAAAGAAAGCCTGGTATAGTGGTGCATTCTTGTAATCTCAGCACTAGGAAGGTAGAGGCAAGACAACTCTTGGGGCTTGCCGGCCAGCCAGCCTAGCCTAACTGGCTAACCCCACACCAGTGGAGGCCCTGGCTCATAAAACAAGCTAGATAACCCTGGAGAATGACCTCTGTCCTCCACCTGCTTGCTTTAACCTGAACACACACACGCAAATAAGCCACAAAAACACAAAGGAAGCGTATATCCTAGAAACCACTGTTTAAATGACATCTTTTAGAGTCTTAAAGAAAAGCAACCGTGTGAAACAACGCAAAAGTTGTTGTTCACTTGTATCCCTGAGACAGTGACTAGACAAGCATGTCAGCTTGGGAGCCCGAGCTGGGGTTGTGGGAGTGTCTACATGGCTTGAATAAGCTGCTGCCCTGGCAAGATGTCAGGGGGTACACACGGTATGCACTGAGTGTCCGTGACAGGGGATTGTGCTTTCTAGGGGAGCTTTGCCTTTCTATTTTACTGATAAGGAAGGTGAGCCCAGCGAAATCCAAAGGTTAACAACTGAGAAGGCAAGATTGCTGCTTCTCTGCACTGAAATCTAAAGTTTGTGCCCTGGAGATTCCAGTCAAAGCACAAAGATCGAGTCTAAAGCATCATCTCAGCCAAGAGTGAGGTCTGAGCAGACAAACGGGTCAAAATGTACGCATCAGGGCCATGAGAAACATCACCACGGAGCACCACCGGAAATCGGGATCACAGGTTAGAGATGGTCTACTTGCTTTGTAGGTCTGAGCATCAGGCCTGTAGGGCATGGAAGGAATGCAACCTCAGAGTTGCCTGGATGGTCTCTCAAAACCAACAAATTCAACTGCTGCAAAGCCTTTGGGGTGCGAATGCATGCAGAATCACAAAACAGAAAACAAAGAGTATGTGAAGGACTTAAGGAAAGAGCAGAGAGGAAATGGGGAACCTAGGGAACTGGAGCAAACAACAGGCAAGAGCCCCATCAGTAATGGACTAAGTGCACTGAGCCACAGGAAACAAGATGGTGAACCCTGGATGATAAGAATGCCGATGAGATGGAAGGACCACCTGCTTTATGTAAAGCTCCAAATAACCAGATCACAGTGGACAGCCACTCGAATAATGTCTTCATAATGTAGAGCATTATTGGGAATAACTCAATTCACAGGGAGCTTAAGGCAGCCAATGGTTGATAGCCTGTCAGGGGAAACAGAATGGTAATTACAGAAAAGAATCATATCCTCAGAAAAACAAAACTTAATCAAACTAAGTTTGTAAAGTGTATCTTACAGACACACAGTCTGGCCTCCCGCGCTCAGAAACCCCTGTTTCTATGCTATGACAATTTGTTTAGCTAATTTAATGATTTTTTTACTGTTACTTCAAAACTAGATATACTGTGACTCACAGCATCTGACTTTCTAAAGAATTTGAAGAAACTCATGATCACAGAGGATAGAATTACACAAGACTCCATGCACTTCCAATTATTATTGTTTTTTAAATTAGAGTATGATGTAATGGCTTATGTAGTCATAGAAAAACCAGCCTATGGCTCTAGCAAACCGAAGTTGTTCCCATCAGTCGGGGTCACACTTAATCAGACGTAAATTAGTGAAATTGATGATCACATTTCTCTGATTATTCAGGGATTAAATCGAAACTTCTTACTATGCAAGAAAAACCATTTTTTTATTTTATTTTTTTAAAAAGAAAACAAGCTATCTCTTTTCATTTTACATACCAATCCCAGTTCCCACTCCCTCCCTTCCTCCCATCCCCTCTACCCCCCCCCACTCCTCAGAGAGGGTAAGGCACATTGCTTTGGGGAAGGTCCAAGGTCCTCCCTATTATATCTAAGCTGAGTAAAGCATTCCTCCAAAGAGAATGGGTTCCCCAAAAGCCAGTGAAAGCAGTAGGGACAAATCCTGGTGCCACTGCCAGTGCCTGCAGTCTGCCCCAGCCATACAACTGTCACATTCAGAGGGACTAGTTTGGTCGTAGGCTTGTTCCTTCCCTGTTCAGCCAGAGTTGGTGAGTTCCATAAGCTCAGGTAAACTGTTTCAGTGGGTGTCCCCATCATGGTCTTGCCCTCTTTGCTCGTATTCTCACTTCTTCCACTCTTCAGCTGAACTTTGGGAGCTCAGCCCAGTGCTCCATTGCGGATGTCTGCCTCTGTTACCATCAGTTGCTGGATGAAGGTTCTATGGTTACATTTAAGGTATTCATCAATCTAACCACAAGGCAAGGCCAGTTTGGGCACCCTGTCCTCTGTTGCTTAGGGTCTTAGCTGGAGTCATCCTTGTGGATTCCTGGGAATTTTTCTAGTGCCAGGTTGCAAGAAAAACTTTTAATTGAAAATTTCAAATGATTTCTGCTTTGGTAGTGTCCACTACACTTGTGGTCAAGTTGTTCTTCTCCTCATCCCTTTTAATAGTGTGTTTCTTTGTTTGTTTGTTTGTTTTTGAGGTTTGTTGTTGTTGGGAGGGAGAAAGGAAAGAAGGAAAGGAGAAAGGAAGGAAGGGAAGGAAGGAACGTATGAAGGAAGGAAGGAAAGGAAATCATCTTATTTCCTTTGAGCTAAATACCCCATCTAAACAGAAAACCTGTTCCTTCCCACCCTTCCCTTCACATGGTCACTTTTATCTCACTGCAGACTTACATATATCTTATACTCGGGGTTTATTTCAATATTGCCCAACAAGGTGAACTTTGTTTACACTGTATACAATTTCACTGTTGATACTTTTTGACTCATGGCCAAAGAGAGAGATTGACAGCAGAATCAAGTATTTGGATATCATCAGGACCTTGAAGGTAAAGAGCTGAGAATTGGCTAGAGGATATTTAGGTATATAACCAGAAAAATTTCTATATTTCTAATATACTGTGGACTCAAATTTGGGCATAATTTGATTACTAAAATCCTTGTGATAGGTATTGACTGGGTCAATACTTCAATATTTTAGAAATAACTCGTTGCTTTTGCTTTGAGGTGAGATATTACTGGGTAGCCAGGCTGGATTTGGTGGGCCGCGTGCTCTAATGGAGGTGCACCAGCAGCTCTCTGGAAACTTGGGAGATTGATTTTAAACATGTGAGCTGAGGAGGTGGGTATCAAGCCGAAGGAGGTGGTGGCTTCAGCTAATCTCAGTAGGTCGTCTCTGCAGAGGAGCAGTCTCAGGCTGTAAACACGCAGAAGGCCAAAGCTGCGGTTGATACACTGAGGACACCTGTCACTCATCAAGGGAAAGCTTTGCCATTTCTCTGAGCCTAACCTAGGAAGGTTCTGGGGGATCCTGGACATGGCTGTGTTCATGGCAACAACACACATTCATTCCAACCTTCATCTGTTCCCCCACAGAGAGGCCCGATTCATTTCTTTCTGGACACAAAACACCATTTGATGTGGCAAACTCTCGGGTGAGACTCTTTTAGAGCTGATAATGGAGGTGCACTTAGATTGTAGAATACATGGCAGACACAAATCCGGGTTTCATCTGCGAGCAAATAACTACAGCCGTGCACTCAAGAGGTGTGACACTTGTGTGTCACAGCTTCAAGTACCTTATCTATAAGAACTAGTTTTACCTTTATAAGAACTAGGTGAAACAAGTATTTTAATGTAAAACTTAATGTAACTGTTACACTTTAAATTCCTTGCCCATGTCATCTGCTCTCTAGCTGGTAAAGATCCCAACAAACAGAAGCTGGTTGAACAAATTATGTTCAAAACGCTTACAAAACCAAACTTCCCTCTAAAAGCCATTCTGACTTTGACCATTTATTTCAATGTACTTGTGCTTCTGGTCGCTGATGTATTCTTTATGCATTTGAATCATATTTAAAGAGATTTTAGCGTAATGTTTATTATTCTCATACCCAGGGATACGTTAATCGCTCCTCCAAATGCAGAAACACATACAGATGCCACTGTATTTTATACAGTGTACTTTATATAGAATATATACTGTATTTTATAGAGAGAAAATACACTGTATTTTATAGAGAGAAGAACGTCTAGAAGCAGACAGAAACCTGTACTTAGCAAACCAATTAAATCTCTCCTGCTCAGCAAGCACAGAAAAGCAGAGAACTGTAATAGAAACGTCAGTCTGTTCATTTAGAACAAGATGAGCAATAGTAAATTCAAGCAGACACTCTTGTCTACTTGATCAGTGGATGTTTTCACTTCCTACGTACTCTAGCTCAGATTGGTGGGCCGTACTTAAACATGTAGACGGAAACAAAAACAGGCCAGTGTCTTCCAGGGGCTGTGAGTATGTATGAAGGATTATTCGCAAAGTGGAAGGAAGGAATTGGATCTTACATGTCATGTGAGGACTCAAAAGATCTCGGTAAAAGAAAATCAGACTACATAGTTAGGGAAACTGTGATCTTTTATTTGTTTGTTTTATGTGTATGAGTGTTTTCCTAACTGTGTTCCCATGGAGGGCATAAGGGGATATCAGGTCCCCAGAACTGGAGTTGCAGATGGTTTGGAGCTATGATGTGGGTGCTGGGAATCGAACCTGTGTCTTCTGGAAAAGCAGTCAGTGCCCTTAACTGCTAAGCCATCTCTTCAGCCCTGAGATTATGCACTTGAAAACCCTAGAACATGGTTTCAAAGTCCAGATCTATAGGTGAATTGCTTAGTAATAAACAATCTACTGATTTATTTCACCAGTTTGTAAAACGTAGATACTTCAAAATACATAATAGGAGTTGCGGAGAAGGTTCAATGGTTAAGATCACTTGCTGCTTTTGCAGAGGACCTAGGTTTGACTCCTAGAACCCACATATGATGGCTTACAACTATCTGTGACTCCAGTACTAGGGATCCAATGCCCTCTTATGGTCTCCTCAGGCATTGGTTATTCATATAGTACACAGACATAGATGCAGGCAAGCCATTCACAAACATGAAATAAATGAAAAATATTTTAATGCAGTAGTATGCAATAACACTCAAACATCTTTCTGAAGATTTATGAGATTGCTACAGACAATGATTTTAATATTTTCTGCTGGTAAAGTTCGAGTTTTTATGCAAGGAGCCCAATACCTTTCCACCAGACTATCTTCACTTGGGCATCATCAACATTTGCCTCTGATTCTCATTTCTACATTTTCTTAGTCACTGCTTATATTTATAGTCTTTTTCAAAATGGGATAAACTCTGATTATGCTTCTGATTAGCAAATTATAGCTACTTTCCAGTTCTGTCTCTCACGGTTTTCCCTGGGACCATCTTGATTAGCATTTAGGAGCTCTGCTATCCTTACAACCAGATATTTATAGAAAAATTATGTTTGACTATACTCACAGCAAAGCATCTTCATTTCTTAGGGGAATGCATTGAGTTGTAGAGGCTTTATTTCACCCAGATTATTAAGGTAGACATTCTCATCAGACCCACAGACTAAGAAAAGAACATCATGCAGATGTCTTTAAAACTGTCTTTACTTAAATATTAATTACTGATGGGTTCTGGTTCAAGGGTAGTCTTTCTTTTTTTTTTTACAGTTACTTGACTAATGGTAAGCCTACCAAGCTCCAGTGGATGGTCCCAAACTCCTGATTGCACAAATGATTTAGTTAAAGTTGATAACACAAAATCAAAAGGTACAAATGTGGGAAAGGGACTTTAGCAGAGAGGAAGAGGAGGGTAGATAAGGGTAGGAGGAAAGAGGAAAGGGTGGGAGTAAAAGCAATCAGAGGGCACTGTATATATGTATGAAATTATCAAATAACAGAATGAAATTTTTAAATGATTTGATATTGGACCAGGATATTCAGAACATTGAACTGATCTATGACAAATGAGACTCCAACCAAATAGCAAGTAAGAAATAATCTATATCAGAAATATCAGGGTTTTTTTCCTTAAAATAAATGGTTCCTAGAATGGATAGAGGTGTTTGCATATGTGTGTGTGTGTGTGTGCATGATTAGAAAAGATAGCAGATATTAAAAGGAGTATGGGTGGTAAAAGATAGGGCAGGATGCGATAAATATGTTTAACTTAAAATACATATATGTACAAAAGCTTGAAAATAGAAAATTTTTAATAATGAGATGCAAAAGAAAATACTCCTGCAAAGATGAAGCTTAAAGAAGCACATGTCCAACTGCCAGCACGTCCTTACAGGATGAAAACTGGATTCCCGCAAGAAAACAGATAACTGGTCTGGAACTCAGCAAGCAGGTGCAGGGCTCTGCCTGCAGTCTCATTCATGATTCTGGCTTTAGAGTCAGGGATAGAAGAAAGGCATTATAGAAACTTCCTCCATGACTAAGGAAAGCCACCGAGGCCAAGCATGTGGCAGGGGTATGTCCCTGAATAGAGGCCTAGAGAGCCATTGCATGAAACTGTGAAGGTGAATTTGGACTTCCATGAAGACCCCAAAATGTTGGAGTCATGGGACATCTGCCTAGGAAGGCTGCTAGCCTTCAATAAAGCTGAAAAGAGTTGGAGTTCTGAAAAACATCTTGGCATCAGACATGGAGATGCTGACTTTGGAGTTTGACCAGCTAGGTTTTGGTCTTTTGTTGGTCCAGTGTTTCCTCACTATGTTTCCTTCCCTATGGTTTGGAATGGTTATGTATTTCTTGTGCCATTATATGTTGTAAGTATGTGAATTGGTTTTTGATTTTGATTTTTACAGGGGATTACAGTTGAGAGAGTAAGTGACTCTTAGAAGAGACTTTGGAATTCAGATTTTAAACATTGTTAAGACTGTGATAGACTATGAAGACTTTTGCAGTTGGACTAAAGGAATTTTGTATTATGATATTGTTACAAGTTTATGGAGGTCAGGGAGGGGAATGTGGTAGTTTGAATGTAATTTGTCCCCATAAACTCACTGGGAGTGACATTATTAGGAGGAGTGGGTGTGGTCTTGTTGGCGGAAGTATATTATCGTGGGGGCAGGTTTTGAGGTCTGCTCTGCTCAAAATAAACCCAGTGTCTCAGTCAACTTCCTGTTGCCTTCAGTATAAAGTATAAAGTATAGGACTCTCAGTTCTTTCTCCAGCACCATGTCTGCCTGTCCATCACCATGTCCCACCATGATGATAATGGACTAAACTTCTGAAACGGCAAACCACCCCATTTAAATGTTTTCCTTTATAAGGAAAAAGAAATCAACTGTTTGTTACATTGATTTGAACCTGCAAAGGAAAAGAAAAAAATATATGCTCTAGAATATTAACTGTAATATAAGATAGGAGCAAATTTTAACATTGTAGCATAAAAATGTAAAGATACATCTGGAATATTGAGGATGTTGGACAAGGATTGTGAGAAAGAAACGTAATGAAGGCAGAGTTATGATGGGCTAATTACATGAATTGTAACTGAAAATGTAGACTCTAACTAGCTACCAAAGAAAATGGCAGTAAAAATGAGAGTCAGGATTAAGATGCTGGCATAAGAGAACACAAACCAGAAAGGAGAGTGTATTTGGAGTGGAATACCCTAGAAGGAGCTGTCATCATGCTCTAAATAAGTTTTGATTATGTTTTGTCTTTGACAAACTTTGAGGGTCTCTCTCACACACATACATGCTATAAACATACCTATACCATATCTGTGGTAAAGAGTATCAGGCATCTCCAGTTTAGTTTTGAAGTCTGTTCTCCTATGATGTGCCTAATAGGGATTGGAAAGACAGCCCAGTGGTTAAGAACACTTATTGTTCTTACAGGGGACTTAGGTTCTGTTCCTGGTACCCATGTGGTGGCCCACAGCCATAGGGAACTCTAGTTCCAAGAGATGCGGTGCTTTCTCCTGCCCTCCATAGACACGAAGCATGCATGTAGTGCATGTAAAAATACACAGGAAAAATAGATATAAAAATAAATTCACATTTATTTACAAACTAAAAAAAGAAAGAGGAAGAGAAGGAGCAGAAGAAACTTCTAACATAAAGAAGAGAAGTATTAGAGGGAACCCTGAGGGTCTGTAATTAGGCTGTGAACGCAAAGGTAACTGAGGATAAATAAGAAGAGTAATAATATCATGAATTCAATCAATTCAAAAGTTTCTAGAAGTATGCAAAAGACAGCAATGTGACATGCTATTAGGAGGTTAAGAGGAAGTCAGTGTGGTGGTACCCTGAGGAAGTGGAGGCTGGAGGATCAGACACACAAAGGTAGCTTAAGTTGCATAACAAGTTTAAGGACAGCTTGGGCTACATGCGATCCTGTCTCAAGCTCTCCCCTCTCACCAAAAATACATCATGCTAAAGGGAATGAGAGCTAACCATTGGTTATTTATGTTTATTTAAACTAAATGTTCAACTAAACATTGATCATTTATGTTCACAGGTGTGATGGACCAGAAACAGATCATTATAATAAGACAAAAAAGAATCCCAAAAGACACATCCTCAAGACACAACAATCTGGGAAGTTTGAATTAGCAACAGCAGACAGCCAAGATATCACACTTAGTAAAGGATGGGCTGGAAGTGAAGCACGGAATGCGCGAGGAAGAAAAGCCACAGACTAATAATATTAAAAGAAAGAAAACTAAACCAGTAAAATAATAATAACAACAATAATAATAATCTGTGCAATTTTATGGAGGAGTGGTGACCCTTTCTATGAAACAGAAAAGAAGAAAGACATCAGGTATAGGTGAAAGCTAGAAAGATGTGGAGAAGGTTGGACTAAGGGGAATTTTAAAGCCATACAGGCAGGTGTAAGAGATGATTCTGTATTTCTGTTGCTTTCATTGGTTAAATAAAGAGACTGCCTTGGCCTTTTGATAGGGCAGGATTTAGATAGGTGGGGGAAAGAGAGCAATATGCTGGGAAGAAGACTGAGTCAGAGAGAGCCACCATGAAGTCGCCAGGGTCAGACTCGCTGAATCTTCCCGGTAAGCCCACTACCTCGTGGTGACTTACAGACTATTAGAAATGGGTTGAATCAAGATGTAAGAGTTAGCCAATAAGGGGCTGGAGATAATGGGCCAGGCAGTATTTAATTAATACAATCTCCTTGTGGTTATTTCGGGAGTTAAGTTAACCAGGCGCCGGGAATGCATCCCACCCGCTCCGGGAACTGGGTGGTGGGTCCCGCTCACAGTTCACCTCACATACAACACAGGCCAAGAGGTAATGGTATCTGCCTAGTAGTGGGAAGTAGAAGGGGGCTAATGTTAGAGTGAATATTCTTTTCCATCTCCACGACATGCCTGATACCTAGCACAGTGCGTGGCACCCAGTGAAAACTTAATAAATATACAAAATAAGCAACTGTAACCTCAAGAATGGAGGCACAAGGGACAATACAGATCAGGAAGCTGGGAGATGTCTCACAAGGAAGAGGACCTGAATTAAATCCCCAGAACCTAGAAAAAATGCCAGGCCTGGTGATACCTACCCACTTGATGTTAGTGAGTTCCAGGTTGGTGAAAGTCTCTGTCACAACAGAAGTTGATGGCATTTCTGGCCTCCACATGCACAGCACACACATGCTCACACACATGGGCACATGCACGCGTGCACGCATGCACACACAAACACACACAAACATTTTTAAAAAAATAAAAATAAGGAACCACTATGTCACAGAAAAATGAAAGGTTACTAAGAAAATGTAAATTGCTCTTAATATGTCTAAGAAAAGAAAGCCCAGGAGTGTTGTAGTTTATTTATATGTCCTAATGGGGAGTTAAGGATGACCCGCAGGGGATCTCAGGAGGAAAACATACAACCTCCTCTAGAGCCATTCAGCCTCACCGTCCTCATGCCTCCTTAGGAAGCAGGTTTCCTTTCAATGAATAAGTAATTACTGACAGTTGGCAGATAAGACAGAACACTCCACACACACAGCAGCGATGGACGGCGCAGAAAATTAGTTAATTATGCTGTCAGCTGGTCACCTGGCCTCCAAGGGCCACACAAAAGAAAGAAAGACCGCGAGGGCCCGTGGGCTGCTCCACAGCACACACCCGAATAGGGAAATGCAGGGGTTTGCCAAGCTGTGCTTTGTATTCTACAGACGGCTTTTTCAGGTCTGACACCATTCAAATCTAAACAAAAATCCCTCTCAAATCACAAATAACGGTCACTGAACAGTGGAAAATGGAAGGTGTTTTATTAACGCTCCCCCAATGAAAGGCCGAGAACTGGCTTCCCAGTGACTTGGGCCACACTATGGGTTACAGATGCTGTGTTCAGGTGGCTTTTGAATTCACATCATATCTGATAAATCACAGTATGCTCACTTGTCCTATTAAAACTGTATTCTACCTTACCAGGTTTGAATAATTTGTATAAAATTGATTGCTACAGTTCTCACTAGAAGCTCTAATTGCATTCCTGGTATAGAGTAAAGTGATAAGCTTATCTTAATTAGTAGCATGAGGCAGAAATGCTCTAGGAAAGCCTGGGAGAATTAACCTGCATTTCTAAACAGAGTCCTCGGGGGCGGGGGTAGAGAGTCCTGTTGAATACATGAGCCGACGTTAATTTATCAGAACTACAAAGGAAAATAATCACATAGCAAGAGAGACTAAACAACATACCTAACACATCCTCTGATCAAGCAATTTACAGTCCTCTTCATGGGATCACACACAATGATATTTTAGTGCCAGACCTCTGTGGCACCCACAGAAGAGTCCCTCTCTGACATTTCTTTTGCACACACACACACACACACACACATGCGTGTGCATGTGTGTCAGGGTACAACCTCAGGTGTCATACTTCAGGCACTGTCCTTTGAGACAGGGTCTCTCATTAGCCTGAAGTTCACCAAGCAGGCTAGACTGGATACCCAATGAGCCCCTGGCAATCTGTTTATCTCCGCCTTTCCAGACTGAGACTACAAGCCAGAACTACCAAGCATGGAATCTTTCCATGGTTGTGGGGGCAGAATGTAGATGCTCATGCCTTGGGAAGCAATCAGTCTACACAGTGAGCTATCTCTCTGGCCCCATTTCTGATGCTCCCTAACCACAAACTTCCATGGTGGGAATGCATACATGCAAATGTGAAGGCACATATAGTCTTAGTGAGGTATTTATTAGTCACGCTAACAACTCCCACTCCCACAGGTTCTCAAGGTAGTGTTCATCCTAGGCCAAAAAAAAGTTTAGTTGATCCTGTCCCCCTCTTTCATCTCAAGCTTTCTAACACTTTAGATGCTTAAACAAAAGCCCCAAAGAAAGACGTTTCCTGTGAGACAGCTTAAGCCCTATCTATAGCTTCCACATTATCATTCCGGTCCTATGATATGTGGCGGCTCATCTGTGCTGACCGCTATTAGCACACGAGGACATAGGGAAACTAACATTTCCAACAATTCCCTCAAATCTGTGTTAAGACAGTAACAAAAGACTATGCATGAAATGTTACTGCAAATACCCTAAAAACACATTAAGGATTTTCTACTACACTGTTGCAGACCGAGAAGTCCTCTCAAACACACTATACTGCTTACCATTGCCTTCTAAGTGTCCAAAAAGAAAATTACTGCATAGGCATTTTCTAATCTAAAATGCCATAACCGTACTCCCAGAAATGTTAAGTAGGTGCTATTTCTAGAGACCCAGACTCCTGAAGTTGGCCTTGGAGGAAGCCTGTGGTTTCTTCTTATAAGCCAGGACGAATTGGAGAGTAATCGCCTCTCTATAATGCAATCTGGCATTTCTTATTTGAAAATGAGCATGGTTCAAAAATAAAATTAGAGAGTAATTTTACGTAGGAGTTAGAGCTAATATAGTGTGTTCATCAGTGTGGTTGCACAGCAGACCAACAAGAAGGTAGGAACTTTCTTCGGTCTTTTTTGTGGAAGTCTGACGTTCTGCCTAGCTTATTTCTCAAAAAGTAAAGTGAACAGGAGATATATACATGCACATTGATGTTAGTTCAAAAACAAATTTTTAAGTGATCAGTGCTGTTTTATTTTATTAATAATCTTTCTTTTTTCATTTTACAAACCAATCCCAGTTCCCAGTCTCTCCCCTCCTCCACCTTCTTCCCCAGCCCCCTATCCACTCCTCAGAGAGGGTAAGGCACTTTGCTTTGAGGAAGGACAAAGTCTTCCCTACTGTATCTAGGCTGATCAAAGTATCCCTCCAAAGAGAATGGGTTCCACAAAGTCAATACAAGCAGTAGGGATAAATCCTGGTCCCACTATCAGTGGCCCCACAGTCTGCCCCAGCCATACAACTGTCACCCACATTCAGAGGGCCTAGTTTGGTCCTCTGCTGATTCCTTCCCCTGTCTGACCAGAGTTGGTGAGCTCCCATTAGCTCAGGTAAGCTGTTTCAGTGGGTATCTCCATCATGGTCTTGACGTCTTTGCTCATATTCTCATTCCTCCCACTTTTCCACTGAACTTTGGGAGCTTGGCCCACTGTTCCACCATGGATTTCTGCCTCTGCTTCCATCAGTTGTTGGATGAAGACCCATACCCAAAAAGATGAGCATGGTATGTACTCACATAAGTGGATACTAGCTATAAAGCAGAGGATAATGTGCCTACAGTCTACGACTCCAGAGAAGCTAAGTAACAAGGAGACCCCTAAGAGAGACAAATACAGATCCCCCTGGGGAATGGGAAATAGACAAGATCTCCTGACAAATTGGGAACATGGGGGAGGGGGAAGAAGCGAGGGTGAAAGGGGTGGAGGAGGGGAGAAGAAGGGGAAGGAGAACTTGAGACGGAATAGTTGAGATGAGAAAGGAAAGAGACGGAGAATAAGGAAAGAGATAACTTGATTGAGGGATCCATTATGGGGATAGCAAGAAACCTAGCACTAGAGAAATTCCCAGGAACCCACAAGGATGACCCCAGCTAAGACCCTAAGCAACAGTAGAAAGGGGGGCCCAAACGGTCCCTACCCTGTAGACAGATTGATGACTATCTTCAATGTCACCATAGAACCTTCATCCAGTGCTGTTTTTATAAAACCTCAGAGCTTTATTTTAAACACCAATGTATGAGATGCTGTGCACTGGGAGGATGTAGAGACAAACTTGGAAAATAGCAGATCAGGGCTTTTAGTTTGTAGCTAGGTACTCTGAAGTAAAACGGGTCATTTCCAAGAAGTATTATTGTGTGTCATATATATGGGCTGTATTTACATAAGCAAATTATCCATACCTTGACTGTCACATAAATATGTATGTTGCTGGATCTATTTCCTGTTATTTAAAACTTTCATCTCCAAGCCTGTGTAAAAAAGCTTAAAGACTCCGCATATATTAGCCTTGTGAAAAACGCAGCCAGGAAACTCCATTTTAATCAGCAGATATTTCAAAGCTAGTGACCTCAAATCTATCCAACAAGCTTCTCCCAAGAAAGAAGCCCCTCAAATAACTTAACTAGCTTTTCATTTCACTTGGTGTGACTGCCACGTACTGATGACATCTTCAGGTTGCAAATCCTGTGTCTCTAAGATAGCAGCTTTAGGCTCATTTTACAATGTTAACGTGCTAAGTAGGGGCTCCGTGGAAATCTTCAATTAGCAGCAGACGACTTGGTCACAGTGCAGGTAGCTTCGATACCCAGAAAGCACAGTGATCCTAGCCTGTGCTGTGATCACAAGGACTCTCCAAGCTCCTTATACATGCACTAATCACCCCTATGAACGTCACAGCTTGCTTTTAATGAAGATAATGTATGTTCCTGGGATTACACAGCTGAACACAGAATCTCTAAAGGAAGATAGGCCAGAATTTATGATTAAGCCGTTGAGCAGCACGGTACTATTTTAACCATAAAAATCACAATCTGCCGAGGCAGTGGCCAAAGCAGAGAAACCATTACAGTCTCATAATTAGCATCAATCAAGGTGACACTCTGCTGACATCTTTACTACTTTAAACACACCAATCAAATGCTTTGGCGTTGGGATGGGAAGCTTGATGGACATTGAAATCATCCTTCTGGAACAGTGTAAGATGATGTGTCGTTTGGCAGGGAAGAAGAAAGTATCGGTGCTAATAAAGAACAGCCGAAACACGAAGGTCTGAAGAAGAGCTCAAGCAGGAACTACCAGGGGGCTGCAGTCCTCCTAGACAGGCCGTATCTGCAAGGTTCTCCCAGGAGACATGGAGATATGTCCTTGTCATCTACTAATGCACTGGGACGCATTCATAGCTACCTTGGGATTCATGCCATGAGCCGCAGGTTGGACAACAAACACAGATTTGCATGTTCCCTCTGTGACACCCATGGGATGAAGGATGAAACCATAACTCAGGGAAATGTAAGCTTCAGGAGACTGTCCTAGCCACAAATAAATACCCAAACACTCCAACCAAGCATTCATTTCTTTTCTAGAAAACTCTTATACACATGGAGAAGAGAGATGAAGGGAGAGTGACATTAGGTGTTATTTACATAATTACAATCGGGCTGTCAATGCCATCTAATTACATCTGTACTCTGCTTCATACCATATAGACCGTGATATGCTGTCACCATCACTGCTCATATAAATATCTCTGTATTAATGAACAAAATCATTGCTCGGATCTTTGCCACCTCTTGAGTCCATATGGCTTATACCTTAATGGCAGCAATTTACAAAAAAGAAAAAAAAGGATCTCATCTCACAATAGTTTCTGGCTGTTTAATGTTCACCAGTGGAATTTTTGAAGTGAGGATGCTAGACCATGAAGAAGGACCGGAAAGTCATGCTCCTGTAGCAAAACTGGCTTGGAAGTAACTCAGAATGATGGCTGGAGACCTGGCGAGTCATCCCAAGGATACTGCTTCCCTTTCACCAAATGAAACTTTGGTGGCAAACACTCCTGTTACAAAGGTGCTCGTGAGTCCTACAATCATTTTCTTCCCAATGTTACATTTTACTTATAGTGTTCTACATGGGTGCACCCATCTCCAGGTTTTAAAATAGAGATTGCCTCTTCTTTTTTTCTCTGACACAGACACTTGCTTCTTTATGGAGAAAGGTGTGTGTGTGTGTGTGTGTGTCCATCAAAACCAGAGCGGAACCTAAGGAAATCCTCACTCAGAGAGGGGAAGAATGAATGCAGGATGAGTGACAGGAACAGCTGGAAAACACAACTCACTTGGAGCACAATGAGCAGGACACACTGAAGCAGTGGCAGAGCACTAAATTCTGTCCATTTTTAATTTCCACAGTTGAGGAAGAAAGATTTTCTATATAGCATGACATCCTTACAAAGACAAAGCAATGCTGAAAAACATCATGTTGGCCAAATCTCACAATCATTCCTTTGAGATCATAATACTGTAAATTTTGAAAATAATACCACCACCACTGTGATTGCCTCACAAATGATAGACACAAACTCTTCTGGCCCCTAAGAACAGAAACCCATGGGAAGGAGCGATGGCTCAGTGCTTAAGGGCAGTTCCAGAGACCCTGGCTTTGGTTCCCAACATCCATTCTGAGCAGCTAACGACTGACTGAAACTCCAGCTCCACGGAGTTTCTTCAGGTCTGTACAGACACCTACACTGAGTGGCATATAGAAACGTGTACACGTAATTGAAATAAATTGTTTTTAAACACCACAGAACAAGAGACCCTTTCATTGGCATTGGAGCTTATTCACCACGGTGTTTTCCACACGTTAGCATTTATATCGACCATGTGAAGCACAGTTATTTCCACCTCGGAGATGAGATAATCGGTCCTTCTGGGGGTCCCCTGGAGAGGCCTTTACCTAGCCACCAGGTGCCTTCTTTACTAAGTTAGACTGATCCCAACTTGTTTCCAAATGTTCCAGCAAAAAGAGAAATCAAACCGTAGACAGCGAGTCCCCACAGTAAAGATAAAATTTGAAGAATATTTTTGCCAAAAGATAGTTTCTCACAAATAACCACAGACGAGCACTGACCATTGTAGACTCTAAGTCCAATGTCACCCTGACTTGCTTCAGGATTGCTCATCTGACTCCTCCAAGGCCAGTTTTTGTTTTTCACTCTGAGGAGTTCTTTGAGTCTCACTGACGTACAAGGATTGGGGAAGGTTGTGAAATACTACCAGGCTGACTTTACCACTTACGGAAAAGCTGCCAGCCAGACATACAATGTCCACTAATAATGAGTCAGGGACAGACTCCCCAATATCAAAGGCCTTTATTTTGAATCCTTAACAAAGGAGCTCGGTGTAAACAAGGTTTCAGTGCTAGGAAATGACACAGAAAAGGACAGTCACTTCCTCATTAGAGAACACAGTTTGCCAAAATTTAGTGTGTCTACAATTCTTTTAAAAATGGTATAAATCAGAGAAGTTTTATCAGCAAATATTACTTCTTAGATCCAAATGAAGAATGATTTAAAGGCTACTCCAATCAAATAGTTCAGAGCATAATGATATGTCTAGTTAAGGTCTAGTTAATATTATCCATTTGGCATCAAAAAAGGGGGGGTGTCAACAATGCAAAAACAAGGTGGAAATAAGGGAATCAGAGAAAAAAATTAACCAAATGTGAGACATACAATATATAAAAAGAATAAGAAAATTGTCCTAACAATGCCGTCAGAAAGCATTCACTCCAAGTACATGCCTTCCTGTCTGTCCTGTGTTTTTTTTTTTTCACAAGGTCTTCAAGTCTCCTAGCTCATTGTCCCAGGAATGAGTTGTATTACAGAGCTTCAGTTTTAAGTTGACTGGAAACATTAACCCATGTGAACTACAGGAACTTTCTGAATTATTAAACACTGGTAAAGATAATTTTCAATATAAGTTGTATTGTGCCATCATTATTGGTAGGAAAAAAAGAGAGCTGTCACTGCTAAGGATATGCAGTTAGTGAACAAACAATTTGGAAAACTCGTCAATCAATTGGGCTTCTCATCAGGAGAAATGTTCTCCCAATATAACAACAAACACCTCCAAGAAATAATCAAGAAATATCCCCCCCACTCTATGTGTGTGTGGTGTGTGTGTGTGTATGTGTATGTATTTGTAGATATGTGCACATGTGTATAGAGGCCAGAGGTCAATGTCAAGTGTCTTCTATAATTGTTCTCCACCCTATTTCTTTAGACAGGGTATTATTGAACCTGGAGTTTATTAATTCCTCAGGTCTGGCCCACCAATTGTTCCGAGGATCTGCATGTCTCCACCTATTCAGCACTGGATTAAAGACTCACACAAAGCACCCTCACTTTTAGGTAGAAGTCCATGATCTGAACTCAGGTACTCATGATTTTGAGGCAGCACCTCACCAAATAGAGCTCTTCCAAGTACTTCAAGAAATCATTTTTGTTGTAAAATGGAGGAGAGGTGTGTGTTGTGTTCCCCAGCCGCCAGCCGCTGGCCCACTCAGCCGCTGGCCGTCTGCACCCGAAATAACCACATGAGAACGGCATTCATTCAAACTCTGCCTGGCCCATTATCTCTAGCCTCTTCTTGGCTAGCCCTCACCTCATAAACTAACCCATTATAAAAGTCTGTGGTGACTTACCGAAAAGGTCTAACCTGCATCCATCTGCGGCGGGAGCCTCATGGTGACTGGCCCACTTCCTTCTCTCTTCCCAGAACTTCTGTTCTGTCTACTCCACCCACCTAAGGGCTGACCTATCTTACAAGCCAGACAGAGTCTTTACATTTTAAACAGTACATATGCTGTAGTCATTTTTCTAACATGACAGGTCAGTGAATATAATTTATTTGAACATTTGACAAAAATGTAATGTCAATGATGACCAATATAAAGTACACAATAAAAAGGCTAGCCATGACAGGAACAGAAATATGTGGGCTTATTCATTGGATACCCTTTTCTTATTGAAAATTAGTGGATATGGGCTAGAAGAACTGAGTGCCAAGACTCCAATCATACAAACATAAAAAGAACTGCAGAACAATTTAAGAATCAAAAGTACAGTACTCTACTGGTGGTTTAGTCTGATTTTGAAAATCAATTTCATATAAAAGACTAGTCTACTCTCAACACCCTGAAGGAGATCTCTTAGAAAGTTGTGTGAGTGGCGGAGATTCTGTATGGTCCACTGAAGCATGATGGGGGAAAAAGATTCCTAAACAAATTGGAGAAACTTCCTCTGCTATGCACCACTCAAAGCACACACAGTGGGTTATCCACAACAACTGGCTAGTTAAAGCACACAGCAGGAACAGAAAATGCTACTTAAGACAATCTAACAGGTTTCTTCCCACTGCCATGCCTAGTAGCTTAACTCAATTAGACTTAATATTGTGGATAAAATGCTTACATTGAAGGTAACATATAGCTATGCAAACATATAAAAAGGGAAACCTCGAAACATAATATTCCATCTATTTCCCAATTATAACAACATCCATCTATCTAAGACCTCAATTACAGACATGTATTGATTGCTAATTGTGCTTAACTGGATATGATACAGCAGAAAGACACACATCCTAGCTCCTCAAGGATTCTAGGTCGAAACTACAAGCCATAACCCCTGCGGTGTTACATATAATGAGTAGCCAAAGAGATGAGATGGTCTCTTTTATTTTGCTAGGCACTGGCACCCATAAGTGGTTTACAACTCTCTTACAGAGTACCTTTATGTTCTTTATATCCTGATTTTTTAAAAATTAATTTGTCAGCTATTTGACCAAATCCACCATACGCAAATAAGACTGGATCATGTCCAACTTAATAGTGACACAAATCCTTTGGAAGAGATACACTACTGACATTAACACAGAGCAATGACCTTGAGATTATACAGGTCATTCTTATTCTCTGTATTTTCTGTAGCATGTGCAGTGCTTAGAACAAGTTTCTCATTGTTTATGTTTTTGTTTATCTAAGTGAACTCATATACTACTGAACATTTGTACTACCCCATCTAGGACTCAGAGAACGTAGTAGAAGTGGACATGGAAGACAGGACAAAGGGTTACAAAATGCTGCTGCCTCCAAGATATGATCTGACAGCAACTGAGGGTGCCTGCACTGACCTGCACAAGACTGGGCTTCCCAACAGTCAATCATGGATTGGGGAGGGGGCTGAGGAGAATATGGTGGATTTGGGGGAAGGGAAAATCACTATCTTTATTTCGAGCCAACCAAGTTCCAGTGGATAATTCCAAAGCCGTGGTAACACAGATGGCCCTGGTTAAAATCAATGGTTCTGAAAACAAAAAGCCATGAATATATTAAATAGGGAGGCAGAAGGATGTCAGGGATGGAAAGGAGATAAGAGGGTGTGGGGGAAGGTGAGGATGACCAACATACTCTGTATGAATTCATCAGGGTAAAACCGATCAATAAAAAGAGTTTTGACTAAAGAAACTGCAAGACTCAATTGCATGCTAAATGTGAGGAGGATATTTTTATTGGAAACACATCTTGATAAACCTTGAAAGCAACATTTCTTTAAGTTCTTCAAAACAATGTGCAAGAGGAGCTAACCACCACAGCCAAACCGTTACAGAGTACACATGTGGTTTCCAGAAGCAAACAGGAGGAGGCCCGATGCAATGGCGTTGGTGGCCATTCCTGAGCATGGGAGGAAGATCTGCACTCTGTGCTGGTCTTTTTTTTTCTTTTTGTTTTTCTTTGTTTGTTTGTTTTGGGTTTTTTTGCTTGTTTGTTTGTTTGTTTTTTCGAGACAGGGTTTCTCTGTAGCTTTGGAGCCTGTCCTGGAACTAGCTCTTGTAGACCAGGTTGGTCTCGAACTCACAAAGATCCACCTGCCTCTGCCTCCCGAGTGCTGGGATTAAAGGCGTGCGCCACCACCGCCCGGCTTGTGCTGGTCTTTTTTCTTTCTCCCCTCAGCTAGCTGCTCTTGGTTGGGGCTGCCTGTTTTTCACCTGAAACATAAACATAAAGGTAAAGGTGTTGATGTTACTTTGCTGTAGGAGAGAGGAGAAGGCACAGCGAGCACCATGTGCGCACCATAAAACATTACAAACACATAAATTATAAATGAGAACACTATACATATGTAAGTTATAAACAAACAGGAAGCCAGACTAGTGTGGTCGATTTGAAATGTCCTCATTATAACACAGATGCACAAGAAGTATTTTTTTTATTGTTTTTCCCATTACATAATTGACTTCATGTTGCTCAAAACTCCTCATTCTCACATGGTGGTAAAGATATAAAATGAAATAAAAACTGCATGCTTGCTTCTTCCCACTCAGGTGCAACAGATAATAGCAAACCCGAAGTCAGTTGTAGGTACAGGTTTGTTTGGAGGCCATGCTCTGCCTGCTCCTGGATGGTCTCCTGGCACCATCTCAAGAGGAAGTGCGTGGCGCACTGTGATGAAGAGAGAGACATCTGGAGCCATCCCTGCCCGTCCTGGGTGGGCAGCCGCACTTGGTGTAAGACACAGCTCATCGTGCCTTTGACAGGGGCCTGTGCCTTCACTGAATCTGTTTCGATGGGGTCTGCAACAGTTCACTCAGCAGGGGACAGGAACACTATGTCTGCTCGTCCCCTCAGCTGAGCACACTCCTCCCCTCAACTCTTACCAACACTACGAAGGCCTCAGTTTGAGAGTGACACCCTGTACTATCTGCTTCCGATCCCCTTGTTTTGGCTTTTGCTACTGAGACCGTGCACACAGTATGTGCAGATCTTTACACACACTCATTCGATGCTCTCTCGCTCCAGCAATACATCTGGGTCGATTCTGAGACGGGAAGCTACTGGGGGAAAAGTGAAGAGGGTGGGATTTTTTTTCTTATTGAAAATAAATTCTTCAGCCTGTGATGGTGGTGGTGGTGGTGGTACACACCTTTAATACCAGCACTTGGGAGGCAGAAGCAAGCAGATCTCTGTGAGTTTGAGGCCAGCCTGGTTGGCAGAACTAGGACAACAAAAGTTACACAAAGAAATCATGTCTCGAAAAAAAACAAAGAGATTCTTCTCTCCTACAATATATCCCAACCACAGTTCCCCTTCCCTCCACTTCTCCCTGCCTCCCCCTACACTCCCCTCTCCCCCAGACACACTTGGCCTCTGTTTCCCTTCAGAAAGGAGTAGGAAAACATGACCAAAGAAGATCTGATACGACAAGGCCAAAGCACTCACTCATATCAATGCTGGACAAGGCAACCCGACAGAAGCAGAAGAATCCACCCTAGTTTAGATCTGGAGAGCATCCCAAAGGTCTACATGTTAGAAGCACCTCAGGCTTTCTTCTCTGTTTTGCCTGCTTTATATGTATACATGTTTTTGCTTGCGTGTAATTTTTGCTTGCATGCATGTGTAACCCATGCACGCCTACTGCACTTAAAGGCCAGAAGAAGGTATCATATCCTTGGATGCTGGGAATCTAAGTCAGGTCGTTTGAAAGAAGAGCAAAAGGCCATTACATCTGAGCCATCACTCCTGACCTTAAAATCCTTTTATAAAAACCTCTAAGCCAAATTCAAGAACACATTTGTTGTAGAATCTAGATTGCACTTACCTTACTCTTTAAGCAATAGAGACTGGTTTACCCAGCACCAAGAGTGCAGCTGTACACAGCAAAATTTGTAGGAAAAAAAGTTTAAAGGCACTATGAAATATTTTAAATCTATCCTTCTTGTGTAGGTAAATATTACAGGGCTACAGAAGGTTTCAAGAGCTCCCAGGATAAAGGAGGAAACAGCATTCAGGAGCAGCGGCTCCCAACCTTTCTAAGGTTGTAACCCTTTGATACAGTTCTCAGGCTGTGGTGACCCCCCAACCATACAATTATTTTTATTGCTACTTTATAACTGTAATATTACTACTGTTATGAATCATAATGTAAATATTTTTAGAGATAGAAGTTTGCCAAAGGGCTGACAGCTCACAGGCTGAGAGCCACTGCTCTGGATCATAACAATTATATGGGACAGATTAATTTTGAACCTGAAAAACGCACAGGCTCAAGGTTGATAAATTATTTTTTTCACAGTGAGGCACAACACCTTGGAGATAACAACAAAATTAAAACTCAACAATCTGTATTGTTACTTCAGAGGTCTGCTCACTGGTAATACACAAGTTCCCTGACAAAGTCTGTCAATCCCTGTCCTTACCTGAGCTTACTTGCATGCCATACATGCATGGGTGTATACACACACACACACACACACACACACACACACAGACACGTAAGCAAGGGAAATCCCCAGCATTACATTTCTCATCCAATGTTTCCTTTGTTCAATGAACATTTATTGAAAACTTCCAATGTTTTGTTACAAAACCCTGTGTCAGGGATTGGAACTTGAACTGATAATTATCTATTTTTTAATTAAGCCATAGTACAGTGGTATGACAGACAAATACAATTATACCTAGGCAGACCCAGTGTAAGATTCTAAATATCATAGGTGTGCAAGGTGCCCAACTCACTTTTTCCATGATTCAACTGTTTCTAGGATTCTCTAGGTAGAAGTGTGATTACATATGTAGAGATATGAAGAACACAGCACCAGCACAAAACCCCATTACAATAAAATTGCAACTTGAGAAAGGACGCAGTGATACAGAAGTCATGA
This sequence comes from Dicrostonyx torquatus, assembly GCA_028555095.1. Classification (NCBI taxonomy): domain Eukaryota; kingdom Metazoa; phylum Chordata; class Mammalia; order Rodentia; family Cricetidae; genus Dicrostonyx; species Dicrostonyx torquatus. The sequence goes on from JAQHUG010000008.1 coordinate 4,978,043, forward strand.
GGGCTACCTTTTTCCATATCCAGTTCAAGAACCACTACCATTTCATTTGCTAACCATCCCGTGCACTAGAGACAGCTCTCCTACAAAGCGGTCAGAGCCGGCCCTACTCTGCATCCCACAGCAGTTATTAAAGAAATCATGCATTTATTCCACCAATATTAATTCATAGCATGAATGATCCACTGAAATGAGGTAACCAAAATGAGTTGTAAATGCCATATATGTGGTATATGTTATCTACAGGCCTTTGAACCAACAAATACGCACACGCACACACACAGTTTCATTCACTATTTTGATCCTATTAGGTGAAAGATGAGGTGTCAGGTGAAATGACGCTTCTCTTTTTTTCAACCATACACACACACCACACACACACACACACACACACACACACACACACTTTCTTTCTCACATATACACAGCATTAAAAAATAAAATTGGTAAACTTAATTAAAATATGTTCCCAAAAACTCTTTAGTTTCTAGCTAAAGAGTAACTATGGTACTTCAAGTATCAAATGCAGTAAAGGAGAAATTAACATTAATAATTCAACTCTGTCCCTAAAAATCCAGAAACTAAATACTTTTCCTAAAACATGAAGTTCTTTAATTTGAAAGTCGAACTTCATAGGCTGCTGCATCACTTAAACTATTAATTCTAATTAAAAAGAAAAATACAATTATTCCCCCAATACCAACATAGTTTAGAAATATTTTAGTAAAGGAAATAAAAACCCACAGATATTTTTCCTCTTGGGGAGCATAGGCATTTATATAACCCACCATGGAATTATATATATGCTAATTACATGCTAATGTAAACATGAAAAAAATGTTATATGGAAATTGCAAGCTGAACCAAAAACATGCAAATGCAAAAAAGAAAAGTCTGCTTGAAAACAATGTCTGCCATCTTGCTTATTCATGTGTAAACATCCAATATGCTCGAGATTTTGACATCTCAATTCATCTTGGGGTTTGGATCAGCTATAAATATGTGACCTTTAACTGTGTGATTGATTTGTTAAAAATTCTGGAACCTTTTGCATATGAGTCCATCTTGATACAAATTCAGACACTTTCATGGTTCCCCATTTTAAGTGATAACGTCCCAAGGAAATTAAGAAGCCCTCAACAAAGACTGTACATGTTATCCGACTCATTGGTTCAGTCGTTCACACTCAAAGCTGTTTTTCGCAGTGGAGATCACATTTTGAATCTTCTTTTGTTGGCAGCAGTGTTCTCCAATGTGCCTAATGGCAGCAGCCTATAACATTCTCTGATGCTGGGAAGATGGCTCTAAATGCCTACTGTACAAAAATGCATAGCTGTATAAAAGCCCAGCTATGACAGTGCAAATACCCCAGAACCGGGAAATTTGAGGTATGGACAGGCAGGTCTGTGGACTCTCCTGGCCAGCCAGCTTAGCTGAGTTGACGAACTCTAGGTTCAAAGAAACCTCACCTCAAAAACCAAAGGAGAGCGCATGGTGAACCCTGGCCTTCACAAGCGCACACACAAGTACATAGGCTTACACTCGAATACAAACACATTTGTGCACCCACACTCACACCCCCTTTGGGCCTGAAATTAATATCCTGACACAGGCGAACATCTCCTCACAAAATATCAGGGAAAAGAAAGACATGCAGTGTGTTCAATGGCACCTGCTCCCAGTGTTTCCTCCGTGTTTTTTGTGCCCTCTGGCAATGAACTAGCTTCTGCATCTGGCAAACACATGGCAAAAACAAGGTCAAGTATGGCCAGCGAACATAGCCAAGTTCTTTCCTGTGACCCAATGTGACTGCCAACCCACAGTTCCAAATGACAATTCAATTTCCAAATGAAACGTTCACTTTTCCAGTATGTATTAGTATTTAACACACAGGTATAAACAAATTCAACACCCATTTGTTTGGAGTTAAAACCAACACATGTCAAAAAAAATAACACACGAGAGCTGCCAAAGTGGCTCAGCAAGCAGAGGTGCTTGCCACCAAGTCTAGCGATCTGGGTTTGATCCCCAGGACCAACGTGGTAGAAGGAGAAAACCAACTCCTACAAGGTATCTTTTGGCCTCGCCACATAAAACCATGGTGTGCCCCCCAACACACATAAATGTAGCACAAAGACGCAAAGGGTGTCTGTTACAGTTCTGTCAGTAGATAGTGGACATCTGACAGAAGCTGCAGAGGACGGAAGTGGGCCTGTGCAGACAACTTCACTCGCACACTCTGGGATGCTGAAGAGTAGGGAAGCGCAGGGTATTTCAATGGCTTTCACTAGGGAAATGCTAGAGAGATGCCTTAGAGGTCAGGAGTGCTTACTGCCCTTCCAAAGGCCTCAAGTTCTCAAGACAGATATGGGGTAGATCATAACAACCTGCAACCTCAGCTCTGGGAGATCTGACATCTAGAATCGTGGGCACGCAAGCATGCACACACACACACACACACACACACACACACACACACACTAATATAAGATGCTAGTAATAAGCTTAGATAAATGCATACACTATTAAGTATATCCTTACCACACATTTGCCATCTGGAAGCCTCTACTACCTGAGACAATGTTGATTCAGAACTGACGTTCCCATGGTCCTAACTTTCCATCAGACCATCCATGCCTTGGATCTAGAGATGTCAGAAGGGAGCCAGAGATTCTCTTGCTGGCTAGAGTTTCAACCCTATTTCTCTTCACTGTTTTCCAAGCCATTTTCTGTTCTGTCATGTTCAGATGGGCTAATGGAGTTGTGTCTGTTACAGGTTCCACATTGGAGTGACAGCTGTTTCTTGCAGCGCTACCAAGCAGCTATATTCTGACACTTGTGTATCAACACACATCAGCAAACAGAAAGCAACTTTTTCCTTGCTGGCACGACCACAAAAATCTATACTCAGAATGTGAGATTAATAGAAGCATCTGTAAGTACAGTATGCTTTAACCCACATAAGGAATACACTAAAGAATGGGTAAGTTGTGGATCTCTTAAAGTACCATAAGCAACGAATAAGACGCAAGTATTGTACTCTCAGGAAACTTCCATAGAGTCCGTAGGAGATACATGGACAAGCTTCCTTAGGCTACCCTCTTGATTTGTTTTTCGAATAATGACAACCTTTTCTCATCCTACTGGATTCGTTATCATGTCTTGTAAATAAACTCAAACTACTTTTGTCCTTCAAACACACCTCTGGAGCGCACATGATTATAAACTGCTTGCTACACAAGCATGAGAATCTATGTTCAGATTGCCAGTGTCCATGTTAAAAATCAATGGTTAAAAGCACGGACTCTCATGTGGAGACCCAGTCAGGCAGGTCACAGTGCCTGTAATTCCAGCTCCAGGGGAGCCAGCATCTCTGGCTCCCACAGGCACCTACGTGTCCATGTCCATACCCACCAGACACACACACATACATAATTAAAAATACAACAACCAGATCATTTTAAAATCAACGTCACACCCATCTGACATCTCAGCACTAGGGGAGGCAGCGATGTAGCTGTCTGAGGCTCACTGTGCAGCTAGCAAGACTGAAGCAGCGAGCTTCAGATACAGGGAGAGACTCTGTCTCCGAAAAGGTGAAGCGTGATCAAGCAAGACACCTGGCATCAACCTTTGGCTCAAGACACACACATATACATGTACAGATACACAGGAACACACATGCACATACGTATACATTCTCAGCTTCATGGCATCCCTACAAAATGCAGCAATTCTCTTTGTATTCCAACATTTAAGGGAAAGTGTTGTGGTTTTTGTTTGTTTGTTAGTTTTTTACTGAAGCATTTTCTTTGCTCTAAACTCATTTTTAAATCCCTGCATCCGATGGATAGAGGCTTCGATCTTCACCGTTCTAGTGAAACTGCATACGCCTAGAGTCTCAGAGAATCTTCTGAATTCAGTGGACATCTTTCATTACTGACCTGGTTCAACAACTCTGCTAAATGCGATCTTGATTGCTTGATCTTTTTCCTAAATCCACATACTCCCATAGGCATTTCCATCAATACTAGAAGAGCAGGGAACGCTTCTGATTGCCTCGATCCTTTTAATATCTCCCCTTCCCTGGTCCCTATAGCGCTGCACAAAGTTAGAGGGATTCTGGCAATAGACTATCTGGGCTCAAAACTCAGTTTTTCCATTTCCTAGCTGTGAGACTTTGGGCAACTCATTTCATGTCTCTGTATAGTCCCTCCACTCAGAAAACTGGGAATCACACTAGTGTTGGTCACTTATTTCCTTGGTAATGGAATTGAGGACAGAACTCTCTGCTATGCTGATTAATTTGGCACATGCTGAGTTTGAGGTCTTGGAAATTGGACTTTGCTGTAGATCCTGCTTTATCTCCATTTATACTTTTTGGCCCAAGATTTCTTCCCACCCTGTTTCTATGGAAGAGGAATTTTTTTTTATCTTGCTCCAGTTGTAGTAAATTTGCACCAATACCCTGAGGAAAAAAAACAACCAAAGTTTCTTATTCTCTTTCATGCAGTGGACCACGTGCCCCATCCCCCATAGCCATTCCTTTCTCTATACACTCACAAGAAGGGGACTCTTTCTTGACACAGACCTTGCCAGGTAGCCCAGGCTGACGTTGAACTCACAATTTTCCCGCCTGAGCCTCCTCAGTGACAAAATTACAGGTGCACAACACCCTGTCTAGTTTCCCCTTTCTCTGTTGAAAAACTGATTTTTAAGTCAGCAGACAGAACACTAGATTTTTGTTATGTGCTTCTGTGTTTCTGCCATCACACCTAGTTTCCTTCATCTCATTCCTCCATAGCCTTCATGGTCCCCTTAGCTCTCTCTGCTTTTATGATGGACATATTCCATTACCCTTTCTGTTCCACTCTCCATGCTTAAGATTGCTCTTTCTCAACACACACACACATGTGCACACACCACACACACACACACACACAAATGCACACACCACACACACATGCACATATCACACACCAACGCACACATGCACACACATACCTCACACATGCACATGCACATGCACACACTCACACACACCACACACTCACATGTGCACATACCATACACACACACAAATGCACACACACCTCACACATACATGCACACACTACACACACCTCACACATGCATGCACACCACACACGCACATGCACACACACCTCACACACACATACCACATACTAGTGAAAATGTTGGTGTGTCTGTGTCTGACTGATTTCCTGTGATCCAATGATCTACCATTGCATTCATCTCTGCACAAGTCATGGCTTGGTTTTGCCTTGTGTAAAATAATTCAATTGTGTATACATACCATGATTTTTTTACCCACTGCTCTATTGATGAACGTCCAGTCCAGTTTGATTTCACAGTTATTGTAAGCAGTACAGCAATAAATAGTGATGTACAAGTGTCTCTTTTGAATGCACATTCTACCTGGGTTGAGTAAAGCCAACTCACTTCTGTCTGCACCATGAGGTTTTCCTGCTGCTTCCTCATGTTCATCCACACTTGGCCTTTACCAGTTTGGTAAACATCTGGTAGAAGCCTCCTTACAGGTGGTCTCGCTAGGACAGGACAGATCTGGTCCACCATCAATCCCTAGAGGCAGCAACCAGCCCTTGCCTACCTTGTGTACCTGTAGCCTTCTGGATCTCTCTTTGAAGCCTCTGCTCTCTCGCAGTCTCAAAAAGTCATATACTCCAAATCTTCTACCATTTCACTTTTTAAAAGATTAAAAAGGTAAAACTTGCATATGTATGAGTGTTTTGTCTGTTTGCACTTGTATGCATCACATGTGAGCAGTGAGTGACCCTGGAGGCCAGAGAAAGCATTAGATCCCAGAAACTGGAGTTGGATGCTGCCCTGTGGGTTCTGGGAATCCAATCCAGGTTGTCTACAAGAGCCGACAGTGTTCTTAGCCACTGGAGAATCTCTCCAACAACTCCCCTGCAACCCATTTCATTGTTGTAAGGATAAAGATTGATTTTTCTAGCTTTCCATGTCCAACATAGAAGCCAAACACAAACCAAACCAAAAGAGCAACAAAAATAAACAAACAAGCAAAGCAAAACAAAAAAAAATCAACAACAACAAAAGCCCTGACTTTTCAACCAAAGTTCCCAAAGAATTTCAATGGATAAAGGATGTTTCCTCAATTGGAGATGCTGGAATGATTATCTAATTATACAGAGGAACAATGAGCCACTCTGCATGTGCATAAATGTATCCAAGATTATTGATCTAAACATCAAAATAAGATTACAAGCCTTCTAGAGAAAAACACTAAAAACAATCTTCATACTATCAGAAGAATGAACAGCAAAAACATACAACAATATAGACAACCCAAGTAAAGCGGTAAAAAATGAACTTCATTAAAATTAAAGCTTTTTATTTTTGAGGCAGGATTAGAAAAATAAGCAAGTGAAGCTAGAGTCTAGAAGAAAATATTTAGAATCCATGTATCTAACATGGGGCTTCTAGTTAGCTCCTACAATGCAACAATAAAGAGACAAATGATTTAATTTAAAAATTGAGTGGGCACCTCTCAAAGGAGTCAAGATGAATGGTCAATAGCACATGACACAGAGTTCGTCATCATGAGTCAGTACAGGACCACGGGATGCTCTGTTAGGCGCCCATGCAAATGGCCTAAACTTAATAAAGCGCTGACACCAGAAGCTGAGAATAAAAAACAAAACAACACAGGATTTTACACTGTTGGTGGTTGGGAGGAATAGCACAATCTCTTTGGGAACTCTTTTAAAGTTAAACACTTTTAAAGTTGAACACTTACTCTTTGGGATTTATACCCTATCTTTTTATATTTATATTCTCATACACAGACAACACAGGCCTTTAATTCGAACACTGAGGGGATGCAGGCAGGTGAATTGCTGTCAGTTCAGAAACAGGCCAGTCCACACGGTGAACTCTAGGCCAACCGAAGTGACAAATAGTGAGACACTGTTTCAGAAACTTATTTGGGATTAAAAGGAAAATTGTGGTGTAAATCTGTTCCTAATGGCTGTATTCACAATGAGAATAAGGAACTCGAGAATAATGAGAACGAAAGTACTGGAGTCCATCTAAGGAGAATTAACAGAAAAGGGGGGATGGGGAATCCTTTGTTCTAATCTTCCTGAAGGAATGGGACACTGTTGTCCCTGGGGGAGGAGGGGATCATGTGAGAATGACAGGACTGAAGGGTCCTTCTTTAGAAAAAGAATGTTCCATCTATTGAGGGAGCTGCCAGTGGTAAAATGTTCACAATTTCCCACCTGTAAATCTGCAAATTACCTTTAACAAAAATCTAAATATGAGATTGGGACGAAGGTTCAGTCAGAAAAGTGTTTACTACTCAAGAATCAGGCCCTGAGTTTGCATCCCTAACACCCACATGAAAACTGGCTGTAGGACCACACCCCTACAATCCTAGGACTCGCGAAGCAGAAACAGGATCCTTTAAGTTTGCTGGCCCCAAGTCTAGCCTAAGCGGTGAATTCCGGGTTCAACGAGAGCATTGCCTCAAAAAATACAGTGGAGAGTGTAGTCGGACTTTCCTTTTTGGAATACCAGCTCACAAAAAATGACATGGAGACTTCATATTAATTATGAAAGCTCAGCCTATAGCATAAGCTTGTTTCTATTATCTATTATAACTTAATCAATTTCTATTAATTTACATGCTGCCACATGACTCATGGCTTGCTACCTCATCTCCTACATGTTATGCTTCCTCTGTGACTTCTCACGACTCTGTCCTTCTTCTGAGCATCCTCTGTGGCTAGAAATCCTGCCTCGCTCTTGGCTATTCAGGTTTTTATTAAACCAATAAGAGTGACAGTTCTTCACAGTGTACAAAAAGATTATCCCACAACAAGAGATCAATTAAGGAAGACAGTCAGTGTTGACCTCTTGTCTGTATATGTACACACACATATGCACCCTTCTATACACGCATATACATACGAATAAAGCTAAATGCAAAAATACATTCACATGCATGCATATGAGAGTTTTTCTGAGCATCCTACATAAAAAGAGAATCTTGCTTCACCCCTGACAAGATTCTGCTCCAGTCTTTGTCGGACTCATTCAGGTTTGATGGCTTCCTATTACCTGCCTTGTCTGCATTACCTGCATTGTCTGTTAGCACGTAAGCTTTTCCAGCTAATGAGATGCCACAGCGGAGGCCATGTGGGCCTAAAGATCTCAGTTCCATTATCAGATCCCACAAGGTGGCTAGTAATTCCAGAAAATTACCATCTGGCCTCCAAGCATGTGAGAGTGCAAACACACACACACACATTCACCATTACTCCTGCCACACCAACAACAACAACCAAAAAATATAATGAATAAATAACAATTTTTAAAGAATGTCAGCTTCTTCAAGCCACGCTGCTCCCAGCTTGCCTTGTGTATCCAGGGGCAACTGCCATGAACAAAAGGCAGTGATTGAGACCCCTGTGGGCTGAGCTCTGATTTATTTCCTCATGACTTGGGCATCTTCACCACTTCCCTAATGAGGAATTTTAAAAACCCTAAGAGCTAAAACATGGATAAAGTGCTTTGTAATCCATAAGCAGGCTATAATCCCGAGGATGATTAAAACCCGAAACATTAGCTGTTTATGGAGAATGTTCAATGCAAGATCATCTATATTTTCTATACAAGAGCCCTTCGCTTCTAATCTTTCTTTAAAGAGCGGTCTCCAAAAGGAAGAACGAGACTGAGCAAAGAAACTAGCAGAGGGCAAAGCAGAGCTTCTGCCTCACTGCTGTATCCCAGGCACTGCTACACACCTCAAGTTCATTGCCTCCCTTCACTACAGGGCTAAGGGCAGCTAGCTTCCTGGGACCAGAGGGCTCCAGCAGTCACCAGGAGACAGCATGGAGCCTCTGTGATTGAAGCCATCACAGGTTTTTGGCCAGATTCTGGCCACGCCTCCGGCTGTGATCATGCTAACAGGACCCATGTTAATGTACATTTACAGCTACGAGGGCTGGGGCACAACCCTTAAAGCCAATTTACACACACCATTAACAAGAGCCTCCCTGTTTCTAAGATTCCTTTAAAAGAAAGAACAGATAAGTTGGCTTCAAGAAAGTCACAGGTATAATACCAAGATTGAAAAGAAGGTGGCGGGTGGTGCCTTGGCCACCTGTCAAATTTCTAAGCCAGTAAACAAGTGAACAATAACAAGTAAGAAAACCACATGTACACACAGTATTTCACCTGTGGATCTAAGCAAAATTAGAATTTTAAATCTTTTAACTTATGAAAGAAAATGGAAATAAGAATAAACAGTGATCAGCTGAAGTGTGGGATGGGTGGAAATTCATTTGATGGTTTAGGAATTACTCGGAGTTTAAACTATCTTTGAGGACTCTGTTATAGCCTAGATTTTTTTTTCATTCTTCATTTTATTTATTTATTTATTGTTTGTTTGTTTGTTTTTTTAATTGTTAAAAGAAAAATTTACATTTACTCCACTTGTTCCCGGCCCTCCCGCTCCCCCACTACCCCACCGCCCTCCCCCTGCTTCCTTAAGATGGGGCAGGATACCCTGCCCTATGGGAAGCCCAAGGCCCTCCCCCCTCCATCTCGGTCTAAGAAGATGTGCATCCATATAGAATAA
>JAQHUG010000008.1:4987739-5017667 GCA_028555095.1 Dicrostonyx torquatus
AAAGGTCTTTAAAATATATGTTAGAGGAATCTCTGTAATGAAATATGAACATAGTGACTTATAATGAGTATAAAAACCTAGTCCTATTTGTATCATTTGAAGCACTGTAAGTAATCATATTTTTTTAAAAAGCAACCTGACCCCTGAAACTTAAGAAAATTTACACTTTGAAGCAGTGTAAATACTATTAAACACCAGAACACAGTATTTCAGTTTACTTCAGTGTCATGGTAAATTCGTGGTGGCACTGCTGTGACAGCGATTCGATCTTTATAAGGTATTCATTTAGACATCTGTACTTACTTATTGCTTACCCAGACTCTCCTTAGTTCTTTGTCAAAATTGAGACTGAAAGCCACTGAGTATTAAATACACAGCCATCAAAACTCAAAGTGCAAGAAAATGAACAAACAAAAACAACAAAACCTCACTTCACATCTGACCCCTGATTGTCTTTCCTTCACGGTCACCGCCAGCTCTCACCCTCCATTACAGGGGTTCACCCAGATGCATCTGTTTACCCCAATCTGGATCTACCGAAAATGAAGTGGCACCTGCCAAGCGGAAAATTGAAGCGCACATATAAAATAAATAAATTTTAAAAGCCATGCAGCAGAAGCAAAATAACATGTTTTTGGAAGGATATTCTTTCCCCTTGAAGAGACGCTAACAATCCCACGAGCTGCCCTTTAGCTCTATGGCCACAAAGCAACCGCATTTGCTATAGCCAGGATGTTACCAATAGGCGATTTAAATGGGCAATGTGTTTAAGAATTCGGGAACAAAAAAATGTCCAAAAGCTTAAGCAAAAACACACACCATACCACTGTCTATCCACATATCTATTTTTGCTTTTCCATGTGGTTTCATGTGCAAAGACTCAGGAGAAAGTGAGCTACTTGAGGAAGAGGAAAGTACCCACATTTCCCTAATTACGCAGCTATGATGTTGGCAAAGAACTGACCCTTGGGTCCTGAAGATCTAGTTTACAATGAGGTGGCAAGAACATTTCCCACCAGGTTATTTCATAGCCTCCCTAGGTGCCTGCACATAATGGATAGTCATCACCATTAACGAGGATGACCAATAGCTGGCCTGGCGCTGCTTTAATCCAGACTGGCGATTTAGATACCAAATACAGTGATAAAGCCCACAAGCTGAGAGGACAAACTGACAGTCCCTGACAGCCCGTGCCTCGGCCAAACTCTGAACCACAAAACAGGGCAAAACTCCCATCTGCTGTCCATCTGCCACGCTGCCCCTACCAAGAAAGGTTATACCATGAACTGCAGACAGATGGGCTTCGCAAAGATCTATTAGGGGAAAAAAGACAGTCTGAGATGATTAGAATAATGACCTTTGGTTCAACACAGAAATCTCGAGAGTAATGAAAATTATCCACAATTCTAAAGCTTTTTAATTGTATAAAACAGATATCGGCTCTTTTGCTACCCATAAAAATAAATGCTGTTTGTCTCCCCTGCACGATCTACGCACAGAAGATGAGTTAAGAGTGAGTCCAGGAGCATGTGGATATTATCTTCACTTGAAGTTGTTTTTCTCAATGACACGCCAGTGAATTTTAACAATGTTATTAAACTAATAAAAGCGAAATCCTTTGTAAGTTTCTGGTAGTACGCGTTCTCATCACGATCGTATTCTATATAAACAGGAAACTGGGCTAAGTCAGCTCATGTATTAAACAAAAGCTTTCCGACATAAAGGGAACTGCAAACTTTTTTAGCTAAAGTAAAGCATGTGTTTTGTTGCCATGGCAAAGAAACAACAACAACAAATAAGCGTTGCACGAGGCAGTTACATATCAAAGGCAAAAGCAGCTACTGGGAGGATCCAACATAGGGTCTGTACGCAGGGCCCAAGCACAGTGCTGGATGCTGGGGAGAAAAAGAGGAAGGCAGAGATGGGCTTCCTATTTTAAATGATTCAGTTCATGGGAGAACAGGCATGTCAAACACTTAGGTAACTAGTTAGAAGAAAAGATATGGAAGCCTGGGACTGGGCCTCAAACTCTTCCCTGAGCTATGTTTTCATTTTCATGTATTTACTACATTATAAAGTTTAAATTTTTCTTTACAGCTTATGTGAGACAATCAAGTATAGATTTTCTACATTTAGAAGAAGGATGAATAATCTCTCAAAAATATTAGAATTGGGGACTGGAGGGCTGTCTTGGCAGTAAAGAGTGGTTGCTGTGGGCTTGATCTATTGGGAGCTCATCAAATCCAGCTGGACCAGGGCTGAATGAACATATGACCTAACTGGACTCTCTGAATGTGACTGCCAATGGGGACTGACTGAGAAGCCAATGATAATGGCACTGGGACCTATCTCTTCTGCATGTATTGGCTTTTTGGGAACTTATTCTATATGGATGCACATCTTCTTAGACCGAGATGGAGGGGGGAGGGCCTTGGGCTTCCCATAGGGCAGGGTATCCTGCCCCATCTTAAGGAAGCAGGGGGAGGGCGGTGGGGTAGTGGGGGAGCAGGAGGGCCGGGAGCAAGGGGAGTAAATGTAAATTTTTCTTGTAATAATAATAAAAAAATAAAAGAGTGGTTGCTGCTCATGCAGGGGCCTGGGTTAGGTTCACAGAACCTACACTGGGGGGCTCACAATCGCCTGTAACTCCAGGGACTCCAAACCTTTTCCCCCTTCATGGGCACCTACATACACATGGCACACACAAACACACACACACACACACACACACAAAATAAAAGAATAAATGAATCAATGAATAAGTGAATAAGTAAATAAATGGATAAATAAAACTAATATTTAAAATATATTAGGATCAATTGTGGTAATTTATGTAGGTTGGGGCCTTTTTTATGTATTATACCTGTGTTCACATTGGTGTACATGGACATGTGTACAGTGCATGTGCAGGCAGGAGGTCAGTGTGGGGTGACCTCATCAATCCCTCTCCACCCTATTTTCTGATACAGGGTCTCATACAGAGCCTGCCACACATCAACTCAACTAAGCTGAACTGCCAATAACCTTCAAAGATCCATTCAGTCACCTCCCCAGGCCCAGAGCACTTTTTGAATGGCAAAATATCTTCAAAGGTTGTCATGAAACAGAAATCAAATTGATAAGTTAGTGACATAATTTATAATTAATTTACCCAATATGAAAAATGCGAAATGTCTCCACCAAAAGACTGATGTACAACAGTTCTAAGTGTTTTCTTGTTTTCATAATAACTTCAAAATGAAGGTAAACAAAATGCCCAGAAAAAAAAAAAGCACATGAAGACACCACACCAAGGCCTATGGACTCAACTGAACACTCCCATTCCCAGGGATGGACAAAAAAGATCTGTGGCAAATAATGAGTCCCAAAGCTGCAATGGCAAGAATGCACAGATGGATTCCAGACGTAAGGACTTTGAGAGCAGGCTACTTGACTTGCCAATCAGAGCACAGCGAGCTCTGGAAGATGAAGGTCAGTGAAAGGAAAAGAATGAAGCAAGCCTTTGGACAGTGGAAATTGTTTTACATCTTGAACCGGGATATACATGTGAAAATGTGTGTGTGTGTGTGTGTGTGTATGCCAAAATTGTTCGCTTTGCTGAATATAAATTATATGCTGATTTCAAAAAGGTAACACACAGAACTGATCACGCTTATTTTTTTAAACTGATAACTGTGTAACAAAATATCTAACAAAATGTTGTGACATTTTACAAATGATTTCAGAAAATTGCTATTTTGGTACCCATAATTTCAAGGGTCAAACAAAAATAATCAGTGCTTGGAAAGTACCCATGAGGCAATTCTTTCATCAGGGCCGTAATGTGCTCCTTATCTAAGCCATATTTAAGCAACTTAATCTAGCTCAGGGTCAGAGGGTATCTCAAGTCTCTGGGAACTCTCAATCTGAGGCTTTATCTTACAGCATACATCCTTCATTTCTTAAAGAACAATTTAACGTCATTGTTCCATCAAATGACCGTGCTGCCCCCGCTCTTCGTTTCCTTGAGAATCACTGTTCCCTACCTCTCCCCAAATGCAGAAATCACACAGCATGTTTAACACCAGCTCCTGGTTAATCCAAAGGAAAAGAAGTCCTACACCACTTTCAATACTCACGCCATTCAGACATAGTAATTTATCTTGTAGTTTTCTAGCTTGTTGTTATATAAACCCAAATGCACAAGGAAGTTGTCAGGGACCAAATGCATGCTTCGTAAAAGCAACATTGTCACTGATGCTAGCTTATATGTTAGTTTTTTTTCAACAAAGCTTATTATTTAAATCACCACAAACATCTGAGGACCAGCTAAACATTGCAGCCATATCAGGTTCATCAATGTACAGCTTGATTCTGATGGCTTCTGGTATTACATAGAGAATGAGTTTTCATTTTTCTTCTTCGTGGAGGACCAGGGTTGTAGGCCAAGATGAGCGAGCGAGAGAGTTTGCCTAGCATTAGGAAAGCCCTAGATTCAGTCCTCAGAACTGCAGAAAAAAAAACAGCATCTGGAGGGGAAGGTTGACACCAGCATATGTCAAGCCTTTGAAAATTCAGGAGTGGGACTAGAACATGAGTCCATAAGTAAACCGGCACCGCAGATATTGTCCTTAACAACACAACGTCTGAAGGGTGTGCAACACGGACATGATTTACAGTAACGTTTGCCCTTCTCTGTATAATCCGGTCATGAAAGGAAAACCCCTTCTGTCACAATGCCCTGGTTAATTTTGGAAACCAGGTCGTAGACCTTGACCTGTAGGCAGTACGCTGAGAGGTCAGGATGATTACAGCTCTATCATGACAGAGTAAGCCTCCTAAAGTTCACGCCTCACAAGGATTACCACTGAAGGCACTAAGGGAAAGGTTGCTGTGTGTTTTCATTGCCACAGAAAGAGAAAGTGTCTATGGTGTTATCCAGCAGTGATCCTCAAATGTTACATCACCCTGCCAGCAAAAAGCATCTTTGGTTCAATAGTGGCCCGAACGTTATAGGGGCAACTACAATTTCTTGGATTTGAAGCGTCCTCCAGAGGAGGGAATTCATGCCTGGTACTGCAAACCTGGCCAGAAGCCCATGTCTCTAGGCCCTACCGGCGAACATACGAGAGGTGATTTGTTAAATGAGTATGTTAATAACTGCCTTCTAAATATGTTTATACCTATAGATCAGTGCTGTTCTCAACCTCCTCCTTGAGGCTCTAGGACCACCAAGAGACAGGGCACTGAAAAGAATGCTAAGAGATAGAGAATAGAAAGAACTATGAAATGCTGCCTTCCAGACACGGCATGGCTGTCACACCCACAAACCTCAGTTATAGTTATTTACACAAGACAGTACAAGGTGAAACCAACAAGATCATGCACCATTTCTGCAAACAGCACCAACTGCTTAATTATTAATTAATTAATTTGTGTTAAATTAATTTTAAAAGACAAGAACATAAAGGTTGAGGGAGAATGTGTTAGTGGGTATCAAAGGAGAGGAAGAAGGGAGCCGTGGGTGGGTATGATCAAGATACATTGCATACATGTATGAAATTATCAAATAGTAAATAAAAGATGTTAAAAATAAGTGGATAAAAAGAAGAGTCTGTGTATGTCTGTTGTCTGTGAATAAACCACCTGAAGTGTCACAGAAAAACACAGATCTTATAAGAATCAAAACTTAGGAAAGAGACCTGCACAGCAATGAGTTTCCCACATAACCTTTTCTTTCTTTTTATACACTTTTTAAAAATTGTTTACTTATTTTTATTTTACATGCATTGGTTTTTTTGCTTGCATGTATATCTGTGTGAGGGTATCAGATCCTCTGGAACTGGAGTTACAGACAGCTGTGAACTGCCATGTGGGAGCTGGGAACTGAATCCGGGTCCTCTCAAAGAGCAAACAGTACTCTTAACCATGGAGACATCTTTCCAGTCCCCCATCCCCTTTCACTTTTTCATTTGCATTTTTATGCAAAGTGGTTAGGGACCTGGAGATGCCAATAAACTACAAAACAGCACAACAATAAAAACAGAGGAGCCACCAAGAGGAACTCTGGATGACCAGAGATTTGGGCCGAATCTCAAGAAATTACCAGAGGGAGCAGTAATTCTGTGAACAAAGCTCATACATATCAGTTTGATTTCTGAGCATCAATCAGACTTGGGGAGTGGGGCAGAGATTCTGTCCTTCTACAGACATCTCATCCTAAGCCCTGAATTTGTACATATGCAGGAGAGCCCATCCTGGACAGCAAGGTCAGAGAGACATGAACTGAGAGTTAAACCTGACACAGTGAAACCCGGCAGACTAAAGTCAAGTAGCTTGACAGGTAAAGCAGGGCCATTCTCCAGAACAGTCTAATAGGGGTCTCCCTAAAAATACTATACAACAGAATAGTCATGGGATCAATAAAAACATCCATGGGACTGGAGAGATGGCTCAGCAGTTAAGAGCATTGCCTGCTCTTCCACGGTCCTGAGTTCAATTCCCAGCAACCACATGGTGGCTCACAACCATCTGTAATGAGGTCTGGTGCCCTCTTCTGGCCTTCAGGCATATACACAGACAGAATATTGCATACATTAATAAATAAATAAATAATGTTTAAAAATCCAAAATCACTTAGTACACAAAGATATAGGAAAATATCAATTTTCAGGAAATAGCCACAGTACGATCTAGTGGTTGAGGTATCAAAGCTTCTAACCAGCTGTACTCCATAAATAAAGAAAAACACTGTTAAATGAGTTATACAAGTATATACGAGCTTTCATCAGATATTAAGATATGTGAAATTTCTGGGAACCAAAAATACAATAGTTAAAATGCAAACCTCGGTAGGTAAATCTAAAGCCATATGAAATAGTGGAGAAATTTTCTATGTAGACATCACCTGAGCTGAAGAAAAATGGTCAACATGAAAGCCAAAGAAAGACATGAGTGAGCTTCACAGACTTCAGAGCACTTGAAGTCTGAGGCATAAAACTGGATTATGGAAAAAAGAAGTGAACTTGAGAGATAAATAAATTTTCCAATAATGCCTAACATGTTTCTGAATTGGGCCAAAGATAAATTTACAGGTCTAAGAAGCTCAGCAGACTACAGTCTTGGGGAACTTGCCTCAAATTTTATTAGTTAAAATGGTTTAAAAACAAAACAAAACAAACCAGATATAACTAGTGGAAAAAGTGTGTGGCCCATTATATACAAAACAGTGGGCCAAAATAGTCAAAGGCTTGAATGGAGCCCAAAGGGTTTGGAAGCAGAAAGTAGAAAAATATCTGACCAGAATTCTATCCTTAGTGAAAACACCCTTCCGGGATGCAGGTGAAACACATGCACTTTCAGATAAAGAAAAAGAGAACTAACTCCAGAGACCGAGTCTGGAGGATCGTGAGTGGAAGTTCCTCACTCACAAAGACCATGAGATCAGAGACATCCACAGATCTTCAGAACTGAAAGACAAGTGACAGGAATAAACACTGTTTTCTATTTATTTTCTTCATAATTTCTTTGTAACATATATGTTTATTGTCTACTGGGATTTCTAATCTATGCATGGGCAGTAGCTAGAATCCATCCTCTGAAGGTTCTCATCCTCCCTCATATAGCATCACCCACTGGGGACCAAGTGTCAAGCATATAAGCCCATAGGGGCTATTTCACATCCATACCATAATAATCAATGACCTAAGATTCCATCAAAAGTGAAAAGAATGAACAAATTAAACTCAATTAAGAAGGGAGAAAGTACTAAGTCACAGTAATCAATTGCAGATAAAGTTAACAGAAAAATCTTGAAGGTAATTACCTACAAAGAGCAACCACATTATAAAAGTAAGATGGAATATTCAAGATGATGTAAGCCATCAACATGGGTTGCAAGAATGGAAAACCATTCATCTCTCCAATACAACAGACTTTTTAATAAAAATGTTTATGTTATTTTTAATTATGTGTGTGTATACATGAACATGAGTCTTTTCTTCCTTCTACACTCCAGTTTGAATCTGGCACTGAAAGCCTGGAGGATTCTGACAGAGCTACCGGTCTTCATGTTGGAAGGGCAAGGAACTGGGTTCTTGAAAGAGCAGGTGAAGGATGGTGTCAGCAGTGGCAGTAGTGGTAGTGGTAGCAATGGTGGCAGCAGCAGTCACAACAGCAAAAAGACAGATGCACTCACCAGCAAGGTATGAAGGTGAGCAGGCGTAAAGCAATAGCTCTCCTTTGGATCTTGGGGTATCTGGGAAAGTGGCCTCCTACCATAGGGAAGGGCTTTCCCCCTCAGCTAATCTCTCCAAGAAAATCTCTTGCAGATGCATCATAGTGTCTTGATTGATTCTTAGTCCAGCCAAGCTACCAACCAAGATTAGCTATCACATTCTCTCACGAGCCATTGGCTAGCTTCTAGACATCTACTCACTCTCCATCCCACAACAGCAAAGAAAGAAACTCATCCTATATGTCAACCAAATGACAAATGAATAATCTACATTCACACAGTGAAATTATGTTCTACTTTTTTGAGAATGCTCATAGCACTTTGAGGATCCCAAAGTAGAAATCAAGAAAAGTTGACTGAGGAAATATAAGGAGAATGGCTGGAATATGCAAAGCACATGAGGTGAAAACTCAGGCTCAGAAGGACGAGTCCTGCAGGTGTGATCTTGTATGCAGATTGAAGAGAACTTTGTGACAAGGCTTGACTTCATCTCCATAAAGCTCTGTCACCTTAAGCAAAGCTTTCCCCAGGAACTGAGGAGTGGTCCACTTGATCATCTTCTGTCCTCCAGCTTTGATATTTGCCTCACATTGATTCTCGTGCTAAAAAGGAAGGCAAGATCAGAAGAGGGCAACTGGAAGTTAAGGGCTCTGAATAAAGTCACATGACCAGTGAAGGCCTGACTTTGATGGACTGGGGTGCCAGTCCATGAACATCTAAACCCCACGTTCTCACCAAATGATTCATCTCACGAAGACAGGCCTGTGATGGTTTCTGACAAGATTTATACACACCCTCCACCAAACTCAGGCATTTCTTCTTGAATGTGCAAGATGTAAATAATATACACAGGCCCAGGCTTACATTTTAAAATGTGTGGTTATTTTTGCATGTAAAATTCCTGATGTATAGGGTGGGAAGATGCAAACCACATTAAAGGAAATGTACCAGTCCATAAAAGTACCTGCTATGCAACTATAAGGACTTGTGTTTGGATTATTAGCACTGTACAGAAAGTGGATGCAGGAACACACACACCTGTAATCCCAGCACTGACGAGGCAGACACAGAAGGGATGCCTGGAGCTAATGGGCTAGCCAGTCTATCCCACTTGATGAGTTCCAGGTTCCGTAACAAACCCCATTTCAAGTGTGTGTGTGTGTGTGTGTGTGTGTGTGTGTGTGTGTGTGTGTTTCTGAGTCTGTGTGTGTGTGTGTGTTCTGGGCTAGGTCTATGCTATCATATTTCATAGTTTTGATTTTGTAATATAACTCACATTCCTTTTATGATCCTAGAGTTTGTTTACTGAAATTTGGACACTAAAAGCCATTTCTCCTTTGGGATACTCAAAGCGCTATGAGCATTCTCAAACAAGTTTTTATGCAGACCATAGGCATTTATGTCTCTTTGGAAAGTAACGTGGAGTAAAATGGCCAGTTGAAGATGGATACACATCAGTTTTAAAAGAAACTTCTGGGGTTTCATCCACAGTAGACTAGGAAACATCCACTCTCACAAAAAAGGTAAGAGACCCTGCAGCTTTGCCACACTTTCCTGGGTTTGTGTTTGTAAATATAGCCTGATTGGTGGAGGCTCTCACTGTGGTTTAATTTGCATCCTTGATGATGGGCGGCTTTGGGCACTGTCTCATGTGCTTACCCGCCATTTCCGTATCTTCCACTGGGAAGTATTTGACAAAGCGTTTTGCCCATTTTTTTTTTGAGGGGGGAGGTTGTTCTACTATTGGGCAATGGAAATAATTTATATATTGCAGACATTAATCTTTATCAAATGCATAGTTCATTGATTTCTTAACAATGTCTTGATTGGTTCAAGTTTTCAAATGTGATTATACCTAATTACTGATATTTGTGGATTTTGCTCAGTATGCCTAACAATCTCGAAAACTGCAAAGGTCTCTGCCATGTTTCTTTCTGAAAGCTTTAAGTTAGCTTTTTTTTTCCTCCTTAAGGCTTATAACATATTCCAAATTATCTTTTGTGAGTGGTGTAAGATGGGGATTGGCATTCCAATTATTCCGGAACTCTTCTTAAGGCATTATCTCTTCTCCCTTGACAGTTAAGGTTCTATTTTGGGTTCTCATCTCTGGTCAAATATCACAGTTTTGGTTGGCACGGTTTCATCAGAAGTTGGGAAGTCACAGTAGGATTCCTCTTCTTTGTTCCTATTCAAGGCTACTATGATATTCTAGCACTTTCTACAGTGTCATGTGAATTTGACACCTAAGTTATCCACAGGATGAACAAACAAACAAAAACCTGCTGGAGCTTCAAGTTGGATTACATTGACTCAATAGATGAATCTAGAAATAACTGACAACTCAATCTAAACACAGCATCTCTTTCTATAAAATAAGATCATTTTAATTACTATAGGTAATGTTTTAAAGTATTTCATGTGCTAGTTTTTTCAAACTTTATGTTAAAACTATCTCTAGATATTTTTGTTTTACCGTGCTATTATACATGGATATTTATCATTTTTCTGCTTCTTTGGACCAGAATGCAAAATACATTTTATTTACATACCAACAGTAAACCCTATGTTTTATAAACTTTTTAGGAGATTTGACACCTTTAAACATGTCATCTGCAAAGAGCTTTACTTTGCTCGTTTCAGTCAGCACTTTTATTTACTGTACTTCTCTTATTGCATTAGCTATTATCTCTAAGAAATCCTACTTAAAGCCGGGCCATGGTGGCGCACGCCTTTAATCCCAGCACATGTGAGGCAGAGGCAGGTGGATCTCTGTGAATTCAAGGCCAGCCTGGTCTACAAGAGCTAGTTCCAGAAAAAGAAAAAGAAAAAGAAAAGAAAAAGAAATGCTACTTAGAGGAGCAGAGAGTAGACATCCTTACCAGTATCAGTCTCAGACGAAGCATGGGCGTTTCCTATCATGATGCTAGCTGTAGGCTTTTCAGTTTCACTTTATCAAATTAAAAGTCTCTGCTATTCCTTCTTGTTTCATATTTTATTATAAAATATGTACTACATGACTATGCAGTTCAGTGGGTAAAGAGTCTGTTTACTGTGTACAAAGCCCTGGCTCAATCCTTGCCACAAAAAAAAAAAAAAAAAGATATGGTGCAGCATTTAGGAGAGGATTGTAAAATGGCCGTTAGTCCAAGGTTGTTCTTCTTGTATAGGGAATTTTAAGCTTGCTGAGATACTTGAGGTTTTTTTTGATACTTGAGATGCTTCAAAAACTATTTTTTTTCTATTTTGATGATAGTTTTTAATGTATTGTTTAAATCTCAATCTTCCTAATGCATTATATGCTGGAATATTAGATTGATGAACTTTCAAGTGTTTTACTTCATGTCCCAAGGGTAAGTTCAGCACAGAATATCTACTGTCTAATTTTGAAATTATTTTATTCTTTTTGGTATGTCTGAGTTATGATTGCATATAAAAATTACAATTTCTCACTTTATTTTCTGAGAGATTTTACATAAGATCAATGTCATCTCTTTCTCTATTTTTGATAGAATTCATCAGGCTAACCAGGAGGGACACGACTATTTTTTAAAAGAAGCCAGGTTTACAATATTTTGACACAATATTAAAAATAGTTAAGAAATAAAAAGAAATTAATCTGAAAATTAAACTGTTTTGTGCACCAATTGAATAAAAGGGCAGAATGGGAGAAAACTCTTGCAAACTACATATTTTAGAAAAGGCATTCACAGAATGTACACATGTGCACACACACATCCTCTACAATTTCAAACCAAAAATGACTTAAAATGAGCAAACACAGAATTTCTGTGAAATACATAAATGCCTATCACATACAAAATATAAAATATTCTCAATGTCTCTGGCCACCAATGAAATGAAAATCAAATCCTCAATGCAATACCATCTTATATCTAACTTCAGTGGCTATTGTAACAACTACTTGGAAGGACACAGGGAAATGGGAATCTCAATTCAGGCTAGTAGGAATGTTAAAACGACAGAAGTGATGTGAAGACAGCTAAAGAGTTTGGAGAAAGAAAACCCAGAATTATCATAGAATCCAAGGATTCTACTGGAGGAAATATGCCCTACACAAGTGGAAGCAGAAACTTGTACCACACAGTAACAAGAGTACTACTCACAGCAGACAAAAGGAGAAGCAAACCAACTTTCCACAGGAGGATGAACGGATAAACAAAAAGTGATGTGTGTGTGCATACCTATCACTGCCTTTTATTAGTCACTGTGTACCAGACACTCTGAAAATATTTATATTGTGTCTCCTACTTTTAACAACACCATATGTCAAAATTTAAGATTGACAGAAATCACCTATTACCCAGGACTAATATCAAGCATAAATACCAAGTTTAGCTTTCAAGTTTTTATTTCCAATGAAAGCCATGCTACTACCATGTATGGTAGACAAACAAGGGTCCCTTGAGAAATCAGGAGAGATGACTGCTTTCTATAATTTCTCCAAATGAGTAGGGCCAAGTCAATTTTTTAATAAGTGAGTAGATTAATTATTTTGAGGCAGGGTCTCTCACTATGTAGCCCTGGCTGGCCTAAAACTCATCAAGCAGACAAGGATGGCTCCCAACTCCCAGAGATGTGAATGCCTTGCCCCACAAGCATTGAGATTAAAGGTGTGCACTACCATAACCAGGTAAGCTCAGCTTTAGACATACCACTAATTTAATTCCTTTAAAAAGGCCCCTATCAGACAATGCAGTACAGTGCATTTAAAAGGAACCACAGATAAGAACACTGACTCATCTTTGTTTCAACATTTTATTTATGCAATGTATTTGCCTAGAGCTTACAAGTATAAGTCATTGGCTGTTCTCATTTCTTCACTAGTGATGTGTTATCATATATGAACTTGAGGGGTTTATTTATAATAATGGAGACAGTGCTATCAATTAAGAAATAAAAGAACACTCTAAAAGAAAATCACATTTATGCTTCGTGAACTGCCAAAATCATATCTCAGCTTGATTTGATCTGAGGCTGAAAACAAACACCCAAGACCTTTGGTTTCTTTATGGGTCCCTGGTAACCCCAAAGAGGCAGCTCATAATTATTTCTCAAGATGAGAGATTTCATTGTGTAATGGGTTTAGACCATGAGTCAAAGATAAAATAAAACAAAAACAAACGCTGAGGTTATCAGGCTTACAGGCAAACCGATTGTGTATTGATCTGGTTGCATGTGAGCCCTTTATGAGAAGGGCAAGCACAGGGCCATGATCCCAACACGCAATTGCTAATTTGTTTCCTGCTTTTGAACTTGCTAGTTCAAACTCCCTATCCAGTTTGCCTTTTAGGAAATCAACTCCTTTCACCTATGTTTCTCTCTCATCTTAAAAAATGTCAATTAAGAAACTCCAAGTTTCTCAGGACAGAAGGCTTGAAGAAAACATCAGGCCGACAGCACTCAGTTTTGACAGTGTGTCCAGCTGTTTATAGCTGTTGATTCTTTCCATAAACCTAACTGCTATCAGTGTATGCAGAGTTCCCAACAGTTGCTGCATGGAAAGACTTCACAAAACAAGAATGCTTTCCTTGGAGTTTATACATGCCATTTGGTCTCGTTTCTTCAGCAAGAATTTGTCTACTTAGATTAGAAGATTTTTCCTGGAGAGCCACAGCAAGGGAATGTCTCCCATGCTGTCAAAGACAAGTTCTATTTTTGTTTCTTGGAAGAAAGATATAATATGATGGGCAAAATCTCAAGTGGGTGGGGAGCCATTAGCTCACATAAGGCTCCAGAGAGATCACTAAGAAAAAAAAAAAAAGAAGCACTCTGAGTAGGACACTACCCTAGCATGTTTGCTTTAAATGTCCAAGAAATCAGATAGGTATGGGGTTTTTACTGGGCAGAACTCAGATTAATATTTCATACATGCATAGCATGGATTTGGGGATCCGTTGGTCATTGTCTGTGCAAATACAGGAAACTCTTAGACTAAAAGGGAAATCAGAGCCCAGAGGGGCAGAGACAGGATCAATGCCAAAAATAAAAGTTTGGAGCTAATTTGGTGGGAGAGCCAAGAACAGTCCAAAAAGAGAATATTTAAGGATTTCTGAGATTCTCCATATGCTTGAATTTCTCATCTCTAACACCAGTTTGTCTGGGGCCAAGGCTTAATTCTGATTTATGGACTGTGTATTAGAGCATATATTCTGCTATATAATATTCCTTTACTTTATTGACTTATACCATATATTTTTCTTAAGCAGCTTAAAATTTGTTTTGGGTTTTGTTTACCCTATAAATGACCTCTATGCAAGATAAATATGATATGAGAAAAGAATCAATTTTTTAAAAACTAAGTTTTAAGTGCATAATGATCTGATATATGTCACTTTCCAACAAGGATTCACTAAAGGACTTCATGATCCTTTACATGTATAACATGTTTAGTAGTAATTGAGTTGCTAAGACACTTTCCCAGCATCTATTCCTTACGCACATGGATAGTTACTTAGTGCAGAGATTAAGGGACAAAATCATGGAGTCAGGCAGCTTTGGCTGAAATCCCAGCTTCACTACTTATTAGCTATATGGCCCTGGGCAAGTGACTCAACCATTAATGAGGAAAAGAGCAATCCCCCTCACACATCATGAGAATGAAATGAGTTTCCCGTAAGACACTTCAACCAGCAGCTACCCAGAGGAGGCGATAGATAAGGGTTGCTACTTGCTGCTGTTACAGTATGTGACTGGAAAGAATACCAATTTGTTTTCCATTTTACCCAATTCAAATGTTCTGTCTATAAGAAACACCATAAAAGCAAGCTGTGTTGCCTACCTTGGCATTAGCCAAGCTGCCTCCTTCAAGTTGACATCATTTGGCTTTGTAGACAAATGCAGACTAATACAGTCATCTGTAAACCTATAAAGACTGACCAGGGGAACAGCAACAGACCCTTCATAATGGGCACGATTTAAAATCCTTCGTTGTGCCTCAAAATGATTGAGCAGGATCTGTTTATAAATATTCCTCAAATCTATGCCCATGCTTACTCCCCTTATGAGATCTGGTATATCTATAAAATCCATCATTACATGGATTTTACTAGCTGTTACCAATCATCTTTGTCACTCGATTCTCAGAATTTGTGCTCCAAATTTGAGCAAGTTTTTATTTGTGGTCCAGCTATTTCCCAACTTTCAAAGGTGATCTTGTGGAAGTTGACTCTCTCCTTCCATGTGGATGGTCCCAGGGTCAAACTCAGATCGCCAGCCTTGGTGGCAAGCACCTTCACTGTCCCTAGTTTTTTACTTACAACCAGTTACCTAGTAAGCACATGAGATATACAAATGGAGAAAACAGGAGTGAAGAAAATAAAAACACACTAAATAGAGGAAGTGATCCATTCACCTATGGTACTGGAGAATGAAAGGACAATGGGAATTAGAACCCCAGTCATCTAAAGTGTTCTATACCTATGGTTTGATTAAAGGAAGAATAAATTAATTTCATGCTATCTTTAAAAATGATTGCTAGTACTGCCAGTGTCACAGAAAGAGATTCATCAACCAAGAAGGGTAAATTTTGAGCCTCTCGGTCTTAGATTTTTTGAGAAACCACAGCTATATACATCAAGAGAGAGTATTTGGCATGATATATATGATATATATATATATATATCAGAATAAAAATATTTGCTATAAAAAAGAGTGCAATATTTCAGCAACTTTGTACAGGCAATAGTATGGAGATAGCAGTGTACATAAGATGTTTCTTATTTTCTTAATTTAAAAAATACATCTGCCCCTTTTTGCTGTTGTGACGACATAGCCTCATGTAGCCTAAGTAGGCATCAAACTTTCTGTGTAGCTGAAGATGGCCCTGAACTTCTGATTCAGCCTCTAACACTGAGTCCTGGGATTACAGTTGTGCACCAGGTTGGCAAGTTTACTGGAGATGGAAGGATCTTGGGCAAGCACTCTGCAAACTGAGTTACATCTCAGCCCCAATTCTCTTTCTTTCTTCCTTTTTTCTTTTTTTTTAAAAGGATTTTATGTGTCTGACAGAAAAATCAAAGTTCTTGCTATGATTGGCAGTTGAGATCCATGTTATATTTCAATTAAGTAATAAAGGAAATCTTTCAGAGAAGAGAGTAAGGAAGGGGATTATCCTAGGCTTGGAGTGGCTATCACAGGGAACAGTATCCTTGTGCTGGTACCCACTACTCAAAGTGATGCAGAAAACTATATTGTTCCTTTTAATAACAAGCCCTTTGAATAGCAGCCAATAAACACTCATTATATTATCTGTTGCTTCAAGGCAATAACAAATGATTTATGCAGATAAATGATAAGCATAAAAATTATGAATAGATAGCAGCCTCTATTGAGTATGGTATAGATAGTGGATCAGAAGTGAACATTACCCTTCATAGATAGCCACAACTGAAAACCGAATGACCTAGGTCAGGTTTGACCAATCATCGCATGTGAATCAAATCTACCCTGCCTCCAGCTTATCTTCTTTTGTAATAATTTATTGTAACAGCTACTGCCATTAACACACTTTTTTTTTCTATAGTTGTTTTTATACTGAAATAGCAGAGTTGTGGAGAGCAGTTCTGAGTGACTGTCACTGCCCTGACAGGGATGGTCAGACATGAAATACTATCTGGATTTGTACGGGAAAAGTTTTCCTACCCTCACACTGTAGCCAACATCAAGCCTGGTCAGTCGGTGACATCTGTCTACTTAAAATTAACCAGTAGCTCCCATATTGTTGCAGTTAAAGAAAAGGAAGTGAGGAGCCGGAAAGATGGCTCAGCAGTTAATAGAGCTTGCTGCTCTTGCAAGTTTAGTTCCCAACACCCCCATCTGGAGGATCACACCTGCCTCCAATTCCAGCTCCAGGGGACCTAATGACTTTGTACCTCCATCGGCACTCACGAGCATGTGTGTGCATGCATGTACACACCCCATAGAAACACAAATAAAGATAAAAATCTTTTCTAAGCGAAGAAAGTAAACGCCACGATTTCCCCCATCATCCCACCATCATAGCAATCAGCTGCTTACCTTCCTACTGTGTGTCCCACACTCCTTGCTGTTCTCAGAATGTAGCAAGTTAGTGTTTCTTCCAAGCCTTTACCTTACTGCTTCCTCTAGATAGAAGGCTCTCAAGGTCCTTGCTTTCTCTTTTTCTGTCCTTGTACCGTAGCTATAAGATGGCCACCTCCTCTGAACTCATTATAATGTATAATTAATGACACCCTACATATTTCACTTTACTCTTTATTCTTTTTTCCTCCAGCATAAAAGAAAACCCATGAAAAGTCTCTATTTTTGCTTCTTGTTGCATTCTGAGCATCTAGAATACAGACTTCCAAAAAATATAAAAGGGTTACTACGGAATATGTTGCTTTTGTTAACTGTTTATGAAATAGAAAGACATGAGCAAGATGTGTTTCCTAATGTAAATGGTAAATATATACATATATGTTTATATTCAAATAATTTAAAAATAGATGCAAGTATCAGACGAATGAAGACATATATATGCCAACCCATTCTCTCTCATGTCTTTCTTACCTGTATTTATGTACCTGTTCATCAATCTAACCTTATAGCTTCCTAGTAACAAGAATATGTAATAGTGGGAGGGCATGATGGACTAATGGAAGTAATTAGTTCAGGCCATAATTCACTTTTAAGTGGTTTGGGAAAATGGGTCACAGAAGATGAGAAATACCAATTATCTAACTGGGATTTAGGAGGAAGGAAGATAATCCAGAATTCAAGATGGCATAGAGATGGTTTTCAGGGTTTGAACAGAAGATTGTTTTTCTGACAGGAACCATGTAGATATTTATTGCATAAACACAGGTTGTTGCTGCAGTTTTTCCTTTCTAGAAGTCCAGAGATCTGACCTTCTCTTCTCTCTCCTTTGTCTTCCGGCGCACCAGAAGCATCTTTGTACCTAAAACTCCTTAGAACAGAATTTGGAAAACAAATTTTTGATAAAAATCACCACATTTTCTTTAACATTTTACATTTCAAAATATTACTTTTAAGTGGAAGAATTTAGGACAATAAGAACTAGAGGACCTGGGGCTGGAGAGCTGGCTCAGAGGTTAAGAGCACTGACTGTTCTTGCAGAGGACCCACATTCAATTTCCAGTACCCACATGGGGGCTCACACCCATTTGTAACTCAAGTTCCAGAGGCTAGAACACCTTATGATCTCCATGGGTACCTGTCATGCATGTGGTGCCTAAACATACATTGAGACAAAACATTCATATACATAAAGTAAAGAATTTTAGAAGGTGGCTTGACAAAAAACAAGACTTGCCTCATGATACACCAGAGATGTGGTAGGCTCTTGTAATGACAAATCAGGAATTCTTAGCCTACACTCTTGGCTTGTGTCTTTTCTATTTATGATTATTATATTAACGTCAGCCAAGGTAAATGCAATGTAGACATGGGAAGCAGTAACCTGATAAAGAATGAGATAGCAGGGTTACTGACAAAGCAGACACCATTGGGAATGAGACTAAACTCTCCTGAGAATTCTGACTGGGAGAAACATTCCCAGGACAAGTGTCCCTCCTCAATTCCTGATGCTCAATGTGGACACTTGCTATCTGGGCAAAAACAAGGTTTATTTTGCTGTAGAACTATTCAGCTGCTCTTCATCATTCAACCTAGTCTGAAAGAGAGGGGAGAATTCACCGTCATGTACTGTCAACAATAAGGAAAAAGACTTATAAGGAAACTTATCAACACTGACTTATGAATCTTGAGATGGGAAATGTCATGTAGCCCAAGGACATATTCATGCAAAGTTTGGGAGTATATTATTGCTCTAATCAGGGAAATCTGATTATAAATAGATAGATAGACAGAAGATAAGTAGACAGGTGGATATTTAGCACATCTATACTATATTTGAACAAAGAATTATATTTTTATTAGTTCAGTCAAACTGAATTAATTTTTTTCTTCAGTCTTCCTACTGCCCATGTCATGTGACTCGTATTACCTAGTGCTCTAAATGACAATATCATCTCACCAAAGATAATCCCTTCACGTTGGGTTCAGACCATCAACAAGCATTTAACGGTTACTTGGGAACTATAGCTGTCTTCAGTTTGAGACACCACATGACATTTTTGGTGTGATTTGGTGTGCTACTGATTTTGTCTGCTCATTGAACTTGAACAGAAACTCCAATCGGAGGGTGACTGTATGCTTATAACTTTCTGTACAGCTCCTGCTCAGCACCCAGTTAGGCAAACCAAGCCTGATGGCCAGTGAGCAATAGGGAGGGTCTTCCAAAGTGGTCACATTGTGAAACTGGAGAGTAACTTCTGATGCATCTCCTAACATATATAGGGAATTTTGTCTTTATAATGCAGATCTTTATAGTAGATGAACTCTTGGCACCAGACTGCTATTTACGTTATTACTCTAATATAAGTCGATCACACACCAAGAAGCAAGGGAGGTAAGGAGGGAACCAATAAGGACTGCTTAAGGACTATTAAGAAATTTTGTCAGCAAAGCACTTGCCATGTGCATGAGGACATGAATTGGAGTCCCAGAACCAATGTAAAAAGGAAGTTGTAGGGAGCATACTTGTTTTTTTGGTTTGGTTTGGTTTGGTTTGGTTTTTGGTTTTTCGAGACAGGGTTTCTCTGTGGCTTTTGGAGCCTGTCCTGGAACTAGCTCTTGTAGACCAGGCTGGTCTCGAACTCACAAAGATCCGCCTGCCTCTGCCTCCTGAGTGCTGGGATTAAAGGTGTGTGCCACCACCGCCTGGCTAGGGAACATACTTGTAATCCCAACGTTGGAGAGAGGGAGACAGAAAGACCTCTGGGACTAACCAGCCATTCAGTCTAGCTTAGCATAGCCAATTGGTGAGTTCCAGGTTCAGTGAAAGACTGTCTTTCAGAAACAATACATGGCTACTGAGGAAGGACACCTTTGACCTTCATACTCATGTATACATTATACTCGCCTAAACATGTAACCACACATAACTCCCTTCCCACCAGATATGAAAGAAAAAATCCTTGGAAATAAAAGGCTTGGGATGCTGGAAATATCAATGAAATGATTAGAAGACAAAGTTAGTTTCCCTGACCATGAGATTAAGACACAAACATGAAAAATAAGAAGAGAAGAGAAGCAGGATCAAGAGACAGAGCTCAGTGTCTCACAGAAATGCCACAAAGAGAGAGCATGAGCTTGTCATGGTGGTGCACACCTATAATTCTCAAACTTAGAAGGTGCAGGCAGGAGGGCTAGCCTCAGCTACATGGTGATTTCGAGCCAGCCTGGACTAGATGAAATCCTATCTCCAAGAATAAAAGTAAAGGGAGGAGAGGAGAAGAGAGACTAAAAACACTAAAGGAAGTCTATCAAAATAATAGAACAAATTTCTTCCCACCAACAGCTGTACTTTCATATTATCCCAAGTACCACTAAAGAAGAAAATGAAAAAAAATGCCATTATGAAATTTGAGAATATCAAGATCTTAAAAGGGGTTCCAATAGTCTGATGAGAGAAAGTTATGGTGAGCCTAGAAAGAGAATGCAACATTTTAAAGAAACTTGTATTACCACCACCACCACCACAACAAGATTGAAAACCTCCAAGTTAAGAAACTATACAAGAAAAAAAAAAAAAGAAACTATACAAGAGGCTGGAGGTCAAGTTTGAAGCAGACTGATGTGTGGTTTCATTCAAAGATGAAATTTAATAAAGAGTTTTCATTCAACTACTTTGATTTGACCCCTTTCATGGAGACACGGAAAACTAATGAAATTGGAAATGCTGGTAGGCGGAAAATATTAATTGGCCCTGTAGTGATATTGTTTGCTTAGATATAATGCGGGCTACCCACTTTTGACTTTTAGCCTCATCCTAAATATATCAGCATGGGAGGCTTCACGGTGGTTAATACAGAAGAGTGATACCAAACTCAGCAATAGGAAATATATGCCCAGTTTACACATGGAAAGCAGGATTCAAAGCCGAAGAAAGGGACAAGGTGCCTATATCTTCAACTCACAAAACAGATTTTTCAGCTATATCGTTAGATAACTTTTTGTGAATGGGACAAAATATCTGACAGAAGCAATTTGAAAAGAACTATTCCTTTTGACATATAGTTTTAGTTCAGGCTTAACTGGCTTCACTACGGTGGCCACAGGCAAGGAAGAACATTGTAAAAGTTAGTTTGTAGTGGAGGAAGCCAGTCACAGAGTAGCAGATGAGAACCGAGATTGGCTATGAGGTTAAGACAGACCGTGGAAAGGTACACCTCAGTGATCTACTTCCTTATTTGGGTGCTACCTGATGAAGCGTTCAGTATGAATGCCTGAAGATGCTAATCATTTGCTGAGGTCACTTCACAGCAGGACCACCAGCTGGGGACCAGGCCTCAGACTCAAAAGGGCTTGCCTTGCAGGCCTCATGATCTGGTCTGAGTTTGAAGCCCCAGAACCAGAACCCATTAAATGGCCTGAAGAAAGAACCAGTTTGACAAAGCTGTGATCTAAATCTACACGCACATTACAGTGTGCACAAATACTCCACCCACCCCCACACACACTCTATGCACTCATACCTACAACAAAAACAATAACTTCAACAGGAGACACAATCATTGAAAGTTGATGTTGAAGACTTGGAACGCAGGGAGGTTTCTATGGATTGGTGCTGGGATCACAATTGACTTGTTTATTTGTATTTGACTCAAAGCCATGATATAAGTAATTGGCGGTTAAAAAAAATCAAGTAAAAATCACATGCTATGAATGAACAGCTTAGACAGGGTGCTTCTAAAAGTACACAGAAAACACCACTTTCGGACAAATTGTATAAGAGACAAAATTAGTTATTGAATTTACCAGAAGATAAGATAATTTTCCTCCTGATAGGGTTTCTCACAAGTGATCTCTGAGGTTCATGAAAACACTTTGGCCACAAGTTCTTTTCGAGAGTGGCTTTGTTCTCAACATGTTCTTTCTTATAAGAAAACTCAACGATGCGACGATAGTGCCAGAGGGCCTCTTGGGAATGCTGGCCTCCATACACAGTGCACGGCTCTCCAACTCGCCTGGCCAACTCTAGGAACTGAGGAGCAGTGCTTAAGAGTCTTTGTTGATCAGTTAGAATGGTTTTTCTCTGCGTCTGTCTTCTTGTACGTCTGTAACACTTTTCTTCCAAAGATTGAAGTGACTTGTGTAGGGGGAGATCATTTTTTTTCAACTAAAACTAAGGTAGAAAGGTAAACACTGTTGATCACATTTTGAAAATGGACAGACAGCTCTAAAAGTTAAGCAACCAGGCTATGTCAGTGGGAGAGGACCAAGAGTCCTGTCGTCTAACCACCTAGCTGGTTTTATCACCTCAGAGCATTTTAAAGGCATTAAACACGGCACAGACATATAACAGAAACAAGCAGCACACAGGCAGATTTTACTTGTTAGCTGATGTCTACGTATTTCATGAACTCCATCAACACAGACAAGAATCAACTTACAAGAGATGAAGAGCAAGGGGAAGGGTTCCAGGTGGAATTTGAGTAAGGGAAGCACAAATTATCAGAAAACGCCATGGGAGTTTTCGTGTTTGCTGAGCATTTCCCCTTCTAAGGATTCTGAGCATTTCGAAAAGTTTCAAGGGAAAAACAACGAAACCCAAATAAATGCTGGATTTTGCCTCTGAGGGATAACGTTTATTGTAAACAGGGCTGTAGCAGAAGGAAGAACTTGATGAACTGAG
Organism: Dicrostonyx torquatus; assembly: GCA_028555095.1. Taxonomy (NCBI): domain Eukaryota; kingdom Metazoa; phylum Chordata; class Mammalia; order Rodentia; family Cricetidae; genus Dicrostonyx; species Dicrostonyx torquatus. Next base: position 5,010,713 of record JAQHUG010000008.1, read on the forward strand.
AAGGGCCTAGGAGGTGCTCACACTAAAGAAAGCATGGGGCCTCTGTCGGAATGATCTCAGCACTGGTACTGTCTCTCCCAGAGAAACAAGTGCCTCTGGATGGGGTGGCCCTTCCTGCCAGGTTGGGAGGAGAAACCCAAGCCTGGGAACTCCCAGGAGCGGTGTGCTTTGGTTACACTTCCTACCAGCAAGCAGACAGGAAGCAAGGGCTGACAAAGAGACAAGCAGAGGCCAAGGCTAAAGCAGACAGCGCTTCTGAGCTTCTGACTTTGAAAGAACGGAAACTATGTGCAAATCACTTTAGTATTCAACCGAAAGCTCCGGGTGGCTTTACATTAAAGGAATATTGTCAGGCACATCCCTGGGCTCTCTGCTTCCCACCCACCGTCTCCAATCCTGCTCTTCTTTTCTGTTTAAATTTTACAAGCCCTGTGACAAGCAACGGAAATTCCCTAACTATAAATTAAGCATTGTGTGCTCTCAAGATATTCTTGTTGGCACTCAACCAGTAGTTTGGTATTAAAGTCTGTCAGATGGTTCCTAGGGACTAAGTTCACATGTGTGTGCAGTATGTGTATACACTCTGCCCTTGTTCATTTCCTTCTTAATCTATGTACAGACTCTCCACCATGTCCACCATCATAAATGTACACGTCCCTGTTTTGTGGCCCAGGGCTCCAGGCCTTCCATCCTGAAACTCTACAGAAATAGAAATGATCACAGATGTGTCAGGACAGGCTGGAAAATGGCACATGAACATTAGGAGAGAGTAATTTAGCTCACATCCTGCTTATCTGACTCAATGAATCTGGGCTAGCAGGTTTTTCTGTGACCATCAGTCCACAGTAGACTGTTCACCAATGGGGCCACCCACCATATGTGTTCCCACCAACATAGGCAGAGAGGGTTGGGAATGGAGGGATCTTCCAGCACTGTCAACTGGGAAGTACTGTCTATGACCTCTGTGCACATCTCACCAGCTGAGGCCACTCCACTCACAGCTGTGTTCGACCTGAATGGAAAAAGTGCAACCCCAATAAGGGCTACCAGTGCATCTGTGAGCATCCTCCTTGGTCCCAGGAATGTACAATGACTCGAAGGAAGAGCAATCCTGCAAGGTTTGATGTCTTGAACTTTTTCCAAAGGGTCTCACTGTGTCACCCAGGCTGGCCTAGAACTCTCTACATAGCGCAGGCTTATATCAACTTGTTGTGACCCTTCTCAAGCTCCCTAAAGGTTAAAATTATGAGTGTGAGCCACCAAACCTAACCATCAGTCCTGTACTAATCAACTTACTCATTGTTGTGACAAAACATAGAAAAACAGCCACCTAATAGAAAGAAGGGTTTGTTTAAATTCATAGATTGAGGACACAATCCGTAATGGCTGGAATAGTGGCAGGAGCTTGAGGCAGCTGGTCACACGACACCCGTAGACAGGAATCAAAGAAAGGAACGTTAGGACTCAGCTCACTTTCTCTTGTTTATTCAGCCTATGGAATGGTATCGCCAGCCTCAGGTGGATCTTCCATTCTCTATTAAAGATTTTTGGATGGAGCCTCATATTCATATTCTTAAATTGTTTCCCATGGTGATTGAAAATCCCAAGTTGACAGCTGAGAGTAGCCATTACAGATCTTGCATTTTACACACACACACACACACACACACACACACACACACACACACTCACACACTCACACACCTCTGCTGTAAAGGCTGACAATCTGCCCAATGGTTATCCTCACTACTTAACACTCAGAGGTAACAGGACAGGTACAGGAAATCTCATTTTGCTATCTAAAAGAATGATAACAGCCAAGGGTAGTGACACAAAGCTGCAGTTCCAGCTGGGGTGGGTTGAAGTTGAGGCAGGAGGATTAAGAGTTGGCAGTTTACCTGAGTATATAGCATGACCCTACCTCAAAAAGAAGAAAAAGAAGGGAGAGAAATGATAATGAATGAACCATATCTCCTAAGCTTTCTGGACATGTCTCTTGTTTGCTACAGCATAATGAAGGGTGCTCATTCTCACTAAACTTGTTAGGACATAGAAATAAATGTATTACTTGCCATTTAAAGGGGACCAAGACAATTTTCAACAATCGCCTATCCCTTATAGTGAATGGCAATTTTCTCCCAGTAGACACTCAGGGTACAGAGTATTATTTTAACATGAATAAATCTCTCCACCTAGTACATACGGAATAGCAAAAAGGATGTCCTTGTAAATCTCCCTTCTGCAAGAAACAGTTGGAAAAACATGTTATCTTAGAGAGAAGCTGAGGGTCAAATGGGAGAGGCGGCAGAGAGGGAGCCTGTTTTCTCTAGCTCAGAACTACTTTTCCTAGCATTCCTTCACTGGTCATTAACCCTGCCCTACACCCTGAACTTATAAATGGAGAGGAGTGAAGGGAATTCATTGGAAGGAGACTTGGGAGGCTTTTAGTAATGTTAGATATGGCTTACTGTTTACTAGATACACAGAGAGACTTAAATAAAAAATTCATGCCAACAGAGTATTTGTAGAAGAGAGCAGCTGTTCTTATTTATTCCACCAGACAGGACTGAGTGCTATTATCCAAGCTCACTGAGCTACTCTGGCAACAACTGCACTGGTTGGAATCCATTTAGATCCCAGAGAAGAGTGTTAAAGAGAGTTTAGCCTAAGAAACCTAAATTCTATCCAAAAGCTGTCAAACCTGACCAAAATACATATATATCACCACAATGCAGATCCAGTTCCTAAATTGCTTTCCCCTTCTCTTGGTGCCTGAAGCTCTGTACTCCACATCTTCCTGAATCTCTGCCCCCAATGGCTTCCCGCATCTCTGCCTCCAATGGCCGCCTTCATCTTTGCTCTTAGTGGCTGCCTGCACCTCTCTGTCTTCAGTGGCTGACTGCATCTCTGTCCTCAATGGCTGCCTGAATCTTTGCCCTCATTGGTTGCCTGCATCTCTGTCTTCAATGACTGACTGCATCTCTGTTCTCAATGATTTTTTTCATCCGGAGGAACAGAATAGAGGAGGGTGATATCAGCCTAGCAGTTTGCAAGTCCTGATACTCAGATGAGAACAGGGCCTCCGAGAAAGCCTTAGTCTACAGTCATCTCATGTGGAAGGTTTTGGTAACTGTGTTCATTTTTATTTTCTAATTAATATTGATGAGAGACGTTGAACTATAAGGAAGCAGTGCTCAGGAAAACCGGCATCTACTTATTGAAAGGGATTAGTGCGTGAGTAGCAGCTACAGAGATAACTAATGTTAATGAGTGCTTTCTAAGCATTGGGTTCTAAGCCAATGGATTAAACATCTCATTTAAACCTACAAACCATCATAATGAGTGAGTGCAGAGATTTCCTTCCCAAAGATTTACAGTATGGAAAATAGAAACAAGGACTTCACAATAGGAAAACCTGACCATAAGACTTCAACCAGGTGATGCCAGTCAACATCAAGACGATTATGTCAAGGTAACAGTATAAGGATGGGCATGAGGTCTATAAAATGCTGCTTCTAATAGGAACTCAGAGACTGACAGCACACACACACAAGATCTATATGAGCTCAAGTCAGACAAAAAAAAAAAAGTCCTAGCACAGAGGAAAGGAAGGGGGCACAAAGTCCCACCCCTAACCGAAACACCATTTTCTTCAGTGGACTGACAATGGGTATATCAACTACACTTTAGGGCAGGACCCATGCTCAGGGAGATTAGCCAGTACAAAACAGCCTTCATGGTTTTGTTTGTTTTGTTTGTTTTTGAGAGAGAGAGAGAGAGAGAGAGAGAGAGAGAATACATGAAGTTGGGTGGGTTGGGTTGTGGGGGAGGTTTGGGAGAAATTGAGAGAGGAAAAAGAATAAGATCAAAGTATATTGTATGAAATTCTTAAAGAATAAGTAAAAACATTATTTTAAACAAAGAAAGAAAGTGGTGTTGGCTTCTGTACTCATCCTTGGGAACTTCCCAACCCATTCTAATCATGAGGAGAATATCAGACAAATTTGCAGTAAGAACACTCTGAAATAGCCGCTGGGGTCTCCTCAGAACCATCAAGTTCGTTCTAAACAGGGAGAGGAGAAATCTTCAAGGATAAGCCTGAATTGAGAGCGACTACCATGAACTACTGGAGACGCGACCCTGAAAGCTGAAAAAAGACACCATGTGTAAAGTAGGGAAATCAAAATAAAGTATAACATTAGCTAACGGGAACATGTCACTATAGGTTCCTGAGTTTGACAGGCATATCTAGGAAGGAAAACCTGGTGAATGGTGTTTGGGTACCTCCTCCTACTCTACAAACTAATCTAGAAATCCCTCTGAGGTTGATTCCTCTATCATCATTCTACAGACAAATTTTTAAAAAACTAACTTCTTAAAGCAATAATCCAGATGCAGAACTTGGTCCACATTAAATAACCACAGAACAAGCTGTGAGATAATTCCTTGCTAAGATTTTTGGTTTTGTTTTAATAAAAACTATTTATGTGGGATGCATGAAACTGAAGGAAGTGACCTATTTTATGTCTCATAATGATAGATATTTTAAGGGATGCTTTTAAGGGAGAGCTATAACATTACTCTCTAAATATTTTATCTTTACTTCCATTACAAATTTCAATACCTAAGAACAGCTACTATTAAAAAAAAAGTAACACAGCACAAGCTTGAAAGGATGCGGCAGTCAGGGGAGGGAGCCCTCATCCACTGTTGATGAGAATGGAAATCAGTCGGGCTGCAATAGAAATCAGTCTGGAGGTCCTTCAAGGTTAAAGACACTACCCTAAAAAAAAAACTACTCAGGGATACAGTACTACACCTTCCTGACATGTACCCAAAGGGCCCTACGTGAACACACCACAGAGACACACAAAGGGAGAGCAAAGGGACATGAGGGAACTTCAGGGCGTTATGGTTTACTAATATCCTTAGGTGGTGATTACAGCTTTGACAGAGGTCTGTCCGGAGATGCAGTTCAGTCGGCTGATGCCTGGGTTAGACCCCCAGCACACGTGAGCTGGATATGGTTGACGTCTGTGTAACCTCATCCATCAGGTGGAGGAAGTAGGAAGATCAGCAGTTCAAGGTCATGCTCAGTTATACAGTGAGTTCAAGGCCAGCCCTTTATCCCTTCTTATACATGCATGCACACACAGGCACACACACTCACATGTTCTCTTCTGATACACAAACCTGGCCCACTGTGTAACAGAAGAGTGGGTTCGAAGTTAGCAGCCCTTCAGGAGGCAATGACCACACCAACATAGGGGAAATTAGGAGCCAGACCTCTGGAGGTCCTGAGATGCCTAAGGCCAGCTGTGGCTGCTGCAGAACCCCAACATGCCAAGTGCCCGCCACAGTATACATTCTTATGGAGCTATCTACTGAGCCAGTTTCCCACCGTGGGAAGCAGCCTCTCTGGGGAAACTCCAGCCTCCTCCCCGGAAGGCTCAAGTCGTCCAAGATATATTCTGTGTTTCCTTGGCACTTGCCAAAATCAGACAGTAGGATTCAACAAATCGCTGTAAATACTGTACTTAATACATTGTTCCCCGTGAGACTATAGGGTGGAAGTGGCCCAGCCAGTTAGAAAGCGGGCTGCTTCTGTGTGTGATTAGATTAGCCCGCCTGAAGACACATTGTTCTCCAGCCTGTTCTGCTCACAAGCTTTCTTTTTTGGATTTGAAGGGCGAGCGGTTGCTTGAATTAGTGATTTTACCACTCCTGCCACATCTCAAGAGCAGCGGTCTTTCCTCCCTGTTTATATCTCAGATTGTCCCCAGGCAATTACTTAATGGCACCATATCTGTGTTCACAGGAGAGGGGATAGGAAAAGGCCAAAGTGACAACCAATTTTCCCATGAAATCACAGCAGAGAGAGCTGCAGGAGTGGGAGATGGGCTCACTCCACTGGTTTCCTGGACGATGGAAACAGAACCCAATCCAGCAACTAGTCTCTGCCCTTCACCAATGAGAAAGAGAGAAGCCAAGTTCTAGCAGCTGCACTCCTCACACACACACAGAAAAACAGAGTCGGGGAGGGGGAGAAGGAGGGGAGAAAGAACTTGGCAAACTTGAACTGGCCCAGAGCAAATGCTTCTTTTCAAGAATTTTTGCTATTTTTATAACTGAAAAATAAATCTTCATTTTAGAGCCCTGGTTGATCCAGGCTAGAATTTTAGACTTTCAATCTCATGCAGCCCAGGAGGCTATTATGTTAAGAAATCATTAAGAAGTTTCATTTCCAAGACCATTTAGGGAACACGGGGTTTGGACATCAGAAGTGTGTCCTGTGGGTAGAGGTGTGAGAAGTCAGGGAAGCACTTGAATTGCTGCACCACCATCCCCACGGCAGCCTTATCCCTTCCTATCCTACAGTGAAACAATCAGTACCCCAGAGTCCTATTCATGTCCAGGCCCACCCTTCCAGATGGGCGGACACCATACTCCACACAAATCTCCAGCCTCCAGTGCTTGCAGGGACTGCCCGAAGGACACCTGTTGAACATTACATTGAGATTGAGTTTCAAAGCCTAAAGCCTACAACATAAGGCAAGGTCAGCTTTTCAAAGCTCTTGTAGATCAACTTTTAAGTACTCTTTAAAGTTTTCATTAACAGTGTTGGATTTACCCAATGGTTTCCATATTTGCTTTTAGCTTTCCAGACAACTGGAGTTGTCAACTACCAACACCACAGATAAAGTTTAACCACAAGAGACAGGGTAGAGAGGATAAAACGCTCCCACGAAAAGATAAAACAAAATGGTAGTGTCAGGCCTTCATTTCTGAAGACCTGTATTATTGTCCTCTCAGCATTGTTAGCCCTTGCGCTAAAGCTACACTGATGTGGAAAGGATTCATTAATTCACAAGGAAAGTGCACATTTAATGGGACTCCCAGAAGTACCCAGCATCAGCAGGCATGTAGATATCTGCTGAATTTATCAATCAACAGC
>JAQHUG010000008.1:5025191-5050431 GCA_028555095.1 Dicrostonyx torquatus
TGTGTGTGTACAAACTTGCACAGAGGTGAAAGGGTGGCTCCAGGTGTCTTTCCCTACTGCCCTCCACTTATTTTTTGAGACAGAATCTCTCACTGAGCCTGGAACTCACATATTCAGCTTCACTGACTAGCCAGTGAGTCTCTGTGCTCCAATGGTCTCTGCTTCCCCAGCAGCAACATTAGAAGCATTCATTGCTATGTCTGGCCTTGTTAAAGATGGTTTATGGGGGCTATGAACTCAGGTCCTAAATGCTTCTGTGACGAGCGCTTTGCCCACTGAGCCATCTCCTCAGCCCACCCTACTGTTTTACAGTCGTGCAGTTGAAGGAGAGTCCAATAAATATCTTAGTATTTCTCTTGTCACTGAACAAACTAAACAACAAACACTAAACAAACACCACACACAATTAAGAAAAGAAAACCTTATTTTGACTCAGGGAGTCAGAGGGCTTAGCCCATGCCCGCTTAGTCCCACACACTGGGCAAGAACACTGCAGCAGTGCAACATATAATGAAGACCCTTATTCACCCTCATTGCTTAAAGGAAGTAGAGAGATGGAGACAGGAAAGAACAAGATACGCTCAAACACTCTGCCCAGATGACCTCCTTCTTCTTCAGGACCCCCACCTCCTAATCCTTTCCAAACAGTGTTGTCATCTAAGGATCTAACCTTTAACATATGTGCTGGAGTAAGGGAGACATGTTTCGTGATGAAACTATAACATCTTGTTGCAATTAACCCTTGTCTCTTCACATTTAACAGAAATGCCCAAGACAGCAAGAGACAGAAATATAAAATGGTATCACCCTGGAACCCAGTATCCCATTGAGTACCAAACTCCAAATGAGGTTCCAGTGGGTGATTTAATTGCCAAAACTATCTATAAAGGAAATAACAGAATCTTAACAAATCACCAAAAGGGAGCTTTGAAGTACATGGACCCAAAGACTTTAATATGGAAGTTTATTAGTGAGTGTACATGTATACTTGTGTCTACATGTGTGTGTAAGAGTGTGTGGTGTGTGTGTATAAAATAGTGTGTGGTATGTGTTTGTGTGTGAGTATATGTGTGTGTATATGTGAGAGAGTATGTGGTGTGCATATATATACACACATACTCTGTGTGAGTATGTGGTGTGTGTGAGAGAGTGTATGACAGAGTGTGTGGTATGTGTATGTGTGTGAGTGTATGTGTGTGCACGTGTGTATATGTGAGAGAGCATGTGCTGTGCCTGTGTGTAAACACACATACTCTGCGTGAGTGTGTGATATGTGTGTGTGAGAATGTGTGGTATGTATGTGTGTGGTGTGCATGTGTGTGAGTGTGAGGAAAAGTGTGTGTGTGCGTGAAGTATGAGGTATGCATGAGTACATGTGTTATAAACTGTGCATATGTGTACATATGTGTGACAGTGTATGTGAAAAATGTTCGATGTGCGTGCATGGTGGTGAGAGTGTGTGTGTGTGTGCATGTATGTGTGTGTGTGCGTGTGTGCGCAGGCATGTGCACATATACACGTGGAGGATATAGATCAATGTTAGGTGTCAGGCTCAATCAGTCTCCACGTTTGTGTTTTGTCTTATTTGGGGACAGGGTCTCTCATTGAGCCTGGAGCTTACCAGTTGGCCAGCTCACCAGTTGGCAGGTCGGTGAGCTCCAAGGATCTGCCTGCCTCTGTCTCTGGAGTTTATATTTTAGAGAAAGATAGACCTTTATCCTGGCTGCCTGTCAGAAACACACCACACAAGCACACCCCCCACATACAAACACCAGGGAAGCTGTGTCAGAGTCAATTGACGCCAGTTAAAAAGACTCTCTGTAAGTCTTAAACTGGCTTGAAATAAAAGAAACTCACCTGGGAGATGCAGAGGAAGGCAGGGGCTTTAACTCTTTCCTCAAAACAGCCAGCCAAGCCCAAACCACACCTGGAGATTAATTAGCAGCTCTTTGATGTATCATCTGTCCTCTGCACGGGGCCCAGTGGGGGCGGAGTCATCATCACATTTACAGTGCTTGGTGAAAAACAATTTGCCATGAGGCAATTTAGTGCAGGCTCAGGTCATGTCCCAGTCTTGCCAAACTAATGGAGCTGCCAGAGCCAGCCTTCCTGCGGCTGACGTATGCACAGAGATGTGCCTGCTCACATGCTTGCCTCCTGCTGCCCTGGAACTTCACTCAGTTCCTCTGCTCTGCACATGTGTGTATGTGTGTGCATGTGCACACATGGCAGCTTAGAGGAAAGGCTCCATGTGCAAGCTCTTGGGTTTTGCCATATTTCTCTCAGAAGTCACAGTTGGTTTCAAGAGCTTCTGGGACAAAGAGCGAAAAAAGGGGGTGCTGTCTGGACCAGGATAGAGATGTCACTCCTCAGCACGCACAGAACATGTCCTGCCCTGACAGAGGAAACAGCTGTGAAGCCCAGCTCAGGTTCCATGCAGCTGCTGCTCTGTGGACGCCACATCATCCACAAAGTGCAAAGTTCACTGTGTGCGGAAGGCTAATGGTATTTGGATTCTGAGAGCAGGCAGAGTACACTGGGGATAGGCTAGGATGTGTCCTTAGAGTAGAAGGAATCTCACAAGACTTTGAGCATGCACTTTTATTCCAAATACTCATCCTGAGGTGACTGGAACATAAACTGTGAACTTGGCAACTTAGTTTGCAAAACTGTTGCAATGCGGTGTAAAGAGGGGTGGGTCCTGGTGCTGTGACTCCCTCCCTACTCTCCACAGTTCCCAAAGCTGCTTTCATAAGCCAGAATCCAGAGAGCTGCTTAGCTGTGTGATGAGGAGAATACCACAAGGGGCTGGTGATTTCTGCTCTCTAAATGGTGCCAAACTAGGAGCAAGAGAACAGTATCAGTTTTATTAAAACTGGGTAAATCAAGGGAACTTCTTCAAGCCAATACACTTGTGCCCACAGGAATGCATTAAAATACTAATACTCAAATCCTGCCTGGTGCAATTCCCAAAAGGAAACACACAGAGATCAACAATGTCTGGGGAAGGGCACTGAGGCTCTCTGCAGGTCTGGGCAGAAAACTAGAAACTGCTAAAGTTGTCAGCAATGCTATACAGAAGAGAATTCTTATCCCAAATGTAATATATTAAAAGCCCTGAAGACTCCTTCCCTGAAAGTGCTCTCCTTAGATCAAAGAGGGTTCAAGTAAGAAGGGAACATGAATGAGACTAAAAAACAACAGGCAGGCAGAAGGAAAAAAGGCTCACCAAACCCCCAGTCACATCCCTACTGCTCATTTTATATAATGATGGATCCTTCGAGCACTGATTCTGCTCATGGCACCAAATTCACTCATTATTAAGACTACATCGCTTCTTAGGTTTAGTGAATAAATTATAAAAGTTTAAATCACTGAATGAATTATAGAACCAAATGTGGGCTCTTACTGTATGCCAAGAATAATGTGTTGTCTCCTCAGGTGAATAACCTTGGGATAAATATGAAGCTAATCATAATATCACAAAATCATCATCTAGAATTGGAACCCTGTGAACAGTGTGTTCAGCCATACCTGTGAGTATTTATTTATGGTATCATTACTTACATAATGTTCACACCAGTCTTTTATCTTACATAACCATGTTTGTATGACTACCTAATTTGGTAAGCAAAGTTAGGAATTAGAATTAAATTGCTTAACTAGGGTTGAAAGAGATGGCTCAGGGGTTAGGAGCATATAGTGTGCTTCGAGAGGACCCAAGTTGGATTCCCAGAAGGCACAGAAGGCAAAAACACCAGCTCCCTGGGAATCTGACACCACTGGGCTTGGGGGGCATCTGCACCCACATGCACAAACACAGACACAGAGAGAAACACACACATATACAACACACACACAAATAAATAAATAATAAACAAATACCTTGATTATAATAGCCAGTGCCAGGACATTTTACCTAATTAATTTTTTCTCAGAAAATATTTGTGCACTAAATTTCTGTGAATATCTTAAAGATATAAGTAAGTCTGAGGCAGGGGAGATAGTTTAGTGTTTAAGCATTAAGAATACTTGCTATACAAGCACAAAGACCTGAGTTCAAATCCCCAGAACCTTTATAAAAAGTTGGACAAGGAACATGGACATGGACACACACACACACACACACACACACACACACACCTGTAACTCTGAGTTATATGGAGTAGAAACAGGAGGATCACTGTGACTTGCTGACTGCTAGCTCCATGTTCATTGAAAGCAGAAAATAATGGAGCAGGACATCTGCCATCCTCCTCTGGGCTCTGTGAATGCCGAGGAAGATGTGCTGATACATTCTGATGCACTGTACACATACACTCATATAAACATACATACCACACACATCCAAGTATACATGAACAGGTAAGTAAACTCTATCCAATTAAGCCTTGTCAGTTACGGGCCTCACTGCAGTTGATGATATCTGTGATGAACAATGGGAAAATCATTTCCCTCAAGATCATGGAAAATTCAATAGAATTCAATTATGAAACATAATTGAAGAAGCAGTAAATCAAAACATATACCATACCCTTCATACAGAGCCATCTGCTGAGTTTCTTACAGACACCAACTATTTAACATCATGCCACAGGAAGCTCAAAAACTCTACTGAGAGTTACAAGTTACTTAAATATGAACATTTTACTGTCCCAGTAAAATCCCCAAAATACTGCATTTCAGGTACTAAGCCAAAAAAAAAAAAAAAAAAGTCTTCACAGTGGGCTGCCATGTTTTCAGAGGATAGCTCACCGAAAAATTTTGAGAGACACAGTGATTGATGGGCTCTTAGGCAACAATAAGAAATGTTTGAATGCAACAGCATGGGTATAGAACTTCTTGGGAAAGAACAAGAAATGACATCAGAAAACAGTGCGGAAAAGCATAATATACTGGGTCGCCGGAGGTGGTTTTGTTTATGCCTGTTCCTCCAGTAGGAATATAGCTAGAACAAATCCAACTCTACCAAGCCAAACAGAAAACATGGAAGAAGAAGGAGAAAGAGGAATGGAGGAAGAGGAGGAGCAAGAAGAACAAAGAAGGAGGAAATACAGCAATGATGGGGTAAAGAATAACAACACCCACCACCTCCCAGTATCCCAGGTGACACCTGGACAAGGCATTCAGGGACCCTGAGTGTCACAAGCATCTCCTACAAATCAAACAGAGCTGTCGATCATGCTGTTTTGCTAGCTATGAGATTTGATCACCTTCCTGTCTTTTAAATACTCCAGACTTGCTGTGTCTCAGGGATCTTTTATTCACCTGCTTCTATCTAGCCTTCCTATTCCTCTACAAGAACATTAAGGTCAAATACTGATCAACCACCATTATTAAATGGTACTGTTTAGACTATACGGTGACCAGCAGAGGAAGATTTTTTTTTTTCTCCAACCAGAACCCAAATGTCTTGAGGTCTGGCTGATAGTTCCTCAGTAAGTGTCTGCTAAACAAGTGTAAATAAACAAACCAGAATAAATTGTTCCAAAGAAAAGGGCTCAAATGAAAAGAATCTCATTTATTTATTTATCCCTCCAATCATTACACTTAAAAAAAACCCTAAAGACAGAATACTTTTAAAATATTATATAAAAAATTTCTATTTCTAATCAGAAAAACAGTGTCATGTAAATTAACACAGGGACTAAGATCATAATAAATTATATGCATGAAACTTTGCCTTTGTAACCTAATGACTTGGTGTGTCCTTTAATTCAGTTCTCTCATCTTTCCCAAGATTTGCTTTACATCATGGGTGATTTTAGCTGAAAGGACACTGGGACACCTCTGTACCCAGATACAAAATTCTCTCCCTTTCTCTGCACATTCAGGGTTACTACACCCAGCTGAAATGTGGGATGCCTTAAAGGACACTGAGAGCTTTAACAGACCATGTCCAATGACCAAACCACTGAAATTCTTTCCTCTAACTAAGCCCCCAGTTATATTTTACAACTGCAGTTCTAAAAACAATGTGTACTATTTATAATTAGTGAAAAATGTAAGCTTTTAAAAAGATAAGCACTCATGAAAATATTTCCTAAATCAACTGAAATCAAAGTTCTCAAGGAGCCATAGGCTATTAACTTTCGGAGTGGCAATGGAGTCAAGGGTGCTGGACTTGAAACCACACTAGGTTTATAACTTTGGCAAGTGATGTATGCAGGTATCCCTGGTTCTCCTCATGAATGGAGCCACGAGGGTACCTGCTTTATTAAGCAGTGTACATCAAGCATCCAGGCAGATGTATGTCCAGTGTACCTGGAGGTGACAGGAAATACCATTACATCAATAATCTCTGTATGTCCTAGCTTTCAGCTACCAAGTAAGGCAGTCTTACAGATGAGAAATGCTTTTCTGTCAGCTTGTTTATACAGACACTGGGACCTCAAAGGCAGTATAAAATGATGTGGGATTCCCTTCTGTATGCTATGAATATGTTTTATTACCACTGGTTAATAAAGATCCTACTTTGGTCTATGGCAGGGCAGAATATAGCATGACGTGAAATCTAAACAGAGATAGAGGAGGACAGAAGGCAGAGTCATGTAGCTGCCAAAGGAGAAAGATGCCAGAACCTTACTGGTAAACCAAAAGCCTCATAGTAAAATAAAAAATAGTAACAATGGGTAAATTTAAGATGTAAGAGCTAGCTAGGAATATGCCTGAGTTGTTGGTCAAGTAGTGTTGTAATTAATATTGTTTCTCTGTGATTATTTGGGTTTGGGCAGCTGGGAAAAGAAAGCACATTCTCCGTTTACAATAAAAATATGGCCCAAGTTGGGAGATAGCTCAGTGGATAAAACATTACCACTCAAGCATGGCCACCTGAGTTTAAATCCCCAGAATCCATGTAAAGCTAGATATGGTAGTGCCAGCCTGCAATCCCAGAACTCTTGGGATGAGATCAAAGAACAGGGAAAATCTCTAGAAGCCCATGGTCTGTTGGCCCAATGTACTAGAGAATCAAGGATAAGTAAGAAACCAGGACTCAAAGTGGATCTACTTCTAGGTTGTCCTCTGATCTTCACGTATGTGTTGTGGCATGTGTGCACTACTATGGAATAATCCTTCTGTACACTGTAAATATGTATTACTCTCATTGGTTGATAAAAAAAAAAAGCCGGCAGGCCAATTACAAAGCACGAAGTATAGGCAGGACAGCCGGACATAGAGGACTCTGGGAGGAAGAAGGGCAGAGTCAGGAGAAATGCTTGAAGTTGCAGAGGGAACAGGACATGCTAGAAGACAGATAAAACCATGATCCATGTGGTAGAATGTAGATTAATAGAAATGGGTTAAATTGTAAGAGCTAGTTAGTAATAAGCCTAAGCTATGGGCTGAGCATTTGCAAGTAATATTCAGTCTCTGTGTGGCAATTTGGGAAGCAGCTACAGGTTATTTGGCAGCAGGCAGTCAGGACAGGAAAACTTCACCTACAGGGCACCTGTGCTCATATCATTGAACAGACATACACACAAAGGAAGAAAGGAAGGAAGGAAGGAAGGAAGGAAGGAAGGAAGGAAGGAAGGAAGGAAGGAAGGAAGGAAGGAAAGTGAAATTAAAGCATGACCCTAGAATATAGATACTCATTGGGATCACTTGCCCACAAACTCGCTGAAAAGGAAGGACCCATAGATGATAATGTACCTAATATACCCAACATATGGACTATTAGTTGTTTCCTTTCATAATTGCATGGCTGACTGTCAGCTATGGCACAACTGTCTGGGCAGTACATCACCAGAGTATTACACCATATATTGCTAACTTGGCACAAAAAGCAAAATCTAAGTGCACATTTACACTATCATAATGTGCAGAGTCACTGGGGACCATCACTGAAGTGGCTTTTCTCTATGTATACCTCTTATTACATCTCTCCAGCCCCATTAATTAATTAACAGCTACTTGGGGGGAGCGGAATAATTAACTAATGGCGGGGTGTGGTTATAAGCCGAATAGGCCAAGACCATTCCCCTTCATATACCTGTAAGACAGGAAATCACAGATGGGCTTCACAATGGCAGTGACATTCTCTAAGTTTCCACTAGCTTTACTATATCTTGCAATTATACATCCAGGCAATGCACTGGAGCACACGCCCCAGGAGCATAACATGGTACATAAAAGCATATGCTTTGAGCCAGTCAACCTGCCATTCCCCCTACTTCCATGTTTGTCCAATAGAAGTGTTCACACCACGATCACCCTTGCAGCTTATACTTCTGATGAACCTTCTACATATGA
Organism: Dicrostonyx torquatus; assembly: GCA_028555095.1. Lineage (NCBI taxonomy): Eukaryota > Metazoa > Chordata > Mammalia > Rodentia > Cricetidae > Dicrostonyx > Dicrostonyx torquatus. The sequence continues at coordinate 5,033,445 of JAQHUG010000008.1, forward strand.
GAATATCTAATGCACAGACATACCATGTTATCTTTAAATGTGACTTCTTCTCAAGGCCTACCAAAATCTGAGTTAGTTATAATGCATTGCAGGTTTCTAGGAGTCTTCCGTTATTTTTTCTCCCTGCTGAGAGAAAAAGATATGAAAGAACCCCAAACAATGTTTTCTTTTTGGGAAAAAAAAAGTATGTATCAAACATTCCCAGTGGACAAGTTCCCTGTTTCCAGAAACCAAGAGTATCTGTTACATTAAGTGCATGAGGCCAAGGGAGATCAGGCTAACCACAAAACTATAGAGATAGAACACACTGGGACACTTAGTGTTAAGTTAGATGCAAGAGGGCAACAGTCCTCTCTTCCCATATGTTGAATCAGCATATAAAGAGAAAGGCACATCATGGTGTTTTTTCACTATGGAAACAGTATATAAAATTTGAGAATGACTCTCCTCTTAGATATGTCCGGAGGACTAAGTAAGCCCAAAAATTCAATAGAGTGCGTTGTTTTGAATGACTATGATCAAAATACCTGATAGAAATTTAAAGTAGAAAGGCTTTATTTTGTCTTACAGTTTCCGAAGTTTGAGTTCGTGGTTTCTGGGTCCCATCATAGTGACATAAAGGGTTTGAGTTGTTCCTCACTTTTTGATAGACAGGAAGATCAGAGAAGAGAGATGCCGGCACCGGCCTGCCAGCCTAGCCTACTTGGTGAATTACAGACAAGAAAGTGAGTCTCTCAAAAAATATAAACAAGAACAAAAGGTGGAGAGCATGCAAAGAACGACACCCAATTTTACCCTGTAGTCAACAACACACAGGGCAGGGTGGGGCAGGATGGGGCGGGGCAGGGCTTGGGGCTGAAAGTTGAAATACCTTGAAAATACCACTCCCTGTATGTGAGCTCTTGCTGTGCCATTAGTATTGGTTCTATCCTTTGACCAATATAAATGCAGTTACTATGGCTTATGTCAATTTGCAGAGAAAAAGAACAGCCACGATCATTCACTGTCACCAGGAAATACGAATGCCTAAGGATCCGGATGACATGAAATAAAGAGAGAAGCCTTTCATGTGATGCTATATGTAAGCTAGCATGAAAAGGACTGACTCCAGAATTTCTGTTTGTATTGGAAAGGTACACATGGCTATAAACAGTTTGATTCAGCTGGTTCCCTACCAAGGAAAAGCTTGTGCATTTAATGGCTCCCCGGAAGGTTCATCAGAACCAACTGTTGGCCTGCAAACGTTTATCATAAAACAAGAACAAAGAGTCTGGACCACTGTTCATTTGTCTGAGGAATAGACCTTCACTTAAGTCTGTCTAAGGGAATACGTCTACCTTCCCACTACAGTTGTGGTTGTCTTTCTACATTCTACTCAAAAGATTTCATAAGCTCCTCCCAAAAACTCCTGTTAACACTTGTTATTATTTGTAAGACAGATTTTGGAAGGGCAATAATTAAAACTCTCCATTACAGAAGACCTAGAACATTCTGGCTAGATGATTCTATTTCCAGAACTTCCAAAACATCATTTTAAAGCAATACCTGATCATGAACAAAGTTGATCTTGCAGTTAGATAAGCCCAAAGATCCAGGAAAAGATCTACCAAATCTTCCTCACTGAAGATCTGTAGCTGATTGTATGAGCCAGCTGGCCTTGACCTCTCTCCTCCACTGGGTGGGGCAGACTACTCAGTGGTGAGAAATTAGCAGTGTTTCAGTACAATATGCTAAGAGAAATGGCCAGTCTTGAACAACACATGGTATTCTCTGGGCAACCCAAGATTCAAATACTGTTACCTCTAATGAAACAGCTATAAATTGCTGTATTGTGCCATTAGGCACAGAATTATAACATAGAGAGATGGTCTTCATGAGTTAGTCTAAATTCTGATTTGTGAATAAGGATGTGAGGTTCACCAACATCAGGCTCTTCTACCACATTTATAAATCCACATAGAAAGGAAAGACTAAATCTGTGACTATAATAACTAAAATTTCCATTATGTCACGGGAACAATGATTGTTCTTGTTTCATGGCATTGCCTCGCCATGTAATCCAGGTTGTCCTTGAACTCCAAATCCTCCTGCCTCACTCTCCCAGATTACAGGTGTGCCATCACTACTCCTGGTTTTCAATGGACTTTTATACATTGTCTACCACTTTGACACAGATCTTGAATTCCATCCTTCCTGGTCAGATGTTAATAATGTGTCTTCAGATTCTATCAAGGATCTTCATACAGCAGATGTGGTGTTCAGGGCAAGAACATAAAAGCAGTTTATGAGAGAGGAGGTATTAGCTATTTATTAGAGTACACTGTTGGGAGGAGCCAAGACTATGACACTACTGGAGTGGCTGAAAGGGACTTCCCAGTGTTGGTTTGAGCACAGAGCAACCAATAGAACATGGGATGCTCAGTTCACTCTTTTTTTTTTCGAGACAGGGTTTCTCTGTGGCTTTGGAGCCTGCGCTGGAACTAGCTCTTGTAGACCAGGCTGGTCTCAAACTCACAAAGATCCGCCTGCCTCTGCTTCCTGAATGCTAGGATTAAAGGTGTGCGCCACCACTGCCCGGTGCTCAGTTCACTCTTAAATAAAGAGATTGATTGGAAAAAAAAAACACAGAAACAACAAGCAACATATAAAAACCCCAAATGATAGGCAGTATAACTTAGAATGGTGGACTAAGGAGAAATAACTGAAGACTGTCCTCCCCTGAATTCCAGACAGAAGTGGGGAAGGGTAGAAGCTGTAAACAGAGCTTTTGCAAAGGCTCTTAGCTCTCTGTGTTAAAGGAGATTGTCCCTCTTCCATTTCTTCCTGCAGATTTCCCATTTTATTTTCTATCGTGAGACTGTTAGGAAGGCTAATAACGGAAGAAAGGAGCTCGTAGCTCCCACAGTATCTCAGGACGGAATCTGGGAATGTAAAATCCCAGAAAGGATAAAGATAAACCAAATCCCTCACTGGATGAGATTTCCAGGTCAAAGTGAGGTTAATATTTCCCAACTGACCACCATGAATGAAAAAAGGCTGAGCAAGAAGGATATGGTTATGGATTTTGCTTTTATTGATTTTTGTTTTACCAATAGCAATTTTGGGGCCTTGAGGCAATTATAGTTGATGGAGGTCAGAGAACAAAGATTGTGGGTTTCCAGCCTGCTCTCAATAATTTAAGAGTGAATGATGTCAAATATTTACTTGGGCCACTAATCCAATGTACCTCCTCCTCCTGTCTATTTAGTGACATGTGATAGCAAGTGTCCCATGGATGACAACTGTCACACATCTGATACAACCACCTCAAGAAGCAGGCGGAGCTTCACCCGAGGACAAAGAAAGAAAATAAACGCAGTTTCAAACATTCCCCAGTGTGTACTACATAACAAAAGAAACTAGATTCAAACCCAACATTCCTGATGCCAGAAAGTCCTACACCCCATACACTCAGTTCAGAAACAGTCTTATGATTCTCATCATCCCTCGATTCTTCATTTCTATACAGAGCAGAAAGGCGCCTGAATGTTGGTATGAGGATAACTTAGCATCTTAATTCCTTATAAGTTAAACCACTGTAGTAGAATTGGCTTTATAGTATCTTTTGGATCTGTAGAAAAAGAAACTGTTAGGAAGAAGAACAAGTGTGGACAAGCCAAGGATGTGTCTCAGAGCTTCACTACAATGCGCTAGGCTTCAGGCTCAATCTGAAATATTATGGTTCTGGTATACTCTTTCACAAGACACCGTGGAGATGTAAATGCTTTATCTCTGTTTGTTTTAGAATCAAAAGGACCAAGTCCCAACTCCCAGTGAAATTAGCAAAGCCCTCATAGGGGTCATCCTATGGGCATGAGGAAGGATAGCACAGCATGCATTGGATGCTAATGCTTTAGTTTGGAAGTTCAAAGAAAATTTTTGAAAGATGGGCTTTTAAATCCAAAGTTCTAACACTCTTCTCCCAAGGGAAAAAAAAAACAGTCTGTAGCTGGGTGGTGGTGGTGCACACCTTTAATCCCAATACTCAGGAGGCAGAGGCAGGCTGATCTCTGTGAGTTCCAGTCCACCCTGGTCTACAGAGTGAGATCTAGGACAGCAAGTATCCACAGAGAAACTCTGTCCCAACCCCTTCACACATACACCATACCAAAAAATGTTGTAGATAGACAGGATATGGGAGGGACCAAGGACCTTTTTAAGTCTTGTGTCTTTATGAACAAGCACTAATTACCACTGAAATTGGTAGGAAGTGACCCTTTGGCTGTGCAATTCAGAAGCCTTGTCTATTTTCAGATTCAAAAAAAAAAAAAGACCAAGAGACGAAACTGTGACCACGTCTGAATGTTTGTGGACTTTTTGTTCCCACAACCAACAACCATACTTAAACTCCCAACCTTTAAACTGCTAAGGCCGTGGAAACATTAATAATGACCTTCGCTCATGAAACCTCAACTTCTCTCCCGCTTGTACTTCTGACCAATTTCCTTACTTCAAAGCCAGCAGCAGCATCCAGCTCAGCTTCTCAGTAGTACTTCTGAATCTTTACCCAACACCTTGGACTAAATATGGCCAGAACCTACAGGAATCTTGATATCTTCACACTCTTTTATCCATCTTAAGCCAGTTATATAATCCATGTTTTTGGCTTTAATTTTGTGGGGGTTTTGGTTGCCATGGGGAGAGACTGTGTTCTGACAGTTCCATCTCTTGGCTATTATTGACCTACACAGAGAGAGAGAGAGAGAGAGACAGACAGACAGACAGACAGACAGACAGATACAGAGAAAACACATAAGCTTGCAGCTTACAGTGCTACACAGACAAAACATACATAAAGAGCTTTCCAAAGAGGTTAAGCAAGCATTAAGCAATCAATGTATTGATGTATTGCTTTGTAGCTGGTAGAACTAAATAAAACAGCTCTTTATTGCCAACAGAAGAGCATTTTCAGCTGAGATGATAATAATAGCAATTAATGTTTCCTCAGAATTTAATATTTGTCAGGCTCTATGGACTAAATGTCTTCCATGAACAATTTTATCCATGAATATAAATGTGTCATTGCAATTTTACAGAATATAGTGAGGGTAAGGAAGGTTGGGTCACTTGCATGGTGTTGATTAACATGGAGCCAAGACTGAAACCCAGGGCGACAATTTTGCTGCACAGGCGGGAACACCTGACCACACTGATGGCAAGCCCAGTTATCACTGCTTTGGTTATTGATCTGTTGAAGGAACTCAAAGTATCACTCAACTCATTTTGAAAAATTGAGCAGAACATAAAATATCTGGGTGTCAGAATGCATACAGCCATAGGCTCTATCCATCGTAATGATCTTCCTTTACAGTCTCCAGGAAAAATTATGTATCATACACAATGGAAATTTATGCAGTGGTAAAGAGAATAAAGTTAGAAATTTGCAGGAAAAATGGATAGATATGGACAGTTACATTCAGTGTGGTAACCAAGTCCACAGAGACAATGACCCACATTGCCCCTTGTATGCAAATCCTAGCCATAGATTTTTGGAGTCAGATGTCCAGCATTGAGTGCTTGTGAAGGCCAGAAAGACAGAAAGGAGCTACTATAGAAAGGAGTGGTAATAAAACCCATCAGATATGAAAGGAAGGGGAATAACAGGGCTAGAAAGGGCCAAGCAGGGAGGCGCTGAGGGATAGGGAAGAGGAAAGAGTAGCAAAATGAAAGAGATATTTAAACACCATATAGAAAAACCTACTATTTTATAAGGCTATTAAACATATAATCAGAAAAAAAAAAAAGACTGAAGAGATGGCTCACTGGTGTGGCGCACTTACTGCTCTTCAAGGGACTTAGGTCCCAGCCTAGCTCCCACATCACGTAGCTCATACCTGTCTGTCACTCCAAGTCCAGGAAAGCCCATGCTCTCTCTCACTTCTGCAGGCTCCTTCATGCATGTGGTTCACACAAACACACTCAGGGATCCTCAGGTATACATACATGCACATGAAAATAATACAAAAATGGGAAAAAAATTTGAGTGAAGAATAAGGCCCTCCCTGGAAGCTGTGAGTTATTCAAACAGTTTCCAGTGCCAGGTATGGGTCAACTCCCTAGAAGCTGCTGGCTAACAAGATCCCCAAACAATACAAGCCATTGCTCTCTGTTGTTAACTGAAACTTGATAGTAAGGCTCTATTGCTGACGATACCCCATGCTCAGTGAAAACAAGCTGGGCTGAAACAGAAGCTCCTTCCCAAGTAGTAAGCCTTTTCGGTGACAGCAGTCATGCAGGCTGCTGGGGGAAGGAAAGTCATCAGCAGCTTTACCCAGCTCTCAATCTTAATAGTCACAGTAATAACCTGTCTGGTAAGATGTACCTTCTGATGCAATGGTGGCATGATTGGTAGGGGGTTGACCAACCAGTTTCACGTTAGATTGGAGGCCTGTTTTATAGGAGGGACCGCATACCTGCTTCTGTAAATCTGATTAGGAGCCCACAGCTAACGAAGTCACAGGCCATAGGACCTATTACCATTGTTTGGCTCAATGGTCTTGTTGTCAAAGCTCCCTTTAAATATTATTTTAATAACCATAGACTAGTACTGATTTTAACATCAGTCATGGGAGTTTCTTTCCATGGCAGACAATGGTTAATGTAGAGACCTGTAACTGGCCAGAGTGACAAGAATATGTAGTGAAGTAATGTTCATCACCAGATGGGATAGCTGTCACCTCCTCCATCGTTCAAGAAGCATCACAGAAGAGAAGAGTAAAAACAATGTAAGGGCCAGGGAATGGGGAGACGAATTGCAAAAAGGCATCTTCCTGATATGCCATAGCTCATGAACTCACTGCATAAGACACACACAAGATAGTATAAATATTTTATTATGGACAAGAAAGGGTCCCGTGACTCCACACCCTTGTACAAGGGACAGTTGTAAATTAATGGTTGCTGGGCAAGGGGCTATCATTCTATTCTATTGTTTTAGTCACTGATAAGTTGCCCCTGTTCCTAGAAGTTACCTCTCAGCCACACTCAGGCAAGAAACTCTAACTAAATACGATGGGTCACAAAGACATGAAAGTAGGCAGGAAACTTGGGAGGCAGATGAGGGTAAAAGAGGGGAACTGGACATGAAAATAGGTAAGATTGACTATATAGGCACATGAAGGTGTCATAAAGTTAAAAAAAAGGAAGTGTATGTGTATTATATTGAAATTGTATATGACCTTTTCCAGAGTTCTTAGTTCTGATTTTCTAATTTAACTATAAATTTACCACTTTCTTTTCAATATGAACAACACTGGTTAACACAGACTTTTACTACATATTTGTGTAGCATGGGGATCTTGTTAGCCAGCAGATTCTAGGGAGGTGACCCATACCTGGCACTGGAAACTGTTTGAATAACTCACAGCTTCCAGGGAGGACCTTATTCTTCACTCAAATTTTTTTCCATTTTTGTATTACTTTCATGTGCATGTATATATACCTGAGTATCCCTGGGTGTGTATGTGTGAACCACATGCATGAAGGAGCCTGCAGAAGTGAAAGAGAGCATGAGCTTTCCTGGACTTGGAGTGATAGTCAGTGTGTGTGTGTGTGTTCACGTGTGTATCCATGCTCCCACAGTGTACAATATGGAGGTCAGAGAACAACTGGAAAGAGCCTGTTCACTCTGCACTATGTGGGTCCCGGGGGTTAAACTCATCATCAGGCTTGGCTGCAGTACCTTTACCTACTTAGCCATCTTGACAATGCTAGCATTATTTTGAGTTTTAGGAGATTTTTAAGTTGTGGGGCAACGAGAAGAACTCCTGTTCTGTTTTCCTCTATTTTCATCGTTATTGTTTGCTTTGTTTTTCAAACAAGGTCTCATGTAGCCCAGACACCTCTTCCAACTCCATATACAGCAAAGGATGTCCTTGAACTTCTGATTCTCCAACCTCTTCCTTCTGAGTGATAGGTTTTCAAGTATGTGTTGTCATAGTTGCGTTTTTCTCCATTTGATTTACCTTTGCCACTCTTCTTTAGGTAATGATTAAGATTTGTGAGAGTTTTATATCCCTGTTTGCTCCTCTGGGAATTAGAAAATATATCGAATTACCCTCCCCCAATCTATGCCAATAATATTATCTCTAAAATTGACTGGGAAGGACTAGATGACATCATATCAGAGCCTTAGCCCAGGCAGGCAACGGCCATCAATTCATCATTTACCGTGTCAACATATGCTAGTAGGGTCTCCTGAGGGACTAGACTCCCATAGTCTCCCTCTCTACCTTGACCCACCAACAGAGAAAGGTGTGCACTGTGGAATTCCCTGTCCCTGTCCCCTTATCAGCCCAGCATGTCTGGTTGCTGCCTACATGGTTTGGTAAGATTCTGGCTCTGGATTCCTGACCTCATGTGACCCTATCTTCCTGTGTATCACTCATTGCCTGGGAAGGACCATGGTTCCCAGCCTCTTGCACATCAGCACCAAGAAAGGAAATTGCAGACTCTGCGTGGTAAGTGACCTGGACAGTGCAAAAGTCTTGGGAGGGAGGTGAAACAGAGGGGTGAAGAAGTACAATGAGATCCTTTCACCCTGCCAGATTCCCATCCCTCTTTGGGCTGTAGGAGATGCCAGAAAAGAAAGCCAAGAGGAGGTGGGAGGATAAGTGGAAACAGCTCCTCCTCTTCCCTGGCACTTCCTGGCTGGGTGTCTGTAAACATCTCCCTAGTACTACCCCACGCAGGGAGATGCACAGACTTGCTTAGCTGTTTGAGCCATGCCATCGATGTTAGAGGCCTTTGTAACTGCAAGAGAGGAGATGGGCAAGGATGGTGAGCAGGTAGGGACAGGGTAGATGGCACCTAGCCCAAACAATGACCTTTCTAATAACAGTCAGAGAGCTCTTGGGACAGCTTCCCAGATAAAACTGGAAAGAAGAAAATCAAAATGTTCTTTCCCTCCCTCACCATCTCACGTCCAAGTCTCTCCCTTGGTGCTGTAATGAGGAACAAGGTGGTATGCCTGGTGGGAGAGCAAACATCAGAACAGGAGAACAGCTCTGCCTGGAGATGAAAAGGCAAGCCAGAATGCAAAGCAGACACATTTGGGTTGGTGAAATCCCAACCCATAGACTTGTGGCCAGAGCAGAGCCTGTAAGGAAATGTGAACTTGCCAATGGCTCTCCTTGCATAAGCCAAAAGTCAATGTTTGACAGACTGGGATCTGTGCCAAACTCCAACTCAGTGGCCTCCCACAGGGGACGACTTCAAAGAAATGAGATTTAGTGAAACAATCTGTGTCTGTTGCCAGAGGCCTGGGCTCACAGGTCAGACTCTGAGCCTGTCTTCCGGGCTCCCAACACTTCATGCTCAGCTCCTCCCCAGGTACTCAACACCATTATTAAATGTTTTATTGATCTAATCCGTCCACTAGGCACAGGTAGGAACTGCCTTCCTTTGGGCATTACATCCTCAGGACCAAATAAACTAGCTCTAGATTTACCAAAATAATGACTGCTAAATACATGGCCTTCAAGCACTTGACATTTGGCCAGTGCAAACAGAGATACATCATAAGTTTAAAATACACAGTGGATTTCAAAAAGTATGTATTAAAAATAAAGTAAGACATCTCTTTAACAATTTTCTTATTTAAATGTTGAAATCACATCTTACAAGTTAGGTTACATAAAATAGACCATTATGATGGATGTCTCTGCTTCTTTTCTTTTTAAAACCACCTGTGTGGCTTGTGTTATGTTTACATTGGACTGCATTGTTCCGAGCGAGCTGTAAGTGCAGATAGATGGATGAATGAAAATAAAAGGGGAAAAATTTTTTAAAAAAGACTTAAAAAGTTGACCTAAGATCAGCATTAATGTTTTTACATCAACATGGAACGAGTGGATCAAATGGGTGAAAACAAATGAAGCGTAGCTGATTTGGGAAGCAGCTTTTGTATTTGGAACTACATTTCAGTCTGAGGCATTGCTGTGAGAAAATGCTTGCTATTCTCATCCAGAACTAAAGGACAGAGCAAGAGTCGCTGGCCAGGCCACAGGATGCAAGCCAGACTCAGCCTTCAACCCTGCAGCAAGAATTTAGGAGAGCAGAAGACCAAACCAGCGCTACAAGGAACTACCCAGAAGGAAGGGAGGGAGGAGGGGAGGGAGGAAAGGAGGGAGGGAAGGAAGGAAGGAAGAGAGAGAGAGAGAGAGAGAGAGAGATATACAAAAAATCTAATCTGGGAATCCCATACTCTATCAAGCTTCTCCTCATTCTAAATATAAAATTCCCATTTTCTGGTTGCTTTCAATGCATTCATTAGAATTATTTTTAATACATAACCTTCCACTGGCATCTCAAAGTCAATCAACCAACCTTTTATAGACTTTTCCAGAAACTTAAAGGAGAGGGATGAAACAATTTCTTAACCCGGTGTCTAGTACCCTGATGTCAAAGCCAGACAGACTGGAAGTATATAGACATAGGATAGAAATAAAGATAGAAGGAGAATAGAAAACTATAGCTTAATGTTTCTCAGGAACATTGGGGCAAAGCAGAAATCTCAAATGAGATATTAGCAGAGCCAGTTCAGCAGCATAGTAAAGGGAAAGTCAGATGGTTCAAGACTCTCAGACCAATCAAGGTCATAGATGGTATTAACAGGGAAAAAAAGACAAAAGAGTTACATGAGTCCCACAAGAACTACAAAAGAAAAAGATCTCCTCCCAAAAAACAATCCAATGCCCTTCTTGATGAAAACACTCAATAAACTAGGAAGCAAAGGGAATCACCTCAACATAATTAAAACTATGTATGAAAACGAAAACCCTATGGGGAACATTGCAATCAATGGCAAAAGATTGAAAAATCTTTTCAGATCAGTAAGAAGCTAGGCATGGTGCTGCAGGCCTATAAGCCTACCACTCTAGGGGACGTGCAGGAAGATTCTGAGTTCATGGCCAGCCTGCCATACACACCAAGTATGAGTCTAGACTGAGGAAAATAGTGAGACCCTATTTCAAAACCAAACGACAAAAAAATTAAAAACTCTCAGATCAGCAATAAGTCAAGAAGGAAAGTATGACCGCCTGATGCACTTTATTCTAAACAGTGCTGGGGATCCTCGAACAAAAAAAGAAATAAAAGAGGTACTCTAGCCAGAGAAGCAGGGAGCGTAACTGCAGATTTTCATCTCACCCTTCTTTCTAAATCCAAACCCCCAGTCTCATCCCCAGCTCCTTAGAAGACCACCTACTGTAGCCTCTACTTCCTCCCTGCCTTCCCCTCCAATAGATCACACAGATCTTCCCCTCCAAACATCCTTTCCATCACTCATCCCTTTATCCAAGCCCCAAATCCAGCAGGCATTCCCTGGGAGTCCTCCAGCCAAGCCTGCCAGGGAAGCAAGGAGGCCAGCAAAACAGGTAGGTGAGCTTCAGATCTTCACTCCATGCAAAAATCATTTCTGTATTCCTCTACAGAAGCAATGAACACTTTCTAAAATAAATTACAAAAATGGTTCTGTTTACAGTAGTATAAAAATAGTGAAACACTTACTGATTATTAAGGTGAAGATTTCTATAAAATCTTCAAAGAAATTTAAAACATTAATGAAATTATATTCCATGTTCATGGATTGGAACAATTAATCATGTGGAGCTGTCAATTATACACATGACATTATATGGATTTAAAGAAATCTATGTCAAAATCCAAATGAATTTTTTTAAGAAATAGAAAAAAAACAGCCTAATATTCACGTGGAATTATAAAGAACAAGGAAGGAATCAAAACAGTCTTGAGAAGGGACAAAGCTAGATGAAGTCAGATCCCTCTAACTTGGGCTGCTGAGTGGTTCAGGGGGCAGAGTGCCTGCTATCTCGCCATGAAGACTAGAACTCAGATCCTTAGAGCCCATGTGGAGTGGTTTGAATAAGGATGAGCCTCATAAACTCATCTATCTGAATGCTTAGGGAGTGGCACTGTTGGAAGCATTAGAAGGAGTATCCTTGTTGGAGGAAGTGTGTCACTGGAGGTGGGCTTTGAGGTTTCAAAAGCCCATGGTAGGCTCCTTCCTACTGCTTTTTGACCCAGATGAAAAAGTCTCCGCACCTTCTCCAACACCGTATCTTTCTGTGTGCTGCCAGGTTCCCTGCCATGACTGAACCTCTGAAACTGTAAACCAGTCCCAAATAAATGCTTTCTTTTATCAGAGTTACCATGATCAGGGAGTCTCTTCACAGCAATAGAACATTGACTAGATTACCATGTAAGAAACTGGAAGGGCATAGCAGAGTGCCTATAATTCCAGCCCTCTGAAGGCAGAAACAAAAAGTATCTGAGATGAGTTGGCTAGCTAGAGCGGTTGATCACTGAGCTCTGGGTCTAACTGAGATACCTTGCCTCAAAGAATAAAGTAGAGAGTGACGAAAGAAGACAACCAATGTCAACCTTGGGCCTTACAGCCAAGTACACCCACAAACATATATGAACATATATGTTCAAAAACACACTCATCATGCATGCATACATACGCCAAAAAATTATGAACAAGCTCTATCAACCAAAATACAGTGGTACTGACAAAGCACACCCATAGAGGGATGAAAACCAGATGAGGATGCAGGAAAGAAAGTCCCTGCATTAGTTACTTTTCCTTGTGTGGCCAAATGCCTGGCAAGAAACAATTTAAGGAAAGAAGGGCTGCGTTGGGCTTCTAGAAGATTATTTCATTATAGTGGGGAAGACATAGAAGTAGGAAGGAGCTGGAGTGACCACCTTGCATTCCCTATCAGGAAGCAGGGCCTAAACAGGAAGTATGGCTGACTATAAAGCTCTCAAGGCCTGCTCCCAGACAGCCACTTCCTCCAATCACACTCTGCCTCGTCGGGGTTTCACAATCTCCCCACCAGGGCCGCTAGGTGAGGACCAAGTGGCAATCATCTGAGCCTGTGAGACACATTATGTGTATGGCCAAATGGTTTTTGTTTTGTTTTTCTTTGTTCTTTATTGTTGTTGCTTTTTGTTTTTTTTTTTTTTTTTGCAGAAGTGACACATAGGATTCTTCAATGGAGAAAGGGCAGTTTTCAACAAATGGTAGAAACTGGATATGATCATGCAAAAGAACCTTACCTACCATTATCTAATGCCAAGTACAAAAATTAACTCAAGGCTGGAGAGATGGCTCAGAGGTTAAGAGAACTGACTGCTGTTCCAGAGGTCCTGAGTTCAATTCCCAGCAACCATATGATGACTAACACCCATCTATAATGAGATCTGGTGCCCAGAACACTATATACATAGTAAATAAATTTTAAAAAATTAACTCAAATTGGAACATAGACTTAAAACTCTAAGGAGAAAACCTAACCAAATCTTTATGACCTTTACAATGCTGTTTGGCAAGGATTTTTTGGACAAGACACCAAAGGCATAGGTAGGCAACAACAAATATAGACAAACTGTACTTCATGAGAAAAAATGTAAAACTGTCTTCATCAAGCAGTAATAGTAACAACATGAAATGGTAACCCAGAAATATTTACAAACTATGTATCTGATAAAGTATTAATATTCAGATTATGAATTTTAAAACAGCTAAAATTCAGCATAACAAAACAATTTGAATAAAAACAGGCAAAGGCTTTGGAATGTTACTTCTTTTAAAAGCCACACACATGTGCACTGCACATACACACACGAGTGAGGAGCTGGAGAGATGGGTCAGCAGCGAGAGCACTTGCTGTTATTGCAGAGAACTGGGGTTCAGTTCTCAGTTCCCACACCGGGCAGCTCACAACTATCTGTAATTCTTACAGGAGAAAACACGAACTTCCCACCTCTGTGGGCTCATGCACACATGTGTTACACCTAAACAAACTCACATAGGCACACAGACATGAACATAAAGATATATGTGTATATACACACACATGATTATCATACAACTTCTGTATTTACGGTAGTCAATCTCACAGAGACAAAAAGAACGCTTGGTTTCAGGGAATGGTGTGGAGTGGGAATGGGGAGTGAACGTATAACGGTTTCCAATAGGAAAGATGAAGCAAGTATGGGGGAGGAGAGGAGTGACGGCTACATTAAATGTGTGACTACTTAATGTCACCCAACAGCTTAATGGTGATCAATGTTACGGTCCATATAACTGTGAAAGAAAGAGAAGGAAGGCCTGGGGGAGAGGGAGAAGCAAGGGAAGAAAGGGCAGAAGAAAAGCACCAAGAAAGAAAAGAGGGAGGAGAGAGATGCCAGAAGCAAAGTGGGCCGTGGATGCTTGTTCTCAGAATTCACACACACACCTTCACAGCTTCGGAAAACGCAGTGGAAGGCCACTGCTGCCACTCGGAACTGGTAGCAGGGTGACAATTTATCTTCTGGGAAGAGTATAACGTTCTTATTCTACAATCCGAACCTACAGTGAGATTCACAAAACGGACCAAGTGAATATATAGTGGTGAGAGAACGAGTGTTTCTAGTCTACTTTTTAAATACTCGTTCTCGCAGCCCACGATCTACCTACTAAGCTTCACACATCCCCCGTGAGCAAAGCTGGGGGATGCACAACTACTCAGATGGCAAGAATATTCTTTCAGAGCAATGCTGTTTCTGAAGTGATCTAGCAGGACAGGAAGCACACTGGACATGCAGCAATACTCTCTTAATGACACTAAAATGTATGATTATTTTCATAGCAATCTTCTCCTACAAACACTGATGAGTAAACTAAATCTAATAAGCTAAAATAATTTGTTCCAGGATACCAGGAGGAGATGTTTTAGACTCAGGTTTGGTGCACTACTGCTGAAGGCAGCCATGGGCTTTGTTGACCGAGGCTGAAGAAAATGAAGAATGATACAAGCAAAAGGAAAAAATTCAAGGAAAACCGGAAGCCTTCTTCATACACATTAATTTTGCTGAGAAAGAACGTCCTACAGATTGTGTCTGCCTTTCAGAAATATTATACATGGGCAAAATAAAGCCAGGGTCTGAGACAGATCATCAAATCACTGCTTCTTAATAGACAGCTGTGGCTAATGTGTGCCTCAGCCCACACTGCAATCCTGAAGAGCAGCCCTGGCGCTGAGGTTATTAGGCAACTCAGTGAAATGGGACAGAAAACCCCCCAAGGAGCCAGAGCTCCGGAATCTGCTAGACTCATTTCCACGCTCACCCGGGAACCCAGAAAATCACTTTCAGATGCAACCCAGGACTGATGCTGCCTGCCGGGAGAAGCTCGGATCTACCCAGACTTCCCCAGCACCTCTGCTCTGCCCTTCACAGCTACCAGTCTTTTCTTCCGGAAATCCACAATGTCCTTCCCTCACAGCCAAGCTTTATCCCAAAGCTGCCCACTGCCAATCTCTCTATCCTGTGAGTGACTGGAAAACACAAGACGGGGGAACCAAAGGGCAAATGCCAGTCTGTGACCTCTGTCTGGAGTTAGCCAAGCATGATGTGTGAATCAGGTGTGTGGAATGTAAGTTTCCATGGCAACGAGGCCGCCAGCCAGGCCGGGCCCTCACTCTTTCTACCAAGGTAATAGAAACAATGAGGCCACCTGAGGGACCGCAGCAAAGAGGGAGGCAGCCTAGTTCAGGGTTATCCAGTGACTGGGCGGGCCTGGATCTGGACAACCTGCTCCCACACCCCTGGCTCTGGACACTTGGCCATCAGCTCCCACCCCATGTCCATCACCACTGTTTGCCGGCAGAAATCTTGGACTTGTAAGGGAGTTACTTGAAAGAAAACATGTGGAAGGGGCTAGGAAAACATGTTTAAAGTAAAGATGCAGCGGTGTCCGTCAGCACACTGGGCTCCTTTGACCCCTTCAGCCACAACAAGGGCCTGCCTGACAGAAGTGATTCCATTTTCTGGAAGCGTCCTTCTCTTCCCTTCTAGTGTCTTCTGATTTGTAAACTCAGACCACTAGGAAAGGATTGTGAGCTACATTTTGTATTTTCAGGGATTTAAGAATTTACACTAAGTTTTAGTATATAGACACTAGAATTATTCAAAACTTAGGGAGAAAAGGTCTAAAAGAGAGAGAGAGAGAGAGAGAGAGAGAGAGAGAGAGAGAGAGATTGTTTTTAAGTACCATGAGTTGGCAGAAAGCAGGGGGAAAGCATACAATTTTAATGAAATCAAGACTTGCCTGGGCTCATATGGATGCCCAGTCTGTGTTGACCTGATCAGGTTTCTGAGATGTTAAAGAGGTCAGCTGGCTGTACCTAGAAACTGGAAGACAGCAAATTCCACTTCCCCTATCCGCACTGTTTTTAGCTCTCCTCTGGAAAGGGTTTCAATTCCTTCACAGCATTACAGCACAGACTGAATACAAGTTCCCCTGCTGCCTCCACTAATGCTCTGCTTCAGCAGACTGTGACGAGCCCCACAGCTGGCAGCCTATCCTTCCCAGTGCACCGGCGGAATGTGTCTCACCACGGTCCTGACCCAGCACCCAGAGGCCGCTCCCTGCCTTTCAGACAGCACACTGTGGTACTTTGGGAAGCACCCACTCCCAACCGTGGTTTTCTGCACCAACTACCCCTGTGTAGTTTCATCCACTGCAGTTCACAGCGGCACTGCACATTGTGGGCAAATTCAATGAATTTTATTTGCTTTACTGCAGGGGAAGCCCTTATCAGCTTCTGAATATTTGAAATAAATTCAAATATTTCAGGTGATACTGAACTATGCAGACAACTGAACTCTGTACACACCAAGCTGCTCCTATATATACACACTCACTCTGTGCACACACCATGCTGCTCCTATATACACACACACACACTCTGTGCACACACATGCTGCTCCTATATATGCACACCCACTCTGTGCACACACATGCTGCTCCTATATATGCACACCCACTCTGTGCACACACCATGCTGCTCCTATACATGCACACCCACTCTGTGCACACACATGCTGCTCCTATACATACACACCCACTCTGTGCACATACCATGCTGCTCCCATACAT
>JAQHUG010000008.1:5050952-5089312 GCA_028555095.1 Dicrostonyx torquatus
CACACCCACTCTGTGCACACACATGCTGCTCCTATACATACACACCCACTCTGTGTACACACCATGCTGCTCCTATACATAACCACTCTGTGCACACACAATGAATGCTGCTCCTATACATACACACCCACTCTATGCACACACCATGCTGTTCCTATACATGCACACCCATTCTGTGCACACACATGCTGCTCCTATACATACACACCCACTCTGTGCACACACATGCTGCTTCTATACATACACACTCACTCTGTGCACATACCATGCTGCTCCTTTACATACACACCCACTCTGTGCACACACCATGCTGCTCCTATACATGCATACTCAATCTGTGTGTACACACACATGCTGCTCCTATACATACACACCCACTATGTGCACACACCATGCTGCTCCTATGTATCTACACCCACCTTGTACACACCATGCTATTCCTATAAGTACACATGTACTCTGTACACGCATATGCTATTCCTACAAATATATTCCTATGATAACATTTAACTTGCAAGTTAGCATAGTAAGAGATTAGCAATAATAGAGAAATTACAACAAATACTATATTTTATTTCATAATATTACTTATGGGAATGTTTCTTTCTCTTTTCTTTGCCTTAATTCCCTCCTCCTTCCTCTTAGTTCCGTGCTACACAATAATATTTTCCTATCGTGCTTGACTACACCTGATGGAAAACTTGGAGCTCTAAGCTCCAGGTAAGTTGACTCTCTCTCACCTACCTCTCTCTCTTCAGTTACTGGTTTCTGCACACAGAATGCAACCAGTTCTCAACATTTTACCTCAGACATTATTCCTTTCAGAAAACTTCTGTCTCTGCAAAATTTTACAGATTTCTTGTCCTTCTGAAGTATCCAGCACGCTCTGGGTGTGTCTGGGAGATGTTTCCAGAGGTTTAACTGACAAAAGAGGACCCATCCTGAATGTGGTCAGCACAGTGCCATAAGATGGGGCCCCAGATCAAATAAAATGGGGAAAAGAGGAAGCCAGTTGATGCTTGTCAGTGCCACAGACCAAGCTGCTCCTACTGTCTTGTCTTTCGTACCCATCATACTGGATGCATTCCTCGAATCATGAGAATGAAACCTCTTCCACCCAAGACAAAATTTCTTGCATTGCTTTCTGACCCCCATCTAACCAGAGCAAGATGGCACTTTGTCTACATTTACCTCTATAGACCGATTTTTCTCTAGGCTGTCAGCTCAAAGGTAACAACAGAGAGACTTTTATTAATTATGAAGGCTCAGCCTTAGCTTAGACTTGTCCCTAAGTCGTTCATTTAACTTAAATTAACCCCTATCTTTTAATCTACATTCTTTTATGTGGTTCCGTCATCTTTACTCTGTACTGCCCATCCTGCTTCCTCTGCATCTGGCTGTTGACTCCACCTTTCTTCTTCCCAGAGCTCTCTGTCCCCAGAAGTCCCATCAAACCTTTTCCTGCTGAGTTATTGGCCATTCAGCTCTTTATTAAACCAATCAGAAGGAGCCTTTACAAGGACACATCACAGTGTAAACAAATAACCCACAACACCCCTCAACTTCGGGGCTAGCATGCAATAGCAGCCCATGAACATGAACCACAAAGTAAGAGATAAAGGAATGAACACATAGGAATGAACAGAGCCTTGGGCAGGCTCTAGATCCCATAGTTTCCCAAGAGTTACTTCAACTCCAAGAACCTGAGATCCCTGGTTGGGAATTAGTGGAGCACAAAAGCCATCAAAGGAAATCTAGTAAAGAAATGATCTATGGGAATCTGAATAAATCTCCATGTTAGGCACTTCTCAGTAGAAGGCTAAGAGGGAAAAGAAGAGGGTTCATACACGGCTACAGGGACAGTGAGAGTCAAAGAATAACTGAGTAATGGGACCCACGAAAAGTTCTGGAAATGAAAGGTAGGTTTTCACATACAGCAGCACAGCCTGACTCTGTTCAGAGAAAAATTGTTTGTTCTGGTTCATTGTGATCCTAGAAATCATAGGTCACAGCTTCTCATTTGTAACCTCTAATAAATGTGACTACAAACTGAATATTTCAATTAAAAAGTGCCTAGGACTGGGAACAGTTCTGACTGCCATATTCCAGTACTTCAGATTTTCCAGTATATGAAATTACAAAAGAAAAAAAAAGCTAAGGCAACATGGCATCACCTGAAAAGTTAGATTTCAGGGTATTTGAGATTTCAAGATGTTTGGGTAAAGTATGCTCAATCTGGAAGACTGAGAATGGTGTTGGTATTTTGATTCTTCTCTCTCTGATTGATAGCTCAGTGTTCTTGCTTTGAGCACACCACATCCACATGTTACCATGGTCTGAGATCCCTAATGGACCACGCCTGCACTTATGAAGACATTCTAAAACAAACCAGCATCTTTTCTGATTTACTTCATTGTTTTTCTTCTGACCTAGTATGTTCCTCTCATCATCCCACAATGTCCCCTCTCCATGCTTTACCTTCTCTGTGAGGCCCCATTCCTAAATTCAGGGAGGACCTCCCACAGTCATTGGAGCAAATCTGGAGGGCCAGAACAGGGGCAAATCTGGGCTATTAAACACAGGATTTGGTACAGAAGGTCAAAGCCAAGAAGAATATTAAAAGAGTCAGAAAATAACCCCAAGACACCTGCCAAGAAAACCAAACTGTATGAGAAAATTGGCTCCCTCTTCAGTTTCTGATGGTCCTGTATTCTTTGGGAACTTAAGTGACCCCTCAAAGGCTCAGGTGCTGATGGTCTCCATCTATTAGATGATGTGCTATTAGGTGATAGGAACTTGAGAAGATGAAGCCAAATGAAGAAAAGTACATCATTGGGGTATGATCTTAAAAGGAAGAGTTAGTGGTACCCAGGTCCCACCCTCCCTCTCTCTGCTTCTTGGCTACCATAATGCACAGAGCTTTCCTCTGCCCCAGACTCGCTGCCACCGCAAGGTGAAGGGGCCAAATGACCACTGTTTGAGATCTCTCCAACTGTGAACCAAAGGAAAGCTTTCCCCTTTGAGGTTGATACAGTGGTTAAAACACCAGCAAAAATGGCTTCTGTTTCAATATTCTGTGACAGATGAACATACGACCCTGTAAAGAGGACACATATCATATGTATTGACATGGAGGGGGACAGTATGGAAGGTGGCTCCCAGCAGGAGCACTCCAAATGATCCTCATGCCAGCTTAGAGAACGGTGAAAGAAACAGAAACAGAATACAGCATAAAAACTTAACACCGGAGTGGTGAGGAGCTAGCATGCTACCCTGTTCTCCCTGCGATTGGAGTGCTACAGGCTGTAACAATGAGGGACACTGCAACACTGTATCTCAACCAGTTCTGCGCATACAATGAGAGATGGGCTCAGAGGGCTCTCACGTGAAAGAGAAATACACACAAATCTGGAAGAAGTTGGCCATGTCCATAACAAGAACAGAGAAGAGCCAGCGAGGATGACCAGGTCTGATGGTACCAGCCATGAATTTGGAAAGGTAGGCTGGGAAAAACAGTGGCTCTGGCAAAAGATATGAACACACAGGGAAGGAAAGGAAACTTTGAAGGCTGTGTTAGCAGAGGGAAAATAGAGAAGGTGAGAAAACTGAGGTTACAAGTGATTTAATAGTAGACACTTAACACTTAGATGCTCACAAAACAAGGAGTTAAAACAAATAAAAAGTCACACAAATCGAATCAGTAAAGTCATCCTTAAGTCCCAACAGAAAAACATTGAAAAAGCGCTTTAAAAAGGCTACACTATCCAATATCCAATGCCAAGTGACCAATAACACATAAGAATGTAAGTTCCAAACAAATGAAAAGAATTACAAAGAAACAAAACTTAAAGTAATAGGAAAGTATTTTTTATGTTAAATTAGAGGCAGACATGTGCACCGCTGTATGTTTCACTTATAAATGTGTATAATGTATGCAATGTGTAGAGTCTAAATATGTACTGACCAATGGAAGTCAGAGGACAACCTTGAACGCTGATTCTTGCCTTCCACCTTACAAGAGACTCTGTCTGTCTCTGAATCTCTCTTTCTCTCTCTCTCCCTCCCTCCATCCACTGTATACACGGGGCTAACTGGCCTGAGAGCTCCTGGTAGGAATGTTGAGAATACAGACACTTGCAGAATGGGGCTCGCATTTATCTGGGTTCTGAACATTTGAAGACAGACCCTCACGTTTCCATAGCAATTGCTTTTACCCATTGAGCCATCTCCACAGCCCTAGGGATGCCCCCAAAGGAGGGTCAGGATTGCAAGACGGCTATCTGAAATACTAGTGTTGAGAGAGTACAAGTTTCCTGGGAAGCAACATTCTGAGGTATTCATGAACATTTAAAAAAACAGAATAGTTTTCAAAATAGATATATAACTTGGTAAAATAATTAGGAAGTTAGAAAAAGTATTCCTGCCCAAACAGCATGACTTAACTGTAACATATTAAACCAATACTAACCTCTCCACACCACCGTAAACAAAGCCTCAAGCCCATCTGGAAATGGTAATATGAACTGTGACACAGACATATCAAGAATCATAATACAACCACTAGATTTAATGCTGATTTTCTCCCTAATTTTCTGGAGCTGGGAATGAAACCCATAGTCTCACATATGTTAAACGTGTGTGTGTGCACGCTCTCTCTCTCTCACACACACACTCTACACTGAGCTACACTAAATTTAATGTTTGTTATATTGTTTCGGAGAGATCAGAAATGTGTGTGTGTGTGTGTGCATGCACATATACAGTGCACACTCATCTCTCTCTTAGAAATAAGTACTAAATCGCTCTAGATTTTATGACTAAAGTTTTTTTTCTTTTGTTTCTTTATACATTTCAAGTTTCCTATAGTTAGCATAAACTGCCATATAGCAACAACTTACGTCCGACTGGCAAGTGTGACTTAAACCTGCTGCCTCATCTATCTGGAGGCTGAGGCTGAAGATCACCTAAGCAGAGGCACTCATGGCCAGACTAGGAATATATCAAGATCTTGTCTCCTCTGAAAAAAAAAAAACCCAATAATTTCTTATATTTTGACAGTTGATTTCATTGCCAACTTGATGATATCTGGACCAACTAAAAGGCAACAGAGAACCTCTCTAAGAGCATCTTCAGAAGAGTTTAACTGAGGAGGGAGCACCCATGCTAAATGTGGGTGGCACCATTCCATGGGCCGGGTACCAAACTGAATAAAAAGGAGAAAGTGAGCTAAGAACAAACACCCATCACTCACTGACTCTAACTGCAGATGCAACGAGAGCACTTGCCTCATTCATAAACCCTTCCAACTATGAGCCAAAAGAAACCGCTCCCTCCCTTAGCTGCCTCTTGCAAGGTATATATAGAGCAAGATGAAAAGTAACAGACACACGCATACACAGAGAGAGACAGACAGACAGATACACAAAGACAGAGAGTAATGATTTTAGTTGACAAGCAAAAATAATATTCAGAGATAGTCATCCGTGGAATATGAAAGCACTCCATGTTCTCAGCTGTCCAGGCATGGAACCTTTAATTTTCCATAAGAGCACATCTCGCCAGTATATCCCGAAACTTGGTGGGATAGATACTAAAACCCATGTAGAGGGGACAGAAGATGTAGCTCAGGGGCAGAGAACCTTCCTTCAGTATGCCCTGAGTTTATTTCTCACCACCCCGTATATGTGTGCATGGCTAATTGAAATATGAAAGAGTGCTCTTTCCACACAAATTCCTTCCAGGAAGTCTTTCCTCGTTGTTTTCTCCAGAGGAAGCAGTTATGAAAAGAGCAAGTTTCAACCCTGTTTTGAGTCTCGGTCTTTCGAAGGAGTCTAAGCCATAGGCTCTAGACAACCGTAGACCATACAGTACGGTTCTTCCTCCCCATGCCCGACTCCAGGCTCCATGTGGTTTGTGCCTCCAGCTAGCTGCATCTGGCCGCCTTCTTTGACAGTGCACAGACTTGCCTCTGAAACACCGCCTTCAGACCAAGATGGCAGCATCGTCTTTGATTTCTCTGCTGCTTTGTTCAACTTGCAGAACGGCATCCTCAGTTCAAAGGCAACTTCAAGGTTTCGGATGCACGGCTCAGTGTCAGATGCGAGTCCAGGGTATTTACGAGCGCCACAGGAAACAACTGCATGTGTGGTATCACCAAAGAGTAAACCAGTGTGTCGGAAGTCAGTAGGAGACTCACTGCAGATGTCACGTGACACTCTCCTCACTCAGCAAACAGTCCAAGCTGGGACCAAGGCAGGAAGTTGAAGCTGGCAACAGCCCACGACTGCAAAGGGGAAAATAAGTGGTGGTAACTTCAAATGAAAGAGAAAAGCTTGAAATTTTTTTCTGTTACCCAAACCAGGCAATTAAAACATTAAATGTGAAATCTGAGGCACTGTAAATTTCCTAATATGGTATAAGTGCTGAGTTTCCAAAGTGATGTTTTCTCATCTTTCAACATATCAAAGAACAAGCCAAAACCCCAAGGAAATATTTCCATTCTGAAAACAAATAAACCACACACATCCACATTCTATTAATAGTGTTGTCTTGCCCTAAAGACCCTGCATCCTTAGTCAAAGATCCTGCTATAGTTTATACAAATCTTAATATTATTGAAAAGTCCCCATCCAAAATCAACTGGACACGTGTAGGTACATTGGGTGGGGCTGAGGCTAAAGTAATAGGACCCTTTCTGTATTTTCCTTACTGTAGACTAAATGCAATGCTTCTCACACCTAAGGACTTTGCAAGCATGTTCTACAGCTGCAGAAGCACTTCTTAAGAGACGGAGTTTGGCAGCAGACACTTAGGTACAAGCCAACACCACAAAATTGGGAGGAACTAGGAGGCAGGGTGCAGACTTAGGAGAGAAAAGTCAGTAGAAAGTGTCAGATGAGCAAGGCAGAAAAAAGATCCCCACATCCAACCACACACTCCTGCCCCTACCACCAGAAAAGACAACCCAGAACATTTCATGTCTAGAAACAAGAAAAAAAATTAAATGTGTCACTCTCTTCCCTCAGTTCCAACACCTATACACTGAACCCCGTACTGGGCAGTAAGTCTGATGCCTGGGGTCGGCATAACAGACTTAGAGATAGGATAGATTTTGAACCCCAAGAGTTTCTATCCTTAATGAGCTACAGAGCAACGTAAAAAAAAGTTAAATAACAACTACTGTATAGAGGAACAAAAGATCATTTATTCAACCCTTTAAAAAATTCACGATGAAGATGGCCAGGCCAACCCCAGAGCCTGTATGCACAGTGTTATCATTGTAAGCCCTGAATCATGAACTCTATAATGTTCCACACAAGAGGAGAGAGACCCAGTTTCATCCAGTCTCCTCCCCACCCACCCACAGCTTGCACCATTTGCTGACCAGGGAGAGTATGGTGTGACATCTAAAATGGCTACCAACCTCACTTCTGAGACACTGGTTTACTCTTTGGTAATACCATACATAGAAGACACTAAATACAGGAAGGAAGAAAAAGAAGTACAGTCATGGGGGTTTCTTTTTTAAGCTCAAAGTTCAAATTCTGTCCCAGTTGTTCTACATGCCACTTGAACTGACAAAGCGAATGCCCTTCTGTTTCCAGTGCTTTTTATTAACCAACCCTCCATTCCAGGTTCTCTCCTAGCCTCCATACAATTCTGAAAGCAATTTATTTAACCCAACAATAAGCAATAGCACTTGGTTCTGCTAATAGGCACACTTTAATAAGTGGGGAAACTGTGGCACAATTTATAATTGCAATTTCAGTGGTCTGGCTCCAAGGTCTGGGTCTGAAGGTCTAGGATGCCTCATGCCTCATGATCAATGGCTTGCTTCTCAGTGAGATGGACATGAGACACCCAGTGCGGAGCCTGGCATTTATCAGGGGCTGAATAATTCATTTGCCCACTCCTACTTCTTCCTGCTCTCTCCCCACACTGTGAGAGGCTGGAGGCAAGACTTCACACACACAGAAAGGCAGCTGTGTCAGTCTGCGAGGGCTGTGAAGCTGCAGGGCAGGCTGGAAAACGAGTCTGTCTGTGTCCCCTGAGGCCTGGAACAAGAGTTGGAACTCCAGCAGGATGTTCAGCGTCTCCACAGACATGGCCTCTGTTGGTTAGACTTTGCATTCAAGATGCAACCAACTCAGACAAAACCAAGGGAGCTTGAAACTACATATGCCTGTGTCAAACGAACACCATACACACACATGCACACAACATATCGAAAACTTAAATAATTCCAACTGCAGAGGAAACTAATCTTTTTCCAGAACCCTCCACTGCCTAGAAATTGGCAGAGCTTCTGTGCCAGGCTGCAGCTTGCTTTTAGACAGTCCAGAGACTGCTGGGAGCAAAAAGACAGAGTCTCTTTTGAAAATTATTAAGAACAAATTAGGCTCAGGGGCCCAGGGGAGCCATGTTGTAAAACATGAGAAAATTTTGTTTTCCATCTCTTTGGTTGCATTTCCATGAACTAATGACATTAAGAGCGAAGACAGGGACTATTTTTGTAGCTTGGTCGAAGTCGAGAATATCATTGAGGAAAGTGCAAATGCTATCAATTAAGCAGTTTCATTAGTCATGCAAGTGCTGACTTGCATGAAACAGGAGGCTCAATATCAGTGGGCTTTCCCGGTGCACAAATTAGTGCCTGTTACTTATAAGAAATTTTCACACATGATTCAAGGTAGGAATGCTGCCTAGCACAGTGTCATTTATTCCTTAACTAATAAAAACCCTCCTTTTTTTTTTTTTTTGCTAAACCAAGAGCATTATTGCATTACCTGAAAATGCATTGCCACAATTGAGTCTTCCATTGGCATTCTGACCCCAAGAACTCACCAATGCGGTTTAACCGCCATTAAAAAGAAAAGCTGCACTGCAATCTCAGCCTGCCAAATCTTGCAAACTCCAGGATTTCTATCCATGTCGGGGGGAGGAAAGTAACCGCTATAAACTGCTGATGTGCATAAGCCTGATTTTTCCGCTTTATAAATGTATCACTCATGGGACATGCTGCAGAAGGCGTACGAAGAGGCCAGGTGCACACACCATGAGTCGAGTTCTTCACATGTTTTAATGGCTTTTTAGCACAATCGAGAGAGGTAAGTGAAGGAGCCCTCTTCATAAAATGTTCATTAGAAAGGGCAGGTTTCTAGCTGAAAAACAAAAACGGCATCCTCCGTCTTGCTCAACCATGCCCTGCCCGTCGCTATCAGATGGGAGCCAAATACGGGCATGTGGCTCAGCCCGAAGGACAGACAGAGGGAAGGCAGGCTGTGGAAGGAAATGCAGCTTACATGGAAGGACAAGGAACTTTCACGGGCTGGGTGGACCTGGAGAAAGTAGTTGTCTCTACTTACTATATAAGCCATGGTCCCTGGCCCAGGAGGGAGCAGGCTGGAAAGCACACGCCGGCTGCCGCACTCTCCCCACCCCCTGCACCCTCCCTCTCGCCCCAGTCTTCAGAAGATGCAGGCCTTAGAAAAGAACTTCAAACAACAAGCTGGAAAAGACAATAGCTTCCACCTCCAGACAGTGAGAAATCACATTAGCCTAGGGATGGAGGGAGGCCACCCATGCTCAGTGCAGATAAGTGGGAACATTCTCTGTGTGGCCAATGGAAGACCTGCAGCTCCAGCTGCTCACAGAAGCCCTGGGTGGCCTCTTTTCCAGCAG
Organism: Dicrostonyx torquatus; assembly: GCA_028555095.1. Lineage (NCBI taxonomy): Eukaryota > Metazoa > Chordata > Mammalia > Rodentia > Cricetidae > Dicrostonyx > Dicrostonyx torquatus. The sequence continues at coordinate 5,060,634 of JAQHUG010000008.1, forward strand.
CTCCAAATGGTTTCAGGGCTAAAGCCACTGCTGCTGGGTGGTACTCTTAAATGCAGAGAATGGAGGGAAGGGCTCACAGACTGGGGGGCACCATGCCAGCCCCTCCCCCCACACCCCATCTAGGTGTGACCATGCCAGGGCTTTAGGAAATCCCAGAGGTCTCAGGGATGACTCCACTAAAGGAGCCAAGCCTGCTACTGACCATCCCACAGTAGTGAAAGCCTGGGCCAGTCAGACTGCAAAGTTACAGAGACTCCCTTATTCCTAGGCTCCTGAGGGCAAGAACATAATTATTGCCACTGGGTAGGGGAGGCAGTCAAAACTCAGAAGAAAGCATCCTTGGCCACACTACACAAAGGCTCTGCAAGTATTCCCTGTTAAAGACCAGTCAGACCTGAATTAAAATTATACTCGCAATCCAAGTTTATCAAACTTTGTTAACTGATCTCTAAGTAAATTTTTAAAAGAATCATAGCAACGGGGTGGCAGGGGCTGGGAGCCGCCTAGGTGAGTGACTATATCTACTCTCCTTCAGGCCGTCATCTTTTGCAAAGAAGTGGCCAAGTAAAATGCCCACTTCACAGACTCAACAGTATCTGATGGTCAGGGTTTCTTCCATTTGCTTACTTGTGTGATTGAGGTGGGGTGGGGTGCTGGAAGGGGGTGCTGTTTTTCTGAGACAGGGATTTTATGAAGAGCCCAGCCTGCTTTCAAACTCAAGGACGTTCAGCCCTCCACTGCTGAGACCACTCTACATAACCATGCCTGGGGCATTTTATACTATCTCTTTCATTTCACATTCTTGCAGATGGCATCATTTAGCGGTGTCTTGTCTATAGGTAATACACACATGGCATGCTGGACAGATAAGCAAGCTGTGGATTATCAGGTATGCACATAAGACTAAAGCTCATATATTTGCATGCAATCCTCAGAACGAAGCCACCCTTTTACTGATTAAACATGGCATATTAGCTATTTTTAAGAACCTATGTTTTTATATATGCACACACAAAAAGGCATACTTACTAGCATGTGTGCAACAAATGAAAAGGAATCTCAGGGGAAACACGGAGATAGAAAAATTAGTGTCGTATGGCCACAGAGATGGTTTCGCAGGTTTAGGTGCTTGCCACCAACGCTGGTAACCTTAGTTCAATCCCTTGGACCTACATACGGTAAGGAGAGAACCGACTCCTACAAAATGTCCTGTGATTTCCAAATGAGAGCCAGGGCAGGCACATACATGCATGTGAGTGCGCATGCACAAAATACATCAAATGTAATCAGACAGTTTGAAGAAAAATAAGCATTCTACCTGGGCTCAGCAGTAAAAATTCATGCAACCCTAAAAAGGACGGAGGTGTTAAAATTAAATGTAAGTCATCTGTCATCAAGATCTCTGGAATGGAGGTTGAAAGACTCTTCTTGCCTTGATTTGCTGGGGAGCCTTCATCAGGTTGGGCTTTGCCTCTGCTGTAACATCTGCAAAATGGAGATAACACTTCCTGCTACCTACCTCAGAGAGCCGTGAGAAGATTAGATACCGACAGAAAATCCTCAAAGCCCTTCGAGTTTCTCATAAATAGGAGACATGCGATGTAATAAAATACCAGCTCTCTCTACAAGAGTCTGAAAGACTTGCAGCTGCAGAAACAGGAAACATATGCCAGCCAGCTATGCAACAGGGTATACCCCTGGAGGCACAGCACTGGCCATCAGGGAGAGGCAAGCGACTCTGTCCCCAGCTCCTAGGAACTATATGGGGAAGAAAACTCAGAAATCCACATCCACTCAGACAAAACAAAACACACAGGGGGAAAAAAGAAAAGAAAAGAAAGACAGTCCTGTTTCAACAAAAATCCTCAGAGATGAAATTCCTAATTCTTGCTTAACTCTAGATGGTTCAGAAGACAAGTGACATTTCCCTGGCAGCTCTTTGGGCTTAGAAAAGTCTCTTAGAAATGGAAGTTGGTGCTCTGGGGTTAGGGGTACCAGTTACTTTTGTCTCCTTGCTACAGGCAAATCCTAAAGAGAAGCAACCTTAGGAAAGGCAGGTTTATGATAAGGGAGTAGGTTCAGGGGATCCAATCCATCACTGTGCCTTGGAGGAGGAAGAGAGACTGAGGCAGTGGGCACATTCCCCCAGCAGTCTGAGGAACAGTAGGGCAAGAGGGAGGAGAGAAAAGCAAACAGTCAAAAGCTGGGGAGAGGGAGGGCCTGCCTGTCACTCCTGAGACATTCCACCACCACCCACTCCCTCAACAAAGGCTTCCCCTCCTAAAGGTCCCACATCCTCCATCAGTTTGGGCCAAGTATTTAAACACATGAGCCTGGGGCGGAGAAGCATGTGATAGCCAAACCACAAGAAACAGGAAGGGTAATAGTCACCCCCACACACGGTGAAAAGACATAACGTATAGAAGGCATTTGATTTTAGTCAATCGATATTGAAAACAAACTCGCCGGGCGGTGGTGGCGCACGCCTTTAATCCCAGCACTCGGAAGGCAGAGGCAGGTGGATCTTTGTGAGTTCGAGACCAGCTTGGTCTACAGAACTAGTTCCAGCGCAGGCTCCAAAGCCACAGAGAAACCCTGTCTCAAAACCAAAAAAAAAAAAACAAAACAAAACAAAAAACCAAACTCTGTGGTTGCTGTGCTCCACTTACCTGTGGGTCTAGAAAGAGATCAGAAGGAAAATGTTAAATATATAGCTCTCTTAAGATATTCAGAGCTATTGAAACCTTATATTTTGATCAATTAATTAAAAACATTATGGATTAACACTACAGAAAAAAAATTATTAGGAGCTATGTGTCAGGCTAAGATAAAAACATTAACTAATACCCAAGTCCTTGTTCTCATTAAACTTGAAGCCTCGCAAATGTTCTGACAAACTAAATTATTAATACAATCTGGTAGGGTTTTTGAGGCAAGTATGAACACAAAGCTGGGGGTGGGTAGAGGGAGTTAGTCTTGACAATGCTCAGAAAGGGAGTGGGGCCGAGAAAAACATCAGAGCGTCTGAAGCTCGCAAAAGAACAGTATTTCACTAACACACAAAGAGAAGGCAATCCCACATGTCATCACATGTGTCGTTTACATACAGACCCAGTTCAAGGAAACAATGGAGTCAGTTGGGGAGGCCTTCACTGCCAGGTCCTTGTAGGAAATGGAATACCACATGATGAGATTTGCGAAAGGAGAATTGAAACACGCATACACACCACACACACACACACACACACACACACACACAAATACAGTCATGAGCATGTGCATGCACACATGCACAAATGTAAACACACCAGATGCAACCTAAAGAGAAGTCACTCGTAACACCGAGGCAATTATTTATTTAGCTTACCACACCATGTTTTGCCCTCTTACATGAGCTTTCTGCTCCTCTCGGATGTTCTGCTCCTGGCCATTTGCTGAATCCTGATTAAACATACCATGCCCTTTGGCTTCTCTGGCTCCCTTCCCACCTCATCTCTGACTACAGAATAACTCCACAATGTGGTACCTTTCAAACTGATGTTGATCTCAGGCCAGAGGCTACTGCTTCTCCCCTCATCCTGCCACCTCTGCCAGTTTTTTTTTCCATGCACGTGGAAGTCAAAAGACAACACACAAAAGTCCATTTTCTCCTTCCACCATGTTGGCCCTAACTCAGGGAATCAGAGCATCCATCTCTCCAGACCTGAAATGTGACATTTTGGTGAAGACTTTGTGGATGTCATTGGCTAGGAGCAGAGGTGACAAGAGACATGGAAAATATTTCCATGGATCCATCTCCACAGAGTCAGTTCAGGATCTACGTCAGAGCTAGATCATCAAATCAGAGATACCAAAAGACACATGAATGGGCATAGTCAAGAAACGAGTCACATGGGGCAAATAAATGCTAAGAAAGTTGGCATATGCTTTTAGATAACTGAGCAAATATGGTAAGACCCATTTCCCAAGGGTGGCAGCAGTAAGCAATATCAATCACAGAGGGCAAGAGAGCCAACTGAGATGAACAAGCCAGCAAAGGGCACGGGATGAGGAACTAACAGAAAAACGGAAACAGGGAGATGGATTAGGGAAGTGTTTGGAGAGCACAGCAAATTATGAATAGAGAGTGAGCAACCAACGGGGTCTGAATCAGGAGATACCTGCTTCCAAGGGTCTTTGAAATACTGCAATCAAATGAAAAGGATGCAGGAGAACAGAGAGAAGGAGTTTGTCTCTGACTACGCTGATCTGTGTGTGTAGACAGAAGTGACAGAGGCAGTAAGTACATTGAGATCTGAAATTCTGCAGGGTGTCATAAACGTTTGAATGTTGAACCACTCTTCTGCCACGTATTCTCTTCTCTCATCATCATCTTCCCTCTGGTACATCACTATGAAAAGGAATGTTTAATAGCCTCAAAACACAATGCTTAAGCTATCCTTAAATTACATGTAAACACCCACACCTAAGGAAAACTCCATGTCTTCTCCATTGTCAAACAGACACAGTAGAAATTTCTGGGAGGGAATCTCAGTGGGTGGAATGCTTGCCGAACATGCACGAAGGTCTGGGTTTGGACACCAGCACTGTACCAATGGAGCATGGACAAGCCTACAATCACAACTTTTGGAGGGCGAGGGGAGAAGGTCAGAAGTTCACAGTCATCTTCAGCTAGTAAGCAAAAGACCAGCCTGAGGGCATGAAAACCTATCTCAAAGAAACAAAATGAAATAAAAGTGTCTTTTAGAAAAAGAAGAAATATTTTGTTTGGTGGGTGGAGGCATTGCACCATCGAGCATGTCTTTTCTTCTTCCGTTTGGTTTGAGGACATCTGATGGGTGGGACAATGGACAAGTAACAAGGTGCTGTCCTCGGCAAATGACTTGGTAGTGAAAAAGGCATCACAGTCGTGGAATCTCACAAAGGACACCAAGTTAGATGGGACTGGGGCAGTGATCACAGGTCCCTAAAGGAGACAATAAGAACAGTGTGTTCATGAGCCTGGATCACTAGGATCCAGGAGTCAGAGAAAAATTAATAAAGACACATTTATCAGAGAAAGGGGATGTGCTAATCATCCTCTTTTATTCTAATCACCATGTGCTAATCATCATTCACACCCCATGACAGTTAATTTTGTCAATCATGTCAACTTGCCTGGATTTAGAATCACCCTGGACTTGCCTCGGATGGCATTTCTAGAGACTTGAACTGCGCATGGATAACATAACTTGGCCTCAGCCTTGCAGAGGATGTTTTGTCTGGATTATGCCCTTGGGGAGTTATAAAATACACAGGTGAGAGTTACGTAGCCATCAAGGCAAGAATGAGAGGCCAAGAATACAGTGTTAGGAGTCTTTGGCCAGAAATGCAGGTGACAGGCAGATGGAGATGATTGAGCTGAGGATTAGAGATATCTAAGTGGAAAGACAAGGCAATGCCGTAGGATTAGGATAAAATAAAGAAGAATGGGGTGAGGTGGAAGGAAGGAGGAAGGGGAGAGGAACGGAGGGAGGAAGCAGCAAAGAAAGGGTGAAGGACAAGAGGGAGGAAGGAAAGAAAGGGGAGGCAAAGGGGAAATGGAAAAAATGAAAGGGGAAAAAAAAGAAAAGAATGAAATAAGAAAGATTAATTTGGGAAATGAGTTTCCTGAAGACCTTTCAACTTGGGGCATGGATGGTAAAACATTCCCTGAAAGACTGAGGCCAAATGTGACCCAGTAGACTGACAGTGAGTTAGAAGCCATTGACCCAGACAAAGTAGAAAGAGTAAGCTGCTACACCTGGAGAACTCATTTAGAGAAAGAATTCAGGGCCTAGGAGCTAGGAAGGTTTGTGGATTTCTCAACCATACATCATAGCTTTTGATTGTAGTGGTACACTATCGGGAAATTTTCTAAACTTAACAACTTGGATATACTTCAGAGATGAGATTAGACTTACATAGGAATAATAGTTCTTAACATATTCCAAAAGACAAACATCCGGCTAGCAAAAGCCATCTAAAAATGTCCAACTGTCGATTTCAAGGTCATTCATGGCAGTAAAAAGTTCGGTAGAATCTGAATACATACATAAATTATGGTTAACTAATAAGATGGTTTTAATGACTTAACATTATGTCCAAAAAAAAAAAAAAACTCAATGGGTCTCTAAAATCTGAAGTTTTTAGCTTCTCGCTGACAACCATAATAACAAAGACAGCACCCAAGCTCCTAGTAGACGAGAAACATACTCACTAGATGTCTGTATGCCAAAGAGCCTTACAGAGATTCTGGAACTAGGAAAACAACCCAAGCAATCTCCTTGGTGGTCTTTGAGCTTCTAGTAGATAGTATGAAGCCAGAAGGGTCTCTAAGACCACACAGACAGACAGACAGACAGACAGACAGACTGGAGCTTGGTAATAATTGTTGATAAATGACATGGATTCTGGAAATGTCCCCCAACACCTTACAATTGGGTCCTGTATGCCAACTGATGATGTCTCAGTAACTATATTACAAGCATAAGATTACAATGTCCTCCTGACTGTTTCCTATACAGCTCTCCAGATAACTGATTAGCATCACAGAGGGAAAATGCAATCACTATTTAAAGAAATCCAACCCGAAAATAATGGTTTGATGCTTTTCACTAACTTACTTGGTGAAATTAATTTTAATATTTTTAGTTTACTATACATTAAATACCTAGTCCTGTTTTAAACTCTTAAATATTTACACACACACACACACATACACAGTGTATCAGTATCATAATCCTATTTTATTTTAAAAAAGATAAAGCAAGGCTAAGTTAAGTCATCCAGGGTTACACTCTGAGAACATGGCAGGGCCAGGATCTGGACCCAAGTAGTATCCCTGCAGTGTCTCACACTCAGTCTGCTGCTATCTCCATACTGGCTCTCAAATACATGTCCTAACGCACCACTTATTTCTTAAGAAGTAAACTATTGTTAAAGACAGTAAACACTGTCTATGACATAAGTGATTTCTGATTATTTTGAAAATCTCCAAGAGGACCAGACACAAACAAACCCAAAGAGAAAAGTTGCATACATGACTTTCTGGAGATAGCTTAAAAAGGGATACCATTTAGATATTAAAAAAAAAAAATGTTGACCATGTAGGGTGACCAAGGAAATAGAATGAGCACAAGGAAGGAAGGAAGGAAGGAAGGAAGGAAGGAAGGAAGGAAGGAAGGAAGGAAAAAAAGGCTGGGGAAGGCCACCCCCAAATAATTTAGTTTTTAAATGATCCTTCTGAAACTCATGATTGTCTACTTAAAATGTTGGCTAAATGTATGACTTCTAGGAATTGGGGATTTAAATTGGAGTTTATCTTCCTAATTTTTTTCTTCCATTTCCCCTAATTTTGTTCTGAATCTAAGTTTCAAGGAATTACAGAAGAAATTTGGCACATGGACTTTGGCAAGTATGACACCATTTTAAAAAACATTTTAATGTTTCACAGTTTACAGGGCTAGCAAGTGAGTAGGACTGCTTCTGAGCTTTCCTTCCAGTGGCTGGCACCGCGGGAAGGAAGCTTCTTGTGATTATTCCATGCCTAAGACCAATGTGTGGGATGTCTTCCACACTAGGGTCTTACTTGCACGTTTTGGTGGACCATCAGGAGCAAAGGCAATTGTATTGTTTAGGGTTTTCTCTGGAACACTTATGACCAAGTACTCGAGGGGAGACATCACACAGCTTTTTATAACAACCTACGGCTTCTGAGATGATCATAACCACCTAGACAGGGTAACTTAAATTAGACTTTTTACATGAGTATGGTGACCTTTGTTGGTTTGGGACAGATGAAGAGACTCTTCTTTTGCTAGGTCCCTGGCTAAGGAGGAAGATCAACTGGTTGCTTCTAGGCCTTTCTGAGCTATCAGGTTTTCACCCCAGTATCTGACTCCCGAGACTTTATTGGTAAATAGAGTGATAGAGACTGACTTAAAAACTACATTTGGCTGCAGAGACGGAGGTGTTTTCAGCTGGATGCAAAAGTTCCCTTTGGCCTTGGCCTGAGCAGCGGGACACTGATTGTGAAGCCACAATCTACAGTTGAAAGAATAAGATTCAGGTGCAGCCACTGTGCTGACAAGAAGACAACAAAGACTTATTCCATAGTCTTTTTTGATTTGATACTGCAAATCTGCCCAAGAACTCATGGCTGGGGAGTTCATAAGCCCCAGGGGTAAGCCTATTATTATTATTTTGCTAAACGAACATGGCAGCAATCTATTCTTTAAACTTTTATCTCACTCTACCCATAGGTTAGTGCAGCTCTCAGATCCCACCAGATAAGTTTTTTGAAGTAGATGATTGATGCAGAAACTGACAAATGGTCAAAGTGCAGAGACTACGTGACTGTGAAATGATCACTCACAAATGGGACATGGGTAACATATCACCTCCCCAAGCTCCAGGGACCATGGAGAAAGAAGGGGCAGGTTATAGGAGGCAGAGGTTAGGAACGTGAGCAAAGCACTGTCTTCTGGACGTGGAAGAATCTCTGTAGCTATGACCTAAAAGTAGCTGCGATTGCCTCCATACAATCAAGTCAGAGTGGCAAGGGGCTCATGAGCCCTTACCCCTACCCGTGGAGTTGAGGAGAGTCGCTCCCTTCTGGAGGGGAGAGAGTCGGTTTTCTTTAATAATAGGTTGGCTATGTTCCAGTGGATGATCCCACACCAGAAGTATAATGACAGCTCAAATTGGAGTTGAGTAAGTTATTAAATTTAAAGCAAAAGAGAACAGAGGTGTGGGGGGATGCGGAAGGCAATGGAAAATTTGGAAAAGTTAAAGGGAGGATTTAGGGTAAATATGATTTTAAAATTATATAGAATTATCAGAGAATAGAAATATTTTTAAATTAATGCATATAGATATGATAAATTCTAAAATTAAGTTAAAACATAGATGATCTCTCCCCCAAAATAAATTTTAACCAAAATTTTAAAGAATGAATTATAACTAAAGGAAGTTATAACTAATAATTAATTCATTGACTTATCGAGTCTCCTAGAAATTCTCTATATCTGTTCTTCTGTTAGCTAATTTTAACTAGGACATATTTCTATGACTCTCACCTCATGATGTAGAGAAGGAAGTGATCTTAAATGTAGATGTGGAGAAGCAGCAAAGGCAACTGAGCATCTACTGAAACAGCCCTATTTTCCACCCAATTTCTTCCAAATGTGGGAAGAGGAAGGAGTAATTTTTAGGTTCAAATGCCCATGGACTTTGATGATCCAAAAGCAGACCACATCAAATAAAGTAGTAGGCACACCCATGGTTCTACCCAAACTGCCAGAATGGGCTTTCAGATAGCAGAAACAAAATTCAAAGTCTTGTCCACATCTACCAGTGTGGTAGGACCCTGCCTTGTCCCACCACGCCCTTATGGGCTACACAGGGTCCCAGTAAACCCTTCCTTCAGTACTATGGCATGATTAAGAATGTTGCAGGAAATGTAGATGGCTATGCAATATTCTCTACCTTGCCATGTGTCATTGACAGTAACATTCTCCAAAGAATCCCTATTAAGATAGACAACACAGGTATAAATGTGGATAAAGTCTAAAAATAAGAGAAAAGGAATAAAGACAGGGTCATAAATAGATGATGAAGAAGGGTGGAATGGAGCCAAAAGGACTTGAGTCATGAAGGATGATAGAGCTTTCCTCTTCTAATTTCAAGTCATAGCTGAGGGTTCGTGAATTCCTCTTGCTCCTCTTGTTTCTCCTCCTCCTGCTCCTCCTCCTCCTGCTCCTCCTCCCTGTAGTAGATATGTGAATTTACCTATCTTTATACTGAAATAGCAAGGACCATTGTATTGCAACATTTTCCAGCTTGTATTGGTCCTTTGAGGTCATGATCATGAAAGTTAAGTTTGCTTTTTAATGCCATTGTCAATATGAATTAGTGGCCAATGAATACACTTGCCACAGTCACCTACATGGAAACAGTGATTTTGAAGAAAATGGGTTTTTTTTTTTTTTTTTTGTTCTACGGGATGGTACTGTAGCCTCAATTTTTTTCCCTTTTATCTGCAGTTACAACTATATTAAACCATCCTACTAAAGTGCTATTTAACCATAAAAATGTATTGTTATACATAAAGTGTGGTTTTAACAAGTTGAGGAATATACAAATACACTGTATTTAATCAGTATGATCAAAAAGAAAAAAAAAACCTTCAACCTCAATAACGGTAAATAAAAAAACAGAGGCCAGCAGCTCTGTTTAGTTTTGCTTGGTTGGTTGGTTCTGTTTTGTTTTGTTTTGTTTTGTTTTAAGTTAGTTCCTATCAACAACTTCTAGGTGACATAAACGTTTTAGACGCCTCTGTATTTTAAGGCTGCAGACTTAGACCTGTGAGGATCCAAAGCTGGAGGCTGACAGTGAAGTTCATTCTCTCTCTGTTGCTTCCTGATTCCCCTTACACAGCACAGTGACAGCCTGTATTCTCCAGTCACCAATGCAGAGAAAGCTAGAACCCTGGGAGCTGTTCATGTGTATTCTAGATGGGAAATTTCCATGTTGTAGCAATAGAGAGGACACAAACTAGCACCAGGCATGAAGGTGGAGCATTTACATGCAGGCAAAACCCCCATACACGTATCATAAATAATTTCATTTAAATTAAAAAAACAATCACAATGAAAACAATGATCTAACAGCCTTGGCTGGGAATGTGGCTCAGTTGTCAGAGTACTAGATCAGCACTTATCAAGGCCTGAGCTCTTATCCAAAGCACAGCATATAACTGGCCATGGTGGTAAATGCCTGTAATCGCAGCACTCTGGAGACAGACGGTCAAAAGATCAAGGTCATCTTTAGTTAAACCGTGACTTTAAGGCCAGTCTAGTCTACAAGAAACCCTATCTCAAAGAATGAAAAAAATTAGCAACCTTACTCCAAATTATGCTTAATGTTCTTAAAAGACATACACTCATCATTCGGTTCTCTTGTACACTGTAGATTTCTATATCATAGTATTCCTAATCCAGAAAATCTTGCCTCTAGTCAAGCTCACCTCCTCTCTATTTAAACATGTATTCCACTGTTTCCTGCACTTCTCTCATTTTTTTCTTTCATTTGGTTTTTTGAGACAGAGTTTCTCTGTGAAACAATCCTGGCTGTCCTGGAACTCACTCTGTAGACTAGACTGGCCTCGAACTTACAGAAATCCACCTGTCTCTGCCTCCCATGTGCTGGGATTAAAGGCAGGACTTCTCTTATTCTTGAATGTCTACTCTCAACCATTTTATTCAGTTTCATCCCTCAGCAACTGAAATGAAATTCCGCCTTCCTGTAAGGCCTCCACAGAAGTCATCTTTTCCTTCCCTTGAACATGTACTCCACATAAAACCATGGTAGTAGCAAGGGTGCAGGGAGGGTCACAGGACCCCACCCACAGTTCCAGTCAGAAAGCCATCCTGTGCCCATCCCCACTTGCAAGTGATTCTGGGAGGTGCTGTAGTAATATAGGAAGTGGGAGCTTGCCTGCAGGTAGACGCTCTCTATTGATGATGGGATGAAATTTTGCATTGGTCCATCTGTTTGGGGATCATCCTCACTCCTGGGAGTACCCTCTTCCTTATGCTTTGTAAGGAAGTACAAAAAAGTAAATAAATAAATAAAATGCAAACAAAGCATGGCAAAGACTCACTCATGGCATGTCTGGTAACATCTTCTTAACCTATGGGCTGTGGTCTCAGATAGGATCACATAATTAATATGAGGGTCATGAAAAGTCTGGGAGCAGCAAAAGTTTTTTGAATATGCAGCAGCCAAAAGTGAGCACAGAATCAAACACATGGCAAATCCAAGTGTTTCTAGTAATAGGGTGCGGTGCAGGACCTCACTGCGGTCTCTGCTCTGAATACACAAAGGTTCACTCTGCATTCTACATGCCACACACAATAAAAGATACCTGAAACTCCTCAGCCCAGGTTCCAAAGAGTTGCACGTTATGAACTGTGGTGTTTTTCACTGTATATACAAAGTTTCCTAATCTTATAGAAACAAAACGGTTTATTTTTTTTGAAAAGGCTTTCATATCTACCTATTGTCATTTCTCAGCATATAAAGTAAGCACCAAACTAATATCTCTTTGGATTTGGCAATGCTAGACCATTTGATTTTAAAGATTGATATTTGTGGGTTAGGAGTGATACTCAGTTAAGAGTGCATGCTGCTTTCCCAGAGGACCCAAGTTCAACTTCCAGCACACACATCCGGCAGCTCACAACTGCCTCTAACCCCAGCTCCAGGGGACCCAACCCCTTCACACAGATATACATACATGTACACAAACCACTAATGCTCATAAAATAAAAAAAATAAGTTAATTTTTATTAAAAAAAAAGAAGCATCCAATGATACTTTCCCAGCAAAACATGGCAGCCACTATATGGAATAGCTTCCTATGAAGGAAACAGGTTCAGACCTAACAGCATTCAATACTGGTGAAAAGTCACAGTGTCTGAAACTACATACATCCACAGAAAAAGAGCAACCAACATGCATTCACTGCACAGCAGACTAGACACAAAAGAAGCAGCTCGCTACTTGATTCTATAATTAGAATTACCATCTAGTAACACAGCAACATCCAAATTTGTTCTTGCGAGATACTTAAGGAAAGTAATGGAAACACTTGAACAAGTTTCCCAGGTTCAAATGCCGGCTGTGCTTCTTACGAGGGAGTGTGCCTTACTCCTAACCAATTCCTTCCCCAGAGCTCCCTAAGTGTTCCCATCTGACAAGCGAGGATAAAGCAATGGCTATGCAATCAGGATGGTGGAAAGTTGGCAGATGATAACCAGGAAGTGCTTTCAGCCAAGTTGAGAGAGCAGGAAGCCCTGGGTTCTTATGAATGCTGTTGTATCTCTGTGGTCTACGGGAAATCCTGAATGCTGTAGCTGCGATACAGAATTGCCGCAGCCTCCACTGTTCTCTCATTAATGCTGCTTTGTGGCCTTGCATTGAAAGGAGAATGGAGAAGGCTTGATGGGTGAGTTCATTTGAACTAAATACTAGCAGGCACTAAATCCCATCTGTCTCCTGCAGGGACATGAAATGACAACTTTAGAGAAGCAAGAACTATTGCTGGGAAAGCCAGTAAACAATCTAATTTTTGATTTTCATATTGACATATCTGCGGCGACGTGGGCAGGTGTGACATTGTCACTTGCTGGCATAGGTTCTCCATCCTTTAATCTGAATTTGCTTTAACACTTTTATAGAGGATCCAGAGGTCACTCTGCCGAGAATCTCTTTGAGCATGAAACACATTATGTCTTTCTCTACTTCCCAAGTTAAAAAAGAAAGAAGCCACACAAGATAAGCCCAAGTTCATGCTGTACAAAAAAAAAAAAAGACGCAAAACACTGTCTATCCTATTACACATTTTAAAAATCTCTCTTAAAATAATACATTCAAAAGTTATTTCATTGTCAAATAAATGTAAATTAATTCAACAAAAGGTGTCATTTAAGGAAAGGTCGAAATCTCAATCCTACTTTCTGTAGGATTCCCTACTTTCTGTAATATTATATGTTCTTTCCTTCCAGTCTCTTTCTTGATCTTTATGACTCATACTCACGCATACTTTATGATTCATCCCTGTCTTATGCTTTCTGTGTGTCTTCTGAAATAGCTCCACTTTTATCATTTTCACTGAGAATAGTTGATATGTACATATTAATTGCACATATTAAGGATCAGTGCTGTTGATCACTTAGTGAAAAATAACAAGCCATCCCACCCTCATGTGCCTTGGTCCTTCAGGAAGGGTGGAGATTTTGGTGGCTGATGATAATGTCACATTGAAGCGACAGTGTACACTGCAAAATAATTCAGCTTCCAGTCAGGGTGCTCAGTCACTGCTGTCCAAGAGAGCCTGGGCCCCTCCTCAGTAAAGACACGGGACCAAGTTTCCATTGCTGTGTTCTTCGGCCACAGCAGTGGGGAAGAGAATGGGCATGTACAAATGGTTTTATAGCACATCACATCCTGAAAGGGCTCTTGCTATCTGTGTAATGTGTAAAATACATGTTCTCATGTATGTAATAAGATGTGCATGCATACAGCCACATAGAGAAATATAAACAACTATATATTTAATAAAATTTAGTGTGGAACCTATTGTTTTATAAAGAAAATGAGATTTTCAACTTTTATTTTGCTCTGATTAATACACTCTATCAAGAAAATGGCTGAATTGTGCAGGGAAGATTTTGCCCAGCATATTGAAATGTGTTTTCTTGCATGCTATCATTGTTTTTTATTCTAGACAGGAATAATGACCAACAAGTCAACTTCAACCTATTTTTATTTTATTTTTATAGACCTTAGCATTTTTATCTTCCATTAAACTAAAAGGGATCTTTGGAGCATTTAGTTTAAGTTCTTTTTCTGAAAATGCAAGTTGTACTTAGAAGATACTTGGAGACATTAGTTCCTTAATGTGAATTTGACATAAAGCTGGCTCTTTGGATACAGAAAAACAGTGCAGGCAGGCAATATGGTTCAACGGGGATAGGCCCTTGTTGCTAAGCTCAACAGATCCCTAGTCCCCACACTGTGGAAGAGAAGTGACTCCCACATGTTGTCCTATGATCTCCACATGGGCCTGTTCTGCACACATACACACACACAGTATTACCTTGACATTTAAGCATATGAGCTTAACACTAGTCTTGAGTGCTCATGATTCTCCTCTGTATGCTGTGAATATGTTTTATTACTATTGGTTAATAAAAAAGCTGCTTTGGCCTATGGCAAGACAGAAGATAGGTAGACAGGAAAACTATATTGAATGCAGGGAAAAAGAAGGCAGAGTCAGGAGACATCATGAAGTTGCCAAAGGAGAAAGATGTCAGAATCATATTGGTAAGCCACACCCTCATGGCAATACAAAGATTAACAGAAATGGGTAAATTTAAGATGTAAGAGCTAGATAGGAATATGTCTGAGCTGTTGGCCAAATAGTGTTGTAATTAATAAAGTCTGTGTGACTATTCAGGTCTGGGTGGCCAGGAAACCAAATGGCAGTCTCCAATTACATGTTCATGTTAGTATTTAAGGAATGAAGGATTGGCCTCTGTCTACATGTCTAACTTCCCTACATACTAATCCC
This sequence comes from Dicrostonyx torquatus, assembly GCA_028555095.1. NCBI lineage: Eukaryota > Metazoa > Chordata > Mammalia > Rodentia > Cricetidae > Dicrostonyx > Dicrostonyx torquatus. Next base: position 5,075,791 of record JAQHUG010000008.1, read on the forward strand.
AGTTCACTCCACTTGCTGGTACAATCCCCACAGGTGGTTTGTGGACTCTCCAGTGACTCAGTGGATGGAACTCATCCCACTTCATCTTGCCTTGTCCAGGTCAGTGGCCATAATTTTCATGATGAATCATTTTATAAAATGTATTTGTGTTTTAAAGTAATGCAGAAGAAAGACATTAAATCTTTTTGGATGGTTCTTCCATTGATTCATAACCTACTCTAAGAGCAAGTTATATAGACCACTTTGTGAAGTAGATCAAGACTGAGGTAGAGTAAGTGTAGCACTTCTGAAATCACTTTTCAGTTCCCTTTTATTTACTCCAGCCATCACAGGACACATGTATCTTCATCCTTAAGCACCCAACTCTTTCATCTTGGTCTCCTTCTATCCATTCCTCCTCCATAACCTCCCATTAATGCCTTCACCATGACTGTGTGGCATTCTGTGCCACAGACCAGACCACCATTTCCTAAATTCCAAAAATATACTAATGTTTGCTCTTTATGGTTTACTACAGACTGGTTGTGGTCCCCAAGGGTCTGTATGTCAAGAATATGGTCTTCAATGTTCTATAGTAAAAGGTGGTAAGACCTTTACATGTGAGGTCAAGTGGGAGGCCACTAGACCAGAAGCTGTCTCTCACGCTCTGACTTCTGACTCTCCAAGAAATCTCTCTACCATGTCACCATGACACCATCTACCAGATGTCAATGTTATGTCTTTGAACCTCCCAAAAAATGTGAACTAATTAAACCTTGTCATTGCAAAGGATTCAATATCAATCATTTCACTATATTAACAGGGAGTAGGCATTCATACAATATTCACTTAAACTACAAACACACATCATTATATAGATTATATCTCCAAAATTCCTCAAGAATACCAAAATGAACAGGTCAAAACCTTTATGTCAAGCTGTGGGACAACAGTCTAACACTCTGTAAAGATTTGTTAGTTGTGTTGTTTTATAAAATGCCGATTGGCCAGTAGCCAGCCAGGAAGGATAGGCAGGGCAACCAGAACAGGAGAATTCTGGGAAGAGGAAAGACTCAGTCTGCAGTCATCACCCGGATGCAGAGGAAGTAAGATGAGAATGTCTAGTTGATAAAAGATACCAAGCCATGTGGCTGACACAGACAAGGATTATAAGTTAATGTAAGATGTAAGAGTGCGGGCTGGAGAGATGGCTCAGAGGTTAAGAGAACTGACTGTTGTCCCAGAAGTCCTGAGTTCAATTCCCAGCAACCACATGATAGTGGACACCCATCTATAATGAGATCTGGTGCCCAGAACACTATATACATAATAAATAAATTTTAAAAAAAGAGTTAATAAAAAACCTGAGCTAATAGGCCAACCAGGTTATGATTAATGTAGACCTCTGTGTGTTTCTTTGGGACTGAATGGCTGTGGGACTGGGTGTGACAGAAACCTGTCAACAACGTCAAGTGAGATAGCATTTGTATGTAATTTAGGTCCACCCTCTTGTACACCTTATCTCATCTCTAGATTACTAATAATATGGAATACAATGTAAGAGCTGTGTGGGTCACTATCATACTGTCATTCTTAAGAAAGAAGGACAAGAGAAAAAAGCTTCACTAGTTCAGCATAGACATGATTTTTTTTTCTGTGCAGTTTTTTAACCTATAGCTGGTTGAACATTCAGACCCTAAGTCTATGTGACTATGAAAAGCTAACTTTATTGTGTTTTCAAAATTTATGCAAGCATAACTAGAAGTAAATTGCTTGAGCTTGGAATGCCTATACAACTACAGAACCAGAATTAACATGAAAAATTCTATAAAGGCTGACTGACACAACTTAATAATAGTGCCTGAATGTGACAGGTAAATACGGCATGGACTCAGGGCCAGGATTCTTTGTTAACATATTGGAAAATGATGGCGCTTGCACAAATCTTTCTGGCTTGATTAACATGCTCATTCACAAGCCAATCATTAGCCAGAAAAAAAGATGATGACATGGGATAAGTGGAAATGAGAGCAAACACACAGGCTGAAATTTCATAGTATGGGCATTATTATGAAACTATCATTTCGACAATGGAGGATGTGTTTGAAAACAAGAAGTTTACATGTTCTAGTAGACAAGCGATTCTACACTCTACAGTGATGCTGCCAGTGCCCAGGCTGTGCTGCTAACACATGCCTCCACCCCCTTCTGCCAGACCAGTGCACCAGCAGAAGCCATACAGTATACCCATTCCTCCCATGGAGCCACATCTTACCTTCCAGGAACCATCATCACTTAACTGGAAATTCCTGTGCAAGCCCACAGACTCTTTTATCCAGCGACCAAGTTTCTAACTGTAAGATCCCAGGTACTATGGGAAAATGGGGGTAGACAGAGGAAGGAAAGCAGAAGCCAGGCAATTTGGCAGGGCAGGGGAGGAAGAGAATGGGGTAAACCATGAAAGGGGAGTTAAAGTGGGGTTTATTTAGAGGCAGCGTTTTCTGAGAGATTGCTTAATTCCAACTGCTCAGTGAGTAACATAGTTTTCATGTCTCGCACGGTAGCAATTTCGTTATGAATGCCATCCTCAAAACAAGTAAATACGTGTGCTCTAAGTCCATATACACACACAAACATCCGTGCACATGTCAGCACACATACATGGCCCCAAATCAGGTCAGGTCAGAAGCTTAACTCCAAAGTAGTAACTCATCCCTATTCTTTTTCTATCTGCCTCTGGGGAAAAGCCCACATGAGGTATTAAAAGTAGAAGCTGCTCTGAAATAACAAATTTGTCTTCCATTATCTGTCACTGACGCTGCCCAGTCCCCAAAGGCAGAAAACAGCATTGGAGCTGGAGGGAGAGGAGAGATAAGTCTGGTCCTAGGAGGATACACACAATTGCTCTCAAAATGTTTTAACCTCAGGCCTACATAAAACAGCCATCTTCTCAACAAATTTGACTTAGCCCTGTTTCTGGACATCCACAGGGTAAGATTGATTCGGCAAGTCTGTACCTTTCCAGGAAACCAAACTGCAACAAAATAATCATAATAAATGACAGCCCTGGCAACAGTTAGCAGCTCACACGACTGTGCCAGGAACAGAAGACACAAATTTTACCCAGGTTTTTCTTTAAACTTCACAGCAATGAGGTACAGAATAGTACCAGAAGTGATAGCATTGACTATCACATTTTAAATATTTACATCCAGCCACTCCTATGTGTTTAAATATTAAAGCTGGGATCCTGAGAAAGTCATCAACATGCTTTGACACAGGAAGGCTCACCATGACATTACCCATTTATTCATCGGCAACTAACTTATAAAATATTAAATACAAAAATCATCACTCATGACACAGCTAAGAATGACAAACAATTTTTTTTAAGTACTGAAGAGATGCCTCAGAGGCTAAGCACACCTATTGCCCTTGCAGAGGACAGGGATGGTGTGCATGTGTGTAGGGGAGTCAGGGAGTTGATACCGAAGATCCATCTGGAGGGCCGCCAACCATCTGCAGGCACCAGGTTTACATACAGTGCACAAATATACATGCAGACAAAAGCACCATGCACATAAAAACAAATATTTTTCAGGGCTGGGGAAAGGGATCAGTTCATATAGTAGGGGTTTTGAACACACCAAATCTGAGTTAAGTCCACAGCATCCATGTTAGAAAATAAAAGTTAAATGGAAAACTGAGTATGGTGGCAAATGCTTATAAACCCAATGCCGGGGTGGTAGAGAAAGGCGGAGTAGCCTAACAGGTGAGATGAAGGTCAATGAGAGGCCGTGTCTCATAGGAGGTAATCAGCTGTCTTGAGGATGACACCCAAGGTTGTCCTTCAGTCATACATACATACATACAAACACCTGGACACAGACAGGCATGCGCACACACACACACACACACACACACACACACAAATACAGTTTTGTATGATTTTAAAGTCTGTTGAATCACAGAGACTGGTTTAGTGGCTCAGCATACAGTCTAAACCTTCAGAATTAAAATAACAGAAGTATCTAGCAGCATAATTAGCATAGCTACATTCATGGTAGTTGATTGAAATTTGTATTAGTTTGTTTGGGTTCTATAGTTGAGTTTCTGTACCAAAGCAGCATGGGAAAGGAAGGGTTTATTATCTTACAAATCTTAGGCCATTGGTCTATTATCCCATGAAATCAAGGCAGGAACTCAAGGCAGGAACCTAGAGGCAGGAACTGATGTGGAGACTACAGAGGAGTGTTGCTAACTTCCTTTCCGTGGCTCACGTAGCCTGCCTTCTTCTACAGCTCAGGACCACCTACCCACATCTACGTCTAGGTGTTGTAGGGCCTCACCTACAGTGAGCTGGGCCCACACCAATCATTAGTCAAGAACATGCTCCCAACCCAACTTGCTTGCCCATAAGCCAGTCTGGACAATCACGTTCTCAAATGAGCTTTCATCTTTCCAAATGGCTTGCGTTTGTGAAATTGATAAAAATATTAACCAGCACAGGTTGATATAAGGAAAGACCACCCTGGGTGGCTTTGAAGAACAGAAATGTGTGGTTTCACAGCTCAGAAGGCTGGACATCTGGGGCCACGGTATGGGCAACGCTGGTTTCTCTGGGGTCTCACAGCTTTGTCCACAACCATCTCCTCACTTCCTCTTCCCAAAGTCATCACTCTGTTTGCACAGCCCTGACTCTCTCCTCATAAGGACACTTGTCAGTTGGAATAGGGCCTCATTGCCACTTACTTACCTTAAACTTTCCATGGTAACTTAATCACATTTGTATTGTAATGTGCTTAGGATTTGAGACTCACATACAAAAAGGTTAGAAGGTCACAGTTCAATGCAGAATAGTCATCAATAAAACACTCAATTTACAATAATACACAGCCACAGTACCTCCGTGGCTCCACTCAGATCAGTCCACCTCTCTGAGGGGCAATCACACATCTGATTCTTTCCTTTTTGTCTGTTTTGAGACTTGGTCTCACATTGCATCTCATGCTGGCCTAGAACTCCCTGTGTGGCCCAGGTTAGTCTTGAACTCTTCTTGACTCAGCCTCTCAAATGCTGGGATGATGGGTGTGCATCAGACAATACACCCAGGCTTATCTTACATTGGTTGAGAATGTTACCAAATATGTTTGCATGATTAGAAAGTCTTACTTTATCCCTTACAAAAATCATTGAAAACAGTAAGTTTCCTTTTAAAGGAGAGTCTTAGCTTTAGCTCCTACAGATTTTTATATATTGGGTGTACATTATCATTATTTCAAAATGCATTCAAATTTCCCTTTTGGTTTCTTCTTTGACCTGTGGGTTATCTGGAAGTATGTTGTTTAATTTCCAAATGTTAGGGATTTTCTTCATGGCTTTCCATTATTAACTTCTAATTTGATTCTGCTATTGTCAGAGAAAACACTGTGCATGATTTCAATTCCTTTTAAATTATAAAGACTTGGCTAATGGCTTAGCATATGGTCTTACATTTGGAATTAAAATAATAAAGTTGATAATGGCATAATTTAGCCCAACTACCTTCATGGTGGCTAAGCTGATTCAAAATATCAGTCATTTATAGTAGGCCTGAGTGAGGAAAGACAAACTGAAAAATGTTTTTAATTAGGCGAAGGGTACATTACTTCTCATGGGAAAATGAATAAGCAATTTATTTTTAGGGACTTGAATATTCTTTTCACCCCCAGTATTGACTAAAGGACAATGAAATAAATATACTCATATGTTAAGAGCCATACCAATTTTTTTTTAACAAATCCTAATGACTTCCTTTACCTCTGAAATGAAGGGATACAAGATAACAAAAAATGAAGGAAGACGTTTAAAACTTATGCTGAGGGAAACTGTACAGGACATCTGTACAAAGAAATGACTAGCAAAAGAGACAGTCTAGACATAAGATTTATTATGTTAAAAAGTTATGTACAATAAAAATATAAACATTTTTGCTCAAACATTGTCTAATACATCACAGGAGAAACAAGCATTAAAAACCCACTTTTCTATTCCTAAAATGGGCTATACCCTAAAAGTACTGAAAAATTCAAACAAAATAAATACTCAGCACTGACTATCTTACTTTAGGCAAAAACCATTGAGCTAAGCAAATTTCTTTCCAGTTCTGTTTAAACACGGGATTCCAAGGTAAACCTTATTTAGATGAGTTTCTAGTCAAGGATTTGACCTACATAATATAATTTGTGTAAATCAAAAAGCCAAGCAATATCCTTGAAGGAAGAAGCTAAAAATGGTTTAAAATTTTTCAGCTCGGAGATAAACACGCACCAAAGAAACATAAATTTTCACAAATACTTGGCACCAAACAGCTCAGTAGAGAGGACAGTAAAGGCCTAAACTTTTAGACTTTTAAAGTGTGGTTCTGTAAGTGTTGTGGAAGCTGTGTTTCCCAGTTTCAGCTGTAATCATCATGAGTATTCAGGAGCTAATAGTCACCTCTTCGTCTAAGGCTCCACGGATCCAGTCCCTGGTCTACAGCCTGCTAACAACAGGCTATGAGAAGATAGGAGCAGACGATACACTGACTTGATTGCATTCCTACTGGAACAAATGCTGTTTTGACAAACCTGGGTTAATGAAAATGTCCCTTTCCAAAGATGTGTTTGAGCAAGGCCTAGTGGCTCATGCCTGTAATCCCAGCACTGAAGAAACGGCAGCAGAAGGATCACTGAGAGTTCAAGGCTGGCTTGAGCTACACATTTGAGATCCTGTCTCTAGCAGCCAAACATTCTTTTGGATTTTCTTACAAAAAATTCTGAACTCAAGCCAGAAAAGCAGCCTCGTCCACCAGGTCTACAACTGTACCTTTTTTAGGCATTATATTAGATTTTCTCATACAGTTCCCTATTAAAATGGTTTCAATGCCAAACCAAGCCTTGGGAAACACAGCACACTCTATGTAAAGCATTTTATGGCATCTGGCATTGGGATCAGTGTTGTAATGAAAAGAAGAAACTGGCTTGAAGCTCTTTGTCCTGGAAAGATTTTTTTTTTTCTATTTTGTATGTGAAGCTGGTGGGTGGAAGACATGGCCCACTGCATGCCAGGCGAACACACCCTGGCACTGAACTATGTGTGCTCCAACCTGCAGAAATTCATCCTTACTACAGGAAAGAGGGGCAAAGCCTTGTGTTCTTACAGATCATGAAATATTATTGCCATGATTTTTATTTTCATAAAACTAAGTTTCAGAGCTTGCCCAAAGAAATGAACCCATCTTTATGACCAACTCCTGACAAAATGATAGAAGAGAATGGCTTTCCGTCAAGTGCGCCAGCCTTAACAGTGGAAAACACTAGGCTTTGATGGATAAGTATTTAGGGGGGAAATGTATCAACCCATTTGTAAGGAACATGACAACGTCTTCTAGCAATGAAGAGAGGCAGCTCTTTGTTTCCCTGGGAAATTTCTTTGAATCTGGAGTGTATATAGTATTCCTACACAGCAATCAGCTTATAATCATACAGCCTTATTAAGGTGATCCCCACATCTGGAGTGCAAGTCAGAGGTCACTCCGCACAGACATCTGGATGCCAGAAAGTAAAGATTTCAATGTCAAGCATCCCTCTAAGTCATGCTGTGACCGATTAAGAGCTTAGAGTCTGCACCAAGAGATCTAAATTTAAGTCCTGCTCATCTGCCTATCGTTCAGAGGCTGCCAAGACTCAGTTTCTCATTGTGAACCCTACCTTACCCAATAATTACATTATATAAGATTAAGCATGTCAAACATCCAGCATAAGATAAAAATACAGTATTTATTTACTAAATAGACATTTGTGTTGGTACTATTATATTTATAATTAGGAAACAATTTCAAATTAGGCTATTTTGTTCATGGAACTACACAAAGTTAAAAACTCCATGTAATGAGCTTTGAGCTTTTCTTGGTTGTTTTTGTTCAGTTGGCTTGCTTTTGTTTTTGTTTTACACAGAATCTCAATATGTAACTCTGGGTAGCCTAGAACTCATTATTTGGCCAGGCTGGCCTCAAATCCTCAAATGGACTTTGGGCTTTTTAACACCAAATCAATTTCAACCTCCATCCTCCCAGCCCCCGTGTGTGTATGTGTTTCTGTCTGTCTGTCTCCAAGCTCTCACATAGTTGCTAACCTTAGACTCATTATGTAGCTAAAGATGACCTTGAACCTCTTATCTTGCCTCCACACATCTGAAGTGCTGAGATCTATATATGTGAGTGTGTGTATAAGTATATATATATATATATATATATACATATATATATATCCATGCCTGATTTACAAGAGTCTGATGAAAAAAAACCCAAGACATTTTGCACGCCAGACAAGCATTTTACAAACTGAGTTACATCTCCAACCCCCCAAATATCTCTTTAGACTTTTCAACAATGAAGCATCTAATCTTGCTAGCTGTAGCAAAGTATTACAATATATTTAAAAGCATACTGCCATTTTACAAGGTTGGTTTTGTTTTCCTAGGGGGACTGAAAGTAACACTGTATTTTTAGATGCATTGATCACATATCAGAACACATTCTATGGTCTTTTCAACATGAAGACTTTAGCCATGGTGATGTTCCAAGGGCAAACACAACCCATGCTGCTTGCATAGCACTCTTAGCAAAAAAGAGAGGAGCGATCAAAACACACTGTGAATGCCGCCTGGACCTGAAAGAGGTGGCTCCTGACCGTCCTTTGTCGTAAATCCTGGTGGGAAAAGCAGATCTGGTACCAGAAAACTAAAGATGAGGAGAATAAAGCTCCTGGTTTCAAAACAATAGGATGGAAGAACAGAAGCGGCAGGAGCATCCCACACGACACCAGTGCTTTGACGGTTGGTCCTGGACACGATCCTGGAAGAGAGTTGAGAGAGTGGGATATGACAACACAAAAAAAGTGAGGCTCCACTGGGACAAAGCAAACCTCATCTCCTCCTTTGACAAGGCTAACAGCCTGGCAGATGGAGGAGCTACAGTGGACAGGATCTGTTTGGGCTAAAGTGGGGAGTCAGACAATGGCCCTCTGATGACTTCAAGCTCACGATGTAAAGACATGTGGGCAGTGTGTTAGGCTATGAAACAGGTGGAAGGTCCCCAGAGGCAGGGTTTTGTCCTGCATTCTTCTGCCTGATGAATGAATACTGTTATATTGCAGATTGCCAAACAAAAACAAGTATTCATGTGGCAATCCATTCCCAGACTTCCCTATATACCTGCTCAGACAAGAATCTTCACAACAAAGCAAAAATGTGAGAATATTTTATTTCCATAAAACGTCCTTTTTGTATTGATTGTGTGTGTGTATACATAGGAGTTCCTACGTGCCATGGTGCACTTGTGAAGGCCAGAGACATCACTTCTCTCCTTCCACCTTGTGGGGCCTTAGAGAGGATTGACCTTGGCAGAAAAATGTCTTGTCCTTCTGAGCGATCTTGCTAGCCCTTTAGCTCTCATCTTATAAAAAACAAACAAACAAAAAGGAGCCTGAGACCTTGCTGCAGAGGAAGGACTCATTGGATGTGACAAAGTCCCAAACCAGCAGAACTATTATTTAACCTCGAGCCCCGACTCTTCTGACTCTTCAGCCAAAACCTGGTACAGATACACCGGTCACAGGGTAAAAGAAAACTGACATGAAGTAAGAGGCATTATCTGAGAAGTAACCTCAGTTAGGGGCCCAGCGTGGCCATAAAGAATCATTTCACCCACCGATGTCTTGAAACATACAGCTCACTATGATTTATGAGATGGTCTAGTCGAACCAAGCTGTGCTATAGATTTAGAACAAACAAACAAAAAACAGGGCTCACCCTCCTTCCCCTCAGTTGGTCACAGGCCATCCTTTCTCACACCAGCCATCCATTATCACATTACAAGGCTAAATGGTTTGGGCAGCGTGTGTTGAGAGCCGGTGCTCCACGACTGGCCATGTAGCCACTGGCCACTGGAACAGATCTGCAGCTCTTGACATGCAGGAAATCAGACCGTCGTTCATTACAGTCACTGGTGCACTGGGAGAAGCTGTCAGTCACGGCGAATGACCATCTGCATGGTTCCCTCCTGGACTCTCTGCAGGCTCCCAAAGCACAAAGGAAGCAGCTGTGAAAGATGGAGCCTGGTTGGGAGTTCAATATGGAGATCCCAGAGATCCTTCTGACCTGGAGAACTGCAACTGATGACACTGCCCCACGCTTCTGGCTCACTGGGGCCCTTCTGTATCTCTCATGATGATTTCTATGAGAGTGGCCTCGAGAGGCTCATACATTTGAATACTTGGTCTCCAATTGGTGGAACTGTTTGCAAAAGATCAGGAGGATTCTGCATTGTTGGAGAAGATATGTCGCTGGGAGTGGGCTCTGAGGTTTCAAAAGACTCCTACTAATCTCAGCATGCATCCTCTCTCTGTCTCTGTCTGTCTGTCTGTCTCTTAGCTGTAGATCAAGATGTAAGCACTCAGCTATATCCTCACTGCACCAATATGAACTCTAACCCTCTGAAACCATGAGCCAAATTAAGACCCTGCTCTTGTAAGCTGTCTTGGTCGTGGCATTTTGACACAGCAATAGAAATGTAACTAAGACAGCCTTCTCGATAAAGTTCTAACATTCATTATATGTCCTGTTTCTCCACCAAGAAGCCTGAGCTAAACCTGGGGTCTGGTGTTCCAGAAGGAGGGAGAATTATGGAGGCCCCAGCCTTTCAGGACTTGAAAATCCTCAGGAGGGTTCTTCTCCTTGTTCTCATCCTAACCAGGTGCCATCAGGCTTGGAGCTGTAAAATCCACGATAAGAGATACTCCATCCAAGGCAACCAAATGGAGGGTAATGGCAGCCTGCCAAAACAGCAAACCAGGGAAAGAGTCTCCAAATAGCAAAGGAAATCCATATTTAAGCATATGCTTGGCATCCTGTGCCAGTAATATCCAAGCTTGTAGAAGTGAGCATGCCCTCAGGCCCTGAAGCAAGATAATCTGGGTTTGACTTTTGTGTCCAGACTCCTTCGCTCCAGCTATGTCACAGCCACTGCGGTTCTTCTCCCTAACAGCGTCTCAGCTTCAGGACTTCTGTGAAAACCACTCTCTGTGTCAGACGTCGACTTCGGCTTTTCTCATTGAAGACATCGCCTCGTCTTGGTTTCTGCCTCTTCTTCACCAGCTTTCTGGTTCCCAGCCTCTGTGAGGGAAACCAAAGCAGAACTCATTAGGTAAACAGGCTGCCAGGAAGGGGGCTGCGGAGAGGTGCTCCCTTAAATCGATACCACCCATTTGAGGAGTCAAGGATTGGTGGTATTTTTCCATGAGCTGCTGTCTGACAGCAGCTACTGCAGCAGTTCAAACACCTCCTGCTGGCGGCATTGCTGCAACCCCTGCCATCTGCACTGGAAGCACCAGGCACTGCATCTGCTGCCAGCACAAATCTTTGGATTAATGAAACTCCCAACCAGCGCAGCAGACGTGCCACAGTTTTCTTCCCTTTAGTATGAATTCATTTCAGACCTTGAGTTTGTGGCCTGTATCTATTATTATTATTATTATTACTATTTTAATGGGAGACAAGAGTGAAAGCTTAATTTTGCCTACCAAGACAACATCATATCCAGACAGTAACCCAGGGACAATGTGAGAAGGATTTCTGACTATGTCATCAAACAAGAAACCTCACAGGGACTCTGGGATTGATGTATTTTTTCCACTTGGAACCAAGAATGGGCAGGTTATAGTCACTGGAAGGGAGAGAGTGGGGATGGGAAATGTTGGGAGAGATGGAGCTGGTGTCTTTTAAAACACTTAGAGAAATGGTGCTCACTCATGGAGTCCCACTCTCAAGTCACTAAGCAAATAAAGGTTTTACAGCTTCCGCTGAATGTGGTAATGAGCAGGCGCGCATAAGCACCGAGCATCAGCACGCCCCACCAAGAGTTCTCCGAGCCATGGCACCGTTCTTGCTCCAGATGGCATGGAAAATAATTCATAAATGACAAAAGTTCAATGAGTGGATGGCAGCTGTTCAGCCCCAGCTCTCTGGCCACCCACTTCAGGAGAACGGAGAGCTTTCAATCAACTCCTGCATCCCAGAGGGCCTTCAAACAGCATCAGAACATGTGTACAATATGTTCTCAGAAAGGAGCTGGCCAAATATGAAAGATTAGAAAATCAAGTGAAATAAGAATAGAAATGCATACTGTTTTCTCCCCAAATCCACAATACCAAGCAGGGATTGAGAACAAAGGACTTCACAGTTTTGTAAACTAAACTTTTCCCATTGTCTTCTTAGTTTGTGTTTTTACTTCCTTCCTGTGTATTCACTGTTAGAAGTAGCTAGAACTTCAGGCATGTCACTTTAACAACAGATAATCAACATGTGCTGATTTTCCCATCTAGTTAATCAAATAAAGCCTAATATGAAATTATCTCTGCCTAATATTGAGTCAAACACTTCTTTGAAACACGAAGGCGCTCACGTTTTTCATTTCAGTTCTGAGTTTCCAAGTTAAAAGAAAAAAATCTAAGTGTCACTTGGCAGCTTAGTTGGTAGAGTGCTTGCCCACATGCATATAGCCCTGGATTCAATTCCCAGTGTCACATAAACCTGGCATGGTGGCACACACGTAATCCTCACACTCTTGAGATGGAGGCAAGAGAATTAAAAGACCAGGGTCATCCTTGGGTATATAGTGAGTTGGACGTTACTGGTCTACATTAAACTGTCTCAAAAGAAAATAAAATGACTCTAAAAAGTGCTGTCTTGCAAAATAATAACTCCCCTGCCCCTTCCCTTGGGAAAAGTTGCTCAGTGGTTATTTAAGTTTTAGGGAATCATTTATACAAAGACAGAAGTACTAACTTCTCTAACTAACTAACTAACTGTAGTAACTAATGTTGCCAAACTATTTAAAAAGCACACCAGACTGTAAAACAAACACAATCTAAACAATTTGCCAAATTTGGAAAAGCCAACTAACTACTAGTGTGGCAACTGCAGGAGGTCAGGCCATAATTTAAACTGTGAAAACTCTTAGGATAGGAAATATCACTGATGTCCATCTGCCAGACTCCCTTTTGGAACATTTTGACTGAGTACCGAAGCTTTCTACTTCTAGTCCTACCAGGGTTGCTTGGGTTAGATGCTAAACAGGAGCCTCAGATGGCATCCCTGGAGGCATGCACCCACCCCTCTGCTGCTTTCATCTTTTCCATAAATAGACCTCAAAAGAAGGCTGCTGAGGCTCCGGGAGGTGACATGTTTATCATATGCCCAGGGTCTGCTAAGGAACAAAAAGGTTTGCCCAGAATGGACCTGTAATCCCAGCACTCCAGGGGCTGAGGTAGGAAGATTTTGAGTTTGAGACCAGCCTGTACTACACAGTGAGCTCCAGACTAGCCTGGAGGACAAGTCCCTGACAAAACAAATTAGATGCATATTAAAACCTGTACACATAAGGCACAATTTTAAATTAGGATAGCTGTAACCCCCCAAAAAAGATTTTGTTTTTATTTTTTTAATTTTGTGTGTGTGTGTGTGT
>JAQHUG010000008.1:5089478-5107683 GCA_028555095.1 Dicrostonyx torquatus
TGACAGTCAGAGGACAACTTCTGGGGGTTGGTTCTGTCCTTTGTACCTTTTTTAGGAAGATCTGTCTTCTTCCTCCCACTTTGCACCCACTAAGCTTCCAGATTTTCTTGCCTTCACCTCCCATATTGCTCTAAGACTAATGACACTAGGGAAGAGTCTGCACCCAGCATGTTGTTGCTTCCAGGGATGTCACGGGTCATCAGGCTTGGGGAGCAAGCACTTTACCCACTAAGCTGTCTCCAAGCTTTCGTTTAATGTTTGTTTCTGTTTTCACAAAACATTTTTAAAAATAACCAGCAAGAGTGGAAAACAAGACCGTCCTCCAGATTCACAGTGTCACACATGTCCTTTAATAACTTGAGGCTAGCAGCAGTTTGTAATTTTCTTTCAACCATATCTCTATTTGTTCAGCAAAGAGTGGAAAGGAAAGGAAAGGGAAGGGAAGAGAAGGAGAGAGAGAGAGAGAGAGAGAGAGAGAGAGAGAGAGAGAGAGAGAATGAGCAGAGAACTGGGCTTGGAGGCACCCAGATCTAGGAGCATAAATTATCTTGTACAGTGTTTCAGCACATACATCCCCTAGCTTCCTACTTGTTATTACTGATAGCAAATCAGCATGCAGATCAGAGGAATGATTTTTTTTTTAAGGAATCATAGGCGTTTGGACATGTACCCAGAGCTTAGGAGCAGATAAAAGAAACTGGCAAGCTTAAAACTTATGCTAAAGATACTACAAGGATTAAATTTCATACCAAAGAAATTGTATTCATCACTGAGAAAAAAAAAAGCTGTAGTCAAACACATTATTCTAAACTTGGGACTGGATACACTCAATAATCCTTCCAGAAAACACTGAGCCATTGTCTCCGTTCTCTGCCTTAAGGAACTTGGACAGACAGCCACCAGACAGGCAGCTGAGTTCCCCATGGCTTTCAAGGCTGATTTTCTATAGGACCATGCCCTGACTACAAAGAGACTTTATACAGCAATTCTGTAACTCAAGACGCCCTGAGTGTGCCCCCTGAACTAAATTAGTGTGAGCTCGAGGCTGCTTCTTACCAGATTCACTTGCCAAAGACACAACAAAGCAAAACAGGGGTTCGGTGAATATGTGCAACAAAATGAGAACTGGCTGGAATACAGGCTCAGAAGCAATAGAAAACGATAGCAATCACCACTATTACACATGCTCTAGAGCTTCCAGAGTGTGATATGCATACCGGGTCCTCTTCTAGCTGTAAGATCTGACTCCCAAATGTGAGAGATCTATCCAAATAAATGGAAAACTGTCCATCACAACTTTCTATAATGGGGAACATGGTGCATAACTCAACTTCTCCCCCTGGTTATCCCAAGCATGTGGCTACTGGACATTTGAAATGAGACTCTGATAACTGAGGACTTGAATTTTTATTCTATTGCCGATGCATTTCATTTCAAATTTAAAAAGTCAGATATCATTGGCAACTACCACATTGGGCACAAGGGCCCTAAAAATCTAAATCAGAATTGTTTCTAAATCATCACTAAAGCTGAGGGTATAGATCAGAGCACTTGCCTAGCATAGACAAGGATTCTAGATTTGATCCAAAGTACCACACCAGATCACCAGTGGATCCTAATGGTTCAAAATCCTTTAAAATTCAAAGATTGAAAATGAAATTTTGAATTAGAGTTATAACAAACCAAACACAGCGGGCCCTCAACACCATAAAGGCAGATACAATGGTATTACGTTTGACTATGAAATGTGCCCATGAGCCCATATTTCAACACTTCCTCCAGCCTACAGCCTACCTGGAAAAAATGAGCCAGAGCAAAGTCCAGTGCCAGCCTGAACTTCCCATCTCCTAGCCAAGACTCACCTTCTTCTGGTAATTACATCTGTAAGCCCCTGTGAACACATCCATGCCTTCCCATCATGGGGACTGTAGCCCATCAAATTATGAGCTCGGATAAATCTTTCCTCCCATAAGCAGCTTCTTTCAGGTTCATAACAGTGACCACCAATAACCAATAACCAAAACACACAATAAAAGGTAATGTGAGACCTAAAGTTTGTATTTTAAAATATTATATACATCATTTCATTTTCCATAAATTGAGATATCCTGCAGATGACATTAGGATCTAACAAAGCAATAGTAAGGAATTGTTTGATAAAAGGAATTGCTTCACTTTGTGACTACTTAGGGAAGAAAAACACAATTTAAAAACATCTTCAGGTTGGAGAGATAGCTCAATGGTTAGGAGCACTGGCTGCTCTTCCAGAGTAACAGGGTTCGATTCCCAGCATCAACATGGCAATTCATAACTGTCTGTAACTCCTGTTCCAGGGGCTCTGACACCTTCATACCAATGCACATAAAATAAATTGAATAGAGCATTTTTTAAAAAATTATCTCACTTAGCTGGCATTGTCTGGCCTTCATTTTAAGAATGAGATGGAAGAAAGCACCTCTGTCTAGCACTTCACAATTTGCATTCTTGTACCTTGATAGACATAACAGTGAGATGATTCTGTCAGGTGTAAACAGTGTTTTCACACTTCCCACCAATGTGTGCCTTCGTTATTATTCAATGTTTAATTAAGTCACAACACCAGGAAACATCTGGCGGTAAACTTCAGCTCAGGCGCTGTGCACATAAATGAGAGACTGCTGGAGCCCAGAAGAGGGAGCTCAGACAGAAAGGGTGGGACTGATAGAAGTGGACCCAGAGGAAGCAGCCTGGGACTGAGGGACAAACAGGCACAATTGGACTGGGTGCCACAGCTCTCCTTTGTGTCACCATGAGGTCGAGTCTTGCTAAAGCTTAATCTCCTTCTCTGAAAGTAAGGCCAATCAAACTGACCTAACACTGAATCAGCCACAGTAGCAGTGTTCTGTATACAGAACACAAATAATAAATAGGTGTGCGCCTGCCCTTGTTACGGTAGGATTGTCTTTAGCAATGACAAGTAATAGAAGTTTGAAGCAATCATTCTTACTTCTCGAGACTCTGCACAGGCAGGTCCTAGCCTATAATCCAGTCTGGAAAAACTTCTCCATCACACAGAACAAGAGTCTTTGATTGGTCTTGTATGTTCATGGACACCGGGACATGGCTGTCTTGAACAATCACCCCAGCAGTCTTTCCAGTCACTAGAAACAGGCTCTTTCTGTTTCTTCACACACTGTCAGACATAGCTTTGTTTTGCAAGAGACTAATGAAACAAAAAGTGCATTTAAGTCATAAGTTCTTTTTAAAAACAACAACAGCAAACACACACACACACACATACAACTAGCTACAAAGGCCTTAGGGACCCTCTAGTCTAGTCCCTACTTTTGGGTTTTGAAGTCTCAGTGCTGAGGAGACAACATTGCTGCCCCAAATTTCTTAGAATTCTATTCCAAAGCTATTCCTGTGTTAGGACATTGCTTCAAAAGTTGACATCAATATTGACTCAGAACTCAGTAGTTCGGTGACCCTCTGGCTTACTGAAAATGATACTGAGTAAAATAATAAAATTATAGCAAATTATGATATATACACAAAATTGCATAGCAAGCAGTCTCTAACAACTGCATTTAGATTCGGGTTTTATTAAGATGTAAGATGTAAGTAAGTCGTCCAGGTCAGTAATTTGTACTCATAAAAGAAAAAAAAAAGGAAATCTTTGAGAAAAGTAAGTGCACATATGCACACACACACACATGCACACACACACACACACAATCATGCACACACAGAGTGGGGGATGGAAGAGAGAGAGGGAAAGGGAGGGACGGAGAGAGAGAGAGAAGTATCAATGTATGAAGATATATACTCTGTAGGGTTAAAAATTAATTTAAACATTGAGGTTTTATTACTCCCTTCTCTCAGCAGATTGCTGAGAAATTATATTCGCTTGCCTCTCCTCTTGCACTCAGTAGAAATCTAAAACTATATTTGACCTGCCCTGAAGCCAATATTCCTCCCACAGGCTGATTCCTTTAAAAAGGCACAGAAGAAAGACAAGCTGTCCAAATGCAACAGCTTACTCCCATATAAATATGAGTAATGAAAAATGTAGAAAACCACTAGCTAAAGCACATTTCAGATATTATCAATATGTTAGTTTCTATTTCTCAATGCTTCCAATTACCTCAGCCAACTGAATTGGCTGGCCCTTCATCTCAGAGGGAAAATTAAAAATAGGTTCACATAATGAATAATTATGGTGTGCACTGGTAATGCACATGTCTGAGTCTTGACTCTTTTTCACCCCTTTTTGGGTACAAGGTTCCCAAGTATTAAGGCTACATCAGTAACTTTGTTCTCATTTGCTGAGATCTTTCCCTGAACTTCAGATGTTATAAGTATCAGCCCAAAGACTCAAGCCTTATAATCAGAATTCTGTAACTGGTAGCCAAATGCAGTGGGTCTCTATTTATCTCTGTAAAGTAAGTGTTTTATGCCACAAGATTTCTGATTGGGAAAAAGAGTGAAATAATAGAGGCAAACTCTCTCTTCAAGAGTATGAAAGCCAAAAACTGGGCAACAGTATCATATCAGCTACAATGTAGTAGGCAGTTCTTATACTTCAGCCTGCCAGGTAGCTAGAATTACATGTTTCACTGGTCTGCGACATAGCTCAGCAAATAAATGTACTTGCAGCCAAGCCTGAAGACCTGAGTTTGATCCTCAAAACTCATGTGCTAGAAGAAAAAAAAAAACTGACTGCTACAAGTTATCCTCAAATGTAAACACAGAGAAAGAGAGAGAGTGAAAGAGAGAATAAATAAATACAGAAGTATAGGTGTCTATTACTTCACCTGATTTAATATTTTGTTTTTAAAATAAGTAAACAAAATTTCTTTCTTTATGGTATTCTCAAACTTTGTGGGCTGGACAAACATAGTCTGCTAAAGATGAGTAACACTGGAAGAAAGGCGGCCGAATAGAAAGTGAGGATCACAGCACAAAATAAAGACTCAATTCAGCCTCTGTGAGCCCCTATGAGTCCAGGTTAATTGACTGTGTGAGCCTTCCCGTGGTGTCCTTGACCCCTCGGTTCCTACACTTCTTTCTCCTCCACACACTCTGCATGTGTGTTATAGTTGTGTAGCTTGGTCCTCTTATGGGACTCCTAACAGCAGGAACAGGAACTGTCTCTAGAGAAGGAGGGCATTGGGGGGGTGGGAGGAGAAATGAGGAGAGAGAATGGAAGGAGTGGATGGGGGTAGGCTGTGGCTGGGATGTAAAATAAATATATAGATTAAAAAAAAATAAAGACTCAAGGGTAAAGATGGCATGTAAGAACAACAGCAGAGAAACTCCTTTGAGTAACCATAAATTAAACTAGGAAAGGTAATAGTGTGGTTCAGCCTAGATCTTCATGGAGAAGTAGAGATGTCGACAGTAGAACCACAGTTGCTGTGAACCACAGGACCTTGGACCATGTACACCTCGGCCAGAGCAGAGGACTCATTTGGGAATCACGGCTCAACTAATACAAGTCTAAAATATCGCACTAAGAACTGCCCAGCTTATCCTCCAGAGGCTGGAGCAGCACTGAGAGCTTTCTCAGGAGCACCATGGTAGAGACAGATACAGACAGAGTGGCGAATTCAATAGATAGCAGCCCAAAAGCGGGGTGAAAGTAGAGCTCACAGGAGCATGGAGGTCAGTCTGGCCTGCATCAGGGACTGACTCGGTGTGCTGCCTGCACTATGGTTTAGGAAACTGGATTTGAAATGGGAAACCAAAGCAAGTGGTTACGTTTTGTTCACTGAGTGGGGAAACTGGCCATGTGACAGAGCAGGTCTTCCAGTATTCCTCAGCTGGGGGAGGGGGCATGCCCAGAAAAGGCAGACTGGAAAGATGCAGGGCCAGGAATGCGCTTCAGCAAGGCTGAGTCAGTGCACACACAAAGCAGGACTGAGAGCCCTAAAGATGATAGGCAACAGGAGTCTGGGTCATGACCATGAACAGTGAAGTCAACAGGAGTATGGGTCATGACCATGAACAGTGAAGTCAACAGGAGTTTGGGTCATGACCATGAACAGTGAAGGCAACAGGAGTTTGGGTCATGACCATGAACAGTGAAGGCAACAGGAGTTTGGGTCATGACCATGAACAGTGAAGGCAACAGGAGTTTGGGTCATGACCATGGACAGTGAAGGCTGAGGCACAAAAGCAGGGACTAGGATTCTGACTGAAGAAGAGGAAAAGACAAAAATGGGATGGGTGTAAAAAAAAAAAAAGTGACAAAGAATTCTTTCCTGGTCTAACAAAAGAAAATTCTGTTGTATGTACATACATACAATATGGAAGATCATGAGTAGAGAGAGGATAGGAAGAGGATAGAAATTCTAGAAACGCTCCCTAGCAAGCCACTTCCTCTAGCATGGATATTCCTCCTAACGGTTCCACAACCTGCCAAAACAGCAGCACCAACTAGTGAGCAAGTGTTCAACACATGAGCCCGTGGGGCACAGTTCACACTCAAATCGTACTAGGCTTTCCAGTCTCCTTAGTTAAATCTTCATTCTTACAGGATTCCTCTCCTAGTTTCTCGCTGCGACTGCAGGAGACGCTGAATGACCCAAGAACTCACTGCCTGTATAGATGAAAACCAAGTTCATCAGGAAGGTGTCTGAGGCCTCAGGAAGGTGTCTGAGGCCTCTTCATTTATCTCAGACTGGAGCAGCAAAGATTGGAAGCATAGTTATTAGACTTAGAGAGAGCTTACATTCTAGGGCAGCCATGAGGAAAATGACAAATTTTAAGTTAGGTAAGCCAAAGAGATAGAGGAATGAAAACGGCAAAAATATATAGATGGAATGTTGAATAATGAGTAGGCAAGGCTGGGCAGGCCATGTTTGATTTTGTAATTGGGGAATGTAAAATCTTGGATGGAATTTTATTTATTTATTTATTTATTTATTCATTTATTTATTTATCTGAGAAGTTCCCAGAACCAATAGCAAGAAGGAGATGGCCTAGTTACTGGAAAATAAAGACATCAAGATCCAACACACACAAGGGGAAATGAGATTTGAGTTGAGCACCCATTGCTGTCCAGATACAATACTGACCCTACACACCCGTTTTCCCCTTGACTATCAGAGGACTTCTTCAAGTTGTTTGGTCCTGTCTAAACTTGATGAATGAGAAGACAAAGGCATGTTCATAAAAATTAAATGTTAATTGTCAATTTGATACAATCTAGAGGACCTGGAAGGTGGCCCTCTGGGCATGCCTATGGGGGATTATCTTGATTGCCATTAGCTGGTATGGGAAGACCCTCTCACTGTGCAGAGAGCGTTCCCTGGATAGGAGATGCCAACCTGTAAATGGAGAAAGGAAACTGGGCAGCACAGACATTCATTCATTCATTGCTCTCTTCTAAATATGGACATAAAGAGACCAGCTGCTCCAAGCTCAGGCCGTCCTGACTTTTCCACCATGATAGACGATATTTTGAAATCTAAGCCAAAATAAATCTTCTCTCCCTGAAGTGTTTCTGTCAGCATATTTTATCCCAGTAACAGGAAAAGAAATTAGATAACACCCAAGGTAGACAGGTAGATGATCACAGTTAGCAGCAGAGTCAAGGGATGCTTCGACGAAGAGCTTGGAAGGATAACATAGATAACATAGGGGCTACTGGAATGGTGAGTGAGGCCTGCATCAAGAGACAGTGGTGGATGTTGTGTGCCAGGAATCTCAATACTCAGAAGGTAGAAGCCAGAGAATCAAACGATCGAGGTCATCCTTGGCTACAGAGGGAGTTCAAAGCCACTCTAGGTCACATGAGGCTTCCTCTAAAAAAAAAAAAAAAAAAAAAAGGTATCAGTCTAGAATAAGGGGATGAGATAATTAACCCAGAGAGACTAGTAAACAATACCTGGGGGTTAGGTTGTGAGAGAACTTAGCCTCTAAATCTACAAAGGTACTGGTAACAACTAAAGGATCAGAAATCTAAAGGCCTTCTAGCTTTGAGCCTTCGATAGTAGATGTGCTGGCTAATGAGATAGTGTATGGGACATCTGCGTAGAGAAACTCTAACAGGTAGGTAGAAATGTGAACTTAAATTCAAACAGTTAAAAAGACACTGAGCCTTATGGTGACGGGAAGGCCTCACTTGGCCATATGTCGGTTGGGGGACATTTCTGTGTCATCCTATAAGGACGTGTGATATCCGTGTTGGCTATTGGTGCAGACCACTATCTTTCTGACATTCAGGAAACACAACAAGCTCCTGCCACTGCTGCTACAAAAAGCACAGACTTGCTGGCACACATTTGAGTTCACACACACACACACACACACACACACACACACAAGCATTTAGCTTTAACTTAATAGCCCTTCTACACAGACATACTCTAAATGACAAGAAAAATGCCATGTTATTTAGATTCATATGCACAGTGTTAAAACGCTGTGAAATCATGTAGGCTTTGACTGTCTGATGTTATTCAATTGATGTCATTAAAACAGAAGAATTAGTCTTATAATTACTCCCTTATGGGTTTGACAGTCTGCCTAAAAAAAGGAAGAGTACTCATTCTCTGTCCCAAATTACCTTATCTGGGGGGGAATTAGGTGGGTTAAAGACAGCGAAACCCATGTTCCCACAAGCCTATGGGAAGGAAAGGAAATGCGCTTCAGTGAGGGAGAACCACCCTAACGTGACGGAGAGCTGCATCCCATCAGGCTCTAGGCTGGGTGACTCCACCGAGAGGGTCGAGGGAGGGTGGACAAACCCTTTCTCCTTCCTGGGTGTGCCGGCCATGCTCAGCACTCTGAGACCCCGTCAATCAGCTCACTGGGTGACTCCACTGAGAGGATCGCGGGAGGGTGGACAAACCCTCTCTCCTTCCTGGGTGTGCCGGCCATGCTCAGCACTCTGAGACCCTGTCAATCAGCTCACATGCGATGGAAACCCCACTGTGTACGTGGTTTAAAGTTTCCAGTGAGCACAGCCAGACTTTAGAGACATGCTGAAAGATGACTTCAAATTCTGGCTCATGCCATTAATGGGAGGGGGTAGGGTGCTCCCTGGGAAGATGGCCCAGTCAGTAAAGTACTTGCTGCAAAGTATAGGGACCCCTCAGCCTCTCCAGACTCAGGCAACTAGGCTCCACCCTGCAGGGGGAAAAAAAAGCCCAAGATCCGGCCACAAAATCCTCCCAATCCCACCAATTCCAGGTCACCCTGGAAAGCTCTGCTCCTAAGAAAATCCATATACAGCCTTCCTGCTGAGCAGTTCTTTTCTCTTCTCTCCCAAGCACAGACAGCCAACTTCCTATGTTTTCCCCAGTAAATCTCTTGTGTGAGTTTCTTGTGTGGTATGAGTTTGTTGCTTTGCTGTGTGGTGTGACTGTGGTATTCCTTGCGTCCTGACTGCCAGGTACCTTTCCCTTCAGAGCTGTACCACTTACATCTAGGGTTGGATCTCCAGCACTCATAGAGCAAGCAGGTGAGGCGGGCCTCGTGCCTATATTACCAGGGTTCAGGATTCAGAGACAGGAGGATCTTGGACCATGCTGGCCAGCCAGGCTAGCTTAATCAGCAATCATCAGCTCCACCCCATCCCTCCCCCATTCAGTGAGAGATTTTTGCGTCAAAAAATAAGGTGCTGTGCAACAAAGGAGAAACCCAGTGCTAAACTCTGGCCTCGACAAACACATGTACACACAACCAAATGCATACACAACAGAACATCACACACACACACACACACACACACACACACACACCAATAAACCCTAGATAGAAGTCCTTTTCCTTTCTATCTATGACTTTAGCAGGTCATTCTTTGTATGATCTCCAGTGAGAGGAGCATCTAATTTAACACGAATCGAAAGCAAACCTTAATATTAGTTACTGGGCTAAGGCCACACATTAAAGGTCAATCTATTAGAGAGAAGTAGTTCCTGGGGCATGGCTTGTTGGCAAAAGTCACTGACTGGGAATAGAAAACCAGATTTCAATTTGAGGCTCTCTCGCAGTCTAAATGAATCTTAAATGAATCATTTTACCTAACTCAAGACAATTAGTGTTCTTACGTACGTTAAGGCATCTGGCATTATCCGTAAGATATTTTCTAGAAGATGTGTGTGTTCTCAATATTCAGAGAGAAATGCCAGAAGGAGAGCCGCTTGCCATGCAGACAAATCAAGCCAGGCCTCTCAGAGTATACAAAAAAGCACCTATGTATCAATAGGAAAAATATAAAATCTTTCAATGGAAAAGTATAGAATAAATGTGAAGGGAAATTTATACAAAAGAATAACTTTCAAAGGCAAAGTATAAAGACATATATACTCATCAACAATCAAAGAAAATAAAACAAATATAATCATTCACTTTAGAAAAAGGGGAAAGTAGAAAGCTTAATAATGCCATGTGCTGGTGGGGAAGTGAGTACTGAACACTCGTGCTGGTGGGGTCTCCCACTGACGAGAAGGAGTCTGAAAGTGGTTTACAAAAAATCCCACTAAAAACATGCAAGCATATCTCCGTGCACCCTATGGTACAGTAAATTTACCTGTTTGGATCCAAAATAACCTTCCCTTGGCATTTTCCAATAAGGTATGTGTCTACAGCAGTCATGTTTGTGACAAGATGGCATGAAGCCAATGTGACTCTTGAACTTGAGGGAGAACGTGCATAAAACGTAGACCACACTGTGAGCAGTTGAAAGCAATGACACTGTTGTATACACAAGAGGGAACAACAGAAAATATAATGCCCAGGAAAGAAGACACAAAGAAATAAATGGGATCCATAACTCATATAAATTAAAAATGCAATCACAACAAAGTAACAACATGTTTTATAACGTGCACACTGACAAGTGTGAACACTCTGGCTGGAGCCTGAACAAGGATGGCAGGAGCCGTGTGCATACCAAAAAGGACATAGACACGAGCAAGTGGAGCCCTATGAAAGTGTAAGTAACCACATGTAGGCACGTATGGATCACCAACCACAATTTTTACCAGACAACACACTTCAGTCACACCAAAGTCACCCTGTACTTCCTATTTTACTTTTAGTGTTGATCTCTGGCAACTACAATGATTGCAGATAACAACTTTCTACCTAGAACCCCGAGGCAGACACTTAGGAGAGGTTTGTAGTGGGTCCCGGTGATAGTTGGGAGTGTCGTGCACTCCTTACCCACTAAGGGTCACAAACACGGGATCAAGAGCCAACAGCAAGCAGGCAAGAGAAGATGCCTTTCTTCTGTTGCCTCCTCCTGTGTGTGTGTGGAAGGAGGAGGGAGTTGGAGCAGCCGGGCAAGGCAGGCTCTGCTGACCGCATTTCTGGTCAGTGAACTTTTCACCCCAACTTCAGTCCTGACTTGTCTGAGGCCAAAAATCAAGGCAGGAAGCAATGTGCCACTTGAGAATGCATGCAGGGATATTTGAAAACAGAGGAACAACTTACAACACCTTAAACCTAGCAAAGTAAGTTGTAGAACCATGAAGACCAGTTTTTCTCTTTAACAAACCAGGAAGCTGGAAAGTAGGAGAGGATATGTGTGAAAAGACAGGCTGATTTCAACAGATTAGCACCCTGAGGGGAGACAGTAGAGTCGGTGTGGCCCTCACCAGCTTTTATTCAATACACAAAACACAAAGCACACTAAAATTTCTATCCCCAAATAACTGAATACTGCCTTTCTCATGAGGGAACCTTTATGGCGTCCTTAAGCCAATGGCTGAACCTTCAGAGAAAGTATTTAGCTATGCACTAAACCCAAACTTTCTCAGAATTAAACACTTCTGGGCTAAAGGACAGATGATACTCAACAAGACAGAGAGTGTTCTCCACGTTACGCATATGCCCACGATGAAAGATGAGGAGGCATGGCCTACTAGCTCAACTGCATGGTTCTGTCTCCCCGCCATCACCAAGGCCGCCATGAACAGACAACAGTATTGTAACGCCGAAGCATGGTGGCTTCAGTTGGGACCTGGAGTATCCTCCACAGGCCTTTGTATTAGAGGGCTGGTTACCAACCTGTGAAACCAAAGGGAGGTGGTGGAACCTTTAAAAGGTAAGGCCTATAAGGAAGAAGTTAGTCCACTGGAATGCTTGCCCTTGAAGGGGACTGGGACCCCCAGCCACCTACCCATCTTATCTTTCTTCCCTTCCCTGCTATCAAAGGGAGAAAAGACCTCCTCTGCCAGCCTCTTGCACATGACAAACGGTCCCCTCTCGCACCATGATACACTCTGCTGCTATGGGTCCAAAGTGGGGACCAAGTGTCCGTGAAGTGAGACCTCTGAGACTGGGAGCCTAGGCAAGTCTTTCCTCAGTATACACCGATGGCTGCAAGCGACAATGTCATGTAAACCATAGGACAGATTTTGTGCACGGAGCCAAAACAGCCTAGGTTTGCCATGGGCATCTGCCAGGCCTATAATTAACACTAAAAAAAAAAGCAGAATTGTTGACTATTTAAAACAGGGGCTGATGAGCCAGCTAAGCAGGAGAAGGAGCTTAATGCCAAGCCTGGTACGTTGAGTTTGATCCTGGGAATCCACATAGTGGAAGGAGAGCAGCAACTCCTTCAAGGAAATGTGTGTGCATGTACACACACCAGATACATTAACAAAGGCAATAACACATGGCGAGAAAGCATTAACTGTAACTAAAGCATACGAGGTGCCACAGAATCCAGGCCGACAGTGTAAAGGGGGCGTAGCAGCATTGGGTCCACCAGGTAGGAAGAGGGTAAGAAGAGGCCGCTGTTCATAGCAAGCAGAAACAGGCAGGTGACCATGGGCACGTTCACAGTATTTCCTAATCCAGTTGCCTGTCACTAGATGAGAGGGGAGCACACAGTACACCGTATGAGTTTCAAGACTTTGATGAAAAGCGTGAGAGGACAGCAAGCCTGGAAAGGCTCCTTCCACATGGCTTCTCACAATCATAATGCCCTTTCACAGATGAAGGAAGGGGCCTACACAGATGCTGAGCGAGGTCCTCGGGACGACATGGGGGCAGAGCTACCATCCATCCAAAGGCTATACGACTTCACAGTGCCTTTCAGTGAGATGACTGATTTCCCCCCAAAACAGACTCGATTGCAAACAAGCCAAGAAAAAGTACATGCCCATAATCCCAGCACTTGGGAGGTGGAAGGGGATCAGTTCAAGGTCAGCTCTGCTACGTAGCCAATTGGAGGCCAGCACCATCCACATGAGAGTATGCCTCAAAAATGGAACAAACAAAAACCATTAGAAAAGGGGGTGATGGAGACCATTCTTAGCAAGTACTCTTTTCCTTTAATGTAGCCAGACATAGTGGCCCAGACTCATAATTACCGTTCAAGAGACATCAGCAAAAGGATCTCAAGTTTGAGAGCAGCCTGGGCTATATAACTAATCGACCAACCAGTCAATCAATACAAACAAAATATAGATTAAAATGCAAAACAAAGACCTGGTACAGCTTCAGAAGAGTAAACTAATGACATTATCAGCATCCTGGTTTTGATCATTGCACAGAGGATTTGTTGCACGTGGATGTTCATACTTACAATCCCAGTATTTGGGAGTCTGAGGCAGGAGGATTGCTGCAAGTCCAAGGTTATTCTGTTCTCAAGCCAGCCTGGACTCCACAATGGAAACACCTCAAACAACTAAAAGAAGAGAAAGAGACAGGACAGCTTTGGGGAAAGCTGAGTGAGTGAGGAGAACGTTCCAGGAAAACTGGATAAAGTTTATACCCACTTAAAGCCTAAATTACTTTAAAAGTGGGAGGCCTTTTTTAATGATAGGAATGGCGTTTTAGGAAGGTTGTATGGTACCTTTTTCCTTTGGATAGGAGTGTGCATGGTGTACATATTTAAAAAAATAGTTCTCAGTTCCTTGCAGGGTCTAAATACCACAAGAAGTAAAATAATACTGGTTCCTTGCCATCCTCAGTCAATGTCAATAGACTTTCCCTAAGTACACAGTATCACAGAGAATCACACTGCATCTACTACAAAAAGCTACATGTTCAAATTTCCTTCCATATTTATAAATAAAACCAAAAAAATACATAGCTGCCAGTCATATCTAAATTCAACATGAGTTTAAAATGCATAGCTGACTTGGATGAATATTTCATAAGAAAACTCTCATATTCATCATGAAGTTATTGAGCTATTTTTTCAAGTATTGATCTAGGACAATTTTAAAACCACTAGCATTTGCTCAATGCCATATGCCATTAAATTTATTTATATCAAAACACTATACAAGGAAAAGTAATATATTTATTTTCTATATAAAGAAAGAAAGATTCTTAAGGACTAATTTGCCAAAATGACAATTCTGCCACACTTTGCCACTATGTTCAAAGCACCCACAGCCTTCCTTACCAGTTAGACGATAATGATAACATAGCCACTGTAATCATGTCTGCACATTTTTTTTTCTTTTCAGTATTCATTCCTGGCTCCTATTTAAAGCTAGAGTTTGTTACCAAAGCTGAAGAAAAATCTTAGCGGAATGAGAGAAATGCGAGCGGAATTCCAGGCAGCATTACAGGCGTGCTCAAGTGCGAAACAGGAGAGGAACATCTGCCAAGTTCATCTCGGCCCCGCCTGATACTATCTCACTGATCTGAGTCCAATCTCTCTCTCCCTCCCCCACTTCCTCTCTGCTCCAAATGCATGTAAAAATCAGGGAGCAGTAGCTGGAGAAACTCCTGGAAAGACACCGAAAACACCATAGAGCAAGAAAAGGGCTCTCTGCTAGCTTTATTTCAGGTGAGAGAAATTCTAAAACAAACCCTGACAGGATCATAAATAACAGGAAAAAAAATTATCCAAATAATGACTATAAGGTCAAACATTTGGGGGGAGAATAACCAAAAGAGCTAATTTTAAAACATCATTGAATCCATACTTATACACAGGACATTATAATTTAGTATGAATCCAATCTGACATTGGATGCACTTTCTAATTTAATGTTATATTTGAGGTCTTTAATTATGTTTGATTCAGCATCCAGCTTTGCTCCGCAGCACCAATTCCTATCTGTTCAACTTGGATGTTAACAAATCTACCTCCTACCACTTTAAGAACAGTGTCTGCACTCAGCATTATTTCTCAAGTCCACAGACTTCATTCACGACACTGACCTTGACTCCCCTCCACATCTGGAAACTTTTTAGTCTAGTGTGTGTAACTGGCCTTATTTTTGAAATGTACCAGGGCTCTCAATCAGCCCTGCTTTTACCAGTCAAATAGGATGGCCTGGGCATTCATCATCGGATGAGCATAGAAAGAGAATGTGATGTATATCTACAACGGAGTTTAATTCAGACAGAAAAATATGCTATTTGAAGGAAAACAATGGATGGAATTATAGATGATCATATTAAAGACACTAATCCAGGCACAGAAAGACAAACATTACATGCTTCTCTTATGTGAAATCTGAATTCCACACGCACGTGCGTGCGCGCGCGCGCGCACACACACACACACACACACACACACACATGCAAACCAGTACACGTGACATGGAACGAGAAAGGGGACTTATTTGGGGCAGAGAAGGAGAGGAGTAGGATGTGGGAGGAAGAAAAGGAAAGCTCTGGGGAGCTAAAGTAATGATGGTTACTGGATTTTTCTTTTGTATATCACCAAGGCTTTTTACACAACATCTGGTAAAGTCTGAAACAGAACTATCTTAGCATAACAGTAACGAGAACATGGTTTTCTAGAAGTCAGACACACAAGCGAGCCATTCTGTTTCC
Organism: Dicrostonyx torquatus; assembly: GCA_028555095.1. Taxonomy (NCBI): domain Eukaryota; kingdom Metazoa; phylum Chordata; class Mammalia; order Rodentia; family Cricetidae; genus Dicrostonyx; species Dicrostonyx torquatus. Next base: position 5,105,223 of record JAQHUG010000008.1, read on the forward strand.
ACCCCCTGACAAGAACACCTTAGCTGAAGCATGTATCTGAAGAACACTGTCCTTCCACAGCTCCAGCACCAAAGTGAAAATGGAGTCTATGAAGGCCGGACCTACAAGCTCTCCTAACATCTAAGGGAAAAAAGAAAGGAGACCGAAATAACTGTGTGAGGCATTGTGTTAAAGTGGGAGATGCCACAGGAAATATTTTAGGGCCCTCTCCAACAGCTTCACACCCTGGAGGAGGAGATAAAGTTAACAGACAATTAAAATTCAGTGCTAGGAGAGATGTCACAAGGATAAGCACAGGGCTTGACAGAAGCACAGCAGAGGGTGAATCAGGGCACTCAGGAAGTGACCTCCAAGACACACATGCTCTGTGTCCATTAGGGTGGCCATAACAGTGACGGACAGCAGCATGTGCTGGGAGGACAGAGAAAATGTTGAGTCCTCCGACACCATTGGTGGGAAAACAAACTGGTACCACCTTGGCTTTACATAGCTGGGGAGATAAGCCAATCAGCAAAGCACTTGCTTTGCAAGGATGAGGGCCTGAATTCAATCCACAAAACACACATAAAGGCTGGTTACAGTGGCACATGTGTATAATCCCAGGCCTGGGGAAGCAGGAACAAGCAGGCAGTTATGGCTCCTTAGCCAGCCAGTCATTTAGCCTAACCTCTGGGCCATGACCCTTTCGGCCTGTATCTACTATATATAACTAATATGATATATATATATATATATGAGATATATATATATATATATATATATGGCATTTAAAGTAATATGAGTGACAAATCTTTACAGCATAAAGGAGCATTATCCCACAGCACCCCACGGCCCACAAAGAAGAGAACAGAATCCTTCAAGGATCCTAACATCCACATGCACACAATGGCACATACACATCCACACATCCACACATACGTACACATCTACAACACGCATAAATACTGCATACATACATAAATAATTGTGATGACTTTACTTCAAAGAGAGAAAGAGGAAGGGGGTGGGAGGTGCCAAAGTGTGGCGAGATGGGACCTGAGATGGGGCGAGCTTGTCACTGATGACAAAGGCAGTGTAGGAGTTCTGGCCAGCGGCTGGAGCTGGAGGGAGAGGCCAGCTATCACTGCTGTTCTGGCTGGCTGAGGGGCCTGACAAGGAGGGGTCGACAGCCTGAGCTGAAAGCAGGAAGTTGAGAACAACCCCAGAGAAAAAAGGGAAAAGTAAGCCCACTTGGAAACTTCTCACATCCACCCTTTACAAAAATGTTTTCCATGCCAAACACTAGACAACAGTTTACTTGGGCACAAATTGAAAAGGGGTGTCTTAGAAGAGACCCCACCCCGATTCAGGCCCTTGGATCCTTGGATTCTTAAGAGATGAGCAAATCCAGACTCATTTCCTGTTGCTTTTTAAAGCAATGTTTGCATTTGTCAATGTTTTCCTATATTTATCAGCTCCTTCAGTCCTGCAGTGGGCGGCCCCTTAAGTTTGTTTTCCTTCTGTAATATAATATTGCAGGCACTGTAAACATTGTAAGTGGATATGAAGATACTTATTATAAAGATTAAAACAATATTAAAGAGAAACCGTTCCCCGCATTCATTGCAATGTATATTTCTCCCTCTCCTTTTGAATTTGTATTTCATAATGATTTTTATCAACGTTAAGAAACCAAAACTCTGCGCTGGGTATGGTGTAGTTCAGGGTGTAGATCGCCTGCTTAGCAAACAGGTAGGCCTGGGTCTGATCCACAGCACCATACATGCACACCCAAAATGAATCTAATCGGTGGATTGTATGTATCCATGCACACATGGGTTTCCACGCTTCCGAAACTAGTAATACACATTTAAGTAGACAGAAGAAGCTTTATCTTCAGCGGGCAATCCTGACAGCAAGTCTGAGGCTGAAGAAGTCAGAGCAGCCACGTCCCACAGTTAGAGCTCACTGAAGAGTGGAAGGGGCTCCCCTGGATAGCTCCACCTGTAAAGAAAAGCTGCCGTTTTATTATCGCCTGGAGTGGGGCGTGGGGGGGGGTCAGTGTCTCAAAATTACAACTGAGTCACAGTGGTGTCCCACATCCACACACTAACCTTCTGAAGCTTTGGATAGTGTTTTATGGATCAAAAGTCTAGAAGGAATTCATAATGTAATTGTTCTGATTATTTAAGTTGTAACCTTTAGTGTGTCTAACTATACATGCGTGTGTGTGTGTGTGTGTGTGTGTGTGTGTGTGTCTGTGTGTGTGTAGGACTTATCCAGCACTATCTATACTTTCAGGCAGGTGATCTTCGATGAGGCCTCCATGGGTGAGGAGCCAAGCGTATAACAAGACTTCAAAGTGTGATTTCCACACATTAGACATCAGCTAATATTTATAAGGCTTGTGTGGAAGAAATACCTTTCACAACTTCATTTATTTCTTATTCCAATGCCACACCTATAACCCCAGCAGTTAGAA
>JAQHUG010000008.1:5115875-5187812 GCA_028555095.1 Dicrostonyx torquatus
CACATGAACCGGATCAGCTTATAGGAGAGGCCAGAGACAAGGTACCCAAGGGAGTTGAGAAGGAAGGAACTTCCAGAGAAACCTAGGCCCTCTTGACTGAGGCAGCCCACCCTCACCCACCCACCATCAACCACCCTTACTCTGCAAAGTAAGGCTGGGTGTGATGTGAGAAACAGAAAGAGCTATGCCTTTCTCTCTATTAATGATTAAACTATATCCTTAAATTAACTCTTCACAAATACACATCTTCCATCGATTTCTAAAGATGTCTCCATTTCTCTCCCCAAACACACCCCTACACACAAAAAACAGCCCATCATTTTATTCTACTGCTAGGCCTCTGATTTATGTAATCCAAAGGCACAAAGCCTGTAGAGCAAAAATGGTTGGGTTATTTTGAAAGAATGCATCAAATATCAGCTGAAAATTGGTTCTAAATGGGGCCACTTAAGCCTCCGTGGGAAGGAATTGCAGGGACTGAGGATTACAAGCCAAAAAAGAAAATTGAGGACAAGAAAATGATGACTGATGGGTTTAGCACTATTATCTCTGAGAATACTAAGGACATTCAGGCTTCGGAGGGGAAAAAAATGACACATGTGACCTCGAGAACACATCCACACTGAGAAGTTGGCTTGGTGTGGCTTCCTGTAGGGGAGGAAGCGGGAACTGTGTTCTTCATGTCCAGAGAGGTGAGGAAGCGTCAAAGAGTAGTTACGATTGCCTTCGAGCATGTCGGGGAGCTGAGACCTACATCTCCCTAAAGGATAAACATTATGTAACTGTGATAAAACGTTCCATCTTTAGTAGCTGAGGTTAGAAACCCAGAAAAGAACCTAGAGGATTCTGTAACCTTGGGATGGAGACAGGACATTGAAAATGGCCCAGTCCATTTCAGCCTTTGCCTTCAGCCCCTGGCACATCACACTGAACAGTTAGCGCCGAGCCCCTAAGAAAACCCAAGGGAAACCTTTTAAAACCTGCTGCACACTGACTGAAAGTTTCTTAGACCCTGTAAATCTAACTGGTACAAACACTGGCTCTCCAGATTTGCTGAGAAATTCCTTAGACAAGTGGTTCTTAGGCAGTTCATCTCAGGATACCCTTACTAAATTTAAAGATTACTGAGAAGTCCACTGAGATATTGGTCACAAGATTTATATCAAGCAATATTAGTTTTTCTTAGAAATATCTAACACTTTTAATTCCTTTAAAAAATATAATGCATTGTGGGGCTGTAGAGATGGCCCAGTGGCTAAGAGCACTGGCTACTTTCCAGAGGACTACAGTTTGATTTTCAGCACCCTTAGGTCAGGGCACAGCCATCTGCAGCTCCAGTCCCCAGGGATTTAATGCCCTCTTCTGGTTCCCATAGGTATTTCATGCAAGTGGTACATAGAAATACATGCAGGAAAAACACCCATACATGCAGAACAAAAATTTACAATCTTTAAAAGTATCACCCACTACAAACAAAACTGATATTTTAGAATATTTTGCAAATGTAACAATAATCAGATTTTCTCAAAACACTTAGTAACAAGAATGGCATTGTTTTCTATTGGTGGAAAAAAATGTGTCTTCCTTAATAGAAAACAGCTTGACTTTCCTACTGGCTATTATTAATCTGGCACTATATATATTGCTCAGCAGAAGTGTATAAAAAAATCCATTCTCATGTGATACAAAGTTGCAAAATGAGAAATCGTGGGAAAAAGCACTTTCAGATATCTGAGGATATTCTCTGTTTGATACCATCCTAAAACTGCAACATTGGTGAGCTGGTGGTTTCTAAGGAATTGGAGTGCCCATCAACGAGCAGAGACTCCTCCTCTCTCTGACAGACATCTCCCTAGGTGCATCCATTCAGTCTTTGACCCACAAATAAAATGTTTGCTTACATCAGCGACATTCACAATCATTTACAAAATATGAAATCACTGAGTTATACAGTGGTTCCCGAAGCAAGGAGATGGACTAGGACAGACACACAGACACTACCTGTTCATCTGCATCTTCAAATGTCAGCTCGTAAGCCAGAGACCTTGCCATGCTCACTAGCAGGCCCCCAGTACCAACACATGAATTCCACTGCCTGGACCCTTTTGAAGAAGCTCAAGAACTATTAGAATGACTTTTGCTTGTACACGAATCACACTAACTACTCCACTGGCAGCCATAATAAATGTGTGCCACACTGAAGGGAAAAAAAAGGAATATAAAACCTCTGATGGCGTTCTAACAGGAGGAAAAAAGAAATAGATGAACTGACTGTATGTAAAAATCAGCTTTAATTGAAGCCATATAAGTCACAACCATAGTTATCGTGGAAACCTAATGCCTTTTAGAAGTTCCAGTTTCAAAATCAAAGTCTATTTTTAATTCACTGAAACGCAGAAAGCAGTACAGGAGGACAAATTGTTGCTCTCACCAGGCTGTGATTGTAACAGAACCTGAAATGTAATTTGAGAAGAAATAAGCGAGTTTTCTCCAAATGCGCTAAAGATTAAAACTCTGACAACATTGGCAAGGACCCATACTCAATAGATTCACTACTATCGACAATTTATGTGTGCACAAGAGAAAGAGAGGAGTCACTGGAACTCAGCAGAACAGGCCGAGGGGGGGCTCACCCACCTTTATCACCGCTGCAGAAGTGTGGCCTCCTGCTCTTCTTGTGACCATGGCACAGAAGTCAAGGCTGGCTTTCACAAGTGGCCTGATGTTTCAAAAATTCTGGTCCTATGCACTGTACTCTATGATTTTTTCCCCCAGCACTGTTTGGAGAGTGTTTGCCTCCTTGATGAGCTGAAGTTACGGTGTGATAGAATCGATTATCTGTTCAGAATGGCTCACGCTGTGGGACTATAAAAAATTGCAGGTGGCCTTGGTTACAAGGGAGCTATCTGTCATCCTGAACTATTGACATATTTTTATGTAGTATAGTCCCAAATCGCTCACTAAGTTTAGTTATTCATCCATGAAATCTAAAACTCAGAGTCTACCTAAGGGAAAAGGGGGGATTTAGACTAAAAGTTGAGTCTCTGGTCCCCTATCAACATCACATTTCAAAGCTAGATGGACGGGAAAAGCTAAACTCCCTTAAGCCTCACCATCCTAGAAAACGGCTGGTGTCCACCTTCATTCAACAGATAACTGTGGGAGCTATAAATCTCAGGGATTGAGGAAAGCTACTTAAGCTCATTCATAGCTTTAATTTATGATTGGCCAAGAACTAATAAATACTATAGTAAATATTTATTTTTCTTCAACAGTGTGCTTGTCACCAAGTTGCAGATAGAATCAATCCCATCCTGGTCTCTGGAGCTTAAAGAAAATTAAGTGCATGCTAACACTGCTGAATTAGAAGAGACAGTCAAATGACACACAATGACTGGAGTACAAATCACCCTCCAAAAACAGATAAAAATGCCACCCTGGGGTCTGTGACTTCCCCACCACACAATGAGTCTCCGAGGAGGGCTGCCTACTGGCTAATGACCACACGGTCATAACTTTTAAGTGCATCATGTTAGATTCTAGATGAGGCAGCAAATTGTTTTTATTGTCTTTTCTTTCCTAGTGTGAAACTTCTCAATCTACAACTGAATTAATGGATCCTGCTACCCCATGTTTCTTCCACAGCTCCACTTCTAAGTTGCAGTCTGGCCTTTTCTGGTCTGCTTTACCAAACCAGTAGTCATTCCCAAGGATGCCCTAATACCCCACCCAACAAAGTAGGTGAGTCCCACCATGAATGGAACCCCCCCACACGCACACACTGTACAGTGTTTGGGAGTATTTTAGACTTCATCAGAACCTTTATTAAGCAGAAGCCTTATCAATCAAATACTTGGGCAGAAAGCACTAAAATCAATTGCCAAAAGGAATGAAAACTTCTCATGGGAAAGAGAAAAACTGTCAATATTGTGACATGTTTTGTTGATATTTTCTTCCATTGTTATCATCTCAAAATATATAGCTGCACAGTTGACCATTATCCTGAGGCTAAAATATACTAAAAATATGTACTGTGGAATATGTGAATGTGTGTGTGTGTGTGTGTGTGTGTGTGTGTACATGCATTCATCTTTATGGAGGCTAAAGGGCAGCATAGGCTGTCCTTCTTCAGGTACTATCAACCTTGGTTTTTTTGAGAGAGGATCTCTCTCCGGCCTGAAACTTGCCAAGATGGGCTAGACTGGCCAGCCCATGAACCCTGGGGATCCTCCTGTCCCTGACATGCATCACAACAGCCAGTTCTTTTCATGCCCAGGAATTGCAATCAGTCCTAGGGGGGCAGCACTGTGGAGGATGCAGAGGGTGGAAGACAGGGAATGGTTGGAGGCGACCCTCGTAGGACACAGTCCCTAAACCCAGTCACTGGAAGAGGACTGCCAAGAAGAGAAACTGTAGGGAGAGTTGAGATTTCAGAGCGGAAAGGGTCAGGACTTGACTGTGAAGACATGAGAAGTGAAGGAAGACACAGCCAGCCAGGAACAGATGTGCTAACTGCTCCTTCCTGACTCAATAGATGAGCATCTCCTGCTCTTAGCCAGGCCTCCCTGCACCCACCCCACATTCTAGTCTATTTCAGCTTCCTGGCAAATGCTGGCTTACAGCTGTGGTTCCTTCTTTCTCTCCTTTAGCCTTCACTCCCCTTCATACTTTACTTTCTTAACTGAAAAGTTGTTTTTTGGTTTGTTTGTTTTTTTGACATACATACTAAGTATGACATTGATCTTTCAGGACACAGACTTTGATTTCCTTAGTTTTCTGTTGCTCCTGTCCAGTACATCTGTTGAGCACTGCATACTGAATATGAGTGAATGAAATGGTAACTCATGGGAGCTGTGTGAAATGTGAGTGACTGCAGTCCAAAGTGACAGAATGAGAGACAGCTGGCATGGGTTGTTATGATCAAGTGATTTTCTTCCCCTTTCTCTTGAAGTCTACCCAGGGAGATGGCTCTGTCCTCTCCCACATGGGGAGACAGCTCCATCCTCTCCTACAGGGAAGACGGCTCAGTCTTCTCCTACATGGGGAGACGGCTCAATCTTCTCCAGATTGGGAGACAGCTCCATCCTCTCCTACGGGGAAGACAGCTCAGTCTTCTACATGGGGAGACGGCTCAATCTTCTCCAGATGGGGAGACAGCTCCATCCTCTCCTACGGGGAAGACAGCTCATTCTTCTCCTACATGGGGAGACGGCTCAATCTTCTCCAGATGGGGAGACAGCTCCATCCTCTCCCATACAGGGAGACAGCTCCATCTTCTCCTACAGGGGGAGATGACTGTCTTCTCTCAGATGGGGAGACAGTTCCACCGTCTCCCACACGGGGAGACGGCTCAGACAGCAAAGTGATTGTCATGTAGGTTCAAGGCGTCCTTCTGCATGTGTTTCTGGAAACAGTACTGTTCTGGTCCAGTTACTTCAAGTTCAAATCTAAAGCCCAGGCGTGGCCTCAGTGCTGGCACCTTGACGGCCAGCATTGCTCCCGGTCGGCTTGATGACTCGCCACTTCGCTCCATTAAGGACAAGGCTTTATTTCCCGACCAACGGACACGACTATAAAACAGGGACCATGAGAGGAACTATCTCGCAGGACAAAAAAAAAAAACTCGGTAAGGATGTAAGCACATGCACGGTGTAGTGTTGGCACTGGGTCAGCCATCCACATAGACAAGAGGGACAGAAGGAAGAGGGTGTGCTGGCTACTTCTACGTTTAGGCTGTTTCTCAAGACTGCTCGGCCTTCTCTCTGCCTCGCCTTAAAGCACACTGTGATGCTGGCCTGTAGGTATGACACAGCTTTTGCCCTCTCAGTTTCTCTGCAGCTGAGATTACAGGCAGGTACTTCAAACAAGACTGGGCCCACTAAGGTCTATCATGGAGGTAGGGAAGGCCTCCATGAGGCCTCTACCCTCTCAAATGCAGGCAGGTAACTGTTGCTGGGGAAGAGGGCCAAGAGACCCCACCTCTCCTCAAGGATGTAGAGGCAATTAAGGCCCCGTCCCTCTTGCTAGGGATATATAAGAAGCTAATGAGAGCTGAAGAAGAGAGATTTTCTTCCGCAGTGTGCTGCCCTTGAGTTGCCCATACAGTACCTGAAGTAACCTCTCATCCAAGCTCCTGTAAAGCCAAGTAAGCTCATTGGTTCTTCAAGGTAGACTCGGATGGAATAATCTCTTTGCTTCCTTGTTGGTGCCCTGTCTGGAGTGAGGAGGTGTTTGTTTGTGCATCTCTAGAAAGCATCTAATCATGTTGAGATCGCCTTTAACTCCCTCACTGCTCATGCTCTTATTTCTTATTGACCTGGAAAAACAATTAGTTCTTTTTCTAATCTAGAAAGTGAGTCACCTTCCCTTGGTGTGACCCAAATTGACCGTCTTCTTCCTTATTCTATAATTAGCTGGTCACCAAAGCCCCTTTCACAAATCGGACTTTTCAGATTGCTCTCAATTTCTCCCTCTTCCTCATAGGTGTTTCCACGAGTATTCAGCTCCCTTTCTAGAGATAAATTAATACAGACACAATGTACTCACTAAATAAAGCTGCAGAGAAGTCACTTGCAGGATTTCATTGAAATGTTTGACATCAGCTGTCTCTTGTAAAGCTTAAATACAATTACATACATAAAAAATGTAAGCTGTGTCTCAAGTGCAAATACATGGCATGGTTGAGGTGCTTCTATTATAACTCTACAAAAGATTTCCAAGAGCTCCATTAGGAATTTCTAACAAACTAGGTGCCCACCAGGATAAGCGACAGTGCGACACTTCAGACTATTAGAATACGGCATGAAGAACCGGAGCGCGTCAGACGGGGCTGAACTTTCAAGTCCTTCAACTTCTGTTCCTATCAAACGGATGAGATTAGATGAGACCAGCCTTCCCACAAGAGACTAAAACGATCAAGACAGAAAACAATTGTTTAAAATAGCCCCTGCTTGCAGGCACCGGAGGACTGTCAGGCTCCTTGACTTTAAGGTCAGGACTTGGGAGAGCTGACCTTCGACCTGTTTTTAACCCATTTGATGATTCCACCGCAGACAGCGGAAAAACTCAGGAACTGAATAGAGCTTGTTCCAGTCTCACAGAGCAAAGTTCCAGTCTATACAGGCAAAAACTAAGAGTTCATGGCCTTCTAAGGGCAAGAGGCCCTGGTAACAACCCAGATTTTCAGCTGGATCCCAAGGGCCCAAGCTAGAAACTCACCAGGGTTCAGAAAGATTGAAGGGCAACTTGGGGACAGTTTAACCCCTGCCTGGATCAAAGTAACCCTCTCCAGAGGAAAGGAACATCAGCCACAGCTAAATATTATCTCTGTGTTTTTAGTAAATAATTCCCAGTAGTCATGAGAATTAACTATGCTTACAAAAATAAGAGCAAGCCAAAAATCTAGAGAAAAGTCAGAAACAGGCCCATAGGGAATTGAGACATAGTAGTTAATAAAGGGGAACTTTAGAGTCACTGTGACTAAAATGTTTTGTAGTCAAACAATAAACTAGAAATAATGTAGTATAAGAGGGTCAGAGACATATTCTGTGATTTGAAGTATAACCAGTGGTAGGAGCATACTCCAAAGATGAGGATCACTGAATACCATGGACAGATGAGATGAAAGGGAACCAGATGATATTGTAGAAGAAAATACCCAGATTAAAGCATGGAAAGAAAATGGAGAACAAAATGACTGATGGAGCATTGCTTCCCTTCATTATTACTTGTGGTGTGTGTGTGTGTGTGTGTGTGTGTGTGTGTGGAGAGAGAGAGAGAGAGAGAGAGAGAGAGAGAGAGAGAGAGAGAGAGAGAGAACATGCACACACCACAGGGCATGTGTGGAGGTTAGAGAGTAACTTGCTGGAGTCAGTTTTCTCCTTCCATTATTTGGGCCCCAGAGATTGAACTCAGGTTCTTAGGCTTAGCAGCCAGGGCCTTTAGCAGCTGAGCAATCTCATCAGGCCTGAAACACAGCTTCAATCACGAGGGAAAGGAATCCCAGAGCAGAGAATGGAATTAAAGCGATCTCTCAGGAGATCATGGTGGATAGTTTCCCAAAAACCCATGGAGAAAATTGAGCCAGATTCAAAAGGGCTAAACATTTTGAGAAAGGTAACAAACCAGGAAATTTACACCTAGAATATCACAACAAAACTGTTGGAAATCTAAGGTTAAGTAAAACTGGAAAACTGAAAAAAAATGAACCCGGTATGGTGGCACAAGCCTTTAATCCCAGCGTTTAGAAGGCAGAGACAGGCAGATCTCTGAGTTCAAGGCCAGCCTGGAGAGCTAATCAAATTCCAGGACAAGAGCTACACAGAGAAACCTTGTTTTAGGATGGGAGGGAGAGGATGTGGGAAATGAAAATCAAAATATTCAAGGTACCTACGTAGGAGTATTTGTGGAAAAAAAAACATTTCCAAATAATAGTAAGACCAACATATTCTCCAAGGACACATAGCAGCCAGGATAGTTATTATTAGAAATGGCCCTTTAAAAGAGCTAAAAAAAAAAAAAGGATGTCCAAAAGTATTCTTTAAAACTAAAAGGCAAATTAAAGACTTTAAATATAATCAGAAAGCCCTTACTATCAAAATATCTAAGAATTTGTGAATGGGGAGATGTAATAAGCTGAGATGAATGCTTGTTGTACAGAAAGAGACAGTCTACAGGAAAACACTGTAGATATGAATCTTAGAAAGGGTTAATACCCAGATAAAGGAACTCAAAAATCTAGGCCAGAGGGAGTTTCAGTGGGTAAAATCCCGTGCCACCAAGTGCCACCAAGCCTGAAGACCTGAGACCAAGTTCCAGCATCCTCGGGGTAGAAGGGGAGAACCTATTTCCGCAGCTTGTCTTCTGACTGTTACATGCACACCATGTCACGGGCACCACGGTACACACACCATCCACTCATATAAGCATACAGACATACACACATACCAACACACCAATAATAATTAGCATTAAAATTTTAAGTTTGTCTTTCTTCAAAACCCATTTTATGTTCCTTTAAGAAACATTTAAGTAATTATACATTATGTGCTAAAGTTTTCCTATGACATCCCAAGGACTATGTTACATCTAGGACCAGAAGGTGATCTTAACCAACATCTTTAAATAATACTTGCATCTGGTTATCTTCTGTGTGGCACACACTTGAGCTCTGCCCTCTTTTAGCACAAAAAGTTCACTGAGTGCCCAGGATTGCCGTTTATTTATTTGGACATCGTTAAACCTCATCAGAACACCACAATAACTAGGTCCCATCATTAACTTATGCCATGTAGCTTAAGGGTCCACACATTAAAGACTTTGCATAAATATTCATAGAATTAAACTTTTGCAGGAGGGAACAATGATCTCAAATCACATGACATACTTTGATAAAAAGAAACAGAAAATCTTCTAAGTTCCAGAAGCAAAATCCATGAGTATTAGGTTGGAGAGGTCTAGTGTATTATGAAATAATTTATCTAATAAGATCTTGAGACAGTTAAAATGTGTTATTTAGATTTAATCTCACCCTTGATGGTCAGAACAGACTGGGCACATGAGAGGCCATCTATCTACCCATAGACATTATACCATTGCCTGTTCTGTTTAGAAATAGTCCAAGTATCTTCTCGTTACATCCCCGAGAGCCTCGTTTCCAGCCAAAGCTATACAGCTCTGAACGGAAAATCTCTTGGTCCTTCAGCATCCGAAGCTCAGACTAGAGGCAAAGCTGTCTCTCCTTTCAATCCAAGCATGGAGACAGTGATCCTCTTATCCACAGGTCTACCACTTGCTTCCAAACTAGTTTCAGATTTTCTCTGTTCTTAAACGTTAAACCGTGTCCTCTAGTTTCTTGACTTAACAGCAAGGGGATATCAGTTCAAAGTCACATTACATCTCAAAATCCAGTTTAGCAAATTACCCGCCCTCCCCTCCCCCCTTCTCTCTGTGTACCTGGATTCAGGGCTGTGTGTCCATATGTGCACATCCCCGCGGATGTCGGAGGTCAGCACCGAGTGCCGTTGTTTATTACTCTCAACCTTAGGCTCCAAGTCAGGATCTTCCAGTAAACTGGAGGCTCACTGATTTAGAGGGACTGAACAGCGAGGTTCATGGAGCCTGTCTCTGCCGCCCAGCACTGGGATTCTAGGCGTACATCACCATAGTCGGCTTCTTCTTTCTTCGTGTAGGTGATAAAGATCCAACTCAGGTCTCATCCTTGCTTAGCAAGGACTTGATTGGCTGAGCCATCTCCCTCAGTTCAGAAATGATTTTCTTCAACTCTCTCAAAGCCTCCATTAATTTCACAGCCCATTATCCTTTCTTAAGCAAAATTGAACAGGTTGGGTTTTTTTTTCCTTAACTAGGGAGATTTCCTCTTTTACTAAACACTTGATCCCAGACAGTGCAAGTTGTCATCCCTTGGCAACTAAGCCAGCTTGCACTAACATCTTCACACAGTAAATCAGGAAAGTTAGGCTCAGAATTTAACTCATGTTGACTAGGACGCCCAGCTCAGAAGTGACAGAGCAGGCCATCAGCCCCAAGTTCTCCCGGGCCATGCTCTAGAATGGTTTGAGTCTTCCACTCCTCTGCAATTTTGAACTAATGAAAGCTGAGCTCAGCCTCCTGGCTGCAGGCCAGTGGGAACTCTTAAAAAAAAAAAAAACCAGCTCTGCTGAGGACAGAGGCAGGAGGTCTTGTCCCACTGCAGTCTACAAACTGGGCCCACCCCACCTGCACACTCCAGTTCTCATCACCTGGCCCAGAGGCAGAGCAAGGGGGAAGCATTTAGGAGATACAATGTGTGAGAGCCCTTGGCTTTGCTCTCCAGACAGCCTGAAACTTGTACCGTTCCACACAGAATCTGCTGTCTCAATCTCTTCTGTTTTCAAAGCCGTGCACATAAGAATGTTCATGGGCCAAACTGTATAAACCACGACTTCTGAGATCTACATCACGCTAACCTTATGAGAATTCCCGCTGCTATAGAGTCATGTGCGGTATATTTTCTCTATTACCATAGTGTGTGCCTATCATGTGTACATGTCCCTTTCTGTGTATAAACAAACACACGTAGGTACATGTGAAGGCAAGGGGTCAACGTTGAGACTTCCTCAACCACTCTATTTATGTGTTTTGGAGACAAGGTTTCTCACTGAGCTTAGAGCTCATGGATTCTGTAAGACTAGGTAGCAAGGGAACTTCAGGGACCCTCCTGTTTCTACCAGTCAGGTACTAGGATTGGGTCTGTGTAACTGTGCCCAACATGTTACAGGGATGGTGGAAAGCCAAAACTGCTCCTTGTGCTTACACAGCAGACATTTAAATCACCCAACATACAGGCCACAGTTTTTATTGCATTCCTTTATTTGTGTATGTAAGTACGTGCTTTTGCACACATGTTCCATGGTGTATGTGGAGGTCAAAGGACGATTTGTGGGAGTCAGTTCTCTCCTTTCATGTGGATCCCAGGAAGCAAACACAAGACGTCTGTCTTAGTGGCAACCAACGCCTGTACATGCTCAGCCATTTCACTGGCCAAAACCACAATTGTAAAAGAGTATATCTAAGACATAAAGCCTGTGCCAAATAATTTTGATAATACTTCATTATCATGTATCAGCTTATATTATCTGATAATGATAATTTAGTAATTAAGACATAGACCTTTGATCTTTCTCTTAATATAAAAATATTAAATTAGCTAATATATAAACAGAGACTTAGATCTTCAAAGTATCTTCAGTGAGTTAATCTTCGTCTTTCCATAAACCAGATACCTCAAGATTCAGCATGCCTAGCACACTAGTTATTTTTACTATGCTGTGACACAGCAATGTTAGGGAGGAAAGATTTATTTGGGGCTCACAGTTTCACAGTGCAAGTACATCACAGAGAAAGGGAATGGCATACAGCCCACCCTGTGGCACTGGGAATGGGTTGCAGTGGCTGTTCACACCATGGCACACAGCCCACCCTGTGGCAGTGGGGATGGGATGTCATGACTGTTCACACCATGGTACGCAGCCCACCCTGTGGCAGTGGGGATGGGATGTCATGACTGTTAACATCATGGCACACAGCCCACCCTGTGGCAGTGGAGATGGGATGTCATGACTGTTCACACCATGGTACACAGCCCACTCTGTGGCAGTGGGATTGGTTGCAGTGGCCATTCATGTAACAGCACACCATGGGATGTCATGACTGTTAACATCATGGCACACAGCCCACCCTGTGGCAGTGGAGATGGGATGTCATGACTGTTCACACCATGGTACACAGCCCACTCTGTGGCAGTGGGATTGGTTGCAGTGGCCATTCATGTAACAGCACACCAAAAAGAGGAGCAGATAGTATTGGAACAGGGGCAGAGACAGCCTTCAAAAGTCCACCCCCAATGATTTACCAATGCCAAGTAGGCCCCACCATCTAAGTGTCCCTCAGTCTCCAGAAATCAGTGCAATTAGCTGGGAAACAGGCATCCAAGGTATGAACCTCTTGGGAATACTTGAGATTCAAAGCACAAAACCCAGGCACTAGGCAGCCTCTGGTACTGTTTTCACAACTGCGATGCCCCTCATCCAAGGTATTGAACAAATGTTATTTAGAGGAGAAAAAAAAAGTTGGACAAAGAGAGGCAGGATCTGGCTATTGAAAAGCTATATTATGCAAATAAGCATGCAAATGGGGGATTGCATAGCTGTGATAACTGCTGTAAGGAGAAGCACCTGGTGAGTGGACAGGTGTGAAACAGTGGATATGACCTTGAGCCTGAGGAGTTGGGTTCCCCCGACAGAGGAACCAGGTAAACACAGGAGGTGTTTCCCAGGCAGGTGGATGATAAGGAAAGAAGGGCGAGAGAGGATATTGGAGAACAAACAAGGCCAATGATGAACAACCTAGGAGCTGGCTCGGTGAGCACGGTGCTCATTCATAAGGGTGAGAACCTGTGTTCTGATTCCCAGGACCCACAGCAAGTGGGCCACGGCACTGTGAGCCTGTCCTCACCATGCTCCTGTGGTGACATGGGGGACAGAGGTAGACAAATCCCTGAAGTGTAGGGTCCAGCTACTGTGACCTACGCAGCAGCGGGGAAAACAGAACAGCACCTGCCTCAAACAAGATGGAAGGTGACGACCAGCAGCAGAGACTGTCCTCTAATTCCCACACCCACTGTAACACACATGTGCCTCCCCCCGACACACACACACACACACACACACACACACACAGAAAATTTCAAAAGGATGTGCAAAAGCCCTGGGGTACTAGGAGGTTAATGAGAAAGCCCAAAAGAAGCTCACATCTCTGTTTAGAGAATCCCTCTCTCCTCACATATTTCTCAAATGTGACATCCTCTGTGGAACTGCTGTCCCCTCCCCAAGTGCACTGTCACTTGATATCTCTCATACCATTGTGACATTTCTTCTCCATGTCTGTTAGCGCTTAGCTCACTGGAAGGCAATTATCTGTGTGTATACATCTGTCTCCCTCGCCAGCCGGAGAGCCAACCCATGGAGAGCAGGACGGACATAGCTTTATCTTCCTGACTCTTGGCATGCAGCACCAAGTGTGGGTAAGACACACCCTGCTTGTGAATGAATCTGGATAATCCAACCTTGCCACCCACCCCACCCCCGCCCCCGTGCACCCAGGCTTAAGTATTACGCCTTGAAAAAGTACTTACCCACTGTGAGAGTGGCCTGCACTTTTCGGGGGAAGACTCGGCTGTGCAGTACTAATGTTTTTAGAAAGCCCTTTCTCTGGCTGCCCTTAATGAATCATAAGGTGTCATTTACTGCAACCTTGGGACCAGCTGCACAGACGTTGCAAACACAATGTAATTCGTTTTATAAATATCACACAATTATCTAATTTTTTAAAAGGCTCTGACTGCTTTGAAAGGTGTTATTTTGGAAACAAGTCCTGGCCCATCCTAGGGAAATTCCCAAGTCAGTATTGTAATTGCTAAGTATATCCACAGAAGCCCCTGCGAGGCTGGACAGGAAGTAGAAATCCCTGCGCTATTGTGAACTTTCTGAGTGCAGCCAGCCCAGCAAAAGAGGGGTCACACGCAGCCCTGTCCTCCGCGGTTACCTGTCATGTCTGTACTCCAGGTGATGATTCCAGAACTCTGCACAGCCCAAGTTCAGTTCCCCTCCCTGGCGACAGCAGCCCCTCCCCTGTAACTCTTAAGGCCCTTGCCAGCTTGTGGGTGTCCACAGTGGCAAGAAGGATCGGGAAGAGGGACATTGTCTGTCTATTGGCCATTTTTGCTGAGACCTCCAAATAGAAACAGCGGCCTGTGTTGGTTTTTCCTTACAGGGTGCCAGCAACCCCAGTGCTGACTCCCCTCTCACTCCCAAAGTAAACACCCCCCCTTCTGGGGCAGGAGAAACAATGCAATCAAGATGAGGGTATCCTGGAGCAGTGCAACCCTCTAGCTCTCTGGCTACTTGATACAGGGCTGTTAGGCAGGGCCCTGCCCATCCCACGTCTATCTTTACCTGCCATCTTTAGAGGATTAGGGGAGGAGGGAGGGCTGGCAGCGGTTGGTAGTAATTTAACCCAGGCCTCCTGGAGCTGTTTATGAACAGATGTGAGCTAACATTCCCATACAGGCAGGCAGAGAGTCCTGGAATCCCAGGCAAAGGCAGTGTCCCTGAAAAGTGTGCTGAGCCCCACTTCCTCCTTTGCCTATCTCAGCTGTAGAGGGGCAGGATGTGGGCTGCCTGGGAAAAGAGCCATCCATAGTCCAGTCCTGAGGCCGCCCTTTGATCTGGTGAGTGTGTGGTGTGTGTGTGTGTGTGTGTGTGTGTGTGTGTGTGAGAGAGAGAGAGAGAGAGAGAGAGAGAGAGAGAGAGAGAGAGAGAATCTGGCACACATGAGAGTTGGTACTTCATTACAGACTTCCTGTCTTTATCTCTATTAATTATAAAATCCCTTGGGAAGAAAGACAGGGTGCTATGAAATGCCACAGGAAGGGGTAGACAGCATCAAGGAAGGCAGGGCCCGGACCAGAGAAAGCCTGAGAAAGGCGGGTGGGGGTGGGATGAACATCTACTCTGTGAGGTACAAACATTGCTGGCTGCGTACATTTGAGCTTCACAGCCTAGGTTCCTGCATTGACCTTGCCTTTAGGATGGAAGCTGCTTGGTGTTTCTCCCTGCAACAGGTCAGAGTTTAGGGGAGAATCTGGAAGTGGGTGAGGTCAGTCCGCAATGGCAGAGACTCCCTAGTCACCATTGTCTGGGCTGCAACCCACAGACCATCGGCACAGGCTTCAAACACCCCTCCTAAGGAGAAGGACACTGCTAGTGTTGGAGTCTGTTACTATTGCTATTATAAATAAAATAAAATAAAAATACCTTAGATTTGGTACTTTCTAAAGAAAGTGATTCCTTACAGTTCTGGAGGCAAGTCCAAGATCAAAGAGCCATGGAATGGATGCCAGCTGAGCTCACATTCCGCAGATGGAGCCTTCAACTTCATCCTCACAAGAGCTCGTTTCTGCAGGACCAGGCACTCAGCAACACAGAAGTGCTTCAGCAGCAATGTGGGGTGCTTGCGTGTGCATCTAGCCCACAGACACAGCTCGGCAAAGGGGAACGGAGACTCCTGCCAGGTGTATCTCTACCAACCCCTGTTCTCTACAGGGCAGGCATCAGAAACATTACACATTGACAACGCCCCTTTCTCAGGCCAGAGGCTGGAAAGAGAACTCAGCTGGTAAAACGCTTTGCTATGCAAGCAGGAAAAACCAAGTTTGATCTCTAGCACCCATAGGGGACAGAAAAGCCAGGCACTATGGATGTTCGAATCCCAGGACTGGGGAGGTGGGGGTCACAGGCTCCACTGGGTCTGCTGCCCAGACAGCCTAGAGGAATCAACGAGCTCCAGCATCTGTGAGAGGATCTGTCTCAAAAAAAAAAAAAAAATCCAGATCAGTTGAGGAAGACATTCGATGATAACCTTTGGTACAAACAGACACACACACGCATGCATATGCACACAACAGACACACACACATGCCCACACACAGAAAGACACACACACACACACACACACACAAAAGGGGAAACAAAACTATCAATTTCTAAAAGAAACTACATACTTTATGATCTAACATATCAAAATCTAGAGTAGGACCTACTGTAATCCCACTACTGAGAGAATGAGGCAGGAGGATTGCCATGAGTTCATTGCTAGTCGAGGTTTTATAGCTGAGACTGTGCCGTTTAAAACTAAAATGTTGGGTTGTGGGGACGGAGAGAAAGAGAAGAGGGCTTTTAACTGTATAAATTTCTATGAAAGTGAGATAGGGAAGAAGTGTTTGGGGCTTTGTGAGCCAGTCTGAGTACTGATGACTCAGCCGTGTCCTGTATCCCATACATAGCTAAACACATAAATAGAGGAACCTATCTACGTTTGACGAAACTGACCCTAGACATACTGGTTGAATCCATCAGCATTACCAGGAATGTTGAATGTGGAGGACTCACCGGCAGTCATCCTATCTGAACTACACTTTTGTGTGCCAGCACCAAAGCTGAGCAAAAACCAACATAGCTGCCCCAGGGCTGGGATTCAGTAAAGGAACACACAGAACAATGGTTTTCTGTGTTTAAGGCCATCTCAGCAGAGTTGGAAGATTTTCCAACATCTGTGGAAATGCATGCTTTCCCGTGTCTCAGGAAACTGCACGCATATGTGAGCAGGCAAAGAGCTTGAAGAAACCCAGTGGTGGAAACCAAGGAAAACTAACTAGCCTGGGGAAAATCCAAGCAATGATTCTAATCTTATAAACAGCTAAGCTGCTCGGCTGCTTCAGCCATAGTCATGTATTTGCAGGAGCACCAAATTGTGTCACAGAGATAAAAATATTTAGCCAGGGCTAGAGAGAAGGTTAAGAGTGCTTGCTGCCGTTACAGAGAACCTGAGTTCAGTGCCCAGCACCAATGTCAGACAGCTTATAATTCCCTATAACACTAGCCCTAGGAGCTCCAACACTCTCTTCCAGGCTCCACTGGCACCTGTACACACAAGATACACACACACACACACACACACACACACACTAATCAAAATAAATGTTAAAAATATAAAACCATGTAACCACCAAAGGACATATCCAAAATAAAATGGGCACTGAACAAAATTTTGTGGATCATCTAGAAAACCTCTTTAATTTGCAGGGAAGGAAAAATACTTGTCAGCTGTCACAGAACTAGGGCATAAAAGAGCACAGGGCAACAAGACTATACAAGACTAGGTCCATGGAGAGGGGCAAGGGTGCATTTCCAGCCTCAACTTCATGTCCGGTGATTGTGTGGCTGTGGATGAGTCTCTGATTTGGTTTGAGCATTTATATATCTGCTCATAGACCAGCTACTCACTTCCAGCTTTAACCTCATGCCCTGCCTTGTCTCAGAAAACCCGGAAGTGTCTGTGGAATAGAAGAATGCAGGATTAATGAATCATGGGCACATGGGGAAATTTTGTGGGAAAATCCACCCTTTATTTAGGATGAATATTTTATGTATAACTAACTACTGAATTGTATATTTAGTTCTTCAGAAGCTACAAGCAACCGTTGAACAAAGTGAGTGGCCTAAAGAAGGGGAATTATTACCCTAGGCAGCTAACTCCATGCTCAGAAATTATTCATGCATGATGAGAACCCATCTGGGACATCTTTATCCTCGAAGACTGCTCACAGAGAACTCAGGCTAAGTGTACTAATATCTCGGCCTGGAATTTCCCAGGACCTGGGCAACGGAAGTCTGATGGCTCAGAGGGCTTGTGGCTTCTTCCACATCGTCTCCACCCACTCACCTATCACCTTGTAATTTGGCAGTGTGCAATGCAATGTCTCAGCAACACAAGGTAGGGAGCAAGCCTTGACTATTTCTGCCCGTCGCCTTGTTTTCCCCTTTGAGCACAGGGCCGGACAGGTGCATTCAGGAGACATGGATGTGTACAGAGGTCCCTATCTAACCATGACGACATCTGAAGTGCCTCTCAAACGCTACCCAGGCCGAAGGTCAAATGGGAACAGCCTGCCTCCCTCTCACAGGTGCTGGCCCTTCAAAAGGAATGCAGACTTTGAGCTCCATGGATGTTTTCAAAATACTGCTTTCTCTTTGAACGAGCATGGAATGTGTAACTTTACCCACAGACTGTGCAACTTTCCAACCATCCGGCTTCTATGATGTAACTCATTTCAACTGTTTTTAAAAATGCCCTTAAAGAATCCCACGATAAAGACCCAGAAAATAAGCTGTCTTCATCTTTCGCTTAGAAAAGTCATAGATAATTATGTCCATATGTGTGTGACCATGCATAGAGATTTTTAGTTTTTCAAGAATGACAGCCTTCATTAAAAGGGTCAAGTTATTCAAGAGCCCTTTCTCTTCCTCCTTTCTGAGATTCCAGAAGCTGACCCTTATGAGACCAGATGCAAGGAAGAGTAGAAGGTTCCAAGTCTCAGTCACTTAATCCTTGAAATAAAAACACTGTTTGGTTAAGTTCAAGAGTGGTGAAAATGCTGTCCATTGCTTCACACCGGCATATGAAATAAAATGAAGCTAATAACTACAGAAAAGGCAAAGTACTTTAAATATATAAAGCCTGGAAATAAATATTTAAGATAACACTTTCTCGGTTCTTTGTGGTTGCCTGATTAATAGCAAGCTCACAACAATGTTGAGATGTTACAAAGGAACATGAGTATAAGTACTTTGTATTTACTTTAGATGCATAAGATTTTACAGGCTAAAATCACTTATATATACATACATACACACAGAGACATACAAACATACACATACAAACACATACATATAGACATATACATACAAACAAATATGCACAGACACTGATAAATACATATATACACAGAGAGACAAGCATAGACATGCATACACAGATACACATTTACACAGAGAGAGACACACAGATGTACATATAGACACAGATATATAGACACACAGAGAAATGTGCACATACAGACACACACACACACACCTCCCTCCCTTCAGAGCTGAAATGTCAACTCAAAATAAATTCAAAACATTTACAAAACAAATTCAGACTTCTGAAGGGGATTTCCCACAATTAAATTTGCAGTACTATCAACAAAATCGGTTTATTTTGAGACAGGCTGCCCAATATATAAATTCCCCTTTGCCTTTGAAATGCTCCTACCAGATAAGATAGCTTTTGTTTAATCTACTATTTTCAGAACTTGCTCTGGGGTCTGAATGCACCCAGTGGAGTGACTTGAGATTTCCTACCCAGCTTTCAAATGTGCTTCTTCTGTCTGTTTGTATTTAGTAATTTCCTGTCAAACAACCTCACATAATTAACTTTCCTTGCTCCAACCTACTTTTTTTCCTATCCCTACTTCCTGAGGACGGTAATAAAATGCTGATTACAGGAGACTGCTATTTGCTCCCCCTCCCAGACCCTCCCCTCTGCCTCCCTTTGTGGAAGCACTGGATCGGGTTGCAGGGAGATTCTGCTGAGGGAAAGACCTGGACCTGGAAAAGGCAGCAAAGACTCTGCGGACATTTGTGATCACCGGCTTATACCAAGTAGCTCTCCTTCCCTATCACAGACCGAAGACTACAAAAGTCACCAATAAGTTGCTTTTGTCATGGAAAGAGAAGGAGAGAAAGAAAACAGAGGTCCCAGTCAGTCAAGGCACCACATTGGTGGCCTACAACAAAGGGTCCCCACTGCCACACATGGCCATTCAGCCATCCAAATGCCCCCAGGGCCACTAAGGAACTCAATTTGTACCTTGATTTGTCTTTAACTAGTTTACAGGAGTTACAGAGGGCTAGTGGGCATTTTACTGGACAACGCAACTTGACAGCCATCTGCTAGTTTATAGGACATAAAAAGAATAAACGAGCATGATGTCATTAGGAAACCTTTAAAAAAGGAAAATTTGCAGCAGGCCTTCTTCAACAGAAGAATTGAAAGAGAGAAATGGAGAATGATAGAAGGGACATGTAGATTAATCAAAGGACATATTAACCAGTTGCAATGAGGCATAGTAGAATCTGTACTAAAAGAAAGATGCAAGAAAACTTTCCAACAGGATCAGAGATTTGGAAACTGCACATCTGTGCTAATATTAAGGAATGACTGCTATGTTTTTAAAATATAATGCTATTTTCATGTTTCTAAAAGTAGACTCTATATTCTTAAGGTAAGTGATAAAGTATTTCAGGATGACTGGCATGGTATCTGGAGTTTGCTTGTAAATATCTATTTGCAGAAGGAGAGCGCTTTTGTGTCTACATGTAACTAGATGTACCAGTGGCTGGATGGCAAGAACATGATGATTCACCAGATTAGTATGTAATTCAGTATACATGTCATATGAAGAGGATCTTCTCTTTAGAGGCTTGTTTGAAGAACGTTTCCTTAAACTATGAGATAAATCTGTAGGCATGAACAGTGGTTAAAAATCTAATCTATTTCTTTATAGATTAATTCACATTTTAGCATTGTTTGCAAATGCAAAGTTTAGTAATGGGAAATTATACAGACAGTAATATGCCCTAAAATGGTCGAACTGTGGACTGGAGCGAGCTCAGTGGCTTACACAGGACTAGATTTCGGTTCCCAGTCCTGTGTGGTGACTCATAATCTCCTATAATTCAGTTTCTCAGGAATTCTATCCCCTCTTCTCCTGCACACTTGTAGGTCAAGTAAACTCACACAGAAAAGCATAACATTCACAAGATGGATGGGTGGAAAGAAGGAAGAAAGGAAGGAAGGAAGGAAGAAAGGGAGGGAGGGAGCGAGGGAGGGAGGGAAGAAGGAAGGAAGGAAGGAAAGAAGGAAGGAAGGAAGGAAAGAAGGGTAATGAATTAAGCCTATAGGCGTGCTACATTTTTTATCAAATTGGTATAAAAATAAGTAGAGATTTGCATGTGCACAAACACACTAGTTATTTTGTAGAATGTATGTGAATGCATAATTATACAGAAGCAGCTCCATGAATTTGGAGAATGGGAAGAAATGGCATATATTAATGGTACTGACCATTTAGGGTTAGAATTTTCTTAGGAGAGGTGGTGGTTTTGCTATATTTCATATTTATAATTTAATAAGAAAGATTATGGTAACATCAAAATGAATGATAAGACATAAAAAAGATAAGAATATCTATCTTACAAGTGCTTTAAGTCAACATTATACTAAACAACCTATCCAATGACATAAAGTAATAATAATAACAGTATTAATAATAAAAATAATGGTAAGTAGCTAGAAACAAAAATGCTTAACTGTTCACACTAGTATAAATTGTCTGCATAATAAATCTACATAATCTAAAATTTAAATGAATTAAAACAAAATTAATTAGGTTCTTTAATACAATTAAGAATCCAAAATCATTGAGTACATTAACATTTTTAAATCATTCAGAAGATATAATAGGAAGGCCTTGTATTTGAGAGGTAGAGGCAAGAGGTATGCCAGGAGTGTGGGGCCAGTCTGAAGTACACAGTAAGTTCCAAGTATATCTGGGCTGCATTGTGAGTCCTTGGCTCAAAGCATAAAGAAATATAGTAGGGAAAAATAAGTTATTAACAACAGGAATCCAGTGTACACAGTTTCAGAAATTCAGTGAAGCGTTATAAAATTACTGTTAAAATGAAGGAAAACAGTAGAAACTTGTTGGATAGACTCACAAGAAAAATAATCTCAATTTTCCTCAAAGTAACCTAAACAGTAATACCATACTAATAAAAACAATAGCATGGCCAGCCTGGTCTACAAAGTAAGTTCCAGGACAGCTGGGGCTGTTATACAGAGAAACCCAAAAAAAAAAAAAGAAAAAAAAACTAATAGCATGTTAAGTGAGCTACGGAAGTACATGCTTATAATCCCAGTTGTGGAAGACAGAGGCAAGAAGTTCAGGAGTTCGATTCCAGCCTCAACTACATACTGAATTCAAGGCCAGCATATCTCAAAATTAATATATATGTATAGTATATTATGTAGATAATATAATATTCCAATATTAAAAATGGTTATACTAAAAAGAACAACTAAGAAAATTCTAAAGAGCAGCCCTTTTGGAAGGCTGACAAGGAAGGAGACACCTTGTATGTATTCACAGTCTCTGAGACCAAAGAACACAATGCAAACAGATTCAGGCTCCAACAAGAGTCATAAGCACTTAGGTATGAAAATGGTCCACCCAGAAGAGGCAAAGCCAAGAGGAGTATGCATTTGAAGCTAGTCTCGGCTATAAAATAGACTCATGGATGTATGGAAATGAAGGGTATCCAAGTGTGCCATGGGCTGAATAAACGGGCCAGTGGGTAAACCGTGTTTGCCACACAACTCTGACCATCTGAGTTTAACCCCTGGAACACACATAAAACAAACTGGGGGCCACGGGCACAGTCTGCAGTCCCGGTCTCGGAACCCTTGCAGTGAAATAGGAGCTAGAGACTAGAAAATTCACACACACAGCTGCAGAAGCAATAGAGACCCTGGCTCAAAAGCAATGTGGAAGAAGAGAACCAGCCCTTCAAGAGGTGTCCCCTGACCTCCACAAGCATGCTGTGACACGTACACACAGATAGGTAGACAGACAGACAGCATTAAAAAAAGAAAATGTTGCCTCAAAGCCTGCTGTAGAGTATTTGAGAACATGGCCTGAATGCATATACAGACATGAGGGAATATGGGAAAGCATAGAATCGCATGGAAATGTTCAACAGGGCCAACGAATCTTGTGGCACTCAGAAAGCAGGTGAGCCACAGGTACAGCCTACACACACAGTTCCCTATGAGCAAGGAGAGATAGTGAGCAGGGGAGCCCGACACACAAAAGCCACAAAGTCCTGGTGAGATGGACCCAGGAGCAGAGGGAAAAGCAGACCAAAGACAAGGTAGGAAAACGGACTAGGTCTGAATTCGGGTCTCATCGAGAGACATCCCCTCACGTCCTTCTCTCTGTGTTAGACACAGAGACAAACGTACGCTAAAGGCCCTGACCACGGGATGATGGGCTCCCCAACTTCACAGAGCTACATGACTGTGTGACGCTGCTGCAAGCATCTAGGGTCCTGGACTAGAAGCCAAATGCATGGGTGAGGACTGCGTCGCCATAAAAGCCAGGCCCCAAGTACATCTGGGCTCTGCACTTACAACGATCTCAAATGTGTTACTTAGCATGTCTGTGCCTTGGCATCCCCAGGAGTAAAATGTGATGATAAGAGCACCTCCCTCCCAGGACTAATGGGAACATTTAAAATTTTAATATGTGGAAAGCACTTGTACAAGTGCTCAGAAGCCCAGGACACTCAACGCACTGGGGCTTTTATTATTACCACTTTCTCACGGAATGCCTCTGGGCCCAAGTCTTTGAAATCCCTGAGCCTCTGCCTCCTTCTTTCAAAAACATAATATTCCTGTCTTCATAACATGCTGGGTGGCATGTGGAAGAAAATAAAAGGAAAAATGGCTTCATAAATTGCCAGTGTTGTAGCTGGAGCAGTTATAGAACTGAGTTCCACTGTATTTCAAGGAATCGTGGGCACTTTTCTTGGGGAAATTGATATTTGTTAACTCCCTGGGCTACTGAGAACCTCGCACGGCAAATTTTAGCACAAAATTAGCCACTCTCGCTTCATACTAAGTAATTAAAGGAATGTTCTTTGGAAATCCAGCACATGAATCAGCTGCATATGGTAGACAGATACCTAACCATCAGAGGTGTCCGGACAATTTAGCTAAGTTTTAGCAAGAATATGAGCTCACACACGCCAACATGTGCAGAGAGAAAAGCCCTTAGCCCCTCAGGGATCTGTGTGCCGTGCCTGCCATCTTGTTGTCCCCTCAGGGAGCTGTGTGCCGTGCCTGCCATTTTGTTGTCCCCTCAGGGAGCTGTGTGCCGTGCCTGCCATCTTGTTGTTCCTCATCACTCTTTTCTAACGTAGCAAATGTGGGGCGAGTCTTTATTCTTTCCTGCAAGTTCATCTTGGGATATGAAAAAAAAAAAAAAACGATGCGCTAATGCTTATTGGTGGGGGAGGCTAGCTGGACGTTTTCAAAAGCAAAATGACAGGATACAAATATGTGAAGGGGAAATGGATGGTTTTAAAGTCAGTTTCCTGACATAAAACCTCCTTGCTCTCTTAGTTCACTTTTACAGCTGGCTACTGGCTAATTTTAAATGGCTACTTTGTGCATTAGCCCGATCTGCCCCTTTTTTTCTTTGTGACTTGAAACAGGGTCTCATTTTGTAGCCCGTTCTGGCCTGGAACTCTTGACAATCCTCCGGTCTCAGTTTCCTGAGTACTGATACTGCAGGCATCAACCCCCACAACCAGCTCAAATTCAAATCTTATGCTCCTCACAAATTTCCCCTATCTCTTTCACTTTAAGGAATTAGAAGCTCTCTCTACCAAAGCCCTGGGTAGAAGAAGAAATGATACATTGACTTAGCTAGAATAGCTACATCCAGACAGTGCTGATAAAGATGTAGAAAGAAGAGATAAGCAAGCGCAGAATGGGAGGGCCGAAAAAAAAAAAAGTTTTGTTTTTGCTTTCGTTTTTTTTAAATGCTTTAAGAGTGATGAGATGCCAATCATATCACATGAGCTTTGGAGCGATGCTCCAGAATGTTGGCCACTTGTTGATATATGGAGACATGACCTGAATGTCAAATTCATTAGAAGTCTAGTAAAAGTGATACTACTGTGTGGTTTGGGCTTGATAGGTAGGTATGAATGGGTGTACCTACTAAAACCTTACATTAAAAGCCTACACATGTACTCAGGGTATGGACTTGACCTGTGATGTACTAGCAGGTGTATCTAACCTGAGGTCTACAGGTCACATGTGCTCAGGATACCCAGGAATGCAGCCCAACACAAAATTGTAACCCTATTTAAAACTATACTTTTCCCTTCTACAAAACTGGCAGTTTAATGGCATGGTTCTCAGGCACCAACGTTTCGATGACAACGATGTGCCGCAATGTCAACTAGTTGGAATCCCTTGCAAAGGCACTTAAGAAAGAATGCTAAGATGCTACTTACAACAAAACCTTGCCTTTTGTATCCATTTATAAGGAAAATCTTTACTTCCCAGCATATAAAAAGCCAATTCCTGGCTCACACAATGTCTAATTGTGAAAGAAAAAAACTATAAAGCTTCCAGAAAAATAGCATAGGAGGCGCACTCTATTATTTAGAGATTAAAAAAAAAATTCATACAGAGAATACAAATGACAGACTTTGACACAAAAGGCTGATAAATCTGATTAATGAATTTTGAAACCTGCTCATCAAAAGGCACCCACTACAAGACAAAAAGGAGAAGCAGGGAATGGGTGAGAAGAAGCCATACAACACAAAGACCCCATTTCTAATAGAACTTTAGCAGTGAAAAAGAAGTCAGAAAACTTAAAAAGGTTCATCTAAATAGGAGATGGAAACATTGGTGAAGCATGACAAACACAAAGGTATACATCATGGTGTGCCCAGGAATGTCCCCACAGGCTCATGTGGTTAACACTAGGTTTGCAGCTGGTGACCAGGACCTGTGGCCTAACTGGCAGAAGGAGGTTACCGGGTGGTAGCGGAGCCTTGAGGTTTTATGAAATAAGACTTTTTTTCCCTTTAAATGTCTATGTGTATCTGTGTGTGTATGTATGTATGTATGTATGTATGTATGTATGTGTATGTGTGTGTATGTGTGTTTGTGTATGTATATACACATGTGTGCAGACATCTGTGGGGGCTCAAAGAGGGCATCAGATGCCCTGGAGCTAGAGTTATAGGCAGTTATGAGCCATTGCGTGTGGGTGAGTGCTGGGAGCTAACCCCCTGTCTTCCGAAAGACCCGCAGCAAGCTCTCTTAACCACCGAGTCATCTCTCCTGCACAGCCATAGGGTTTTACAGCATGGCAAGGCTTCCTTCCGGGGCCACTGAGATATAAGGAGCTCCAGCCACCAGGCCCTGCTAGCAGGAACTCTACCATACCTTCCTCCCACAAGACGTGTACAAAATATTCACAGCGACAGCAAAACCTTAAATCAATCGATGGTCTCCGACATAGTCAATAAGTATCTGAATTCACATCATTGGATTTCAGGCAGTGTGATCCTACTGTTTTTGATGCTGTAACAAGTACACATACACACATTTTAAAGGAGGGAGGATTCCTCTTGGTTCATGGAGTGAGCCTGTCATTGACAGGAGACACGGCTTTGGGTCTAGGACAAGGCAGCTAATACAGCAGCAGGAAAACAATTCAACCAAAGACAACAGAGAAGGAAGGGCAAGGCCAGGATGAGGAACTGTTCTCCCAAGAAGTGTCCCGATGCCTGCTTCCTCCCACTATGTCCCACCTTCTCACATTTCTAGCCCCTCCACATGCTGTCAGATCCATTAATAGGTTAATTCATTTGTGACGTGAGACCCCCTGTGATCTAATAACTCTGAAACCAAGCTTCTAGTACTACTCCAATCACAGTATTTATCAATTAAAATTAGAATGGTAACATCTTGAATTTGGCCAACATGTGCCATCAGGAAATGAAAAAAAAAGAACAAATTCAAAAGAATTTTAACACAATGATATTCTGTTTATATGTAATTCAAATTCTGTCTTCCCAAAGGAAGTCTTGAGGATGCTTTCTGAAGCCCTAAGAACAATCCAAGCCCTTACTCACTGAGAAAATTAAGGATCGATCTAACATACTCTTTAATGTTAAACTTAAAGGAAAATAAATGCTTCACTTACTTGACCCTAGCCAGCTCTAGAGTTTCACATTACAGATGTGACAGCGTTCCTTCAGCACAGCATCCAATGCGGAGCTATTTGTAACTGTGAAGCAGGAGTGTCCAGGGGCAGAGGACTCTGAACCGCAGCACACCACTAGCCAGCAAAATACTACAAAGCATGAAGAGAACACTAGGGAAGAGCCAACGATCTACACAAGGCTACTCATCACATTAAAAGAATGACTAACAACAGACCAGAGAAAAATACAGCAAAACTTTCAAAGTATTCATGTAGCTGGAGGGGCGGGGTGGGGGGCAGAGAATATCTTAGTTTTCTGTTCATGTAACAGACACTTGAGATAAAGCAACGTGAGAAGAGACGAAGTACTTCCTGGGTCAGTTTTCTAGACTTCAGTTCAGCACACTGGCTTGGAATTGCAGGGTGCCTAGGATAAGGCAGCACACCCCACACCTATGGTGGGGTGCACATTGTGGGGAAAGCTGCTCACCTCATGGCAGCCAGGAAATGAGAGGGAGGGGCTGGGGTCCCAACATGCCCATCAAAGCTATGCCCACTCCATCACTTAACCTCCTCCCAATAGTGTCCTCACCTTAAAGGTTCCACCATGTCCTGATGGCACTATGCGCTGGGAACCAAATATTCAACAGATGGGCCTTTGAGGCAATTTATTCAAACAACAGAGTGATTCCTCCTCCTTGTGTATTATTATGGACTGCATTGATCTGTAATCCATGCATCTGGAAAGGGGAGATGAACACTTTCGATCTGATTCAGTTAACAAGAAACACACCTGACCACATACAACAGCCTTCTGAATAGAGAGTGACTATTGCCTGCCCTGCCTGCATGTAATTTTGCCTTCTAAGTTCACATCTTTTACAAAATCCAACTTTGCTTATCAAAGTCAGAAAAATGGAAAATATTCATGACCTAGAGCAGCAGACCTAAATTTTGGGTATGATGTGTGTCTGTTTGTATGTATATGGGCACACACGGGCATGCACATGCGTGCGTGCGTACGTGTGTGTGTAGGTCAAAAGACAACCCTGGGTGTCATTCCTCAAGTACTACCCTCTTTTTTTTTTTTTTAAAGACACGGCTTCTCATTGGCTTGGAACTCACCAAATAGGCAGGGTATGGCTGACCGTCAAGTGCCAAGTGTCCTTCTGTCTCTACTTCCCCGAGGATGGGATTATAGTCTCTAGACCTAGTTTTTTCTAACATGGGTCTTACCTACCAACTCCATCTCCCCAGTCCTGGAATACTTTTAAATTCCCCTAGTTCAAGAACTAAAGAGAAAAAGAGTCCACATCCTCATTCTTCAGCTGGTGACAATAGAACTGAACAGAGGCGAGGGGGTGGAGCCTGCCATTTAGATTAGAATTGCACGAAAAGCACACTACGCAAGCATAAGACTCTATGGCACGGTCTTTTATATGGCTATAAAAGGATATGAAACCCATTTCCATTCTATGCAGCGGAGAATCTTGTTTACCAGGCACATGATACAATTAAAGCCAAATGAAAAGATAACCATGAACTACACGTTTATAGTAAGTACCAGGACCCCTCTTTTTCTAGACTTTAACTGATCAAGGGCTTGAAACCTGGAAGCTATGTGCATCACACTCCTTGGCCGACAGGATTCTAAGTGAAGGTCCTTTTGAAAAGAGGTGCTTATGTATAACTAAAGGACAGTGTGAGACATGGGTTTTTGAACATAGTCTTAACACATGGGCATCTGCAGCAAAAGAAAAAACTGCAGCCCCCTGTGGCTGTTGATGGGCTAGTGCTGGGCACAGGAGCAGGCATTTTGCCACTGGCAAGCAGAGCACCATCTAGGCTAACACCTCTGCCTTTGCCATTCATCTGCCCCTCCTGTCTTTGTAAGGGTTGTAACCCAGTTCCCTGAAATCCATCCCTGTCTGTTGTAGGTACATAAAAGGGCCCAGGTCCCTTGAATGAACCATAACTCAAGACTCAAGCATTCATTCTCTGTTTTGGTTCCTTTGCCAAAATAGGTTAAAAATAACATTTCTAGGTTTCTATTTCCTGGACATCTATGGTAGATTTTCTCTCTCTTAATTGCTTAGAGTGTAAAAAATAGGAACAGAAAAAAGAAAATTTCTGTCTCACAATTTCTTCTACTCAGGCGTGTTTTTTCTTGCTGATGAGACACACATATCCTAAATGACCCCAGGCATAGGAAAGACAGATGAAGGACAGAGTGACGGTCCTTGAGTAGAAGACAATTCTATAATATATGGAGGATTGCCCAGGCCCTGAATTAAGTGTGCTTAAACTGTCACTGTGTGTGCCATGTGCCGCTTAAACTGTCACTGTGTGTGCCGTGTGCCATGTGCCATGTGTCTTTCTAGTTTCCTGCCTTCTCACAAAAGTCTCCATTGTCACTCCACATATACAGAAATCTACTTATATTTCATAACCCAGAATTCCTAAAACCATGTAGAGCTCATGACCAATAGAAAAAGGGTGATGGTCCCAATGACTGACTACTTTAAAGTAGGAGGGAGCAGCTGTCCAGTGTTCACTCAGGGCAGGGCAGACTCTGGTTTTTGGGTCAGATGGAATAAACACACTTTGGTCATCTTTCTATCAGCAAGAAAAAACACGCCTGAGTAGAAGAAATTGTGTGGCTATTGGAAAACTCTGAACTGTGAATAACCAATCACAGAAGGCCAAATCACACAAACCAAAACCAAACTAGCAATAAAAGCCTCTGGGCAAAGTAATCTAGCTGGAAACTGGGAAGTGCTGGGCAGGGGTGGGGGTGGAGGAGTGGTGAAGTTGGACAGGGGTGATGGGGTGGGGAGTGGCAGCAAGATAAATCTCTACTGAGCTATTTCTCCCTGCTTTTGTCTGTCTCTCATTGCACTGGATCCTGGAGACAGACAGACAGACAGACACACAAACACACACACACACGAGGGAGGAACAGAGACAGACCTGACTATTCCAAATACATAATACAGAAGCTCATTCCAAATATCTTTATATGAGTAGATTTTTCTTAAGAATTAAAAGTAATATAAAGATACAATATAAACAAAACAGGAAAATAATTCAAATAGAAAAATAGCCAAAGACATAAACAGACATTTCGGTAGAAGACACGCAGGGAGGGAGTGAAAAAGCACATGTAAACATTATTAGCCATCAGCAAAATTCAAATTAAAACCACAACATGGTGTCGCAATTCACCTATCAAAACAGTTCAAACAAAGCAAAAAAAAGTCATGGAAACTAGGCAACACACTGGATCACATGCACACTGCAGATGGGATATGAAGTGATTCGCTCCTCTGGACAACAGTTTAGATGTTTCTCATGAAGCAAAACATTGGGAAAGCGCTCAGCAATGATACTGAACAAGTTATCAAAACATCCAAGTTGGTTGAGTCCACAACATGGGAGGGAAAGTCAATCTGAAGAAGTCACGTGCTGTGTGACACTACTTATGTTCCAGAGCAGGGAAAGGAAAAACATCAGTTGTCACTAGGAACCAGGGACTTCAGGGTTCGGGCAGTGCAGAAAGAGAGACAAAGACGGATGCGGTTATAAAAAGGTCAAGGTCAGAGGTGTGGGTACGATGGGATGCTCTTGACCAATGGGTTGCAAGAGACAAACAAGCCCATCTGTATGACAAAGTCATGTCAATGAAATACATACAAATATACATATACACACAGAAAGATACAAAGACAGAGTCCTAAAAGGGAAACTGTGAAGAAGACCAGTGATTTGTTCATTTGTTCACGCTGTTTCCTGGTTATGCTATTACACTCTGTTTTGTAAGATAACTGCTATTGAATACAAACAGGTAAAGAATCCACATGATTCCCTGTTTTGCTCATGCATTTACAAGTGAAATCTGCAATTGTCCTGAATATTTTTAAATAAAAAATAAAACTAAAATAGCCGTGTTGATATTAGACAAAGTAGAGTTCAGAACAAATGAAACCTCGACGGATAAGTAGAAATATCAAATAATCAAAAAAGTCACCAAGAAGATAAAGATCATAAATATACATACATATAACATAGTTTAAATTGTGTAAAAAAAAAAAAGACTTTAAAACTTAAGTCTGCAGCTCCAACCAAAGCAGAAAACCAGGAAGGTGAGCAGAGAACTGTCAAAATAACCAGCTGGAACTAGTTGGAACATACAGGACTTTCCAACCAATACCAGGAAAAAAAAGCATTATTTTTATAGTAAAAAAAATTCAACCAAGCAGGTAACAACTTGTACAAAAAAAAAAAACCACACACACACACAGAAAACCACCTCTACAATTTTCTGTCCCACGATGCATGTCCTCAGGTGATGACACAATTAGACTAGAGACCAAGAGCACGGAACCCATGAATCAACATGTCCGTCTCACAAGTTATTAAAAGAGAACTTTTTAATCAGATTACTTTACCTTAGTTTATCTATTCATCTTCTTGCTATCTACTATTTTTCTAAATGTTCAATGTTCTGTTTTTTTAAAAAATATTTTTATTAAGCCTTTGAGAATGTCAAGCAATGCATTTTGAATATATCCACCCCCAATTCTTCCCAGAACTACCCTCTCCAGTCCACCCTCTCTCCCAACCCAACTCTGACTGGTCGTCTTCCTTCTCTTATTTTCCAGTCAAATCCAGTTTGAATCCCACAACTTGCCTGCATTTATGCCTGTGTACTACATGTATGTCTGTACGCCTGTATGTATATCTGTGTGCCACATGCATGTCTGTATACCAAATTCATGTCTGTGTGCCACATGCATGTCTGTGTGCCATATGTACGTCTGTGTGCCACATGCACGCAGGTCCCACTGAGGTCAGAACAGAGCATTGAGTCCTTTGGAACTGGAGTTACAGACAGTTTTGAGTTGTGACATGGGTGCTGCGTCCTCCAGAGGAGCAGCAAGTGCTGTCCACCTCTGAGCCATCTCTCCAGCCCTAGACCCTGCCCACCTAGTCTTTGGGGTGGTGTATGCCCTGGCATGTGGTCAACCTGCCAGTGGTTGTCATTAAAGAACACTGACTCTCCCTTTCCCAGCAGCTACCAATGCCAATAGCTCTTCAGCTAATGTTGGAAGTTTGTGCCATCTTCTCCCTTCTAAACTAGGATTCTACTGGCTTGAATGCATTTGGGTTTCGCACATGCTGTCACAATTCGTGTGAGTTCATATACATAGCTGCCCTGTTGAGTCTAGAAAACATGGCTTCCTTAATGCAATCCACCACCCCCGGCTTTTTCAATAGTTCCACCACTTCTTCCACCAAAAACCTGAGCCTTAGAAGAAGTGTGATATCTGTGTTCCATTTAGGGATGAGCATTTCACTGTTGTTTTTTGTTTGTTTGTTTGTTTAATTCTCTCCCTATTGGGCAGTTGAAGGAATCTGTGTTAATTGCCCTCTCCTGCAAGAAGATGAAGGGGTATGAAATGAATAGTGAGAATGGGTGTGAGATGCTTTGATCTACAGCTGAAGTAATAAGTTCCCAACACCTAGTCTGACAAGATATGACCACTGGTACATTCATAGTAGCATGAATGGCATGGGAGTAACCAATCACTTTAGGACTGGACCTAAGACCTGCTCCAGGACATGGAACCCTGCTATGTTACCGACCATGTTAAAGGGGACAAGAAAAGTGGACATTTAAAAGAATGATAGCATTGGGTTATCCACTTGGAACAATGACTTACTGAAATATGTTACTAATTGAACCATTCAGTAAATGAACAGAACAATAGAACATAAATCATGCTGAGACTCTCTTGAACCAGTTTGCCCACTCTGCTCACACCTGAAACATGTTGATTGAAAAGATCTCAGATTCTAAAACGTAAATGATTTTCACACACCTGAGACAGAGAGGAGACTTTCTAATCTAGAAGATATAAAGTTTGTCTTCAATAAGGGCTGGGATAAGAATCGAGATGTTCTGCTACAACGTATAAAGAAATTAGTTAAGATTTATTTCAATATAAAGTGTGAATATTTCTAATGTTCCTGAGATTTGAATTTTTTAATTCCCTCAAAACCCTCTGACTCCAATTATTCTAACCCCTGCCCATACTCACGCCATTTCTGAGTTTTTAAATTTAAATTCTACTCTAATTTCAACCATAGCAATGCAGCAATTATAGACATAAAATTCAGAAATTTTACCATGATACACAAAAAGGAGAAAAGAAAAAAATAAATAAAAATAAAAGTCCTCACAGCCAGAGCCTTCATGCTCACCTGATGCTTCTGAGAAATACCTGATCAGCAGGAAATATAGGCCTGCAAACAACTACAATTGCTTTTCTTTTTTGTTTTTTGTTTGTTTGTTTGCTTTGGCTTGTTTGTTTTGAGACAGGGTTTCTCTGTGCAGCCCTGGCTGTCCTTACTTCCTTTGTAGGCCAGGCTGGCCTCAAATTCAGAGATCCACCTGCCTCTGCCTCCTGAGTGCCACAATTAAAGATGTACGCCACCGCCACCCAGATGCACAATTTCTTGCTACAATAAAGAGGCCACAGACAAATTTATATTGACAAAGGAAAGAAATCTAAGCTTGGCTTTCAAGTGGGCAGGTGGTCACCAAGAAGAAAGAAAGGACTGAGCAGAGCATAGGACCGGTCCAGTCACAGGGAAAGCATGGCCAGGCACGAGTTCTTAGTGACACTAGATGGGAGAAGGAGGGATGGGGTCCCAAAAGCCAAGGAAAAGCCAACACTCAAGGCTTTAAGGCAAAAGAGAAGAGTGATAAAAATTTCCTCAAACACCCTGAGTCAACTGTCAGGTAACATCCTATTTCTGGCAAGAAATAATAAGAAAATGAATTAAATAATGACTGGGTAAATGGAAAGAATGATGATTATGCCCAGGGATATTTAGCAAGTCAAATTAAAAAGGCTTGGAGATCCAGTTGGCTGTGTGAATAAAGACAGAAGCATCCACCTTCCTGCTTGGGTAACTGAGTATGATAGAATGAATGCAGGGTTGAGGGGAGTTGAGTAAAGAAAGGAACAGAAGGGCTTTGAGCATGTTCAAGTTTAACGTGGTATGCCTAGACAGGAAGATGGTGACAGCATGGTACTTTGGAGACTAGATAGGAAGATGGAGACAGCGTGGTACTATGGAGACTAGACAGGAAGATGGAGACAGTGTGGTATTATGGAGACTAGACAGGAAGATGGAGACAGCATGGTAGTATGGAGACTAGACAGGAAGATGGAGATGCTGTGGTACCATGGAGACTAGACAGGAAGATGGAGACGTTGTGGTACCATGGAGAGTAGACAGGAAGATGGAGACAGCGTGGTACCATGGAGACTAGACAGAAAGATGGAGACAGCATGGTACTATGGAGACCAGACAGGAAGATGGAGACAGCATGTTACTATGGAGATTAGACAGGAAGATGGAGACGCTGTGGTACCATGGAGACTAGACAGGAAGATGGAGACAGCATGGTACCATGGAGACTAGACAAAAAGATGGAGACAGCATGATACTATGGAGACTAGACAGGAAGATGGAGACAGTGTGGTACTATGGAGACTAGACAGGAAGATGGAGACAGTGTGGTATCATGGAGACAAGGAGGTGGTTTTAGGACAGTAAGAAGAATGAGTTGGGGCTGGTAAGACAGCTCAGCAAATAAAGGTACTACCATCATCAAACCTGACAACCTGAGTTCAATCCCTAGGACCCACATGAGAGAAGAAGAAAACAGACTCTCCCAAGTTGTCTTGGCAACACAAACACCATGGCATGAGTGCACATACATACATATATAACACACAGGCACACACAGAATAAGTAAACATAATTTTCATTTTCTTTTTAAAGAATGACGATGAAGGTTTAGAAGTCAGTGATTTACAGCGTTTACTGAAGTCCCCGGGGTTAGGAGAATTCAGATACAAGAGATATGTCTTTGTGAGCACTTAGTATTCCTTAGTTAGCACTGACTTAAAACTGGTTTAGCATTTACCCCTAAAGTGCCTATTGTCTAAAAGAGTCTGTGTAACACTTTCCTGTAGAATCATCAGGAAAGCCAACAATGAGGCCATGTTCCACTAGCCATTGAGAAATACACCATTTCTTGAAGGAGAAAATGATAAACAAGCCTGCCTGCTGTCCAGTCCATCCTGCACAGGGTATGACAGCTGCTGAACTGAGACCAAAGATGGCAGACACCATCAACACCATGGCACATCAACCTCAGCTCACCACCATCATCTACTGTCTCCTCATGGGGTGTGTATGTGTGTGTGCTCATACCTGCCTGACTCTTCATTCACTCTTCCTGCAGCAGGATCATTCCAAGATAAAACACATGATAAATTACATTTTTATAAGGCAAATGAGAAACCAAACCAGACAAAGAGGGAGAGACTACAAGGACGCGGGGACAAAGCCTTCCTATCCGGAACTCATTCTAGGGCATCCAAGTCCAAGCAGCTTCAAGTCTAAGTGTGTAAAGCATCTGGCAGGGCCCTGTGACAGGAGGAGAGAGAGCAAAGGGACTCTGGCAGAGCCTTGTTACTTAAGAGCCAATAGTAATGAAAGAGAGGCACTAGGCCAAAGCTCTAGAGAGATTAGCATTTGCCCACTGACAGAACCCAGAAGAAACAATGCTATCAGATCTGCGAAATGGTAAAAAGCGGGCTTACACGTCTTAACAGAAATCTTCCACAGCACAAGGCTGTGAAGGACTCCAAGGGGCCAGGAATGCAAAGGAGCAGTTTCTGGGAGCCCCAAAGACCTGCCTCCAAAGACCTCCCTGAGCTCTTCTGTCTTATTCATTCATTAAGCAGAATGGTCCTGCCTAGCGCCACTTCCCCACAAGACTGATGATCCCAGGGAGAAAAACAACACCTGGAAACCATTCCCCTCCCCTAACATGCAATTCTTAATAAAAGGCTTGATTATCACTAAAGGAATCTAGAAAAAGACAGAAATCTGAACTGCTGGATCTGGTTCAGCCTGTCTTCTAGGGGCCGAGGGAAGGTAGTGGGTAGGGCCTCTCTGACTTGCCTCAAGGTTTCTCAAGCTGTGGTATAATAAAGATGATTGAAAAGCATAGCATGGCATCAGACACTTTCTTGGAAGGAAGTAACCATGAGGACAATAGCTCACTCATCAGAAACAGCCAGACATACCTATAGGGTATGCAACATAGGCCAAAACTGTCTGTTTTGAAAGGGAAAAATAACTTATAAAGATCTACTGAGAAAAGAAAAAAAAAAGTGCTAGTGACATTCCCAGATGATGTCATAGCAGGTGCCAGTTCCAGGTCAACTACAAAGTATCAGGAAGTGAGAGCAGAAGCCCAACAGGACCAGGCTCATGGTACCTACCCACAACAGACCTACAATCTTACTAACAAGACAAAGAACCATCACCTTCTTCTCCGGGTAATAACATAGCTATTATGAACCCAAGTTCGCTACTTCAAAATCTAGTTCCTGTAAGTAAAAGGAAATACATTGTAAAGCAGTCCATGGTCCAGAGGGTGCTGTGCAACGTCCTTTAATTGTGTCCTTTTTAAAAAAGTAACATTGGTATTAATTCTTTAAGAATTGCTTACAAGGTATTTTGAGCATATCTATCCCTAATTCCTCCCATAATGCCTCCCAGATCTTCCTCACCTCACCCCCCACTCCCAGTTTTGTCTCCTCTTTTTTCTCATCAATGATCCACCCAGTCTAGTTTATGTGGCCCAAACGCACACAGGTGTGGGGACATCCACTGGAGCATGGTTTATAGCCCAGAAAACTGATTCTCCCTCCCCTCAAAGTCATCTGATGTCATCTGTGGAGACTCATGACCCACTCCCTCTTCCACGCGGGAATGTTGACTGCATTAATCCTGTGCAGGTCATTAGAGTAGCTAAGAGTTCATGAGTGCAGTGGTCCTATCAAGTCCAGAAGACTCTGTCCTTATCCAGTCCATCCTTCCCTCCAGCTCTGAACTCCGGCTTTCTCTTCAGATATGGTCTGGGACCTCAGAGATGGAAGCGATGTAGACTCCCCATTTGTAGCTAAGCACCCCACTGGCACTTATTCCCTGTGCTTTACCATTTGTGAGTTTCTGCCTCAACCTCCATCTGCTACATAAGAAAATGCCTATGATGAGATCTAATATCTGCACTAGTTTCTGGGTATAGAGACACTAATCGAGAGGGCAGTTGCATGGTACTTTTACTAGTGACAACAGTACTAAGTTCACCAATGGCCAGTGAGCTCCCCAGCCATGGGTTCTCGGTCAGATTTACAGAACCCAGCATGCATTATTTCCTGTGGAGCCAAGTTTAAAGCCAATCAGAAAGTGGTTGCTTACATCCATAACATTCATGCCACTAGTACACCCCTTGGCATGGCTTCCCACACTGATCATTAATGTGGTTCACAGGTTTCACAGCTAGGCAAGACTACTGATGGTTTTAAGCACTCTCCCATTAATACAACAGTTGGGCAACAGAGAGGAAGCATTTTAGGCAGTTCAAACATCATTTTTCCATTTCCTGCAACCAAAGCATGTGAGTCTTCAGCAATGGGGTCTTACCAGCAAGTTCTGGTGGACAAGGTTAAAAAAAAATCACTGGCAATATCCTATATTATTTTGAGAGTCTTTGAGACACCTCTGACAACTCTGGGGAGGACATATCTCATACCTTGCACTGGGCTTTGCATTTGACAACCCATGGTTTTCTGGAGTAGTTACTCCTGTGCAGGGTTGAGGTCAATTAAACTCAAATGCATGCGTGTGTGTGTGTGTGTGTGTGTGTGTGTGTGTGTGTGTGTTTGTGTTATTACAGCAGGTTTCCAAATGACTTTTTCAAATATCCTTGGAGGGAAAAAAGGAAGCGAAGGTTTAAATGAAGAGAGTATTGGGAGGGTAGGAACAACTGTAAGTGCTTTCAGAATGAACTAGTACAATCCTTCCTAAGCCTGCCCTACTCTCACAGCCATCGCCCTCCTAAGCAGGTTACAATGAGGCCAGCAGTAACTGGGCTTCAGCCAGAACAGAGCAGCAATCAAAGCAAGTATAACCAACAACAAAAGGCAGATGTTTGATTACAAAACATCTGAAGGTTAGGGAACCGAACCTTTTATTATTATTATTATTAATTGTTATTATTATTGATACCCAGTCTTAATCCAACCAATGACTTGTAGCTATTCGCGTAAAGCCCTGGTCTAGTTTATGGAAGCGGAACTTGCCATCACCATCACTGTCCTTCTCCACGAGAAGCACAGCTATCTGCTTTCCAAGGGCTACAGAATCTTCCTTCCTTGAGACACCGCTGATGTGTTTGTTGGCTGTTCATCCTCAGCCCACCTTAAATGATCACCACAAAGCAAGCACCCTTTCAATAAAAGAAGGCAGAAGGTGGTAGGGGCTCCTTCAGAGATAGAAGATGGAACAAATTCATGTCTGGCCAAGTGTTTTTATCTCTCCATGGAAGAAAGATACTGTGACTACAAGAATGAGTGGTTAGAAAGAATGCAGCCTCTTGCTTACTTCCAAATTCCCTGTCTGCTACGATAACAAACACCATTTTCTTCTCCGGTGCCGTGGAGGGGAGGGGAGTGTCAGTGACAACAAAGGTGCCATTATCTCCGGCAGGGTTTTCCTGGGTCCTGTTAATGATCACACCTGCAGTCACCTAAAGCCCCAGGTTCTCACATCACTGAGCAAATATTACCTGGTAGCAAATATTAGTATCCCCAACTTTGCATTCCAGTGAAGCCAAGAAACTTATCAGAAAGGTCAAATCTCAGTAAATGAGGCCAAAACAGGGAGAGGGAGGGAGGGAAAGAGAGAGAGAAGCACCCCTATTTCCACAGTTTCTCAGTTCCATTAGAATGTGCGGGCCTCCAGCTCCAGGTCTATGACACCCAGCAATGGGAACCTGCCCCAGACACATAAGCAAGCACTGCAATTCCATCCCTTTGTACTGATTAACTGGATTAGTAAAATTTGTAAGAACAAACTCCTAAAACGGACTCTGGATCAGAGTTTTTTTTTAATCTAAGCTTATTAAATATATGGGATGCATGATTAACTGTTAAGATACAGTTTTTAAATTGATGCATATTTACATAAGCCTAAAGGCAAAAGTCCAGAGGCTTCTTGAAGTCTCGGGGATCCATACCACTCTCTCCACTCTAAATATCAGTGGTTCTCACAGGGGAACTTACATAAAATATACATATCCAGGGGCTAGAGAGATAACTCAGTGGTTAGGCACATTGGCTGTTCTTCTAGAGAACCTGGGTTCAATTCCCAGCACCCACATGATGACTTAAAACAAACTATAACTCAAGTTCCTAGGGCCCTGATGCTGCAAAGGCCACACCTAGGCTGACTAAACATGAATACTGACATGCTCATGCATGCTTTCTAGAACTCATTTTTAGACTTGGGCTATGTTGTTCAAGCTAGTCTCAAAACCCTAACTGAAGTGATTCTCTTGGCCCTAGTGGAACTAAAAGCACCTGCCACCACACTGACTTTAGATGTAATAACACAAGGCTCTTAAACAAGTACAGTACATAGCTAGGTTTAAGAAACACCAAAGCTTCAAAGGGTCTCTTATCAATCATTGAACTTTAAACTCAAAAGAAATGTTATACCAAAAATTACTAGATAGAATAAAAAGATCCAGGGCTAGCAATATATCTCCATGATAGGCTGCTTGCCTAGCATATATGGGGCCCTGGGTTCCATCTCAGGTGAAGAGAGGGAGAGAAGGAGGGACAGAGGGAGGAGGGAAAGAGAAGACACAGAGTCCTTGAACAACTTGCTGATACCTAACAAGGCACTAGGAACAAAGTCCAAAATTGGTTGCTTTACTTGGTTTTAAATCATATTTTTATTTAGCAAAACCATAAAATCTGGTCAGCAATCTTTCTTCTCATCCCTTTAGAATTTTACCACACTTTGTAGCTTATTGGCAAAAATCAACCTCTGTCTGAATGGATCATAGTTAACATAGCCAATTTAAAATCATGCAGTGAAAAGGATATTAGCAGAGCCATACTCCCAGTGATAACCCACGGCGAGGGGCAGACTATGAAAACATTACAGTGGGAACCTACTGACCCTTCTACAAACAGCAAAAGTTCCTGTTGATCAACAGTATTTGTCACACCTCTCCATAAAGCTATTCCATTACAGTTTTGATTAGCAAAACGATCTAGCCTATAATTGCCACCTCAAAAGGGGGTATCAACAGTCAAGGTGTCTCTTTGCTTCAGGGAAGGATTTGTCCCAAACCAGGAAGGGTGGCCCCTTTAGCAGCAAATCACATAACAAACATATATTTATCTGAACTGGAAGACTTTTAAAATGCATTGAGTTGAAGAGAGGAGAGGCAAAGGAGGCGGTGACTTTTCCCGTGTGAGATTTCACAATTAGCTTCCACCCAGATCCCCCTGGTACTTCTCAACAGTCTTCCAGGAGCTGAGATAATTACTGCTTCTGCCTTCATGAAGAAGCCCCCATGAAACGTCAGCTGAGCCACAAGGACAGCATTCCGGGTGTTGAAAAGAATCTGTTCCACACACAGTTGGGCACGGCAGCGTTCAGGAACACCTTCCTTCAGGGAAGGAGTCAGGGAGGGGAAAGAACTCATTTCATTGACAAGGACTTGGGCAGATAAGCAGCACAGTCAGTCAACACTGACAGGTTAGGACGTACCAACAAGTGCTCTAAAGTTATTCTGTATGCTGCACTGTCTCCGAAATATCTCAGAGAAGCCAGGGCAACATCTTAAACAGGGCAAAGACCAATGGATGAAAAGGTAGCATTCCAGACATCAGCGCTCCAAAGAACATGGCTATTTCCAGCAGTGAGAAGCTGAGCATATGAACATAGCTCCGCACAAACCCAAGTCATTTCATGAAGCAATGGCCTGTTCTCTTGTCCTGTGGTGGCTCTCTGTTACGTCTGCTAGAGGAAGTGCTCCCTGGTCACTGACCTGGAGATATAATGTATCTGTGTGAGACAAATGAGTGGCCAGAGAAGAGGTCACTGTCAAGGAAACGGCACAGTTTTACAACTCCCCTCCCATCTTGCTGCTTTATGAAGCATTCAGTCTAGGAAGGCAGGAAGCCGTATCTGTTCGCTGCTATTGCAATAGCCCAGGATAACGCTTAGGAGAGAGGTAGCCAAGAATATGTATTAAATTTGTGAAATGGAATTAACAGATTCAATATCAAGTAACAACACTGTGCTAGGTTCTAGAGACTGCAAGGACACAGCCCTCACTCTCATCGTTGGTAAATGTGGACATGAGTTACCCAGTCTGAGACCTTTCTGCTAATAAAATTTTCATCCTTTATAATAACTTGCCTAAAAGCATAATTACACATACTCTATAATAAATGCTCATGCACTGGACATGTAGCTCAGTTTTGTGTAGAGTGTTTGTCTAGAATTCATGAAGTCCTATGTTCAATACCCAGCACCAGCACCACATAGACTAGCATGGTGGTATACACCTGTGGTCCTAACACTTGAAGGAAGGCTCACTACTACCCTATATGCAGGACTATCTTGAATGCTGGGCAAGAGTACACTAAAATGCCCTTGCCCACGAGCACCAATTTTATGTGCTAAGATCTTGTGCCAGGTACTAGGACCTCAAAGTTGCAATTCTCCCAGCCTGAATGAACTACTAATCAGGCTCTTGAGAATTTTTTCCTCAGGCAAAAGGGCCATAGACACCTTGTCCTCAATATATAGCCCACTAAAACCT
The DNA here is from genome assembly GCA_028555095.1 of Dicrostonyx torquatus. NCBI lineage: Eukaryota > Metazoa > Chordata > Mammalia > Rodentia > Cricetidae > Dicrostonyx > Dicrostonyx torquatus. The sequence continues at coordinate 5,157,449 of JAQHUG010000008.1, forward strand.
AATGCCAGCACTTAGGGGGCCACGGCAGGAGGATGGTCATGAATTTGATAGCACCTTGGACTACATGGTAAGTTTGAGGCCAACCTGGGCTCAAGAGTAAAACCCTTTTCTCCATTCAAATAATGTGTCTCAAATTCAAATAATGTGTGTGTGCACATGCATGCATGTGTGTGTGTGTGTGTGTGTGCACATTTACTGATCTAGAGGAACTTGAAGAATCACACCTACATCTTCTATGCCATCTGGTAGGCAGGGGATTCTTAAGAATTCCAATCTGATCTTTGTGTTCCCTGTGAAGGTGCAGTGCTGTGCACAGCAGAGCATTCATCTACACTTTATTTGGCAGTTCCTTAGTTAAGCAATTTTTCATCATTTAGATATGTATATCAGCATCTCTATATACATTCTGGCTTTGGGTAACACAAATATTAGGGGTAGGGCTGCCTGACAGGGAAACCAAGTTCCAAGACTGGTAGTCAACTTGCGTGACGGAACTGGGCTCAGTAATTGGAAAATCCATATACCAAATAAGCATGGGACAAACCTCTCCCTCAGCACCACATTAGTGTTAAAGTGCACGTGTTCTCTCTCCCTCTCCCTCTCCATATTAGAGCAGTCCCAAAATGAACCAGGGCCCCCCGCCCCTCTTCTCCCTAACAGCCCGAGCTTTCTCCACACCAGAGCAGCCAAGGCAGTCTGTCATCTCCAGCGCCGCAAGGCCCTGCATGTGCACACCTGCAGGTACCTGTGCTTCAGACGGAATCTCTGCAGCAGGGAAGCAAGTGGAGGCGCATTGCCTCAAGAACTCACAAGACGAAGCCCCGAGGCTTCTCAATGTATATCTTTACGATTCTAAAGCCGGAGTGCATTAGCGTTCCTGCCAAACAGGCTGCACGGCAGTTTTGAAAGACCACATATAATACCTTCCTAAGACCTGTACTTACAGGGACCCTTTCATCCAAGACATTTAAAGTACTTTACAAGCTCAGAGCTATTCATCCTAATGTTCCAGGGAGGTATGCAGCTGGCCAGGGTTACACTCACTGATGAAGAAACTGAGGCAGGCTGACAGCCTAAGTACCATTCTTTAAAAGTTTTGCTTCTTACAAATGAATGGCTTTAAGCACCCCCGCCCCCAGAGCCACACCAGTTGATACAGAAAGAAAGGAAGGATTTGCATAATTTTTATAGAAATTAAATAGTACGCCACAGAAATCTATACCCTACTGTAGTTCTTTCAACCAGAGAGGTCATGAAAAAAAATTATGAATAATCCATTGAAAATGGCTTATCATTAAATTTGAGATACTACTGCCTTTCAAGATGCAAATTCCATAATCGCAAATTCCAAGTCGGAAATTTCAGAGGTTTTCTTTTTTACAGCCCAAATGGAATCAGGCTTTTACACCTTTGGCCAAAAGCACTTAGCAAAGATGATTAGCATACTCTCTCTGGACTAGATGGGATCAATACTAAGCCCTGGAGATTGGGTTCTTGGGCTTTTAGAGAAAGGTAAATGGCCTCAAGGCAGTCATCCTAAAGGGGTTGGGGGGAACTCACCGATAGGGGACTTGAGTTGGGGGGGCTGCTAGGAGGCTGTTCCTAACTCAACATCCTAAGAACAGGAAGCGTGTGTTAAGACCTTGGATTTGCTGTCACGATGACTAGTGTTCAGTAAGTGCTTACTGCACGTGGCTGGCCTCTATCTTGCCTGTTTACTAAGTCATCTCTTTTATACACATGAGGAAACTGAGGCTCGGGGAAATTAACAGAAGGGGCTGGAAATGGGTCCAGCTGTGGAGTGCTTGCCTGAGTAGGCGAGGAACCAGGTTGCCCCTCTAGTTCATCGAAACTGGAAGGAAAAATGATTAGTTTTGTTTTGAGATGGAATCCCACACTCTAGGACAAAGACTGGTCTCAGACTCTTGATAAACTTTCTGCAATAGCTTCCCAAGGGCTGAAGTGGCAGGCATAAGCCACCATCTTCTACCTCTTTTCTATTCTTTTTCTTTCTTTCTTTTATTTTATATTTTAATTTTGGTGTGTTTTGGGAGAGGGGAGGGGGTTTGAACTCACAAGGATCTGCCTGCCCTCCTCTGCCACCCGAGTGCTGGGATTAAAGGTGTGCGCCACCACTGCCCGGCTCATCTTCTAATTTTCTTAATGGTAAAATATATCATTTCAAAGGGAGAAAAAAAATGTAGACACAGTCTCCAAGATCTTACAGGAGAGTTAGAAAATACTCATCAACAAATCATACTGCAGACCACCAGAAATTTAAAAGCAATAAGAATTTACCCATGAAATTCAAACCCAGAGGTAAGCACAGAGAGTTCAATGGTATCTTCAGCTACCCGCTGAGTTTGAGGTCAGCCTGGGCTGCATAAGACCCAGTCCCAGAAAAAGAAAATAGAAGTTTAAGAGGTGGGCATGGTGACATATGGCTATGGTCTTAGTACTTGGAGGCTGAAGGTGGGACAATCTACAGTTTGAGGCAAGCCTGGATTATACAATGAGTTCCTAGTGAGACTGGCTTAAGGTGTGGGACTCTGTCTCAAAACATAACAAAAAAAAAAGGATTATCAAAAAGGAAGGCACAAAGGCCCAAGGTAATGCTCTAGAAACCTAGCTAAGGCTCTGGGTCAATGAGGACAGGATATTACAGATATTACCAACAGGCGGACCGATCACAGGGCTCTACTTGGCTGCCAATGGCGCACCATGATGTATATATAAATCACTAAAGCAGACTTCTGAGCCCTGAGCTGTCTTTTGTCACCAAAGCACATCTGGATGTGTGGGAAGAACCGTAAAGGTTTTATTTACCTTTCAAACCCCAAGAAGCTTCATTTCAGTCTCCCTGAGACAAAGTGTGTTGTCGTCCCCCGTCCCATCCCTGTCCCGACCCCCTCATACCCCCATCCCATCATGTCACAGTAGAGTAGGAAGACCCTGAAACTGTTTACATTAAGCAACAGATTGCTCTCACTTCATCTCTGACTTCAGAAATCTCCCTTACGTAATGACTGCAGGCCCCAGGACTAGCCTTTTATTTTAGCCCATTTCAATTTCAAAATAATTCAGTAAGGTCAATTTTATTTGCTAATAATTTTACAAGAGAGGGAGCAGAGGCCAGAGGAAGCTGCTGGAACTCACATCCACTAGAGCACACTTGCTGAGTTCATCTTTCCCCGGATGTCCAAAGCTGAAGTACAGCTTTCCGTCCCCAGCCATTCCCTACTTCCTTAGAGATATTCCCTCTGGTCTCACACACAGCACCATGAGCAGAGATGACAGAGTAAACCATAGCTCCCCGGGGCCACTCTGACACTCACCACAGTCTCCAATCTCCACTGCCTCTCTTCCTACCTGACCACTCCCAGTGACCTCTACTTACCAGCAGCCAGGGCCAAAAGCGCTAAAGTCCAATGTGCTACACTAACCTTTGCAACAGAAATGACATCTTTTCCATTGGTTGCCCGGGCTGCAGTCTCTCATCACCAGCACCATCCCAAAGGTGGTTAGTTACCACTGCATGTATCCAACATGGCACATATGTGTGGAGAATTCTGTTTTCATGCGTGTTTTGCTCTTACTTTTAACATAGTTCAATTTCTCTTGCTTTCAACGTGCTCTCAGGAGGGAGTCAACTGGAGAATGACCATGGGATGGTTCAGACACTCCTCTTGAGATCACCTCCAGTGATGTATTTCCAAGCTTGGTTTACTTAAACTCCTCCACTCAGTTGTGAACTCCTTTGGGCAAGTATTGGGAGGGAGCACATTAACAAATTCAGTTCGCTACGAAGCACGCAGCTTCTTGTCTCAGTGAGCGGTATATGCATCTTTAAATGTTTAGACGGTCTGTGCCTCCATTCACTTCTCTGTTCCACAGCACTTTTGCTACAAATCGGGTTATCAGCACAAAGTATGTGTGCTGGAAAGATTTGTGAGGCTCTCAGAATGCAACAAGGGGTCCAGTAAGCGCTCATTAGATGCTAACTATTGTGAATAGCATTGCCATACACATATATTTAACATATGTACTTCTGTACACAGATGAATGAATGAATGAGATAAACTCTATGGTACCCAGATCAATTCAAATTCCTAGAGCCAAGTTATCTTCCTATCACAGATGTCCAACTAGTTGGAACTACAGAAATGTGCTATTTCTTTTCTTTCTTTTTTTTTTTTTTTGGTTTTTCGAGACAGGGTTTCTCTGTGGCTTTGGAGCCTGCGCTGGAACTAGCTTTTGTAGACCAGGCTGGTCTCGAACTCACAAAGATCCGCCTGCCTCTGCCTCCCAAGTGTTGGGATTAAAGGCGTGCGCCACCACCGCTGGGCAAAATATGCTATTTCATAGTAAGAACCAGACCCTAAGCAAAAAGAGCCTCGGGAAACATGATGAGTGCTATCCCTCCTCCCTCAACACATACCTCCTGGGGTGGCGATGTTGGAGACAGCACGGCAATAGCCATATCTTGCAGGCCACATGTTAACCAAGCTCCACTTTCTTACCCAGAGGAAAAAAATGACACTTGACCTGTAGTCTGGGTCACATGACTTTGGTCACTGCTTCCTCACCTCTACCAAACCTGTTTCTCTACAGTCCAGGATCCCCCCAACACACATCCTCAGAAACCTCAGGAGTAGACACTTTGCTGAGCTGGGTAGGACTGATGCTCCTTATCTGAGGTCCCTGCTGTGCTGTTTGCCTAGCTGCCCACCAGCATCCTTGCCTGGAGGACACTTCCACTCAACACCTCTCCCTCAAACTCTTCTGCCTTCCCTCCCCAAACCTAGCACTCACCAGCTACTTTGTGCTTTGGTCATATAAGGCACTGGGATGGCAGTTTGCCTTTGAGGCTTCCCACAGGAGGAGGTCTCCCCCCAAATCCACAGACAATCCCAAAAAACCCCAGACATGTTCAGACAGGCTCCAGAAAATATCCAAACACACTCATTGTTAGAAACAGAACAATCTCAGTGTCACGAGAGGGAACAAGCAAAGTGACAGCGGCTCAGCACGGCCATTCTTGGGAATCAGGTGCACTAGAACCCAACCCCGCCCGGCAAGCACATTGGGGCAAAAAACTTCCCTTAGTTTTTCTCCTAATATAGGGAGTAACTGTGATTTTCCCATTGGCTGGGATCTCGCTTCACAATCTTTCACAACTGGCTAGTCTTAAAAGAATCAGCACAAAAGGAAGGAAAGAGGGACGGGGTGGGCCACTCAAGTAGCTGAAGTTCAGAGAGCGCTGCAGGGCCTTTGTGTATACAGAGGTTTCACCAGGTAAGGAAGAATTAAAATATTTGCATAAGGCTTTTACCAGGTGAAGAAGATAAAAGATTTGAATTTCATGAGACGAAAGTTGTACAGCGTTCAAGGCTTCTGCCACCCTGACTAGGCTACCCTTCTAAGCAGGTCTGAGCAGTCACAGGGTATACACACCACTGACCCCAAAGCCATTCCTTCGTCCTGATAAACGACTGCAGAGGGATCGTGGCAGCGTGCCTTTGGTGTGGTTGACATCCCAACATAAATCCAGCAGCAGACTGTGTGACCTCATCCTGGGACCTGAGCCAGAGTTTTCCCCGGAGACCTCTGAAGTTATCAGATCTGGAAAGCATTTCACTTGCTTTCTCTTTTAGCCACCCCCACCCCCCAACATACACACCACACACACACCACCCCTTTTTTCTAACACAACCAAAGGCAGCACTGACCACAGGTGGCAAGGAGGTAAAAATCAGAAATCGCCCACACTCCATTACCCTGCCTGCCAGTGAATGAATATGCATTTTTTGTAGGTTCAGTAGAAAGCAAACTGCTACTCTTGGGAAATGCCCCATCTTCACCCCACTTTTAATCTCTTCCTTTGGTCTTATATGGAATCCCAAGTCTTGAGTGCTATTCCCTACTCTTCCTCATCTTTTCTTCTTCAGCCCATTTCTAGCCATCAGACACAGGCCAGCCAGCATGGGCTAAGTGTGGTCAACTGCCACTTGATAACCTGGTGCCTCCATCTCTCTGAGGCATCTGATCTCTACAGCCTCTTGCCACCCACACCCTCCGGAGCTCCTTAGTCTAGAGGCATTTGGGTACAGAGAGAAACACAAAGTTCTAAGAGTTAGATGTCCGCGGCAGAAATCAGAGCTGTGGTAACAGTCAAGGCAATTCATTATGTGAGTTAGATGCCTGTTGCACCCTCAAGCGAGAGCACAGCCAAGGCTGTCCTGAGATGGTTAACGCCAACCTCTAACTAGACAGAGTGGAGACTCACCTGGGAGATGGACCTCTGGGGGTTACTGTGATGACATCAACTGAGCTGGGAAGATCTGCTTGGTATGGGCGCCATATCCCATGGCTGGGTCCCTGGGCTGCAGCACAGGAAGGGAGCCGAGCAGCAGCAGTGGGCCTTCATCACTGTCTGCTCTTTTATTGTAAATACGATCTGAGCAGCTGGGTCTAACTCCTGAGGCCTTCACTTCCCTGCTAGGATAGGCTATGTCCTTGAATTAGGAGCCGGAAGAAGCCCTTTCTCTCTTAAGATGCTTTATGCTCAAAGTAGTTTATCAAAGAGAAGAAAAGAAATAAGGCAGCTTCCAGGGCCAAAGGGAAAGAGCTGCTTAGGAGCCCAGCGCTGTAAGAAAGACCAACACCAAAGTTCTCTATTCCTACAGTGCGTCTGGGCATCACTGTGTCTGGAATGGGAGGATTAGACATGGCGGGCGGGGGGTGTCAGGAGTTGGACAATTTATTAGCTGCTACAATGCATAGGCAATCAATAACTAATATTTCAATTAAATTCTACGTCTTCCCACTGGTTCTCTTTAGGAAAGCACAAACTGATGCCAAAACCTTCCTCTCAGCTCACGACTCCTCCTTCAAAGCATGTCTCATATGTCCAGGGACAAATTTAGGAGGGCAGAGCAGGAGAGGGAGGCCACCATGACAACCACAGAGCACGGAAGAATCCAATCAGTTAATGTTTCGGGATCTACCCATCAAACACTGACAGCTAGCGATCAATGTAAGAAGTTACTTTGCCAAATGGATGCTTTCACCTTTGAATCTGAGACTCGGAAGCCAGCACTGCCGGGTTGCCCTGGAACATTTCCAGGTTCTTATTTCAGCCTTGAGTGTTGGGGTTTGCTACTAAAGGACAGCAATGAGGGCTTTGCTACTGGCTACTAAGTCCGCTTTTAAGACCTGCTGGGTTTTCTCTGCAAAGACGCTTCTGTTGTTTCCATCGCATTAGTTTATTTTCAGTCCCCACCCCCCCTTTTTTCTTCTCCATTTTAAATCCTCTATCTCCATGGTGGGCCTAAATGCTCAGGCAATATACATACAAATGTCCCGGCAGACAGATGGGTAAGCACTATCTCCTCCAGTCCTCACATGACACAGCCCCACCCCCTGCAGGGCTATTACAGTCCCCTACAGGGGGCGCCTCTCTGACTCAGTCAGCAGTACAGTGGGTCTATAAACTGGGGCTACTGACAATACAGCTAAGCAAGTATTCCCATAATCCCCTTCCTAATGCATACATTACATAAACCCAGAAAAATTACAACCAGCAGCAAAATAAAACTCATTCGGTCCTTTTTGAAAATGCAGAGCCATATTTATATTCATACACCCCACCCCTCCACCCCACACCCCTATTTAAGGAAGAGAAGCACCTGTTCCATAAGTCAGAGTCCACACTAGGCCATCGATCTTACCACTTTTGTGTATTACTCTCAGGAACAGAGGAGCCCTGAAAGTTTAACGTTTATTTCAGAAATATTTACTACAATGGATAACTGTCCTTTAATTCTTTCAGAAAAAAAGTGGAGGGACTAGCTGGTAAAGACTCTTGCTGTGCTGTGTAAGCCTTTTAATTTCTGGAACCCATGGTGGAAGGAAAACTGACTCCCAAAAACTGTCCCCTGACCTCCATAGAGCTGTCTCATACACTAGGACATATGCATGCACACACAAATAATAAATAATAATAATAACTAGTTAGAAATGATAATAACAACAACAATAACGTAAATATTGTGATTTATTCTAATTTTATAATGAAGGAAATTAGAGAGAGCCATTAAATAATTTGCCTAAGACCACATTGCTAGAAGAAGGTCAAAGCAAGGCCTAAACCATCAGCATCACGCTCATAGTGGTGCTGGTTTTCTTGATTTCAATTTTAACAGATACATAAAAGTTGTCACTTCCATATTCTGTGTCCTAGGAATCATTTTATTAAGGGCTAGACTCATGGGAGCCCAATACAAAGATAGTGGCTAAAGAAATGAATGGATGCACTCTGGAGACGCCTTTGCCTGTGACATTCTCCTTGCACTAAGGCCAGAAACAGGACTGGGGCAGGTTGCCTCCGAATTGTGGATGGTCCAGTATCTAGCGTTGCTCCACTGGCCCACCTGCTTTCAGTTAGGTGAAGAGATTCCATCTCCTGAACAGAGTGCATACCCGGGTGAGGGTAGGTGGTGTCAAGGCCATCAATATTTACATCTTCTGAACCTGAAGGTCAGTTCAAAAGGGCACCAGTAATTTATGGGGCTGTTGCAGTCACCCAGGGCAGATGCAAACGAAGGGAGAGCCTGGAACTCTTCCCGTTTCCTCTTTACGCTCTCTAATACAAGAAGTTGCTGCCAACTGCTGAGGCATTCCAAAGTGAAAGGTGAACTTGATATTTTTAACCTAAAAAACATCACTTGCAGAACTCAGTGTTCAGGAATCTAACACTATCAATGAGAAACCCTTCGAAGACTCCCTCAAATGAGGCAGTGCGGGGGATCCTCTGACAGCAATCGCAGAGTGCGCACAGACACTTTAAATGGAGAACGGTTCTGGCAATATGTGCTGAAGTTACAGTTTAAAGTTGAAAATGAAGCCCAAAAGCCTACACTTAGCATCCCTGGTTATGAAACACGCCCCCTTGAACACTGTCAAATGTTCTCCTACATTGGCTTGCTTGCAACACACACGCACACGCACATACACACAGAGGAAAAAAAAAGGCCAGCTAAATCCTTTAGGCTAAATACACACAGCAAAGGAAGTTCTGAGTTCTTTTAGTGCTGGAGATGTAACCAGGGCTTTGTGGATGCTTAGCCAAAGATCTAAGCCCAGGACAGAAAATACCCACTTGATCCTTACCACCACCCTGACACACACACTTTACCAACTCAAAACTGGAGCGTGTAGATACAAACAAAACAGAAAGCCTGGAAGAAACAGGACAGGAGAGCTGAGTATTAGCTCACACAGAACGCTCACTTGGTCTTTCATCCTAGCTTATAGAGTCTCTGGCCTTTGTGAATAGAAGCTTTGGTCTGCAATACATCAACTAAATTTCTTTCTTTCTTTCTTTCTTTCTTTCTTTCTTTCTTTCTTTCTTTTTTTTTTTTTTTTTTTTTTTTGCCCAGCAGCATTAAAAACATGACAAAGTGTGAAGGGGGATGAAGAACACTGCTCAGTTAAAAGAATGCTTCCCTCATGTGTGAAGCCCTGGGTTCAAGGCCCAGCACCACACAGAAGGAGGACTGATGGCGCACTGCACGCTTATAATATCAGTATTTGAGGATCAAGGCAAGAGGATCCAAAGTTCAACGTTCTGCTCAGCTAGTTAAGGAGGTGAAGCCAGCCTGGGCTACACGACACCCTGTCCGAAAGAAAAGAAAGAGAGAAAGGGTGGAAGGCACACAATGAAAGCATGTCCCCAGACTTTAACAGGATGGACAGGCTAACCTTTGAGCATACATCTTTTGGGGGGCACGGGGATTGGAAATGGGCAAGTATGAAGGCTTTTCTGCTTGTCGTTAAGAGGTAAATCCAGACGGTATCCCGAGTTGTGGTCTCCTTATTGAAACCTGAGTTTCATCTTCCTGTTTTGACGAGGGCTGTCTTGAGGAAGGGCCTGCCGTGTTATAAATGACCCCATAACTCACTCCCTTCAGTAACTCTGTGGGACAGGAAGGGAGTAAATCCTGGAGTCGTGCATGTGTAGCCCTGAATCACACACATGCGTGCCTTCAAGGCAGCAAATCTCCGTTGGCTGCTGGATGCCATCACTCTTTCACACCTGGAAGAGAGCACAGAACACAGGTACTTAGGAACACTATACCAAAAGAAATACCTTCATACCTTAACAAAACACAGCCCAGTGGTCCTCAACCTTCCTGATGCTATGAGCCTTTAATACAGTTCCTCATGCTGTGCTGACACCCAACCATAGAATTATTTTTGTTGCTACTTCATAACTGTAATCTTGCCACCATTATGAAAGAGCCACCACAAAGGGGTCTCAACCGTCAGGCTGGAAGTCACTGCCTTAGCTACATCTATGCCGTCGCTTAACCATCAGCGCTCCTCTTCCCAACCAAGGGTTCCCCAGTGTGACAGAGGCAAACTTTACCCTGCAAAGCTCTGAGGACACACATCAGGATTCAGGACCCTGCCTAAGCTTTCTAGACCAAACATGGACAGCATGTTAACCCACTTGGTCAGGATTTCAATTAGTCAAACTGACCTGAGTGCTAGTGACCAGATTTCCTCATTAAAAAGAGAACCGATGGATATCATAACATGTCACTAGCTCACAGAGAAAAAGTCAGGAGTCAAAACCCAGCACCAACCATAAAGAAAAACATCTCAAGGCTACCCTGTGTTTGGGGCTCATGTACCTACTCACTCTTCACACCATGGGCCAAAAGAAAAAGAGGCCGTCAGATAGTCTAAGTTTCTCTAAAGTTTGAAAGATGCAAACACCTATGTTGTTCATGTCAGGCCAATAGGTTTGGGTGGATTTCTCATTAGACACAAAACTGGTCTTTTGTGGAGAGTCTTTAACAAAACTGTATTCTCTGTACTTCTAAGCACAGCTGAAAACACTTGGGCCGCAGAGATAAGACCATTGCCTGCCTCCCTTTTGCCAGGAAAATACCCACAGAAGGAGGGCGGGTGACAGAAAATATCTGCAGGCTCAACTCAACTTCAGCAGCAGCCCTGTCCTTCCCACCAGCCTGCCGCTTCATCAAGTTGGCAATCAGCTCAGGCTTGGGAGGACTCACCAGTACAGTGATCTCCCAGCCTCTAGGTGAGACTCAGCCGTGGTCCCTCAGAAAGGGTTTACATGTGAACATTCTACACTCGAGCAGGATTTTGTAAGATACTCAGACTGGATAAAGAAATGGTACTTTTTAGGGGAAAAAAAAAGGCAGACTTAGGAGAAAAGCGAGGTATTAGAAAGTTTTGTCAATTGCTTTTCAACAAAATGACTACTTCAAAGTTTAGTGCCTACAATGGCAGAGAACAGAGACCTGAAAAAACAATGACAGGACACATCTTTGACACAGCCTTTCAACGGCTGTGATCATACATTGAAGATAAAAATTCTCTTTTAAATAAAAACCATTGTGGTATATTTAATAGAATAATATAATTAAAATGTCCTTTCAATAAAAGGATTGCTACTGTCCTTTTAAGCTTTTTTAAAATGATCACTGATTTTAAAGAGCTTTCTAATAAGATTATCTGTCCTACAATATAAAAAAGCCAAGAGCGCTCTGACTGTATAGGAATGAACTGTGGTTGACTTAACTTACAACTCAAGATGGTCCTACCCAGAGGGTACTACGGAGCTTGCAAAGCCAAGGCCTTAGACTTCCTCGATGTGCTGAGGAAGCAGGCAGAGAACGATGCCAGCTGGTAGAGGCCCCTGCCACTAAGCTCAGTCCTCCAGAGGCAAGCAAGAGAAGGAAAGCACCAACTCCCAGAAGTTTCCTCTGACCCCCCACGCCTTCCCTGTAGCGCCTGTGCCCACACACATTACACAGTAAATAAAATGTATATATTACAACATCTGAGCCTGAGTTTAAACACACACACACACACACACACACACACACACACAATTAGGTTCCTGCTAACCAATACCATATTTAAAAACAAAACAAAACAAAAACATGGATGTAACATATCTTTGGAATACATCTCCATGAACACTCCACCCCCACAGCCTAGGCTCCCCAGGTGACTTCAGCTACACCTGTGCTGTGAATTACTATTTGGATGACAGATTTAAAAAAAAAAAAACGTAAATTATACTTCTGTGGTTTAGCCTTCAGTGTTTTTACCCTGTGCAAATGGAAAGAAACTGATCTTGTGAGCAACCCACTGGCCACCATGGAGGTCAGGAGATGGTTGACCCTAGACATAGAGAACAAGGCAATGTCCATGGCAGACATGGTGTCCGTCAGACATGAGGCATCTGGAGCCTTGTGCCACCCTATCCCTGTTCTGCATTCCCAAGTCACTGAACTGTGAAGGCCTGGAAGACACCTTTAGCTAAAAATGGAGGCCAACATCTGCATGTCAGACTGTGAAAGGAAGGATCTTTATAAAACCTCAAGGGCTGGTGTTATCTAAAACAGCAAACAGGACAGCCTCCACCTCCTCTCATGCCTCCTCTTCCTCTTTCTCCTCCTCCTCCCTTTTCCTCTTCCTCTTCCTCCTCCCCCCCTCCTTTTTTTTTTTAAGTGAAACACCAGCAAACCACATTCAAGGTCAGAAAAGGTCCCCTTGACCAACTGAACTGCTCTACCATATTTGATCTACAAAATTAAAAGGCAGGGAGTTAAAAGTGGTAGCCAAATTCTAGATTCCAATTTGAAAACCGGAAATTGGTGCAGGACATAGACCAAAATAAAGACAAGTCATCTACTGGCATTTAGAGAGATTTCTTTTGTCAAATACTGATTCACACACAGGGCAAAACAATGACTCATGACAGCAGAGGTACATTCATGCCATAGATATATCTTCAGCTATTCAGATGTGCAAGAGAGAAATTGCGAGGCCTGCCCGGAGTAGGGTTAAGAAATAACTGACCATGGCTAAAATAGTAAAGCCTCTAAAAGAGACATACAGCAAGGAGTGCAGTCAGCAAAATGTCACCAAATTACACCCTTCGGTCTGCCTTGCCTTTAAAAGGCATGCCCTTCAGACATACATGCAGCCAGCACACAGCACAGCCAGGAAAACGCTCCGCAACCAAAATGACAACCTAGGAGTCTGTGGCACTTATAAAGGATGGTTTGAGATATAGGTTTCATTTCCCTGTCTAAATAAAAAATCCACGGAAATGATCTCCTGACACACAGAATCACCCAAATCAGGCCTGCTATCCCTACACTCTGGTGGCTGAGGCAGGAGGATTGCTGCAAGGTTGAGGGTAGCCTGAGATGCTCATTAAGCACCATCACGAGCCAGGCCAGTCACAGTTACAAAGTGAGACCTGATGTCAAAAGTATTAAAAGAGATTTTAAACAAAGAGACGCGCCAGTTTATTCTGATCCGAAACAGTGAACAGACCAACTAAGTCCAAAGTCCCTCCTCCCAGTCATTCACTGTCCACAGGGAAATAGGAAGCTGGTTTTATTGATTTACCAGGAAATGACTGGCTCCCACATTAAAATCTTTCCCGAACAGTGAACCACATCTGCTCAGTTTCAATTGGGATGCAGCAGTTCTCCAACACAAACGTTTATTTGGTTAATATTTTTGAGACAGAGTCTCCCTACAGATTCCAGGATGGCCTGGGACTTACTAGCTCGTCCAGGCTGGCCTCGAACATGGAGTGCTCTTCGGTTCTCCCAAATGCTTGGATTAGGGATATAGATGCCCTCCCCTCCCCCAACTTTTAATGCCAAATTTTAAAGAAGTTGTTTGTAGGAGAGAAGAAAACAAGAACAGCTACCAAAAACAACTGGATACTACGACAGAAGGAGAAACTATTTCACTCAGATGTATATAAAATTCAAACCGGAATTCAAGGGCAACCTGTTTAAGCCTGAGGCACCAAAGTGAACACTATTAGCCCCTTCAGAGCAGCCTCTGTGGAAGACTATTACAGACCATGGGTGGGTGTTTTATATCAATGCTGTACACATATATGTTTGTTTCACCACTGACAGTAGTGATTTGGGAATTACATGAGGAAGCATGAATACCTCTATACCTCCCTTTGTTTAGTTTTCAAACATTCTGGTTGCTGAAAAGTTAAAAGAGACAATTTGTTACTTCAGAGCCCTGGGGCTCCGACTCCGAGAGCTGACTTGTCTCCTCATGGGGCAGCAACAGATTCAAAGCTGAGAAGAGGCATCCCTGTGCTGAAGGGCGGAGCCCGCAGCTGCCTGCTCCCTTGGCACACTTGGCTCATGAAACCTTGCTGAAGCACTGGCCTGTTCATCTAATTTGCCAATTTCCTGGGCTTGACACCAGGAAGAAGGCTGAACATTTGCTGTTGTCCATTTGTTGTGTCACAACAACTCAAGGCTTCCATGTCACACTGGAAGAACCTGTGCCCAATACAATGGGAGGGAGGTACCTGGGCTTCCTCTAGAATGCAAATCTTAAAAGGAAGCTAATGAGAAACCCTTTCTTTCTTTATTGGAAAATAATTCAGTAAGAGCAGCAGTCTCGTAGGTCATAAGTCTATGCCCTAAAGAAAGCAAGTCGTCCATCCGTGTTTCCTCTGAATGCTATTCTGCCTCCACTGCAGGATGTATCCTCGCATCAGCTGTGACCAGCCACACAGCAGAGGAGGGAACTTGTCACTTGCTTTGTAAAGAGGATAGTTACATGTATACCCATGGCCATAGGGCATCACTCACAATAACAATCACAGGGATGTGGCAGAAAGCCAAATGCCCATTACTAAATGGATGAACAAAATGTGGCAGGCATTTGATGCTATCCTACAATGCCAACGAGCCTTATGGATGACATGCTAAGATGGAGTAAGCCAGCTACTAAGACACGTGTTGTGTTTCACACTCATAGGAAGCACTACAGCATCAAACACAGGGACCAAAGAGCAAAGGGGGGTGATGGGAGAAAGAGGGATCATGGATAACCGGTTGTTCAGTTGTGTTCAGAATTTCCATATCCCGAGACCAGGTATGCAAAGATACAAATATTCTTTGCGGTAATAAATTGTATACTTAAGATAATACATTTTGCATTTGGTGTCAGGAAAAATAAATTTAAAAAAAAGTTGGGAGTGGTGACTTATTCCTGTAACCACAGCACTCAGGAGTCTGAGAAGGGACAATTGCTGTGAGTGCAGGGCCCAACCTGAATATAGTGAGTTCCAGGGCAGACTGAGCTACAGAGAGAGGTCATTCAGAGAGGGAGGTGGAGGGAGGATACAGATCGGGGAGAAGAATCAACTAAAGCAAATTTTAGTCAAAACTATCAAAACCTCATCTAATATTTTGTATTATTAATAGAAAAATAAATACTTTCTTAAAATCCCATACACATGTAAACAAGAGTAGCTGCTCTTTTGAATTACCATTGAATGTTCACAGTAGCTCTCAGACTTTGACCTGATAAGAATCTACTCCAAGTTGGGCATGTTGGTTCACACCTTTAATTCCAGGGCTCAGGAGGGAGAAGCAGGTGAATCTCTGTGAGTTCGAGGCCAGCCTAGACTACAAAAACAAGTTCCAGGACAACTAGGGCTGTTACACAGAGAAACCCTGTCTTGAAAAACAAAACAAACAAACAAACAAAAAGACTCTTCCCCAAGTGGTGGTGTTAACTCATTTGAATCCCTCAAGTCATTCAGGCTACCTTGTTTTAGAGACAGGGAAATTAAGGTCCAGAATGACTGAAGAATTTTCCCAGAATGTACAATTAGAAACTGGCAGTCTGCTCTGCAACTCACTCCTCTTCACTTCTCTAATCCACCCTTTCTCCCAGAGAATCCTGGATTGGATGTCTGCTTCTTTCCTATCTTCCACACCAGCCCATGCAAACAGACTCCCCCCCTCCCAGGACCACTGAAGGTTCCCAGAGGCCACCAATTAAGTCTGCGTCACTGTGACTCAGTTTGGTGAGCTTATCTATACCTGCCTTCTCTGGGGCAGGTGATAGGGCTGATCCACCCTTTCCTTCTGGAAATTATCCCTTCCCTCCATTTTCCAGACACCATTTTCTCCTGATAATCCTTCTGTTTGGCTTCTCCTTCCTATTACATTCTTAAGATACTTATCTTCTTGCTCAATTCCCACCCAAACAATGGATGGCTAATCCATGACTGAAGGCATGAAGTCAGATTTACTTTAAATTTCTTTCAGATGTTTACAGTTGTTCTGAAGCCTATAGTTAGTAGGGAGGAGAGCCTTCTGGAGCTGTGTCTTGAGGGAGGGTTTTTCATAGCCTAGTACAAGTATCTGGCACAAAAGCAAACGCTAATATTCTATTAGCAAACACTAATTTTACTACTAATGTAACTAAGTTCTCAAGTTTGGAGCTACTTTTCCTTTAGATTCTACCAAGAAACTGCCACACACTATTCAACTGCCATGATCAACCCAACGTCAGTTAAGGGTCACCCACTGGCTCCAGAAAATAGTGAAAACAGTAGGAGCATTTCTTTCCTGCTGTGTCTTGGGTTGTCCCGGGCCCACAGCAGATCTCCCTGCTTGGTGAGCATCTGCACATCCACACAAGACACCACCATTCCCCAGTTGTTAAATTTCAGCAAGTACTCTGCTCAAAAGAGCATCTCACTCCAATAGGAAAGCATTAGATGGGAAGAGAACATTCCAATAATCGACTGTTTCTTGATCCAGTTGGCAGGAAGTCAGACACAGCCTTGGTTTGCCTTCTCAAGATTTAGCCCATCTCACAAGGGAACTCTCATAGAAGACACACCCATGAAGCTGGCTCCACATCTTCATTTTCCATTCAGTCCTCTGTTGAAGAGTGCATCCTCAAGTCTCCTTCTGATCTCTGACCTTGCCAATGCTCCTATTAGAGCGATGCTCAGCATAATGTGATGTTAGTAGGCTGTTATGATTTACTCTACAAAAATCAATGGTGGAGATCCTGCTGGGGAAATAAGCCACTTTGGTGGGCTCAGCTACATGAAGAGCGTTAGGTTCCCTGGAAATGAAAATTTATGCTGGGCAATTCTGAGCTCTCTTGAGCTGATTTTTTTAATGAGGATATTGAATCCAATCTCCCCCTCCTTGCCTATTTTAAATAGATGGAAAAATAAGGAAACACAACTTGATAACCTTGTAATCTGGAAAACATCTAAAATATCACACACTATTGAGAAGATAACATTTCAACAGAGACTGACAGTAAATAGGTTATGAATCTGGGGAGGGAGCCGACTGGGACCAGACAGCACTATTGCTTTGCTTTGTTTGGCAATAGGAGCAATCAAAACTATATAATCGGAACTCACTGGAGGATCAAAATAAAATAGTGAAAGGACATGGTGGAACTCAATTCAAGTTTGGATTAAGAATTACTTTTCAGTGGCTGGAAGGTCATTCTTTGATGATTGTTCACAAACGCCAGTGTGTGAAGTTGACCCAAGATTGAATTTTAGGATGGAGCACATATTTTTAAAAGATCATCCTGCTTTGAAACATCTGTGGATCACAAAAAAAATAAATAAATAATGATAATAATAATAAAATTTCTCATTTTATTCCAAGGTTGTCTAGGGTGGACCGTGTAGTTAGAAGTAGAAGGTCTTCCCTTAGATTTGTTTTCTTATAGAACACACCTGAAAAATTACTATTTCTAAGCCAGGAGCTTCAGCTTTCAGAGAGACAAGTAATTCAAAGTGAGCTGGTGGCAGGTGACTGTGACAGACCTGAAGGCAGCATGGGAAGGCGACGATGACAGTCTTACTGTGACTTGTTTCTTATATGGGATATCGAAAGAACAAGTTGGCCCTCTTTTTCAGTTTTTATTATTATTTTTCAGTTCTCTACAATGAATCTTCTTCCAGGAACGAAGAATTCCCACAGTCTCTTGTGGGAACACTTTCCCTAGGGAGATATAAGCAAACACCTTCCTTCCCATAGAGCAGAGCACTGACGATAAACCAAAGTGCTTTTCTACTGAAGGTCAACTCGGAGAGGCAGCAAACTTCCTGGGATTCCTTACATGCATGCATGACAAGTTACCTACAGGAGCATGAATGAGCCCATGCTACCAGACGACACACTACACTCAGCATGCATGGACAACTCCATGAATGGCGTCTCCTCTTCAGTTAGCCCACCACAGTCTGTAGCACCTCTAAAGACCAGGAGGTCATATGCAATTAAGGCAGAATTGCTTATAACTGGCCAGGAGATGGGGAGGCAGCAGCTAGAATCTCAGCTCAGGATCAAAGGACACCCCACCCAACTCCCCTTCTTTGTGGGAATATTAAGAGTCAAGAGGTTCTGTCTCTAGGCCTCCTCAAGTGGCCACAGCTACTCTGATGAAATGTTAGCTGCTATGCTCAAATATCCCCCTACTCTAAAAGAAGAACACATTATACCAAACGTCACTCTCACCGTCACCTTGGTGAAGCTACTGCCCTCTCCACAGGTCTCTTGGCACACTTACAATCCCCCCGTTCCACTTGCTGCACAATTGTCACTGTCTCTTTGCTTTTCTTTCCACCTACTGGACAATGAGAACCTAAAGGTAATTATTTCTTAATTACTAATATTTCTAAGCGCCAACTGGGCAGTGGTGGCACATGCCTCTAAGCCTTTAATCCCAGCACTCCAGAGGCAGAGGCAGGTGGCTCTTTGTGAGTTCAACGCCAGTCTAATCTACAGAGAGAGTTCCAGGACAGCCAAGACTGCACAAGAAACCCTGTCTTAAAAACAAAACAAGATAAACAAACAAACAAAAATAACAACAACAAAAAAACCCAAAGACTTCAAAGGACCTTCTAACATATGTAAATATGATAAAGTCTCTGCAGTTGTTGTTTAAGAAAAATCCATAGTGCACATTTTACTAACCAGCCCCTGGTCCAGGCACTAGGGTTACAGCCATGAACAAAATAAACAAAAGCATCACTAGAGATGCCTAACTACAGAGATGAATAAGCATGAAAAGGTCAACAAAGTCTCCTATTGGTTGATTTGAGATTACAACCAGGGAGACAAAAATAAGGAACCCACACAGCCTGCTTTTACTCATCTCTTCCAGCGTCGTAAAAGTTAAGCCCAAGCCCGCTTTGTGGCAAGTGTTCTAGAACTACAAGCTGACCACATGATTTCTCTTTAGCAATGGTCAGTCTCAAGAGATATAAGACATACTTCTCTGTCTCAGTACATCTGAACCCCAATGAGAGCGTATTTTGGGGGGCAGCCACAATTATCTTCCGAAGCAGAAAGCCATCTTGAAGCTGGTGTTTAACAGAAATCAATCCCCTGCACCCATCAATAGCAACGACTGAAACCTGTGATGTTTGTGTCTCTCCCAATCTTTTCGTCTTAAATTAATTCTCGCATTTGTATCCTCACATCACAGGGGAATGCATGAATAGTCCTCACATTCTGTTCTCTACAGACATGTTAGTGAATGCCCGAAGAGTTTATGTAACTCGTGTCATTTTGCTCAATTGGTAAGTTACAAAGTCAAGCTTAACTCTAGAATTGGAAATCAACACGAACGGTCACCATACTTGCATTATACCATCTACATGAGGGATTAAAGTATAAGATTGTAACCAGGAATTCCTGTAATCCAACTATTTAGAAGGATCAAGTGTTCGAATTCATCCTCAGCTAACATGTAGCAAGTTGGAGGCCAGCCTGAGCCACATGAGACATCATCCTCATCCTCATCCTCATCCTCATCCTCATCATCACGAATAAGCAAAACTCTCAAATCTATTATGATTCCTTCCAGCGCTCTATGCCTCACCTACTCTACAACTTAGATATCCAAAGGCAGATCAACCAGTTACCAACACTGAACAATCTCTCTACAGCATCTAGATATCAAAACTTGCAGCTTACCCATAAGTAGTCTATGTAACTTCCTTAGTCATTTCTGAATTAGATAAAATCATCATTTCATTTTACTACATGGGCAATGACAATAAGCCTGTTCTACAAGTTCCCTGAGGTCCCAAACTAAGTTATGGTCCCCATGTACCAGCCCTCGGCACACTTTCCTGCTTGTGGCAAGACATTGGGCAATGACACAAAGCACAAATTGAAGGCAGTGCTACAGTGGCAGCAACTGTGAAAACCGGTTTAAGAGTTCTGCTCTTCCGCCAGTCTTCTACTAATTAGACTTTGAGCCATTTAAAGGCAGAGACGCTCTGTCTTCCTGTATAAATCATGTTCAGAACCCCAGATGGTGTCACGCTCATGTGGCATGTGTGTTGCATCAATATTTGCTCATTGATTTGTTGCTCAAATACCACTACTGAGTTGTGTTTGTCTGGCGAATCATGCAATTTTAATAATTAGTGTCTGAGGTGGGAAAATGTCTTTTAAAAAGACTGGGGGTGAATGTAAAGGACTGACAAGCAAGATTGGTCCCCAGGAAGTGTCCTAAACGAAAAGATGCTTCCACAGCAAACAAATCGGATGGAAAGGTGCGTTGATACAGCCCCAAGATACCGCCAACTTTATTGCTGTCTGTGGAGAGGCACACTCTGAAGTGTGCCTTCTGAGCTGAAGTGGCTTTGAGATTAAGAGCTCTTCTGCTCTCATAGAAGACCAGAGTTCAGTTCGCAGCAGCCACATTGAGGACCTCACAAGTACCTGTAACTCCAGCTTCAGAGGATCTGATGTCTTCTGACTACCACCACACATACATGGCATATACACATGGATAGATACATAGGATTTGGCATTTACCAAGCAATCAAAGTAGCTTAGATACCATGTGTAGCCAGTGGGATCACATACTTTTACCTCAAAATACAGAACCAATTGCTTGCTCTGTGAAAGTAAAAAGACCCATCCATTCTCAGGCTTATAATCCCTACATTTTATCTTATTTTAATTATTTTTTCTTTTGAGAATAGATTCTTTTCTCATACAATATATCCTGATTTTAGTTTCCTCTACTCCTCAAAGTTCCTCATCGTCTCCCATCTCCTTCGGATCCACTCTCTGTTTCTCATGAAGAAAAGGACAGGCTTCTAAGCGATAACAACCAAATATGACAAACTAAAATATATTACGATGAAACAAAAACAATCCCTACATTTTATAAATTTTCTGACAAAAGCAAGTGCACTGAGAGCTATCAGATCATGAGGAATTTTGATAAATCAAACCTCTAATTCATTCTAGATCAATCAGAAGAGCATCTATGGCATAAGTCTTCTGACTGGGGTAGAACAGGGAGAGTTGACAGAGAATCAGAGAGTGTGTAGGAACAGAACAGAGTATCCAGTTAATCCCTACCCACCACCTGTGCTTACCACTGACATTGTCGGCAGAGCATCAGGTAGTCCATGTTCTCATATAATGGATATAATTTAGTCTTTCTTCGAAGGAGAGAAATTTTCATGTAGTATAAGGTCAAGTTTACAATCATTATCTTTCATATACAGAACTTCAGATAAGCAGTACCATAGGGTGTTGGGCACAATGTACATGTATCCCAGAAAGGAATACTCCAAAACTTAAGAGCTTTATATATATTACTGTTATTCGTGACTTTGTCCTCAAAGAGATGCTCAAAGGAATAAGGATAGTCGCCGACTCTTTTGAGTTTTAGTTATTGGAGATTATTTTATCTTTCGGGGACTATTAATTTCAAGAAGTTCAAGAAGTCAGTTGACAGCCAAAATGATAATATTCATAATAATGTTCATGGTGAACTGAAAATTTTTCTGGGTTATCAATAACATGATTATTGCCTTCAAACAAATAAATCTTCATTTCAATTGAACCAAGTGTGATTAGGAATATATTGCAATGATACTCTCAAAGGCTCTAAAAAAAAAACAACAAGAGATTAGCATCATTTTACTCAATAGATTCAGTGTTCAAAACAGAAGGATATGGAAGGTATTTTTTACTAATCTCATTACACTTTAAATATTGTAGGCATAAATTTACCCAGAATAAACTCTTACCATCATCCACCCATCTATCCACCCACCCAACCATCCATCCATCCACCTAAACTATCAACAATCACCGTGATTTCTACATCAGTTTTCAATGTTAACGTTCTAGGACATCTTCCCTAAGGAGAGCTATAAAAAAGCCCATGAGCTTTGAGTCAATTAGCACACAAATGTGGTCTGTAGCCTGCACCCTCAGATGCTTACATTCCTGTGGAGATGCAGTTCCATGTACATACTCTGCTATAGAGATACAGGATGGCAAGAACTTAAGGGAGACACACCATACTACATGTTAAGTGGGAGGCTTCCATACCAAGAGGACATTTCAACTGAACAGAAGGGAGGAAAGCAGGGAGTGAGCACAGGAGCCCAGGGCAGCAGAGCCATGTTTGTTTACACAATAAAGGATCTGAGGCCAGGTGGTGGCAGCAGCTGCAATGACAGCCCAGGCCTTTAATCCCAACACCTGGGAGGCAAAGGGAGAGACAGGTGGAGGCCCAATTACAAAGTGAGTTTCAGAATAGCCAGGACCACTAACCAGAGAAACTCTGGTCTCAAAAAACCAACCAACCAACCAAACAAACAAACAAAAACAACCAACCATCCACAAGGTCTGTGTTGGCAACACTAGGATTGCCCCAGCTGAAGATACAAAGGCCAGCTTCTTTGATTGATTCTGGGACTGGGTCCAGAAGGAATACAGTGAAAGGAAGGTTTGGAGTTCCTTCTGAGACTCATTTCCCTACTTTCTTTTAGATTTGTTTCTAGTTTATGTGTCCGTGTGTGCCTGAGTATGTGCACCGTGTGTGTCTGGTGTCCGCAGAGGCCAGAAGAGGGTATCCCCTGGAGCTGAAATCATGGGCAGTTGTGAGCCACCCTATGTGGGTGTGAAGAAGTGAGCCCGGGTTCTCTGCAAGAGCAGTAATCACTCTTAACTGCTGAGCCACCTTTCCAATGCCATTTACCTAATGCCATTGCCGGACTTAAAATGCATTAAAAAACTAAAAGCTAAAAAGAACCGTCGGCAGATGTTGACACTTAGTGAGGCTTCCACTCACAGAAAGTATTAATCCAGGGCTGGCTAGATGGTTCAGCAGGCAAAGGCAGTTGCCAACAAGCCTGACAACCTGAGTTCAATCCCTGGGACCTACAAGGTCAGAGAGACTTCTGCAGATTGTGCTCTGACGTCCATGCAAGTCCTATGGTGCACACAGTTTTCCTCCCCACCACAATACACAATAAATAATGTAATGTAATAGAGAGAGAGGGAGGGAGAGAGGTGAGGAGAGAGGGAGGGAAGGGGAGGGAGGGAAGGAGAGAGAAAAAGAGAGAGAGAGAAAGATCCAGAGGAAGTTCCAGTGTTAACTGTCCCTCACTGCAAGGTCTAAGTCTTGCCATTA
This sequence comes from Dicrostonyx torquatus, assembly GCA_028555095.1. NCBI lineage: Eukaryota > Metazoa > Chordata > Mammalia > Rodentia > Cricetidae > Dicrostonyx > Dicrostonyx torquatus. The sequence continues at coordinate 5,180,780 of JAQHUG010000008.1, forward strand.
AATCTGTCCTTGTTCTTGCAGAAGATCTGAGTTTGGTTGCCAGCACCCACGTGGCAGCTCACAACCACCTTTAACTCCAGTTCCAGAGGATCTGAAGCCCTCTTCTGACCTCCGTAGGCTCCTGAATACACGTGGCACATGTCCGCCACGCTCAGGCATCCATGTACACATAAAGTAAAATGTTAAAAGAAACAGAAAGTTGATGGTACTTTTAAGAGGTAGACCCTAGTGGAAGGTGACTAGGCCTTGCCCAGTGCCTATAGCGACTAATGTATCCTCTTGGAGTGGATTATTTCCCACAGGAGTCAGCTACTATAAAGAGAACTGGACCCTCCCTGTTCTGCTTCCTGTCTCATTGAGTAATGCTATCTGTCCACTGCCCTCTCTCCTCTCCTGTACCTCCTTCTTTTTCTCCTTTCATTCTCCTCCTGCCTCCTAGTGACCTGTATCCCCTAAGACTCTGCCAGCAAGAGGCCCACAGCTAGTTCTGGCTAGATGACTCAGCAGATAAGAGGCCCATCACCAGTGCTGGCTAGATGACTCAGCAGATAAGAATGCTTGTCATCAAGCCTAAGGAGACCTGAGTTTGAGCCCAGAACCCACAGGGTAGACAGAAACAAATGATTCCTGCAAACCATCCTTTAGCTTTCACATGTATAGTGTAGCATGCACCAAAATGTGTGAGTGTGCGCGCACACACGCACACACACACACACGCGCACACACGCACGCACACACACGCGCACACACGCACACACACACACGCACGCACGCACGCACACACACACGCACACACACACACACACACACACACACACACAGCATATGGGGGAGAGAGAAAGAATTTTTTTAAGCTAATAAAATTTAAAAGGTCATCCCCCAGATACAGCCCCTCAATCTTATACTAGAGTCATGAGTCAAATTTAACCTCTTTTCTTTGATGATTACCATGCAGTCTGTGGTATTCAACAGAAGATAAACCAAAATGAATTTTCTTTCATTTGATTCCCTTCCCTAACATCTATGCCAAAATTTTCAACAGGAGCCTGGGGGTGGGGTGTGCACAGAGAAGAATTCAGTCAAGACCACATGGGTTAGTCTAGCCATGTAGTTGCATGGTTTGTGCTGGCCTCTTCCTTTCTTCTAGAAGGGTACGTCCTCACAAACTTCCTGTGAGTTCTGTTTGGAGGTGGGGAGGACAAGACTCTCAGGCCCAAGGCTGTTACGACAGAATAAGCAAACATAGCACTGAGCACAGACTCCACACAAAAAAACCACCACAAGCACAGTGGCCCAACTTCTGCGAGACCCAGTAGTTAGAGGAAAGTCTTTTTTAAACCCAGTGGGAAAGGCCCACATAGAGGCAGGCACCAGTATAATTACCGGGCCACCAGGCCTGCTTGCCAAGACAGCTTGATGTGGCCTCTTGACCAGGTTTCATCCTTGGCCTCAGTACAGGTTCGTCTCTGGGAGCCTCCTGCTCCAGCTATTAAATGGACCAGCAGATGCTTGTTTTACGAACTTCAAACCCCAGCTATCTATGTTCTGGTTTGTTTTGGCACTGAGTTCAAATGAGAGAGCATCTGGGGACCGAACCAGAGGCTCACAAAATCCCACTGCTGGGTTACTGTCAAGGACTTGTTCCTACCTTCCCAAAGATCACTGGAGATTCTCCTACTCAGATACTAACCAAGTCGGGTCTGGACATAAGCAACTGCTAATTTTTATTGTTCATCTTTCCCTGGCAAATGCGTATAGTTGGTCACTTGATGGAAATGGGAAGAACCTGTATGTGCTTCTAATTCTGTCCTCAGATATCCAACTTTCCTAACCCATGATCTTATTCAAGTTGGTGGCCTCACCACCAGCTCTGTGTCCACCTCTGGGCACAGTCTCAGTTTGTCCCAGATACTCAAACCCAGGATCTGTGGACACTTTGGGTGAATGTGGCTTCAGTCTGGATTCCTTCTCTTCCTCCCTCCGCTGTACTTCATCACCTACCAAATACCAGGGCCCCATCCTCATCATTCTTGACTTCCCTCTCTCCATTTGGCCTCACATCTGATTGATACTATCATGCCCGGGCTTCACTTTCAGCCAAGAAGAGACAACCTTCTACCATTTTGCTATGGACCCTCTGGACAGCTCTCTAGACTCCTAGCAAGCCATATGTATACCCCTCCCCAGCAAAGTCAGAAAGGTCGCCTCCCTCTGGGGCGACTCTCCCTGTCGGACATACTCTTTTATTCTAATTTCAGAAGTACTAGAGTGACAGCAACAGGATCCGGGTGTTTACATCATCAGGAATAAAAGAAAAGTATATTCACTTAATGACATTCCTGTAAACTTGTGTCAGGTCAGGTCCTTAAAGACATGCTCACACTTCACAGCTGCTTCTTCAAGGAAAAGTCATCTGGAATCTAGCAACAAGACATTTCACCCAATAATCTAAAAATCAGTGGCCAAGTCAGGAGCAAGGTGCAAGGCCAATACCAACCTAGTTGGAGACATGAAAGCCAGTGGAGTGCAAGCAGGGAACTGGATAGATGGCACAGGTTAGGAGCATTTGCTGCTCTTCCAGAGGACTGGAGTTCAGTTCCCAGTAACTACATCAGGAGCTTCCAACCACTTGTAACTCCAGATCGAAGGTATCTGGTGTCCCCTTTAGATCTCAGCAGGCACTGCACTCACAAGCTCAAATTCACACATCATTAAAAGTCAAATAAAATCTTAAGAAAAGAAACCCAGGATGGTCGTTCATCAATCGCAGACACCCACACTAACATTCTGCTCCCCATCGGGACTTTTCCAGAGTGACTCCCACTGGCTGAAGTGAAGCTGTTTCAGGCCTGTGCATTTTTCCTTTAACTTTGACTAATGCAATGAAAGCTGAATTTTCAGAGAATAAACTTGCTAATTAGGAAGCCAGGGCTCACAGTTTCCAATGGCTGAATGTTAATGAGGTCCTTTTCTTTCCCATCTTTGGGGAACACAGTCATCATTTCCATTACTGACCCCACACAAGGCGTGTTGACTATGTAAGCTCTCGGGGTATCATCAATACCTCAGAAACCGGTGGTAGCTAGGACTTACGCTGTGTGTGCTGCCTTCGGAAATAAAATTCGTTTTACCCCTGAGTTAAGCTGATTACTCAAACTCCGAAAACTCCTCCCTGCCCCCACCTCCAGCCCACTCACATTTTCCTTAAGCTAAATGGCTCTAGGAAAACAAGCAGGGCATTATACTTAGCTCCTTGGAATGAGATCAGTTCTAGTTTCAAATTCCCTTGTGGAACAACCCCAAGGCCATAAGACCCTGTAAAAGTCCCAGCTGCCTCACAGCTCAGAAAGGCCCAGCTATGACAATAAAGCATTACTTAAGTAATGGGGAGGGAGGGACACCCCCTAACTGGGCTTGTAGACATTAAGCAGGAGCAGGTCCACAAACAAGCCAGTCTCAGTCTGGGCTGTTCCCTAGAGGTGGACGCCAGAGCTGAGGCCTTCCTGCGGGGGCTGGGCAGTCGTTTTCTGCACCTGGTACCATCTGTACACACCCAGTCGGGCCTGCTGGCAGAGCGAGTCATGCAGACCGTTCCTAATGTGGTGGGGTCAGTGGGGTTGGACCTGCAACAGGATGCCTATAGATTTCAAAGACTGGCTTTCCCTCCATGCCAGCTCATCAATCTAGGTTGGAAAACAAGCATATTTTTATTTCACTTTTTTTTAATTTAAAAAAAAAAGCTTTACTTTTAAAGATCTTCCTGTGAGAACTGCACGTGATCCAAGTGCTGACGGTTGTGCAGCCATAGCTGTTCAGAGCATGAAGCTAACTCCTGCGTCCTTTGCCAAAATTCAGTAACAAGACCAAGAGGACAGCTTTTTTCAGACAACACAAGCCTTTAAAATAGTGACCCTGGGGCTGCGGGTGTGCTCGGTTGCTAGCTAGAGCAGTTCATTAGCACCAGGTTCAACCCAGCATGACATAACCCAGGCTTGTTTGCACACACCTATAATCCTGGGACAAAGGAAATGGAGGCAAAAGGATCAGAAATGCAAGGTCATCTTCTCACTATCCAGTGAGTCAACCTAGGATACACGAGATCCCGACATAATTATTGAATTAATTAGCAACACTAGAGAGGGACATCATTGGAAAAGGTTCAAAGTCAACAGCCAATCCTAGGGGCTGTGTCTGGAAAGGAACAGCCAAGGCCTTCTCCCAGGGGCCAATTATGTGAGCCCGGGAAGTGAAGGCACAGCAGAAACTTGACCTAACTAGCCAGGATAATTCATCCATCCACTCTGTCACTCACTATCAACTGCCTATCAAGTACCTTCTACATGTCTGCTGTCTGCCAAGAGTTTGACACTCCCCCAAACTTCTTTTATTGAAGAGGAGTCAGGGCTCTGAGGCGAATACAAATACACAGGGCCAGCTACAGCCAAGACTCATGAGGACAGGACCATGCAAATCATACTTTCAAACTTCAGTTGGTAACAAACATTGACCAATTTGAAGTCTTGCTGAAGTAATAAAAAAAATTCACTGTGTAGTTATTTGTTTAAATGAAATTTTTTGGTTGAGAAGGATCTCATGGTCAAAATCTGCACTCATTGCTTTGTAAAACACCCCATTGTACCTTTTAGGATACACCATGACTCAAACTCATATAGTCAAAAATCTAGGAAGCAGCCAGCCGCAACATTAAGGCATGACTACATCCTCTGGAGAAACTGGATCTTTTGTTTACAATAATTAAAGGTTTAAAGAAATTTTGCGATAAGTGACCTCATTCTCTTAGCCTTGCTTAGATATCAGTTTCTCCACTTGAGACCTTAACAGGGTTGAAATCAAGGTAAAGAAGTGGGAGTCAGGGAAATTCGTAAGCCAAAATGCAATAATGTCTCTAAGCAAGATCACTTTCCTTGGAAAAACTACTCGCTTGCTAAGTGGGCTGAGAGATTCGTGGGCCTGGCATGGCTATTTGGCATACCTGGAGGAGTAGGTTTGCTTAAGTTCACACTGAGTAATTTATCCTTCCCGTTTTTCTAGCCTCCAGGCAACCACGGGTAAGTCTGGGCTGACCTGGCTCCCAGCACAGCTGCTCTTCCCGGCTCCAGCCCTTCCCCACACACTCACCCAGCATCCTCCCAAACGAACTCATTCAGTCTCTGAGATCCTTAGATAATTCCGTATTAAAAAAAAAAAATCACTCCTGCTTCCACGGCAGACATACTCTCAGCCTTGAAACTTCCCTTCTGGATATCGCAAGAAAACTAAGCCCAGACAGCAAACAGGAACGTTACAAATGCAATCATCTGGCCGGACTTGCTGGACTTGGTGGTGCACGCCTGCGATCCCAGTATGGAGAATGTGGAGGCGGGAGGATGAGCAGGTCATCCTCCTACATCACCTACATGTCCAAGTCAAGCCTGGGCTACTTAGGAACCCTTCTCAAAAGGCCAAAATGAATACATTAACTAAACCAGAATGGTCTGCAGTACCTTTACCTCATCCTGGGAACTGAGGTATACCACAGGAATTCTCAGACCATTTAACTGGGAAAACAAACAACCTCCCATTCCTGAGTAGCTTCTTTAGGTACTTTAAAAATATCACTTTTCTCAGGCCTAAGTTCACACAATAGGTTCGTAGTGAAAAGCTTTTGTGACTCCCCTATATAATATTAGTCACGCACCGGGAACTCCTCTTCTTGACAAAAACTGCCTGCCCCACTACCCAGCATGCACCTGCATTTCTCTCTGTCTGGTTCAGCTAGTGAGAGAGATAAGAATCTAGACAGGGGCTTTTATAGTGTTGTACCTGTAACTTGTCTGAACCACCAACTGGCAAACATTGTCTCGGCCTTCACACACTGCAGGAATCCAGAACATGGAAATAACCATGCAGATCCATGTCTTTTATTTTATTATTTTTAATTGTGTGTACGTGTGTGCTTATGCGTACGTGTGTGCACACGAGTGCAGGTGCTCATAGAGGCAAGAAGAGAACATCGGATCTCTTGAAGCTGAAGATACAGGCAGCTGTGAGCCAGTCAACATGGGTGCTGGGACCCAAGGTCAAGTCCTCTGCAAGAGGAGTGAACACTCTGGGCCCCTGTGTCATCTCTTCAGCCCCAGAAGTGTGCCCATTAACAGCAGGCCCACTATAGAAACAGCAAGCATACCAACCAGAAAGTAGGATGCCTAGATAGTAGAATGAGAAATTCTTAAGAAAGCTTAAAAATATTGTGTCCAAGGCAGGAACATAGCTAAATAACAAAAACATGACTTTAGGGTTCATGGTGGGGGTGGGAGGAAAGTCTGTACAAACAAAGTCAAGCAGAGATGGAACCCGCCACATTTCTCAACAGCCCAGCCACTGTGAATGAGAAAACAGAGCATCACCATGCAAGACGGAAGCCTCTCCTATGGAGTGCGCCTCATTGTCCAAAGGCCACAGGGAGACCTTGAGATTTACAAATTTTCTTCTTCTGTTTTTAAATGCCTGAGCATTTGGTAAGACTTCACCACACTTTTACTAAAAGGCACAGTTTAAGACTTAATTTCTTATCAGCTCTTACTAAGTGTGACTATTAAAATATGACTTTGGGACAAATGTATAGCTTAGTGACATTGTGAGTTCAGTATGTTCAGGGTCTTAAGTTTGATCCCTACAATAAGAGACAGATAGACACAGCCTTCTAATAAGGAAAGAAAAACTCTGAAGCCACAAACACACACATACACACACAATCTATATATTCTACATATAGAATACACACATAAACAGAAATAAGACACTTTTCTGACCACTTAGATTCTATTTGCTTTATTATATTTTTAATAATTTATTTATTTTATGTACATTGTATTTTTTCTTACAAGTATGTCTGTATGGGGGAAATCAGATCCCCTGGAGCTGAACTTACAGACAGCTGTGAACTGCCATGTGGGTGCTGGGAATTGAACCAAGGTCCTCTAGAAGAGCAGCTCTTAACTGCTCAGCCATCTCTCCAGCCCCCACTTATCAA
>JAQHUG010000008.1:5187964-5305271 GCA_028555095.1 Dicrostonyx torquatus
GAAGAAGAAGAAGAAGAAGAAGAAGAAGAAGAAGAAGAAGAAGAAGAAGAAGAAATCACTCATCATATGTCATTTACTGTGTACGATTATAAGAATCTGCTTTCTCAGCTTCTTAGGATAATGGAGTAGAAATGCTCCCAGTTCCTTACCACTACAGCTTTTATTAAAGAAGAGTTGCCTGCAAGAGACAGTGACAGATGTATGATTGTTAGCTGAGCAGCGGTGGCGCATGCCTTAATCCTGGCACTTGGGAGCCAGAGGCAGGCAAATCTCTAAGCTCAAGGTCAACCTGATCTACAGAGCAAGTTCCAGGACAGCCAGAGATACACAGAGACACCCTGTCTTAGAAAAATAAAATAACGTCTAATTGTCTTCTCTTGTTTGGAGAGGAAGCTGTTGAGAGCCGAAGTTCTCAGGAATTCTTTTGGGGGACATAGACATAAAACAAAGAAAAACCAGCCTACAATTCACAACTTCAGAGAACCTAGACAACAAAGAGGACCCTAAGAGAGACATACATACATGGATCTAATCTACATGGGAAGCAGAAAAAAAAACAAGATCTTCTGAGTAAATTGGGAGTGTGGGGATCATGGGAGAGGATAGAAGGGGAGGTGGGAGGAAGAGAGGGGACCAGAGAAAAATATATAGCTCAATAAAAACAATTTTAAAAATTAAAAAAAAATAAACGTCCCTTAATCAGGAAAAAAAAAGAACCACATACAACTGATCAAAGGGACCAAAATGGGTCTCTTCTTGGTTATGAAGACATTAGTATGTGCCAATGACTTGTCCCAGGCTAGGATTCAGGTGAGCAACTGTATGGTTTGATTGAGAAAACACACAGAGTGCCAACTTTCTTTAATATTTAATATATTAGTTTTCAATACAGCTTCCTTCTCTAACATGGTTTTATGGGCTCTTCATATAATCCCTAATTTTCACTCAAGGAAACCAATAATAAGACTTCAATGAAAGTAATTTGGAATGAGAAAATACATTTAAAAAAAACTCTTAGGGCACTATGCGGACACTGAGATCTAGAAAGAATAACTCCATTATAAGAACAAAGATTGTGGGAACAGAAGCAATGCCCAAACCGGTTAAGGGCCCTACTCGGTACTGGGTAGTTACAGAATGCCATACTAGCTAAATGATTTATCTAGAAGCTCCGACTTGCAACACACCATCTAGAAACCACCAAACACCACTGGGGGAAATGCAAAATGACTGCAATTGGCTGGTTCCAAGCTGTCATTGGTACAGCTGCACCATACCCTGCATGACAACACAGTGACGGTGCTAAGGTGACATCTCTGTCCATAGAAAGAAAACGGTTTCTTTCCAAGTGGTCCATCTATTTTTGCAAGCATTGAAGCAAGTTGATAAATAGGGCAGCAAAGATGTGTGTGTGCATGTGTGTGTGTGTGTGTGTGTGTGTGTGTGTGTGTGTGTATGCATGCGCGTGAGCAAGTGTGAGAAAAGGAGAGAGACAAAGACAGACAGCCTGAAGTCAACCTCAAGAGTTACTCCTCAGGAACAAATCACTTTGTTTTTGAGACAGGGTCTCCCACTGGGACCTGGAGCTTCCTGGGTAGGCTAGGCTGACTGGCCAGCAAGCCCCAAGGATCTTCCTGTCTCTGCTTCCCCAGCAAAGGGAGAACAGTTGTACCAACCATGCCTGACGTTCTTTTGTGTGGGCACAGCAGAGTGAACATGGATCCTCATGCTTGTATAGCAAGCACTTTACAGGCTAAGCAAGCAGCCTCGTCCTGTGACTTACCTCTTTAAGGACGGCTCAGGATCACTTTATATCAGAACCTATTAATCATTCTAGAAATGGCCCTCTCTCCATTGCTACTGCTAGACAAATGGTAGGTTTTTCGAGCCTCATCTTTTTTTTTTTTTAATGTCACCTTTAAACTCACAGAATCCCATAGTTCCACCTTTATAGAAAGGAAAGGAATCCTGGAAACCAAGGACAATATCTTCCTTTCCACAGAAGAACCCCAGCTATAGATTTGAGTGACTTGTTCAAAGCCACACCACTAAACACCAATCAATCCATTCTACCAACCAAACTAAAATACACAGACTAAGCAAATATACCTTATGTTTTCTGCTAATTTATACAGTAAAGTATTATAAATAGCCCATGGTTCTTTCTTTAAATATCTGAACTCATACATTTTAAATTTTTAGTACTGCAATCATTTAAAGGGGTAGTTAAATGGAGTGTTTTTATAATGACCTTTCAAAGCTGAGCACATGTTGAGACTAACTGGACCACCCAAGTTAAAAACGCAGTTATTCCATTTAATGTTTATTTGGTTTGTTTCTAAATGTGTATTTAAGTGGCAAAGTCATAAAGGGAAGAATTAATGATAATCAATACCAGATCTTTAACCATAGAGCTCTTCTTGGGATTGCAGTATTTAGTGAAGTCAGCCAAAAAGCATTCTAAGATGAGAGAACTGTAGAATACTGGAAAAGCAAGTCCCCAGCCATATGCCAGGTCCTGGAAAGCAGTCTTAGCAAAAGACCAGGACACTCTCCGATCCGCAGACAGACACCCACCAAAATAAGGCATGACGGAGTGTGCACAGGGACAATGCAGATCTTAGAAGTATAGAGCCAGCAACTAAGGTCTGGTGCCAGAAAAAAAAAATGCTTTGTGCCCTTCTGCTATCTTCAAAACGACATGTCAGCAGTCCAGACTCTAAAATGAAGTGTAGATAAACTTCAAAAGACTCAGAAACAAAGCATGCATTTACGCACCTAAACCTACAGATGGTTCACATTCCTAAGGCATGGTCCTCATTTATTCTCATTGAAACAATTTCTTAAGCAGAGATTAAGTTTCCAGACTAGCATACAGAAATATGTTTTTTTTCAAATTTCATATATGCTTGAAGCAATTAATACTATAATGTACTTGAGAAAACAAGAGAAGGGAAGCTAATGGCTTCGGGCAGAAAGAAGAACGAGATGCTGGGGTGGGGGGACAGAGAGAAACCCAGCTTCCACGACTTAAAGGACTTTAATCGTCCACGTCCAGTGCTCTTCAGTGATCCTCAGGAGAAAAGGAGAAACTGTGGCAAAGTGTCTACAACTCCACTTGCCCACATCTCTTACAGGAAATAAAGCCAACTGAGCACTAAGGCCTCCCCAGCAGGAAACGAGGAGCCTCTAAATTTGTGGAGAGAAAAAAGAAATGGAAAATAACCCAATTCCTGAAGTTAAAAGGCCTCGGGCAGCCCTGTTCTAGTCATCCACACAAAACCCTTTAGAAAGCCAGATGCAAGTACTGCAGAGTAGTGCCAGCGTACTTGGCATGGCCTTGTGGAAAGCCAAGACATGATTCCGGGAAATGGGACATCACATCTCTATGAACAGACAGAATACAAAAGAAGCGCTGGACTGCCATGGAGGAATCTGGCATGTTTCGCTCAGAGAAGCAGTTTCCAGAACTATACTTTAGATGCCTAAACCCCACAAACTACCTTGACACATTCCGTTAAGGCCCTGGGAAGGTGTCCTGTCCCCACCACTGAAAACTCCAGATTTCCTAGGCATCGAGATTGCGCAGGGATGGAAGCCATTTAGTTGTAATCCTGACTGAAACTACTGGAAGTCTCTCCTATAACTACAGAATTGACATTCAGTCCCTCATTGATAAAAAATACCAACCTGTCAAGCGTTAAAGCAAGAGTGGCCATGACCTTAAACACAGCAACACAGAGCCAGACTGAGGAGAAGTTCTTGTTCAGAGAAAAAGCAAGGGAGTTCTCTGCCGGTTTGGTAGCTGTTTACGAACGGGCATGGACATGTGCATGCATGTCATTCTGTCTGGCTGTCTATGTGGATGTCCATATGTGGCCAGAGGCCAACCTCGGGTATGGCTCCTCAGGTACCATTCGCCTGGTTTTGTTGAGCAGTGTTTCTCACTAGCATGAAACATGCTGAGGAAGCTAGACTGGCTGGCCAGCCAGTGGGCATAATGTCTTTCTGGCATTGGGATTACAGCACTCAGCACCACGCTTGGGTTCTGGGAACTGAACTCAGATCCTCATGTTTGCAAAGCAAGCACTTTAACCATTGAGCTGTCTTTCTGGCTCTTGTTCAGTTTTGACTTTTTGAGACGCTGCCTCACTGCGTAGTCCTGGCTGACCTGAAACCCACTTTGGAGACCACGCTCATGTTCTTAAAGGGGAACAAAACCCCACTGAGTCAAAATGAGCCCCTCCCTCAGGGGCTTAAACCAGGCCCAACGTGGAGCAGTAGGCGTTTCCACATGGACCACGGGATTTCAGTCCTTCAGATCCTGCCTCAAAAAGGACAGGACTTCAAACAAGCTGGAGCAGAGAACTGTGCACAGAGCTTCAACAGCAAAGCCAACCCTGGGTGGTAATGATATCCCCCTAGGCACCCGGTTCTCAGGCCACAAGGAGTGATGATTTACCACGTACTGTGGAAGTAGGCTTGGGACTCAGACTGACATGATGAGTTAATTCAGCTGGAGCAACAGTGCACATCTGCACGGGCATTCTGAAGTCTCCTACCGCATCCCCAACCCTCCAGATCTCCAGATAACCAGGGAATCTGTGTGGCATTCCGGAAAGGCACTGGGCTGAATCGCAAAGCCCTGGATTTCTGTGCTGCCTCTGCCGGCTCATCCCCCGGGAAAGGGCAAATCGCTCTCTCCCAGGGACTAAGGCCCCTCATCTGTAAAACAGAGAGCAGATGCTTGTTTCTCTTATAACACAGAGTTCTAACTGACATGGAAAGAGAAATCTAATGCTATTTCTATGCCCCACCTCCCTGTCTGCCAGTGGAGCCTCCAAGATATTTTAGTAAACAGTGCATCCAGAGGCTTCTAAGAAAATTCGCCCCAGCGGTATTAACCATGCAAATAAATATATGAACAGCACTATCCTTACAACCACTCCAAAATATCAACTTAAAAAGAAAAAACAGAGAAGCTTTTAAAATTTTAAAAGCCAGGCATGTAGTCCCTGGGCCTGCCCAAGATTGTGCCTGTCATTAGCCAATAAAGAATGGGAAGGGGTTCATGGTACCCTTCCCTTCCCAGCTTACCTCATGGCAGTCTGGATTCTGGGGAAGGAATAGTTATTGTCTTCATTCGTTTGTGAAATGATGCAACTATCAGGCTCCAAAGCATAGTTCCAAAGTCATGGTCACACTGATAGGACTGGTTAAAATTACAGGGCCACAAAACCAAACTAAAAGGCATTCATGTAAGAAAGGGAGGAAAGAGAGAAAAAGAAGAATAGGATAAGAGTTTTTTTAAAAAAGAAAAAATGGAAAAAGGAGTAAGCAAAATATACTGTATACATGTAAGAAAATGTCCAAAACACAAATTATCAATTTCCAAAATTAAAAATTAAAAAAGCTAGGCATGGTGATTGACACTTATAATCTGTAATCCCAATAGTCTTGAGGCTGAGGCAGGAGGATTATGTTGAGTTTAAGGCCAGTATGAACTACATAGCTAGACTCTGGAGAATGAGACAGAAATAGAAATACACACACACATACACACGCCGGGGGGAAGGAGAATGAGGCTAAGGACAGAGGTGGCTCAGCCGAGCTTCAACTCTGGGTTGAATCCCTAGTACTACCTCCCCAACCCCAGGAAAGAAATCACAATTATTTAGCTGAACATGTGGCTCATATCTGTAATCCTAGAACTCAGGAGGCCGAGTCAGATAGATTACTCCAAGTTCCAGGCCAATTTGGGCTCTATAGTGAGTTCAGGCCTCTGCTACCATGTTAGACCTATCCAAGAAAAAAAAAAACCCACAAAAACAAAAAACTAACCTGTGCATGTCTATAATCCCTTGGCAGGAAGATCAGAAGCTCAAGATCAGCTAACTAGGGGAGTTTCAGGCTAGCCTTAGCTACATGAGAGGGACCCTGTCACTGCTGTGCCGAGCATCAGCAGCCAGGGATCACACTGGAGTCGGAGCAGCACGACAGAAACACACAGACGGCTACAGGTGTGATGGAGTTGCATCATAGCTTAAATTGCTCTTCAGACTGCACCCTCTGGCAGAGACTCGCAGCCAGATAACTTTATTCCACCTGGCAAGCCATTTGGTTGAGCCCCATTCCACTGTGGTGTAGGTACCTGTGTGTGTGTGCTACGCTCATACCTCCCTCGCAGGCCCCGGTAGCTTAAGGGCACGGAATAAGGCCATCTCTATATTAGGGATGGCATTTAATGAGGTGACTCAATAGTTGTTAAGTAATAAAAACATCAGTCTGCACAGAGCCTGAGGTGTGGCCTGCTGCTGTGCCAGCCCTGCCGTGCAGTCCTTGAATCTCCTGAGTGGGTGGAACTGCCCTAGGATGCCCTCTCTCTACTCCTCCTCACCCTTCTTTTCCTTTATCTCACTCTGCCTGTGGTTGGGTTTGAACTTCCCCTCGGGATGATGCACAAATAAACGCAGCTCTTCTCTCTGCCTTCCTCCCTCAAACCCGAACTCCATGGTTCTATGCTAAAGCCACAGTCTCAGATGCACATTGGTGAGACTGAATTAAGACAGCCACCAAAACTTCTTTTTCAATTCCTCACTCTATACAATTGAAATCAAACCAGTTTTCTTAACGCCAAAGGAAGTGGGAAGTTGGCCGAGATAAGATAACAGCCCTAACGACCTGGGCACAAATATCTTGCGCTCTAAGAAGAGCTGGATTTGATCAGCACTCAGAAAACGCACTTGGTGGAAAATTGAGTTTCAGTCTAGAGAACCACTTGGTCCAGCAAACGATGATTACAGCAAGGGTCTGCACTACCTCCTCATTGTTTCAGCCTCTAAACCCAAAGCAGCTTCCCCCTATTGTTCTGACTGCTTCAAAAGCCAACCACCCCACAGCGGCATTTTCTCCATGAAGCCGATTTCTAACATTGTTTCCTAGGATCAATCTGCTCCTCAAACTTAAAAGGAGCCAGGAAATCTCAAGCCCCTGCGATTTAACAAGTTTGTGTGGCATGCCTCAACTACCAACTCGTTCACTCAAACCATAATCTCCTTTTCAAATCTCGACAGAGACACAACTAAAAAAGGGATTTATATGTATGATAAAAAGCCGAGGGTGCTGAAACATGACATCCTGCATCCACTTCTCAATTCCTCCACCACCTCTCAGGAAAACATTAAGAGAAAGGTTTTTGTATCCATTTATCCCTCTGCAAAGTAGTTTTCTATGAAGCTGTGTTGGCTTCATATATGGTATGATATTTAGAGTCTTCCTTAAGCAAATAAGAAGGAGGGAGTTTGTTCAACTCGTAGTTAAGAACATATCTTGGGATTTCTTTGTCTTTTTTGTGTGTCTCAGGAGGTGTCTCAACAATTTGCACACTGTTGACAATGGGAGCCCCATTCTCAAAGTGAAAACATTTCCATTTGTGTATCAAGAGGCCAAACCCTAGCAGCCTGGAGAATCTTTTCATCTCGTATGCAACGTACATTGCCCCACAATGTGTTTAGATCTAAATGCTGAGAAAATTTCAGGATGCTGATCACGTACCTGAAACATCTCTAGCTGGATGTGGATGGAGGATGAGTCTTTGATGTCACCGTGACCCAGAGAAGAGAATCTGTGAAAGTGTTGAGTGTTAACATCTCAGCAGACAATTAGCAGGAATGGTTTGACTTCACTCTCTTTGGAGTGGCCAAACTGCTGTTGGCAAAGTCCTTTCCTTTCCTGTCTTTAATGACACCTTGGGTGGAACCCATAATTGGGGGTGAGGGGGCCATTTTTAGTGATTATACTCTAGGTCAACTTAAATTTCATTCTCAAAATCTACTTTGATTTTCTACAAGCCATGACTAAGTAAAAACTATTACTTGGCTTCTAATTAAGAAGAGGGTGGCTCTATTTTCTCTTGTTCACCACTGCCCTCCTCTATTGGGGAAACTGTTAAGGAGAGAAAAGTGAATGTCTCACTATCTGCTCTAATGGCTTCCCTGGCTAAGTCACTCTGTCTTCTAACCTTTTAGGTGGATAATATTTAGATGTCTAATATTTTAGACGGCACTACAGGACTTGCTCCATGTATAGCTTCCCTGATGGCAAAGCTTCCCATCACCAAAGCCAGCCAGCCTCTTAGGAAGAATGGAGGCAGCTAAGCTCAGGACCCACCACTTCTCAGAGCACACTGCACTCTGTTGAGTGAACTCAATTGTCCTTGCTAATCTACACACCGGGGAGAAGAGCTGGTCCTACTAGAAGTTTCAAAGTCTCTCTTCCTGCCTTTCTTCTCTGCTCAGGTTCCTGCCTTCCTGCCTAGAGACAGGTCTGCCTCAGCAGGTCACCAACCGAGAAGACCAGTGCTAGGCTTGCCTTCTTGTGGGCATCTTGTTCTTGGGGCTGGCTTGGAATTTCCTCCAGCTTTCTATGTGACACCGAGTGATGAGGCTTTCTGCTCTTCTGTCTCCCTGCCTCCCCATCGTCCTGTACAGACCGAAAAGCCTGGTGGGGATGCAAGAGTGGGTCACATGGGACCCATCTGGCAGATTCGCCCTTTCTAAGTTCTGTAGGGAAGACACTACCAAACGGCCGTGGCTGCTCTCATAAGGCATGCTCTTGGATCTGGAACCCATCTAGTATAAGACAGCAGAAAGAGTGTAAATCACAGCAATCTCAACACTAGATTAGACAGTTTATCCAGACTTAGGAGCAATAGTGTGACACACTTCTGGAAATAAACCTCATACAGTTTAAAAAAATAATTCTTAGGATTATACAAAATACAACACAATCCTAAATTCCACCTATTATCTACTTCCACCAAATCGTTTGTATTTTTATTTGGTAACTGTTTATTTGCCTATGAGACATTATGATGATTCGGCCTACTTGTTAAAATTGCAATTTGGGGGTTCAGGGTACATAGCTCTGTTATAAGGACCCTGGCTACTCTATCCATAACCATTAGTCTGATCCCTCAGAACTATACCTCTCAACCAGAACTTTTATAGATTTTTCTAATTTCTAGTTTGGATGCCGTAACTTTTACTATTATATTCCATAAAGTTTCACTAGTAAACTTCTGTTTCTGATATTTATAAAAACTATTTTGGGGCTAGGAAGATGTCTCAAATGGTAAAGTATCTGCTGTGTCGAATGAAGACTTCAGTTCTGAGCCCAGCACCCATGGAAAAGGCCAGATGCCATGGCATCTATCCCTAGTACTGGACAGGAAGAGATACGAGGATCCCTGGAGCCTCCTGGTTGCTCAGTTTGATCAAACTGCTGAGCTCCACATTTAGGAAAATGACAAACTTTGTCTTAAAAATAAGGTGAAGAACCATAGAGGAAATATCAACATAAGGCCTATGCCACACACACCATCCAAACACACATAAAATCAGAAAGATGATTTCAACTACATTTATGCTGTTTTGAACTGTAAAATTCAAAGTCACCTCAAGGAAACAAACCTTTGGCTTGAAATAATTTTTTGTTTGTTTGTTTGTTTTGAGACAGTGTTTTTCTGTAACTTTGGAGCCCATCCTAGAATTAGCTCTTGTAGACCAGGTTGGCCTCAAACTGTCAGAGAGCCACCTGCCTCTGCCTCCCAAGTACTGGAAAAAGAGGCATGTGCCACCATTTCCCAGCTTGAAATAATCTTAAAATAATGACTATACCCAACTTATCTTAACTATTTTAATAATGTTAATTCTACTCAAAGGGCTTTTGCCAAAATGAGGGTAGAAGAATATTTGTTTATTTTTCTAGTTTCCTAAATCTGTCTTTGCCTGTATAATCATCTCACCTAGTAAAACAAGTGTATTTATCTCCCTTTTATAGAGGCAAGCATTTGGATACCAAAGAACTGAAAAGAATCCTGATATTCAAAATATTAGCTGAGTAAGAGGAGAAACAAGATGGGGAACCTTTCCTTTATCTTAAGATGGGAAGGGGTAATTGCTTGAGTAGAAGCTGAAGGACCGGCTAGTGTTGTTCTGGGAATGTAGAGATTCCAAAACGAGTCCCCACTATCTATTATCTACAAATAGGATTCCAGAAACTGTTCCCTTAATTTCCCAGGATTGTAATGGTGTGGTATTTTTAGATACACCCAACATCTATTTCTTCCAATCTCTGCACCAAACCATCTCAGACGATAATAACAGCATTGCAGTGCCCACGGTCATTTTTGGTATAACAATACATCAGCACATTTCTCTCACATTATCCCTTGTTTAGAAATGCTGAAAGTAAGTTTAGGAGACTGCATCATTTATTGCAAGTCTCACAGCTAAAACGACCACATTGGAGACTCGAGTCAGGGTATCTCACTTTCGACCCTATGTGATCTTCACTCCAGTGTGCTGAATCTCCTGTGGCACTTAGCAGACAGACAGTTACTCATTTTTCAGCTCGTGAGGTTCTAGTGTATACCTTATCCCCTTTGATTTCCCCAGCGGCCCCTGAGGTAAGATAAGATATGCTACCCGTATTAAAGATGAGGAAATTGAAGCTTAAAATAGCGTGCTTAGCAAAGGCTTTCCAGCTAGAAAATAGTAGACACTTGAAGCCAGTTCTCTGACTTTGCCTCCAGTTGACATTCTCCACTGCCCAGCAATTTATCCTCCATAGCTCGAGCTCTTCTCCTTTAGTTAAGAGTCCAGTGAAACCAACTGGAGGGAAGATGAGGAAGACAAGGCCTTAACTCCTTGGCGTCCGTGAAGCTGAAAACCCATGGGAAAGGACCCACCTTTCCTGCTTTGTCCACAGGCAGCAAGGGAACTAGGAAGGTGAAAGGAAGCACCACAGAAGCACCCGAGTCCCTCGTTCTAGGACCCAGCAATAGAGTAAGATGCATCTTAAAGCAAACTGATGGAGCTGGAAGGTCTTACAGAGGACCAGAGAGACCTGAAGCAAAGAGAGGTAGCCTTAAAATTAGAAAGCGTGTGCTCCCCAGACTGCATGTGCCAGAACTCAACCTCAGAAGGGAAGGGGTGCTGAATTGGTGGGCTCCTTGAGGAGCAAATGAGAACATAAGAGCTCAACATTCATGAAGAGGATTAGTGCATTCTGTCTCTTCTTCCATGGAGACCCCAGAATCCTGTCACTCATGAGCCTTCTGCTTCCCACCCAAAGAGGTCAAGAGCAACAGTAAGCCGTTTTGATTTTCTTCTTACTAGACTTGGTTTTAATTAGAGGTGTGCATGTATGTCTCTGTGTGTGTGGGGGGGGGATATGTACATGTGTATGCCCCTGGAGTCCAAAAGAGATTCCTTAGGACCTGGAATTACAGGCCATTATGAGCCACCCTGTGTGAGTGCTGGAAACTGAACTCAGGTTCTCGGGAGGAGCAGCAAGGGCTGAGCCATCTCTCCAACACCCAAAATGTCACTCTAGAAGTAGTGAGACTAGATGCTGCTGAATCTTCTAGTACCTTGATCCTGGACTTCTAAGGGGCCAATAGTGAGGAATTTCTGTGGAGTATAAATTGGTCCATTTGAGTTCTTCTGTTACAGCAGCAGAGACAGACTGAGAGAGATGGAGAGGATGTGATGCTAAAAAAATTTCTCAGACACTTCTTGATATCTCAAAGGAAGCTCCCACGCATGGTATGAGATAAGGACTGGCAGTATGGAGATCTTGGCATCAGTCAGAGGAGGCAAGAGATACAGACAGGCTGCTCATAAGAAGCAGAAGACGTAGACTTACTGTCACACAATGACACATGACTGGTACCTTGACCTCAAAGGTGCTTCTTCAACCACTGCTGGCAACCAACCTTCACATGTTAGGTTCACTCTCTCTTTGATATGGGTAGGATACAGGCACATTCACCATCCCACTTGTGGCTTCAGAATGAAAGCAACAGCCAAGTAGTTAAAACTCTAGCTGCCTTGACAGGCATTGCCTGCCTTCCTACTACAGAAAGGAGGATGCCCAACTTAAAACACCTAGAACAAGGCTTACCACCAAAAAGTGCGGCTGATCTTTCTGGACCCAAAAGTCCACCACAAATGCTAGGTTTGGGAACAGGACTTTAACAATGGTCCCCTGAGAGACATTACAGATCCAAACTATAACACATCCACAAGAAAGAGGTTAGATCATTAATAGAAGGGTGTTTGTTTGGGGTTTTTGTTTTCTTTGTGTTGCCCAAGATCATACCCAGGGCCCTGAGCAAGCTAGGCAAATGCTTTATCATGAAGCTACACTCATATCCACTAAGCAATATATATTTTTCATAGCATGCCTAAGAAAAAGATCTAACTCATATTTTATGACAATGAACTACCTGGCTGTGTGCCACTGTGAGATAGCTATTTTCACACCTATTCCCCACCTAAGGAAACCAAATCTCCAGAAAATTGAATAATTTGTTCAGCATCAGGGACATGAACAGAGGTCCAACCAGACCTCTCAACTGGACTACAACTCAAATAAACAAAAAGATGCCCCAGGAAGGAAGTGCCCACACCATGGCAGGGAATACCTTCCTAACAAACTCAATACTTCTCAGGGGCAAAACCTTAGAAAATGGCACAGTGGTTTAGTGTGGTTAAAGTTATACTTTTGAAATGTTGAAGGACCAAAAGCCAGCTAATAGGTGAACTGAAGGGGCTAATAAACAAAAGCCTTTAATCACATAAAGAATTTGTCTCAGATTCATTCACTATTGCTGTGATAAAATACCCTGAGCTAAGCTACATAAGGGGAAGAGTTTTACTTCCTCTTACAGTCTATCATTCTAAGGGAAGCCACAGAGGCAGAAGCTTGAGGGAGCTGCTCACATCATATCCGTACTCAGGAAGAGAGTAACGAGCAAGTATGCAGTTCACTCTGTTTTTATATAGTCCTGGGTCCCAGTCAAGGAATGAAGCTATCCAGTGGACAGATCTTCCCACCTCAATTATATAACTGAGATACTCCCATGAGGCACTACTGAAGTGCTCCCCACCCTGCACCCTGGTAATTCTAGATTCATCACATCAAGAATCGACACCAATCATCACATAGTTTTATAATCTGCTACTCTCAATCTTGGAGACAGCTTACAAGCTTTGTATCACAAGTTTGAAAAGACATAGCTGTGAGTTGGTTTGCTTGTTTGTGGGCAGGGTGTTTGAGACAGGGTCACTCATAGCCCAGCTAAGTAGCTAAGGATGACATTGAACTCCTGACCCTCCTGCCTCCACCTCCCAAGTGCTGGGACTACATGTGTATACTAACATACCCAGCAACAGCTAGGCTATAGAACTGCAAGTTGATAATGTGGCACACACTAAATTACTTATAAGAGATCCTCGGCATCTACCCAAGTTAGGTCTACCAGATGACTGAGAAGGCTCACTGGTATAATTTACATATGAACTGCGTACTCTCTTCCACTATTGCTCAAAACCCACCAGGGAAATAGGAGAGGCTTTAAGCTTTGAGCTCCGACAATAGTGGGTCAATCAATGCAATCACCTTATGTACCCTGTTGATACATGGTGTTGACAATTTCCCCTAGAAATAGTCTGAAATACACCCCAGAACTGCATTGATAGCATGTAGCATCATGCCCCTTTCTAGTGACCCAAAAGCTCTCTTTTCTTTATGGCTGCTCTTATTCAGATTAATATTAGGAAACTGGGGGAATAAAAGCAATATAATCTTTAGGCATGCATTCTTAGAGCAGTTTGGTTTATAAAGTAAAATTTTCTATTCATTTAATATACATTCCTAACTAAGCACGTATTAAAACCTGTCCCCAGCCCTTACACACTGCCCTGTGTTGTCTTTTTAAAGTCATATTTTCCTTATGCAAAACTTGAAGCTAAGGAAATCGCATACTTACGCCTGCTTAATGCGCAGAATTTGTTCACTCACAACACCAAAGTCAGAACAATTATATCGCAAGAAAGGGGCCAAGTCATCTGCTCAAACGATTAACTTTCCGACACTATACTGAAAATGAGCCTCCAATGAAAATAGGCAGAAGTGACATAGTGTCCAGGCACATGGTGCCTGCAGTGATCGATGCTGATTGTCAACTTGATGGGGTCTAGAATCATATTGGAAATAACTCAGCATTGAGTAATTGCCAAACTAAAATTCAAATAGAAAGATTCTGCTTACAAGCCGATCCAAGACCAGAGCTCTAGGGTAGGTTTACTGGGATAGAACTGCCTTACTGCCTCAGGGCTACCAAGGAGACAGTTACAGAAGAGAAGCCTCAGAAACATGGCAGATGTGCAAAGCTTGTGGTTTTGGTTCCTCAACCAGTGTCAGAAAATAAGTCTCTTGTACTGACAGTGAAGAATGGGCAAGAGAAAAAAGGAGGCCAGGAATCCCAGAGACAGACCTCTGCCTGTGTGGGAGTCACGATTCTCTCTCTCCACCTCATTGTCCTCTGCTATTGTCTCTTCTTTTTAATGACAGAAGAAACAATAGCTAGCCCCACAGAAGCCATTTTCAAGCCAAATGTCAAGTAAGGACTGGCAGGGCTGGGGCAAAATTAAAAGTGATGGAGGGAAAAAGAGCTCACACTGGAGAAGTGCTCCAGCCCCAGTGTGTCTGTTACTGTCACTGCTGGCGGCAGGAATCCCAGACTGAGTGAGGCAATGCCACCTTGAGCTTTTTCATGATGTCATGTACAACATCAAAGAAAGTGACCCAGAGGTAGCATATTGTGTGTGTGTGTGTGTGTGCGTGTGCGCGCGCGTACACACACAAGCCCACATCCATGAAGGCCAGAGATCAGCAGTGGTACCTTAACTCAGGCACTCTCTTTATCAAGACAGGGTCTTCCAATTAACCTGGGGCTGATTCAGCTAGGCTCATTGGTTAGTGAGTTTCAAGGATGTGCCTGTTTCTGGATTTACTTGATTTCCTGAGCCACACCACCACACCTGCTTTTGTATGGGTGCTGGGATCGGGACTCAGGTTCTGAAACTTGAGTGGCAATTATGTTACAAATGAATCTTCTTCCTGGTCCCCAGAAGGAGCTGTGTTATGACCCACCCATGTCAGTAGTGTTCTTTTCCACACCAGAAGCCCATGCACCCGAAGCTCCCTAGTCGATCAATCCCGCATGCACTCCTGAGCTCCTAGCCGACCCACAACTGCAGGAAGATAGGTGAGGAACTTCCTTGCCTTTTCCTAATTACTGGCAGATATTTCCCTGCAGCCTCCTGGTGGCTGAACTGTCGGGCGTCCCCCTCCCAACCACTCACAGTCCAATTTGTGAAAATCAGCAGTGAGTTGATAGCAGGAAAAGGAGCTCCAGGTGTTGGGGGAAAAAAATCTCTCCGCAATTAGCATTTTCCCTTTGAAATACCATCATATCCCTGAAATATTATAACTCAAGTGGCCCTTCATTTTCTGCAGATTCTTATTTTGCCATGTGAACAAGATCCTCCAGCACAGGGAAGAATCATCTCCTAGGAAAAAGACTAGCAACTTGGAAGGCTCCATGTAACCACTTGTCTTAAAACCCAGGCTCTCAGACGCAGACACAGATATAAATATGACTCTAAGTTCAATAGCCCGGGCTCACATGCACAGTGAGGCATGAGAGATGAGGACAGTTGCCCCAACCAACTCTGCCAGAAACACGTTAAGAGTTTCTCATTAGTGGCGAGCAGGTGTCTTGGAATAGAGTACCACTTCTAGTCTAGACAGAATCACCCTGAATCTCAATATCATGTGTGTGTGTGTGTGTGTGTGTGTTTTATATTTATATGTGCAGAGGGTGTCTGCCTTATTCTCCTGAGACGGGAACTCTCACTGACACTGGAGATCATGATCTTTAGGCTATGTCGATGGCCAACAAGCTCCAGAGATGCAGCCCTCTCTCCACCATTATTTTTGCATGGAGTGAGCTATGTCTATGGAATGTTTGGTGCAAACTTCAGATCGAAGTTACGTTAAAACAGGAGTGCTTTAGATTAGCCCTAAAAGAATAGGTTGGCAATTTTTCAACTTCTTTTTAACCACCCGCAAAATACGTCCAACAGACAAACCTCATCCTAAATCCAGTGGATCAGGGGTAGAAACAAATAAGAAAAACCAGAGGATAAAAAGAAGCGAGGCTGACAGTGTGGTGAGATGCCAGCTGCCCCTCCCCTGCTTCCCAGACGAGGCTCATGCCCTGGCGAGGAAACAGCAGAGTGAAGACTTGCTGGGCATCCCTCTCACTCAACAAATGTCCTTTCTGTTTGACACTTCCTATACACCAGGGATCTGCTCTATTTCCATCAACAACAGCAAGAACTTCAGGTTTGCCTGGGAAACTTCCATCGTCTAAGGTCAAGTGTAGCAAACAAAACAGCTAAGCACAGGGATCAAAACCATCACGGTCAGCATCCCGCAGCTTCAGGGTGTAGAATGAGTGGGTCTAAGGAAATAGATTTAAATGCTACCTTCTTATCATGAAGTAAAGGCATATTTCTTTTCTCTGATAGTAATAATAATAATAATAAGTAGTAGTAGTAGTAGTAGCAGTAGTGTCACTGACATGGGTGAGGTTTAAATTAACACTTTCCAGGAGTTAGGAAGTAATAATAATAATAACAATAATAGATGATGTTGTTGATCTCATCATCTGCATTAAAACTGACTGAATGTGGACACAATATTGAAAGACTGTTTGCAGAAACAATCATGTTCTTTGTCATGGAACAGAAAACTATAAAGTGACCCTCACTTCAATCACTGAAGCCACAGAAGTATGAAACCATGAAAAATGAACAAAAGAAGGCAATCTGAGAATAAGGCTGATGCCATAGACTAGACAGGGGCAGAGGTCCCTCAGGAAAGAGGTTGCACATCTACGGTGTCAGACATGGCATGGATATGCCCCAAATGCCCTCCCACGCCTTGCCTTCCTAAGGCAGGAACCACAAGAATCCACTCTGAAGACGAGCACAATGCTCTTATCATACTTAGTACTCCGTAAGATCTTAAGTCACCTGACAGTGAGTGAAGATAGGATGCTGACTCAGACGACAATTCTTCTGAGTCAGTCATCTCCAATAAGAAGAACCAGAGAGCCACAGAAAATGAAAAGAGGATCCAGAACATTCTGTGAAAGCAACACCTGATTTCCTCTCATTTTACCCTAGTGAAATACCCCACTAAGACCAAATGAAAGACATTTTCAGAATACAGAACCCATCAGCAAAAGGTAAGAAGCCAAACAGCAGCAGAATCCTGGATGCCAATAAGCAGAGGCATGCGAGCATGGGTAGGGTTGGTGCCTCACACTGATGTCAACTTGACAGGATCCAGAATCCCTGGGAGAAGTAATCTCTGGGAGTTTCTAGATGAAGTATCTGAAGTAAAAAAGGCTACCCTCAGTGTGGCTGGTGTCATTCCACGGGATAGGATTCCAGACTAAAGAAAGAGGAAGAGCTAACTGAGTAGCCGCCTTCATTCTCTGCTTCCAAACTGTGGGTGCAGTATGACCAGCCATCTTGCCTCCTTGCCATGATGAACTATCCCCCAAACCGTGAGCCAAAACAAGGCCTTCCTCATCTTAAAGTTACTGTTTACAGGAATTTTCTCATCACAGGATCAGTAAGACTATAGTCATGAACTCTAAATCAACAATGAAGAAAACAGCCATCCACAAACTTTCAGAACTTCTAAGCTTGGGGTCCAGGCTACTTCAATGGAATGCAGACTCCCAGGCCACACCTACTCTAGTAAACCAAAGCATGCCTTTTAACAATTCCTTGGATTTCCTATTAACTTTAAAAGGTTCTCACTGAGTTCAATCTTCTTTGCTTTTAAACATGTAACAATTCTTGTGTCCTAGGAATTCCATATTCAAAAAAGAACAGCAAGAGGGATTTTACTCACCATATGTTAGAGACAAATAAGGAAATGTCTGCTCAGAAGACTCAAACACCACAAATTAAGAAATAAAATTGGCTGGGCATGTCTTTAGTCTCAGAACTCAGGAGGCAGAGGCAGGCAGATCTCTGAATTCGAGGTCAGCCTGGACTACAGAGAGAGTTATAAGACAGCCAGGGCTATATAGAGAGACTCTGTCTCAGAAAGAAAGAGAAAAAAAGAAAAAGAAACAGATTTGTCTAAAGTTTGTTGTACTGACATTAAATGTATTTGTTTTCTTTATTATAAAGATTTATACCCTTGATTTCATTTAAATTGTAGTATAATGGAATACCTGGTTATAATTTTTATTGCATATTAAACAATTAAAATTAGTCAAAGTAGCTGATTGGTTTTACATTCTAAGTTGTAAGTTTAAGATTTATTTTATTTATAGATAGATAGATGGATCAACAGACAAACAGATATAGTTGTTTGTGCAAGTGCCAGAAGAGGTCGGAAGGAGTATTCTATCCCCTAGAGCTGGAGTCACAAGCATTTGTGAGCTACCTGATACGGGTGCAGGGATTCATACTCCTTGGCTACAGCAGCAAGCCCTCCTAACCACTAAGGCCCAGGTTTGTACGTTCTAAAATCAAGAGTCTTTCCTTTATGTCAGGCCTGATGGTAGGCATACCTTTACTCCCAGCCTTCTAGAGGTGAAGGCAGAAGGAGCAAGGGTTGAAGGTTAGCCTCCACTCCACGGGGATTTCAAGGCCACCTTGGGCTACATGAAACTGTGTCTTGCTGGGGAAAGCAGTTCGTTTGTTCCTGGCTGCCCAGACCATGGAATAATCACTCAGAAACTATATTATTTACAATACTGTTTGGCTAATAGCTTAAGCATATCTCTGGCTAACAGTTATATTCTAAACTAACCCATTTCAATTATTTTGTGTATCGCCACGTGGCTGTGGCTTTCCAGCACATCTGTCACTTGGCAGCTACATGGCTTCTCTCTGACTCCAACTACTCTCTCTGTATATCTCTTTCAGCCTGGCTTTACTCTGTTAAGCCATTGGCCCAAAACAGCTTCTTTATTAACCAGTGGCAATAAAACACATTCAAGGCTTACATTAACTACCATATCAATGTCTCAAAAAAAAATAATTTTTAAAAGTAGGTTTTTGATGGTGGTGGTGGTGGTGGTGTTTTGAGATAGGGTTTCCTCTGTGTGGTCCTGGGAGTCCTGAAACTTGCTCTGTATATAGACCAAGCTGGTCTTGAACTCACAGATCCCACTGCTTCCCAAGTGCTGAAGTGCTGAGAGTTCTGTGCCACCATTTCTAGTTTTTCTTTTTGTAATTTATTTTGACTATATGAAAATAGTCATGTGCATGAAGTTTACCAATAATCCCTGTGAGTACTCGGCACAGCAGTATGAAGTTCCTTCACATGGCTTTATCATCACCACCACCATCCGAAACAGAACGCTTTGGTCTTATAAAAGTGGCACCTCTGAACACATCCAACATTAACATTGTATTCTCTCACCCCAACTCCCAAGCAAACTCCAACCTGCTTTTATATCTGTGCATTTTTCCTAGCATGGGAATCACATGCCATTTGTCATTTTCTGTATGGTTCATTTCAAAGGACACCATGTACATGAAATGGACTTTTCTGTCTTTCCTAAAGGCAAATAATAGTCCATTATTTGTGTATCTGTGTGTAAATTACTGTTTATTTATCCATTTATCGCTTCATAGAATTCAAGTTGCTTTTCCCTTATTTTATTGATTTGTTTTCAAATTCATTCATTCATTTTTTTACTTACTTACTTTTTTTTTTTTTTTTTTTTTTAAGGAAGGGTCTAACGTAGCCCAGGCAGGCTTAAAACTCACTATGTATGCAGCTGAAAATGATCTTCCTGCTTACACCTCCTGCCTGCTGGAATCACAGGGGCGTGTCCGGAAGCCTTTATGTGTGGTGCTAGGGATTGAACCTGGGGCTTTGTACATGCTGTGGAAGCACTCTCAAAATGGAACACACCCCCAGTTCCCCTCACCTCCTACCCCACAACCTTTTTGAGAGGTGAGCTATATCACCAGGATGTTGGGAATTCTCGTTTTTATTTTAGAAACAAATGCAAACTTAGAAACATGAGGATAGAAGTGAACTAAGTACAGGAGCCAAGAAGATGGGGCAGCTATGCCTCTGAAAGTACGAATGCAATGGCACACTCCAAAATACCCTAGGTCTCCTGGTGTGGACAACGAAGGCTCCACTCACTACCTAGCAGGGAAAAGAACAGAGAGAGGGCTCCGTGCATCAGTGAAGGCACCAAATCACAGCCTTTTTAATTTTTTTTTTCAAAGCAAAGTGATTTTATTACTTTCAACCTATGGGAAGGTAATGAACTGCCAAAGGAGCCCTTAGGCTCATATTTTAATGAACACAGGGGAATCGTATATAATTACCATATCAAGTGCTGCTATGGAAATGGAGACTTCTGAAGTACTTAAGGACACTTAAAAACAGTTTAGACTGAGGATTTTTAACATCCGACCACCAGCTCCACCAAGATGATATTACTTAGCTATTAATTTGCAGCTCTGGAGAAAGACTTGCTGAGAGAAGAGCATAGTTAGCCCAACATTGGGGATTAACAAAGTTTGTTATATTCTAATGTACAAGAAAAATTCTACAGTCTGGACAGATTTATGAGGAAAACTAAAAATCTCTGAGGGAAAGAAAGGGCTGATTGGGATATGCAAGTTATCTGGGCATAGGTAAACATTAGTTTATTTGTAAGCCACAAAGGTAGTAGGAGAAAGAAGAAAATAATTTCCATAACCCACTACAAGCTTATGGGAAAGACAAAACTCATAACATGACTAAATTAGCGTCATAAGAGAGGGTGATCAAAGACAAAAGCAAGCTATACAACAGAACGATCGACAAACAGACAAACAATAAAGTCCCCAAGCTCGACACTGCTTGGTGCAGGAAGACTGTCTACTTTTCAGTTCCAATGCTTAACTTCAAAGGTAGCATCAGAAAGAAGTGTCTGCAGCCAATGATAGCACAGAACCAAGCCATCCTTCTCTTCCATTCATTTTCCCTGAACATTTCTGAACTGACAAGTGTTAAAATTCATCAAGACCATTACTTCCCACCTGGACTTGGCATCCTTCCAGGAGGGGGAAAGAGTTCTTTTCCTGCCTCATGAATATTCTGCAGAGATGCAAACCAACCAGCAGTGAAAATAAACACATCACTCCCAGAAGAGCACCTCTGCTGTATGGATATGTCCGTCGTGCATCTTAAGAAGTCTGTGAGATCATGCTAACCGTGTGCAAGAGGGAGCAGGCTAGGTTCACAGCTGTTTAAACTTTTCTGTTCTCATATCCTCTGGCTCCATCTAGGAGAAGACAAAGTACTTGGTTGTACACCCAGTTTGGCTCCGAGAGCCATGGTAACTTTGATATTATCAGAGGAGGTTGGTGTCTAAGGAGAAGGAATGGTGTGTGGATACAGAATATAGGGAGAGCATGAAGCAAGTTGGGGGGTCAGGGGGATGAAGGGAGAGCTAACAAATTGTTCTTTATTAGTTTTTATTCCCCATTTTTGGTTATTAAAGGACAAAACACATACCAAACGTTCTGAGACACTGATTATTCTACTTAAGGAGGTAAACTGTAAACACCTTTTAATTAACTGAAGAGTCATTAGTTCTGAGCACCTACTGCTTATCTGGGGATGGGAATCACCTCTGAAAGTTGTCACCCACCCTCAGAGGGCTTATCCTCTATGGGAGATAAAACTGGGCACCTACACCTTTGCACAATCTTCCTGTCTCCCAATTTCCACCCCTATGCACAGCCTTCCTGCCTCTCAACTCCTGCCCCTATGCATGGCCTTCCTGTATCCCAACTTCTCTAGAATCCAAGTAGAAAATCCAACATTGCTAAGACTGTCTCACTGAATGGGAAAAGTATTGGGTTACACCATGAACCCCAAATGCCTTAGGCTAGCAAACCAATATACCAGAGAGAAGCCCAGTCCTCGGCTAAAGCCACCTCTGCCCACTTCACCATCCCTCAAACCTCATGCTTTCTCACTTTGCAGTCTTCCTGTGTAGTCTTTGGGTTCTTTCATCCTCCAGCCCTTTTACACCTGGGAAAAACCCCTAGCTCCCTTCTGCATGGCCGTTAGATGCCATCTCCCCGTGAAGGCTTCTTGAAAGCCAGCTGTGATCCAGAACTCTTTCAGGTTCTTTTGGGAACTGTGCTCAGAGTCTTCAATACACTGATTTCTCTTCTGGCTTGAGAGAATCTCATCTTGCACACTTCTGTCACAACACAGAACACTGTGCTCAATAAATGTATGGTAAGTCTATTTAAAACAGACCCCCAAATTGCCGCATGGTTCCTTTGCTCTTTGCTCCGTACTGACAAAGTCCTGCCACTTCTTTGCTTCATGCCCTCCCTTGTTGACAGGAGTATCTCTAATCTATGGTCAAGGCTACACCTTCCTAACCATGCACAAAAGATCTTGGACATTAGAGTCAGCAAATGGATGCCTTTCAAAATTACGTGTGTGAGAGTTTAAAGGGTAACTCTCATATTAGCTAGCTTTTTTTGTTTCTATAACAAAATACCTGACAAAGGGAAGCTTAAGGAAAGGAAGGTTTATTGTGGCTCACAATTCAAGGATACCACTGATCACACTGCATGTGAAATCAAGTAGATAGTGGACAGAAAGTAGGTAAGACTATCAAACCTCCAGGCCAACTTCCTCCAGTGAGGCTCCCCCTTCTAAAGGTTCTATTGCCTTCCCTAACAGTGGCTGGCTCAATCAGGTCGGCAAACCGCTGGACTTTCTGCTGCCTTCATTTCACTAGCTCTGACACAAAGCCCATTGTTCTTGCTTTTCAGCATCTCGTGTCTATTTCATGATGGGCACTTACTTCTAGTGCGAATCTAGAACTTTCTGACACTCTTATATTATGGTTTATTGAAGTCATAAGAAACTGTATGAATTCTTACCGGGACATCCTTCTTTTCATTTATTTGTTCAACTAGAACATATCAGGCTTCTTTCAAGGGTGTTTGTAGAGAGTGGAGGGGACTGGATAACAACTTGATCCCCACCTCCTTTCTCAAAGTAAGATTTCAAAAGCCTACGGAATGACGTACCATTCTGATTTGGGACACAGTGGGAGGAACGTACATTTTTAGCTCTTAAGTGGAGCTCAGGGCCATATGTAGCCGAAGCGTAGAGATTATATACTAAATATAGACCAAGGAGAATCTATGCGGTATAATTGTGGATTTCTAAGTTTTGATCTCCAAGCCACAAAAAGTGAGGGATCTATTCAGAGCAGTAGATTGCTTAGCAAATGGCCTAACTCCCCCATCACTACTATTCCTTTAGATAGGTTTGGTTTTATCTGAAACATTGCTCAATTCTTACCTTTTCTCTCCATATTTCTCTATTAATGCCGTTTCTGTGAGTATTTGCATATTCTTTCCCACAAACAGTGATGGGCTACCCCTCTGATGGAAAGAGAATTAGTGTTTCCCAATTACCCAAAACTTTAGATGGCATATGTCCGTGCACCTGGCAGCTGAGGTAGTTCTCACCAGCTATCTGTAACAGAAAGCAAAGAAAACTGCCATGGGGCAGATTCATTTTCTTTTTTCTTTTTTTTTATTTTTGTGGGACAGTTTCAGGCACTGAAAAATACAGCTTAATAGGGGGCGGGGTTGTAAGAGCCATCAGGATCTGGTTTTTTTTTAAAAAAAAAAAAAGTGGTCTGTAAACTCCTGACACGTCTGACAGGGATGTGATGAGAAGGCCTAATGCAACATCCGGCTTTTGTTCATGTCTATAAGCATCTTTTAGGAAGAGGGGGACCCCAAATACAAGGGGAGGAAGCTGCTGAAACACTGATTTCTAATTAGCTCCCTCACATCACTGGAGGAAAAGGAAAATGGGTCTGGCTACTGTTTCCTTAGCGTTTGCTTTATCGGAGGGCAAGGCAGAGCACAGCCTTCTACATGCTGTGCGGTGGACTTGGGTTCAAAAGTTCAGCAATATCTGGACAAAGGGTAGCCCTCTCCTCGGGAAGGACAGTCTGGGGACTGCAGATGGGACTGTGGGAACCGAAGCCTGCTCCTCCCACACCCACCATCTGCAAAAGCTTGGGACTTTGCAAAGGCTCTGACCTTCAGGCCCAGAGTCTTTACTCAGACTGCACCTGCCCAGGATTAGGTTTCCTGCCACTGAATGATGGCTTCTTTCATTTAAGTCTGCAAACAGCTGTCACATGATCAAGGCAGGAGCCAGGCGCAGGGAGCCAGACAGCCCCTTTGCAAAACGGTTGAGCAGGACAGCGACTCTGGTGATTCATCTTCCAAAACCTATTCCTGAAATGCTTTTGTGTGTTGCTATCACTTCTTGTTTCAGCTCACAGATAATTACAGCCTGCCAGAGACATGGCTCTAACCTGGAAAGGAGACCGTCCCCATGACTCATTAGAGTGCCTGAAGATGAAGGAGGCTCATTGTCTCTCCCTTTTCCCTTTGACCCCCACGATTGCTAAATCTATGGTTTCTAACCTTGTGAAAATGAGGGGAACTTGAAAAGGAATCTGGAAGCTCCCAGAAACACGAGCCACGGCGGCACTGCTGAGATCAGCTGCACCTGCCAGTGGGACATTTTGCTAGTTCAAGTGATGTGCCCCAATGAGCTAGAAAACAACCCTGATGGCCAGTTCACCAGGAAGTGAAGAGACTCCCCAAGACATTTCACTGAAGACGCGGCTTGAGGATGGTGAGGAATTACATGCCATTTGGGTACAATACGGTGAGATTTGGCCCACCAATCCAGACATACAAAGAAGTACATTATTATGGTCACTCATAAGCAAACTGAAATATTACAGAAAAGGAGAAGGCCATTTCTTCAAGCAAACTTCATAATAATAAAGACTCAGGGCTTTCCTTCTAAAAGAGAGTTCTGTATTCAACTGAAAGAGCTGTATCTATACACAAGTCATCACCATGGTTAATGGAAACAGTTATAAATACGAAGAGGGAAGCTGGAGGGATGAACAATTATAACTGTCCCAAACCCCAGATGTCCAAATTCAATTCTGTGGCAGTAGCTCCTGAGACCATCACTCCCAGGTAACCAAAATACTACTGGGTTTTTCCACATATTCAACTGGGACAGGCCACAGGCGTGCTCCTCCTACTCAAACATGCATTTGTGAGTTAACACGTCAGACCAGCATGAGAGGGCAGAATGACTAAGATTTGACTACCTAGGCATCAGAGTTAGAGAAACAAAATTAGGATCTCAAAAATTAATATTAAAGGGCTAGGGAGATGGCTCCGTTGGTAAAATGTGTGGTGTGTCAGCATGAGGGCCTGAGCTTGGATCCCCCGCACCCAAATACGAAGTCAACCACAGAAGTGTGCGGCTGGCATCACCCCATCACTGGAGGAGGGGTAGAGACAAGAAGAAACCTGGTTCTTGGTGGCCAGGCAGCATCGCCAAATCACAGCCTTCCAGGTTTAGTGAGACTCTGAAAAAAATAATATGAAGACTGATAGAGAAAAGACATCCATATCTACTTCTGGCCCCCATACACTCATGCATACTCATGGACACACAAATATGCATACATCCATCACACACACCCCACCCCCCCACACACACACACTTTTTAAAGGCCCTTTTCATTACCCACGCCTGGTTGCAAGCCCTGGAAGTGCCAACCTTGGCTCTCAGCACACTCAGACGCTGCAAGGCTGACAGGAAGGAATTCCTATCTTTTGCATTAGCACTTAGTGTCTGCAAATGTCAACCATGGTACCCAGGTGTTGCAAAGCGTCTGTCTTCCTTTTAAGCAACAGGATGCGACAGACTGAATGCCTGTGGGTGATTACGGCAATGCTCAAGTGAAGGCCAAAATGACAGAACACATGGAGAAATATAATAATTCTCTCAAAATGTCCCAACTGAAGTGCCTCCTCTTAGATGACAAAATGGATTTCATACATTTCAGGGTTGTTTTGTTTTTTTTTTAAATGGGGGTTGGGGGAGAAAACAGTCAGATCAGTTTATTTTCTGAGCACAGCATTAATGACAAGATGACATCACCAGCAGCCAATCAGAAAGCTCTCTAGTGTCTGGTGTTCTAACACCATTTCATATTTATGGATAAGCACCAGAAGGGTGTCAAACCCAGAGCTGCAGTCCCCTCCCTACTCATTTCTAAATAAAGAGCCTGCTTCCATTCAGCAGCTAAACTGAAAAGGTTTTAAGGGGGTCCAGGGGAGGGGGACCCAAAGACTCTCTTCCTCCTCCTCAAGACTGTTTGCTGACAATCCTGATCTGTGAGCATAGGGCTAAGGAGCTGACTAGAACCTGCACCACCTCTCCCTCGCATCCTCCAGAGAGCCTGGACCGTCTGTCCTTCACCAGTGAGCTCATCCCGGGCTTCACTGGCAAAGCCTTAAGCACTGAAGACAGGAGGCTGTACACAAAAGAAGGGGCTGGGGCCATCTTACACGAGAAATGGATGCTACTGGCCACTGGATTTTTAATTATCTTCTCGCATTCCCACTTTATTTCCTAACCTCTTAAGTAGTTTAGAAAAAAAGGTAACCCTATCCTAGTTCATCTCAAGCAAGTCCAGACAGATAGCATAGTGGCTAAACCTACCAATCCACCAGATCTGTGAAGGCCAGGGATCAGCCATGAGCCCAAGGAACAGGGCAACACCACAAAACCCTCATTTGCCTGATAGTGCCAAGCCCCTCAACTGAAGCCTACTAGTTGGTGTGGCAAGAGCATTTATATTCAGCCTCAAACTCACAATCGATGTCAACAGAATAGAGAATGCATTTCAAATTCACAGAGGCCTGAAAAGGGGCTGTAGCATGGCGTCCACCAAAACTTCTGCTTAAGCACTACACACCCTTTTCTCCCACTCCCCTGAACCCCACCCTGAGCCCCACCTAGAGACTAATGCAGCTCTTTGTTTGGTCCACGCCCCTACACAGCTGATGTCACATCAGGGTCTCTGGATCACGCTCAAAAATTAGAATTATGACACGTAATAGAGACATTTGGCCACGCGGCAAAGGTGACAGAATTTGGCCTGCTGGCTCACTGCCAGGGGTGATGGAGCCTAACCTGATGTTCTTTTCCAACAGACTGAACATGGCATAGGGAGAAAAAGTTAATCCGCTCAGAGCAAATTCAGCATCTCCCCCAGCTCCCAGTGCTCGGCCACGGACCACACCTACCTTGATATCAAAGCACCCAAATGAAATGACTGTAGCCTGGCCCTTTCTGTAATTAATTTGTTTCAAAGGTAAAATTGATCGGCAGATTCAAAGGAGCAGTAGAACAGGAATAAGGTTCTTTACTGTTTGTGAGCTCTAAAGAATACAATAAAATAATCTAAATTCCCTCCTTCAAACCAAAGCTAAGCTGGGCAGTGGTGGTGCACACCTTGAATCCTAGCCCTCAGGAGGCAGAGGCAGGTGGAGCTCCGTGAATTTGAGGCTAGCCTGGTCTATTAAATGAGTTCAAGGACAGCCAAGGCTACACAGAGGAACCCTGTCTCAAAAAAAAAAAAAAAAAACAAAGAACAAAATAAAACAAAGCGTGAAGAGCCCCCTGACACGCTCCAGAGTTTCTACCCTTTAACACAACTCACGTACACTGCAGCCCCATAGGACTCTGAAGGTTCTCCATACAATAAAGAGACAGTTGTGTGTGAAGCAAAGAAGAAAAGACCCTGACCTGCGACCTCTAAAGCCTTAGGTCATCAGGGACAAATCTGGGGGAGGGCAGTCATTGTTGTGCTTTTTAAGACCTCTCATTTTAACAAGGCACAGTGGGGGAGGGGCTCCTCCCAACCCACGTGCTGCGAGCAATGGGGGCTGTCATTTTGAAAGTTATAAAAATTCACATCAAAGACAAAATAAAAAGCCAGACATGAAAATCAACTGCACACGCAACAAAAAGGAACAAATTAAAATGCAGTGTGCTGGGATCATAAATCCAAAAATAAATATGTAGACAAGAGCTTGGAAAAAAGCAGTCTTCCCAACACGTTTTTCCCAGTGCAAACGGAACCTCTTCCAAAAACTACCTATTAGAAGGTCTTGTTATTACTCGGCTAATCTCAGTGCTCCTCGCTAGCTGGCAGAAGGAAAAACTAATTTGGATGTCCCAAAAATCATTTATATTTGGTTTTTAGTTGCATTATATGGGGTGGGGGGGTGAGTTGGCTACACATTTCCCTCCCTAATTAAGTTTAGAATAATTTTAAATTTTATATTCCCTCAACGCGAGCCAACTAAGGACTGCAGACAGTGGCCGGCTGGCAAGGAAAAAAAGCCAATCACGGATTTTGTTTTTTAATTGTCATAGATAAGTTATCCACACACAGCTAATCATGGTGACAGAATTAGCCTCAGCTCCGTGTTAGTGCTGTAGGCATCCAGTGACATCATGTACGTACAAGCGAAGGTGTGACCAGATTTGGCCAAGTGTGATATTGCTAAGTGGCAGACCATAAGTGAAAAAAGACCTGTTTTTCTCATTAATGCCACACCCCCTTTGTCAATATCCCACACTCACACGCTGAGCCTTGCCTTAGTCTGTCAAAGAGAGTGCCTTTGTGTGCCAATTCTGCACATAAATCAAACTAGTTAAGCTGTTAGAAATCCTGGCTAGAGTGGACAAAGGTGAGCCAGGGCTAGAATCACAGTATTTACAAAGCCTTGTCTGTGTTGATGTGCTCCAGGGGGTGCTGGCTTTGTGGTATCTGTCAAGCCTCAGTCCTCCTGACCAGTTGGTCCATAAGTATACCGTTTTCTCCTCTCCTCTTTAGTCTTCTACTCTTCTAGGTCTATTCTGGGTCTTTTCACTCAAACCATCATCTTCTGTTTTTTCCTCCCCCTCCCCACATCTGTTTTGTCCTCTTTATTTATTGATGTGCATGAGTGGGCTTTTGCTGAGCTTCTGCATATGTAGCCCATGCATGCCTGGTGCCCTCAGAAGTCAGAAGAAGGCACTGATTAAATGCCTGGAACTTGGACCCTCCATGTGGTTTCTGGGAATGGAATTCAGAGCCTCTCCAAGTGTGACAGGTGTCCTCAAGCTCTGGGCCCATCACTCTAGTCCTTGTTTGCTTGGTTTTGAGACAAGGTCTCATGTAGCCCAGGCTAGCCTTGAATTTGCAATGTATGGGAGGATAACACTAAACCCCTAACCTTCTTGTTTCTACCTCCCAAGCGCTATGATTACAAGGATACCATCCATGGTCAGTTTCCTGCTTCAGTTTTGGGCTATCGGATCCTGTGTAAGAAACACATATACACTATTCTGAAATTCATGCAAAAATATCATAAGGGAATTTAGGAAATATTTAGGTGAACATTAATGTTCTTCTAAAAACCCGAGCCCGCCATCATCAGCTATAACTACAGATCTCCAGTGCCACCCCTCAAGTTGAGGGTTTCCTGTAGCCACCACCATTAGGAAAATAATTTAACTAGGAACAAATCAATGGACTAGTCAAATATGTATATTTTGTTTATTATTCAATTGATGCATACATGACAAAATAGTCAAAACTTGAGAAAAATGTAATTTAAAAGACACACTTTTGGACACCTTTCTATGCATTTGTGTGGAGGGAGTCGAGAATGTGAGAGGGGCACATTTAGAGCTGACTCCTTTTCTTACGGGCAACAGACATCATTACACACAGAGAAGCTATAGGTAACTCTGGAAGGACAGAGGAAAACCAATGTCACAAGAGAAGGGGAGAGGAGAGAAAGATAGAACCAACCCATCAGCTTCTCTTTTGTTTCTGAGCCATTTCCCCTAGTTTGCCAAGAGGCCACTCCATCATTGTCCCTCAGACAAACAATGGACCTGGATCCATTTGCAAAGAGAATGTGCTTCACACCCCCACATCCAGCATCCTGTCCCCCAAAACAGGAAGTGAGTCACAGAGCAGAGGAAGTACCCTATCATTTTCAAAGGAAAAAGACACAGAACTTCAGAGTCGACTTCTTATCCTGAAACAATACACTCCTACACTAAAGCTATCTATCTGTTCTGTTTATAATGACCTATATCATTGTTCCAAACATTTCATCTAAATGTTTTTCCTGTCCTTCAATTTGACTTGATTTTCAAGTAAACAAGGTCTCATAATGGAAGCAGCAGATTCCTAGTCATTAGTTCTCTGCAACATTCCCAGTTAACAGTCGGTACCAGCAAGTTATCAATGTAGCAGAGAGTAAGGAGGTGTGGTTATAGCCACTTACTGGGCTGTGCTTTTCACACACAGAAAGGGAAACCCAAGGAGTGAATAGAGTGTTACTCATCCTTGAAAAAGAAGATCCTGACACTTGTAACAATGTAGACAAGCTCCATCATACTGTACTAAGTAGACGAACCAGGCACAGGAAACACGTTATTTGATCCCATCTCTATGAAGACAAAGAAGTCAAGCCCAGAAAACCAAGGAGCAGAGTCCAGAATCCCAGTAGCAGAAGAGGGCTAGGGAGGAGGTGGAGAAAGAGCAGCCAAAGGGTGTGAGATCTGGCTCCTTATATGAGGTGCAGAGATGCTAAAACAAACAAACGAAGAGAGAGCCTATAATTAATACTACAGTGAAAAGCTACGGCCTGCAGTGGATACTCTAGGGCCGCAAGCAGGTAGCGCTCATGTTAAATGTCTGCACCACGAAAGAAACTGATTTATTTTTAAAGAAAAAGAAAAATAAAAGACATTCAGAAGTAACTTTAGAGATGATGGTCAAATTTGCCATCTTGATCACTTCCATGGCTTTACAAGTCTTCAGTTACTGATACCCATTCAAGAACTAGCCAGGGCCGGTGGCGCACGCCTTTAATCCCACAGAAGGGGAGGCAGAGGCAGGCAGATCTCTGAGTTCAAGGCCAGCCTGGTCTACAGAGCCAGCCATCCTTAGATTA
The DNA here is from genome assembly GCA_028555095.1 of Dicrostonyx torquatus. Taxonomy (NCBI): domain Eukaryota; kingdom Metazoa; phylum Chordata; class Mammalia; order Rodentia; family Cricetidae; genus Dicrostonyx; species Dicrostonyx torquatus. The sequence goes on from JAQHUG010000008.1 coordinate 5,218,825, forward strand.
CTTACAGAGATCATGTGTCTTCAGGGTACACGTGAGTAGACAACCGTCAATGGATTCATCACGCTATATATACTCTGTACATTATACTTAAGTGCAATTTTTATATGCCAATCATTCCTTAATGGAATGGCAAAAATAAGTACAGAAAAGGATGAGGCATGCATGGTGAAGGTAATTTACCAACATGTTTCTTTTCTGTTTGCTCTTTGTTTTGCTATGTGTGGCACTGGGGATCTGCCGCAATGTACCTTTGGGGTCCAAAGTTCAGTGACATAAATCCGTTTTTCTCTGTTTACCAGACTCTCCAGTTTACACCTATCTAACGATTCTTAAACTAGCAAATCTGGAAAGACAGGATATGGACTGCATTTTTAAAAAAAGAAGTTGGGGATGTAGGTCAGTGGGCAGAACGCCTGCTAGCATGTGCAAGCCCAGGGTTCCCTCTCCACCACTACATAAATCAGGCCAGCTAATTTGTGCCTCTAATCCCATCACTCAGGAAGATGAGAAGGAGGATCAGAAGTTCAGAGTATAGGCTGAGGAGATGGCTCAGTGTAAAAAGAGCTTGCTATGCATGCATGAGGTTCCAAGTTCAAGTCCCCAGAATCTAAGTATAACTGAGAGCTGGAGCATGAATGTCTAATCAAAGTGCTCGTAAGACAAGAAGGGAAGTGCAGACAGGAGAATCCTTGAATGTTCACGGTTCGGTCAGCCTGCATACATAGCAGCTAACATCAGCAGAAGGACTGCGCCTCAAACAAGGTGGAGGAAAAGAATTGGCAGCAAGATTGTCTTTTGACCTCTACACACATGCTGTGACACTCAAGGGACCACACTCAGACAAATGCATATACATGTGCACACCCACATACAAGAAATTCAAAGTCACTTTTGGCTAAAAAGGGAGTTCAGGTTGGATAAGTGAATGAATGACTTCGTTAATTAATTAATTAGCTAATTAATTAATATGCTAAACCACTTTCTTATCCAAGGGTATAATCCTGACAGTCATCCACTTCAGGAATCTGAAAGGCAAGCCATGGCGGTCATACACTTGCCTGCTCTGTATAGAATATGATGTCAATAATTAAAATTAGCTACTGTATTGTGGAGGAGAAGGAGGGGAAGTAGCACATATCTCACCCGTGATTGTCACATAGAAAATGAGCAGCTGAATGTGTGCACTAACATTTCTGCAGACCATTTGCCTATCCTCATAGGATGAAACTTCAGAGACCTGTCCATAGATGCAATGGAAGAAGTCTGTATCGGATCAGCAATGCTTGACTAACCCTTGCATTGCTTTGGACCTTCAGGGCTCTCACAGCTTGTATTCTGGAGACTCAGTAACAACCTGGTGCTGCTAGGCTGTTCAGGAAATGTTAGTTAGGAGAAGATGATGCTGTCTGTAGGTCTTTGGGAGGATGCTAAGGGTGTTCTTGGCCCTGGCATTTTTTTTCCTTATCCCTCTTCTGCTTCTTCTTCCATTTTTCCCCTTCCACCCCTTCTCTCCCCAACTTCTTCACCTAAGCTGCCACAAACACCAATATGAAGCCACAACTGGAAAATTCCATACCATAAAACAGTTTCATGCAAAAATATTATTGAAATATTAAGCAAAAAATTCTTTAGGTTATATGTTAAAGGCCCATATGAAAAGTCAATCCCTTAAATACAGTGTTTCTGAAGACACTACAAACGTGGGGCCCGTGAGTTGACTCCGCAGGCACAGGTGCTTGCTACCATGTCTGATGACCTGAGTTCAATCCCCAGGTCCCATGTGGTGGGAGGAGAAAACCAGCTCATACAAGTTGGCCTCTGACCTCCACATATGTGATATGTGAATGCCTACACACACACACAACAAATGAATCAGGGAAAGTACTGTGATGTTTGTCTTGTCATAGCCACACGGGTCCAAGGCAATGGGGCCAGTGACTGCACAGTGCAACAGTGAACCAACATCAATTTTTTTTCCTCCTCATAACCTTAGCATTTCAGAAAAACATTGTCACACCCATGGAAAGCTACACATGCCTTGAATATTTTTGATGCTCTTCTTAAAACCAGGATTGAATGTTGAATAGTCATGAAAACCCCAGATTAAAAACAGGTTGCTATCAATCAATGACACATTCAGGCCCACCTCACGGGCCTGTTCAGTATGCCTTGGACAACCATGCAGAAGGAAGAGGGTGGGTGAGGCACAGAGGGTCTGCCAGCTAGCCAGACCCCTTGACTCAGAGCCGGAAGCTGCCTTGCTTCTTAGAAATTTGGTGGCCTGAACAAGGTAACTTAGTAAGTTACTAGTTCATTGCTAAGGTATGTACAGCCAGATTATAAACATACAAGCTGCATATGTGTCTATATTCATAGAGACATGTATATGACATAGGTGGGCATTCCTTATCCCAAGTGAAAAGAACCAAAAGTCTTCCTGATTTGGAAGGTCTGCATGAACACGGTAATACTTTGGGGAGAGGAACAACATCTAAACTCTAGTTTTAGCTTTCATAGACATTTTACATGTGTAGCCTACAGACTATTTTATACAATATTTTTTAATAATTGTGTGCATGAAACAAAGATTCAGGGCAGTGGATTTTCCACTTTTGGCTTCATATTGGTGTTGAACCTGTTTAGAGTTTGAGGCATTTCAGGTCTTAGTCCAACCTGTATGTGTCAAGTCAGTTGAGGTTTAGGGTTAGGGTTAGGGTTAGGGTTAGGGTTAGGGTTAGGGTTAGGGTTAGGGTTAGGGTTAAATGTGTATATGTCAAAGTTGAACTAGTCACTTAATATTTAATGGATTCTCCTTGAGGAGTTACTGAGCCTGAATTATGCGGAACTGTGTTAGGGTGAGATCAAACTTCACTACCAACTTGATTAGGTTTAAGGTCACCATGGAAACACACTTATGAATATGTAGGGAATTCCTGAAAGGTTTACCTGAGCAAGAAAGTCTCACTCTGAATGTAGACAGCAGCATTCCATGCGCTCAGATTCTGCCTGAAGAGAGGAGGCTGAGCCCCAACAAATAGAACTCTGTGTTCATGTGACCAGATGTGCCAGCATGTAGCACTCTGTGCCTATGTGACCAGGCGTCCCAGCAAGTAGTACTCTTTGCCCACGTGACCAGGTGGTATTTCTGCCACCATTCCTTATGTGATGAACTTTATTCACAAACTGTGAGCCAAGAAACATTTGTCAGACATTTCGTCAATGCTATGAGAACATTAACTAGTATAAGAAGAAAGACAGACAACACATGCAGAAGAGGGGATAAAGATTGACACTAAAGTGTTAAGCATCTTGTGCAAGATAAAGGGAAGGAGAAAATGAAAGCAGTATCCTTGGGTAATGTGGAAACAGACGGGTAAGATGAACAGAATTGGTCCTCACAATGCAGCTTCCATTCCATTTACCTGTGGACTAAGTAATTTTGGTGACTTAGGACAGGGTTCTAAGGAAGCCAGAGCCATGGGTTCATGCATCCCACTGTTTCTATTTCAGGCCATAGATTTCGTGCTCAACTCTAATAGAATCCTGCATTTGCTCCCTACAAGTGGTGATGGAAGTCAGAGCCCAAGCATGGGGAAGTAGCCACAGAAACTCATCATCTTTACGGAAAGGAGAGAAATTAGCTTTGGTATCTGCTCTCCCTACCAGTGGTCGTTCCGGACCAACTTCATAAGGGAATGAAATCACACTGCTAAGTCAAGACAGTACCCACTGTGGGACAGACCCTATGGCCATTGCAACCTCCTCCAGGTCCACTCCATCTTCTCCTGTTGGAAGGTGGAAAGAGACTTGTAGACTTTTGTAGACTTTTTAAGATCTACAAAATTCTATTTAAGGTCATTATTATGGGTCCCAAACATATTCATTTACCCACAAGTTATTCAGGCAGACAAACTTTGAAAAGTATCCTAAATTTGGGAAGAGAATATTTTCTCATGCTTAAACAGACACCCTTGAAAACTAAATGTCACTCACATTCATTCGCATTTCCCCCCAGACTCCAGGCTTGGTTTCTATTACAGCCCAATAACCCCGCAGTATTAAGTAAACCAAGCAGTTTGGTTCTGTTCAACAATAATAACTAGCTTTGCTACTTTATTAGCGGTTTTATAGAGAAACTACTCTTCGTAATGAAAAAGTTTGCTGTAGGCTCAATTCCTGCATACCAAACTTCAGCTTGTGGTGAAACTCCGCAGCCTCGGTATGAACCCTTGAGTGTTGGGAATCGGGTGACGGAAAGGCTGACACATTAGCCACAGCTGGCTCTGGAAAAAAAAAAAAAAAAAAAAGCCTTCAAACGTGTTCACCCCTCCCCTATGAAGTCAGTCCCTGGAGGCTAGAATTTTGTGATTTTTTTTTTTCAACCATAAAAGCAAAGCAGACCAGCAGTGAAAACCAGGGTACTGGCTGAAAAGGTTGACCTCATACTAAAGGCAGCCGGTGATAACGAAGAAACTTATGCTAGGATGAATAGCCGGGTTTCTTACTGGATTATTGGGGAAAGGGAAGAAATAGAAAGAGTTCACATAAGGAAAAGCTTCACTTCCCAGGACGTAAAGAGGACGAGCACAGACACACAGAAGCTGCGGGGTCGGGCAGGTAGAGGTCATCTTCCATCGGCTACATAAAGACAGTCTGTTTGCGCTGCATTCTGCACGCTATCTCTCAGTTCCCCTTGAAGGACTGAAAAGGAAGGCTCTACACGAGAACAACCAAGCAGCAACAGCAGACGTGCACTGAAGATAGCCAGCCCCTGTCATAACCACTGCAAAGACTGGCGGGTGTGAAACCTTTAGAGAGAAGACAAAGCAAAGTCAAGGAAAAAGGCAACTCATCTGGGGTCTTCATGATCAGTAGACCTCATCAATGCAACGCCTATAAACTACCTGACTTTGGAGACTGGCAGCTGCTTCCATTAGCAGCTCCTTTGCTGTTCCATCAGCCAGGTCGTTAGTCTCTTTCAGGTGCACTCCCAGGCCCAAGGCTGGGATGAGCAGCGGAGAGGAGGCCAGCACGTCTCAGCACACTATGGTTTCTCTCACCGCACCCAATTAAGCTTATTCAGCAAAGACACAGAACCACTTTCCCTTTCTGTGAATTTCCCAAGGCAACCTGTCTTTAGCAAAACCAAAAGTAGGTCCTCCTCCGTAGTTTGAAAGTAAAATTGCTTAGGAATGGGGTTTTTAAACACACACACACAGAGAGAGAGAAAGAGAGAGAGAGATTTAGCTACATACAAATAGGTATGCATACACACACATTCCATATATGAATATAGCCTTATTTGTGGGTATCTATAACATACAGTATGTGCATACACATGTACACACACACACACACACACACTTTAATGAAAATGTTGTGTTCTACCTCATACATATGAACACCATCCTCATGCCTTGGAGGCTGTTCTCTTCAACTACATAGAGCCTGACTTACAACAGTTGACATGATCGCTCTAGTTTATGATGCTACAAAAGAAATTCATCAACATTCAATAGGAAAGTTACTTCTAATTTCTCGGTATCTCTTCTTGAACTAGGTTTAGAAGGTCCAACCTTCTCTTGTGATACTGGCCAGTAGCAGTTCCGTCATGGGACCCAGCAGGCCACACAGTTAGGAAGTGAAACAGTGAGCATTCTGAAATATAGCTATGATATTCAACAGATTCAACACACTGATATGTTGAGGGAGTGGCTGAGCTACAGTACAAACACCTAAGTCTTCCCCAGTAGCATGGCAGTGACATTACCTCACAGTGACGAAGCACTGTCCAACTCTCCCAGCCTTTGGAAGCTAACATACAGCAGATAACAGAGAGACTCAGTGGGCATGCCTGGATGCTTCATAAACTTGGTCTCCACACATCTTGTCCTGCTCTTTGTGCTCTCAATGAAGACAGCAAAGGAGGCAGAATGGCCATTGCTGGTGTATTCTCATAGTTTCGTGGGCTCGGACACCATCTTTTCCCATTCCTCATTAAGTAGTGCAACTGTTCTTTCTGTTCCCCAAACATGCCCATTAGCTGTTGGGGAGCTAAGAGAGACATGTGCACGGCCAGCCACTTCCTGTGAGAGAGTGGCCTCACACTACCATCAGGTAAGGACCAACACTGCTGAGGGACACTGTCCTCACTGTGGGAAAAGAACTGTGTACACAAAGCTATTCAACCACAGGGCTGGAAGAGAATCAAAACAAGCCAAAGCTTCATTAGTGTTGAAGATTTCCCAGCCAGAATCCGTGTCAGAGGTTAGGCTCCAAAACCATTGCTAAGGACAGAGAGTCCATCCCAGAGACACAGATCTGGGAGTTTTGGAATCTTTGATATTATCCTCCATATTAGCCAGTTTTAACAGCTTCTCCCTACACACACACACACACACACACACACACACACAACTGAACTCCAAACCCTGATGAAACCACATGCTTCCCACTCTTTGCTGTTCCACTCTCCTCCCTTCTATAAATTGAATTAATGAGGAGTTTTCTAAAAGCATACATTCTCTTAAAGGCTCTGCTATTTTGAAGTTAATGGCTTTGACAAGGAGCCAGGCCAAACAGTCCCAAGCAGCAATAACTCTTACAACAGCTCCAAAACTTACCCTCAAATGTCACCAAGTCCCTATGCTGATCTTTCCTTTCCTTTGATGATTGCTAGCTGCCTTCCTCCCTCCCTTAACATTTTATAGAGAACTCAAAAGCATCAAAGAAACCAGCTAAGGACAGATTGAGAGCCATGTTCAATCTTAATCTCTATGTTATGATTTTGCCTTTGTTTTCCTATGACATATTCTAAACAAAAAACACAATCACAAATGCTGTGTCATACAAATCAAGACAGCAAAATATATCAAAAGAAAAGGGGAGGATCATTTCTCATGTTTATCCAGTTCTCAGCATACACACTTATCATGTTTGATATTTTCAAGTTTGTAAAAATGTGTCTTTATTATCATTATTATTAGTATGTGTGCGTACATGCGCGCATACACAAATGCAAAAGCTGCATGCCACAGAGTGCATATTAGGGTCAGAGAAGAACTGTAGAGGAGGGGTTCTCTCATACAATGTGACCTAGGGATGGAACTGAGGTATCAGGCTTGTGCAATAAACACATTCATGGGCCATTTCTATGGTCCAAGTTAAAATTTTTTACATGACAAGCAAGTGGACATCATCAAGCCACACCCACAAAAGCAAGTGCTTCAAATCACCTTCCTAAACCAACACAATGAGATGGTGAGCAACATGATGGAAAAATACAAACCACTGCAGAAAACCAAGAGTAGTCTATCTACAAAGAGCATTCATGTTCAAAAGGCCTTTCTACATACATGATCACATTTCCGCATGCACGACAGACAATATAGACACAACAGACTTTTCAAGTTCTTTAAGCCTAAAATTGGGGGGACGAGGATAGATACATGTTTACAAATGGGTTCATCTCTCCTAAAAATATAATTTAAAAATAATATTTTTAAGATGAAACAGATGCAAATTTCTGTGAAATAGATGCAACCTGTTCTAGAAAACCAGGTTGATATATAGAGGGTCGATATACATGCTCAAAAACAGAGGAAGTGGAAAAGAGAGAAACACAAGGAACAGGAAGATTCAGAGCTGGAGACTTGCAAGGTTCAGTCGGTCAGTTGTTTGATACACAAGCATAATGTGAGGGTAAAGATCCACACTTGAGTTCCCTAGAATCCATATAAAACGGCTTTGGAGCGTGGCACACCTGTGGTCCCAGTTTTCAGACAGTGGCGCACCTGTGACCCCAGCAGTGCTTGGGATACCAAAGAAAACAGCATGGAGGCTGTTTTGTTTAGACCATATGCCTTTCCCCTATATCTTTGATTATAGACTTCTACTTCTGAAAAATGTTAAAGCTTGAAAAACATTTCTGCATGCATTAACTCATTTGGTCCCATTAACAAACCATCAAAGAGGCATATCAACTTTTCAGATGAGAACGCTGACCTTAGGAACAGTCAATGACAGTCTGAGTCTAGTTTCTACTCCTATACCAAATACCCAAGGCTGTGCAATATATTTTCTAAAAGAGATTTGGTTAGCTCTCAGTTTAGGAAAATAAAATATCAGGTAGCTGCATCTGTCTGACCCTGGTTTGGTGGCCTCAGTGAGACACTGGCATAGCAAAGACTAGAACAGATGGAGAAAATGTGTAACAAAATAGGATGCTACAAAATCAAGGATCGGGATTGCTTTATTTCATAAAACTCAATTTCACACAGATTTACTCCTAGAGACCAGCACCCCCGATGACCTAATTACCTTACATAAACCCCATTCTCACAGAGTCTAACAACTCCCACCATTGCCACACTTGAAACACACAACATCTGGGAGCCCTCCCAAACCGTACCATACTATATACCAGTCATCACAACATACAGCTTCGCATTCCTGAGTCATAGCTAACATGTGTATGCTACCTTCCAATTAGTAAGAACAAAGAGAATGAGAATTTGCAATTAAAATTAAAAAGTGTACTTGCCAAGTTAAGAATATCACATGCAAATTTAAACAGGGAAATAGGTAGTGAACTTGCTTGCTTAGAGACTGATATAAGGAGAGAGCTGAAAAGATGACTCAGCAGTTAAAAGGGTAGGCTACTTTTGCAAAGGACCCAGGTTCAAATCCCAGCACCCAAATGGGCTGCTCGCAACTGCCTATAACTCCAGTTCCACAGGATTCGATATCCTCTTGTAGGACCTACCTGCACACACAACGTGCATGCATACACTCAACCACATATACATAACACGCACATAAAATAAAAATAAATAAATCTAAAAAAGTGTTAAGATCGACATAAATACAATTGTTATGTTTTCATTTAGTAACTCTTTTGAGTCTATCTCTGTGTCTTCCCAACATCACAAAGATTTGTCTGGTCCAGGGGAGAAGGATGACTCTGACCAGGGATTTCTGATGCTACTGACTATTAATGGAACCATCATTAGCAGAGCACAGCGTGTTTCTTACTCCTCCGTCTGTCTGTAAGGTAAAAATGCCCAGCATTCTACAATAGAAAAGGCCCTGCCTGTTTAACATGAATTCACCTGTTTCTGGGGTAACTCATGTGCACCCTTTTAGGATCAAAGTGCAACCAAAGAAAAGGAACTTTCAAACACCCATGTGTGCCTGCTCCAGCAGCTATTACCTATTCAATCAGGATGTCTCGATGTCTCTTTGGCACTGGCAAGGTGGCTCAGCAGGTGAAGGCAAGCCTGGCTACCTGAGCTCAATCCCCAGAACCCACGTAGAGGTGGGAGGCGAACACTGACTCCACAGAGCTGTTCTCTGACTGGCACGTGTGCACCCACATACATCATACACAAAAATATTCCTAATAAATGAAAAACAAAAATCATAGTTAAGCCATGATTGTCAAAAGTCAGAAATCCAGAAGCAAGAGCTAAAGTCAAAAGATCTAAAGCTAGGGTATACCGAGCATATCCCGGAGCTACAATAGTTCCAACAAGAATCAGTTTGGTCTTCCTCACCACCATTCCACGCAGGGGCTAGCCACCCAGGACCCAGCATCCAGCAGCTAATATGTGGTACCCAGCACTCCAGTACCCAATCCAGTAGTTGAAGCCTCTGCAACCTGATACTTACTCTCCCTAGCCCAGAAGGAGAACCACAAACCACTACTCGGCAAGGGATGAAAATATCAAGGGCTTTGTTTTTTTTCCCTGTTAGCATGCTTGAGGTTCTAGGTGGATATTTATTTCTTGATTTATCGGGACTGAAAGACTTTACTAGTGTCACACAGCCACAGACAGAAGGACCAAGATTCTGGCCCCACTTCCAAGGGCAATAACACCATGGGTTTAGCATCTGGATGGGATTACCTAGGAGGTACAGATGCCTAGGAGGTACAGATGAGCAAACCAAGAAAATCTGACTCCCACACAGCTGGATGGACTGCCGAAACCCTGAGTAGGGAGGGTCCTTCAGGGGAAGGCTGGTAGACAGACACAACATGAGAATGCCTGGGCAGTGGCCATGCTTTATCACCTCAGGAAGATTCCCTTCCTGTGTCAGTACCTGGTGGAGGGGACCAAGGACATAGCTGGAGGCTTTACCAATACAGTCTGATGGAACTTTTCTTCCCACAAGCCTTCAGAGGAGGAAGAGCAATCACCCATTTTGACCTGGGATACAAAGATTCATATGTTAAAAGCAGCTGCAGAAACTGAAGGCAAGCCTCTGCTCCAGGAACCCCATGCATCTCTCCTGAATGTGTGACTTCCTGAGGGCCACATGCCTCACACATGCTGACAAAAGGACAAGGGCAGTCACCAGCTCCCACAGCCCCATTACCAAGCCCAGTCTGGATTCACCACATGTCACACTTCCAGCTTCACAATAAACTTCTGAATTCAGTGACTCTGTGTTCCATATCAGGAAAACAGAAAGATGTACCTACTCCATCACTTCATCCAGACAGGGTGAAGCCAACGAGGTACATAATCAGAACAGAATTTCATTCAGTCCCCCAAGGAAGAATAAAATTATGACATTTCCTGGAAAAATACATGGGCCTGGGGCTCATTGTGCTAAGTGAAATAAGCCAGACACAGAAAGATAAATATCACATTTTCTCTAGTATGGAGAATCTACATTAAAAGGTATATAGACACATATATCCACAGGACATAAATGAGGAGGAGGAGGGCAACAAGAAAGGGTAATGGGGTGCACATGACATGAAAGCACACAGGGGACTGTTTGGGGAAGAAAGAAGCGACCAAAAGAGGGAGGTAGGAGGCAGGAGAGGGCAGAGATAGAAAAAGAATGAGCAAGAACAAAACATGGTGATATATGTATGAAAATGCCATAATGAAATCCATTACTTTGCAAAATAATTTAAAATTTTAATTAAAAAAGGCAAGGTAAAGCACACAAAAAATAATAATTAAAATACTTTTAAATAACAACACATTTGCGATCTAGCAATACATGTAACTGCTTTAACATATTAAGTAGCCAGAACTAATCACAGCTATACTTTCGAAGTCATAATGTCTAACCAGGAAATCAGCAAACTAAAAGCCACAGACAGTTGTATAAATAAAGTTTTATTGAAACATACAAATACTTCATCTACTATAGCAATTGAATAAAGTCTTTCGACAACATCTTTTCATGACCTACCCACCTGTCTGTGTCAGAGTTAGTTCATTCTACCTGGGGATATGACTCAGTGGCAAAGCATCTGCCTAGCACGCACGGCGCCTGAAGAAAACGCCTTGTATCACTACCACAAATGAAAAAGAAAAGATCAATCTGATTTCTCATTCTGTGCTTTGGCTTCTAATCTCCCACATATTAGTAATGGTGAAAGGCAAGAACACAGGCAAGTGCAGAGGTACAGTTGCTCTCCCCCGGTGCATGCTGGGAAACTAACCAACAAAGCTCCTCGCAGACGTTCCTATGGATGAAATAAAGAAAGTTGCACACACCAGCCTTGTTTTCTGACTTCAGCAAACCAGTGGGGTGGCATGTGCTGCTTTCTTCATGGGTGTTCAGTGTAAAATAAAGCAACCCAGTTTTTCCATATGTGGTTATAATCTTCAGAATTTCTTACTAAAAACTTTGTTTGTGTCTTTGGGGCTAGCTCATTCAGTAAAGCGCTTTCCTGAAATGCACACAATTTAGGTTCTAGCTCCAACACAAAGAATAAAATACAAACAAAGCCAAGCGGTGCCTCCTAGCACCTGGGAGGCACAGGCAGGTGGATCTCTGGGAGTTCATGGCCAGCCTGGTCCACAGAGCAAGTTCCAGGACAGGTTTTAAAAGCTACACAGAGAAACCCTGCTTTGAAAACCCAAGTAAATAAATACATAATTTGACGGGCAGTGGTGGTGCATGTCTTTAATCCCAGCATTCAGGAGGGTCTCTGTGAGTTCAAGGCCAGCATGGTCTACAAGAGCTAGTTCCAGGACAGGCTCTAAAAACTACAGGGAAACGCTGTCTTGGGGGGGGGGGGGGGAAAGAGGCATGTCTTCACTCCTACCCCGAACGAACCTGCCTGTAGAGGGGTTCACACACTGAAAGTCCAGAGCCCTTACCAAGTTTTCTCCTTTGATGGCTACCATCAGTTTTGACAGCAAGAATTCGCTTTTAGAACCTGTAGTGGTGTTTCTACTTACACTGTCTCCTTAGCTCTGCCAGGCACAGCTTTACAGCACTTCCACACTGTGGAATCAGCTTCAGAAGCCCCTATTGTCACACAACCCTGAAATTTCAGCCCCAGCCAACACTGGACGCTAATTAGAGGCATGTGGTCTGGATGTCCAGGTAACGGGCACCAAAGGCACGACCTCGCTGCTCCCAGAATTCCTCACTGACATCTGGTAGGTTCGTCAAGCCTTCTAACCCCAGTGGATAGAAACTGTCCCACTACAGAGCAGGCACGCAGAGAAAAGTGTTCCCGGGGTCTCCGTAGCTCCACCGAACTGTACTAAGAAACTAGATCCAAGCCAAGTCACACCTGGATTCCCCTGGATAAAAAAGCAGACACAGGAGGATAAACGTAAGTCTGAGACTAGCATGGGCCACAGAGCAAGAATCTACCGAAGGCAAACAAAAGGAAGCAAAAAAAAAAAAAAAACAAAGAGGGAGAGGAAGGAAAGAAGAAATGGGGGTGGGGGGAGGCAGAGAGGAAGGGAGGCAGGGAGGAGGGAAAGAGTCAAACCCAGAAAGGAGATTTTCTATATTCTTGAGTTTTCTGATCTTCCCCCATTCCAATAACATCGTGCCATGATCTAGAAAAAGACAGCGCCAGCTGCTGCCTTTGGAAATGACAACACTGACTCAGGAATACTTGTGTGGTTCTCAACCCTTCACAGGCCTGAGAAAAACCTGAAAGGTGCTTGTTAAAGATTTCAAAACTTCCCCCAGAGGCCTCTGACTCAGCAGGTCTACAGTGGGAGCCAAGGATTAACAATGTGATCAAGAGCCACAAGCGATGAGGTACTGGTGGTCCCAGGACCACACCTCGAGAAGCCGAGGGCCCAGTGCAAAGAAAGAGCCAAGAGGGAGGTGAGCCAGGCCTCTGGAATTCTCAAGTGGCTTAGCAGTGTTTACAGTCTAGACCGGTGCTCCAAGTGTAATGCCTGCTCAGTTAAAAATTCACCCGGCAGCCACAGGCAGGAAGAAGGCTCACAATAAAGCACTGATAACACTGATGGTGGTCAGGGTTTCTGAAACAGGGCCCTGTGCGGATCTGGCTACCTCCATTTAAGTTGTCTGCAGGCCCTGCCTCTTTGCTCTCTCTTCTGTAGGGGAGGAGGCTGCCACCTCTGTTTCCCTGGGAAACAGCCTTCCTTATTCCCCATGAAAACTGTCCCTCTTTCCTTCTACCCTTTCATAACTCACACTTGCAGCCAGGCATGGTGGTGCCCGGCTGGAAGCACAACATGCAGGAGGCAGAGGCGGGAGGACTGGCTGCAAGAAACAGGCCAGTGAGGGAACGGAGTAAGATGGGAGCTGGTCCTGTCAACTCGATGGGATTAAGTCTCCAAAACAGAAATACATAAATAGCGGGGGCAAAGAGAGTAGTTCCCCAGATTTGGTTCCCAGAACTGTATACTGATACACACCTATAACCCCTGCACAACAGTACAAGGCAGTAGTGCAGGAGTTGAAGCCCACCCTTGGCTAAATACCAAGTTCAAAGTCTGCTCAGACTATATGAGACCCTGCTTCTAAATATTCTTTTAATAACTAAATAACAATTGCTTCTTTGGATGTTAACAATTTTATATTTGAACTGTCTCACGTAGTTTTGAGATGTAATTTATACAACTACAACATAGGAACATGGAATCGTGAGCTACTGAGAATACAGGCTCAAACTAGACACACAACTGCACATACGTGAACACAAAAGGGCAGCTTAACAGGCTAATAGAAAAAATACAAAATCTGAAGACAGGGCTAAACAAAATATCAATAAGAGCTGAAGTGTAGGGAGCACGAAAATAGTCTCAGTGAAGTAAAGGTATTACTTAATGGACTAATACTGTCCCATTAAACATTTATAAAGCATGGGCATTTAGTGAAGGGTTGTCAAAAGCAGGGACAGGAGAACACTCTCCAAATTCCCAACTCTCCCCCTAAGTCAGGCGAATTCCTGCCACGGTGTCCACGGAAACGGTTGAAAATGCCCAGGTTATTTTCTAACATGTGGCTCAAGTACTTTGAGGCTAAGTGCTTTCAGCATAGAGTCCGCACTATAAACGCCCATTAGCATTTAGGCAGCCCTGTAAGTAACTCTGCCACAAGGTCAGACCAATCCCCATTTAAACAAAATAAACATCCCCAATCGCGGGCTAGAAACTGTTCCAATATTTACTTGATAACTTGACAGTCATTTACCTTTCTTTTCTCCCAAAATAACAGTATTCAGGAGTTTCCCCTCCCCTGTGACAGGAGATAACAGTGTTACTAAGGACCAAGGGAGATAAGCAAGGGACAGAGATATTGGGTTTGAAATCTGAACTAAGCATGGCCTAGGAGCCTAGCCCCTGGGTCCTGGGAGCCTAACCACTGGGCAAGTCTGTCTCACTCCCACCAACTACACCCGAGGACAACGCAACTTATCAAATCCTTGTGTACCTGCCAGGCATAGTTCTTGTCTGAACAGACAGTCAATGTCCCTGCCAGACAATGCTTATACTCCAGCAGAAAAGCCAGTCAGTCAGCAAACAAACCCTTGCGATCAGACAGTGTTCAGTCTACGAAGAAAAACAAGGTAGGGAAAGGGGGAGAGAAAGGGACCGAGTATTGGGGAGCCAAACTGGCATTTTAAATAGAGTGACCAGAGAAAACATCTCTGGAGACATCTGAATAAATTCAGGAGTGAGGGAAGCGCCTGTCCCATGCCCCAGTTACATAGACACATTCATCCATTGATATAAAAACCTGTCACTTACTTATATGTGACTTTGTTGTCAGTTTTTTGTTTGTTTGCTTGTTTTTGGTTTCATTTTAGACTCTTACTCTTACGTGCCACCCAGCTCCCAAATAAATCACACACGGAGGCTCATTCTTAGGAATGCCCAGCCTTAGCATGGCATGTTGCTAGCCAGCATTTCTTTTCCTTTTTTTTTTTAAATATTCTTTATAGTTTATTTAACTTTATTTTATGTGCATTGGTGTGAAGGTGTCAGATCCCCTGCAACTGGATCTTCAGACAGTTGTGAGCTGCCATGTGGGTGCTGGGAATTGAACCCGTCTTCTGGAAGAGCAATCAGTGCTCTTAACCACTGAGCCATCTCTCCAGCCCCCTAGCCAGCGTTTCTTAAGTTAAATTATCCCCATCTACTTTTTGCCTTGGGGCTTTTTCCCTTTTCTTATTTCTGTGTATCTTCCTTTCATTCTTACTCTATGGTGGCAGTGTGGCTGGCTCCTAGCATCCTCTTATCCTTGTTCTTGTTCCTTGATCTTCTCCTCCTAGATTTCTCCTCCTCTTTTATTCTCTCTGCCTGCCAGCCCCGCCCATCCTTTCTCCTGCTTTACTGTTGGCTGTTCAACTCTTTATTAGACCAATTAGGTGTTTTAGACAGGCAAAATAACACAGCTCCACAGAGTTAAACAAATGCAACACAAAAGAATGTAACACACCTTGCATCATTAAATACATGTTTCACAGCATAAACAAATGAAATATATCTTAAAATAATATTTCACAACATGAAATATTACATGGTGAGCATCATGGGAAAGTAAAGAAAGGAAGAGAAGAACTAGGCCAAACTAGTGTCAGCATTATGATCAAACAAACAGGAAAGGGGGGAGGGGCAGGTGGGTGAGCCCCTCTTCATCTGCTACACAGTATGACAGACAGGGAAAAGGCTTTGGGACATAGGTCACACAGAGACAAGGGATCTGAAGAAGCCTATTACCTTTACATATATTTTTATTTTTCACCTATTTAATTTGCTTAATTTATATGGGTATTTAGCTTGAACTTATACCTGTGTACCACGTTTGCACAATGTCAGCAGAGACAAGAAGGTGAGGGAAGGAGCCCCTGTGATGGAGTTGCTGGCAGTTGTGTGCCAGCACGTGGGTACTGGGGATGGAACCCTGGTCCTTGGAAAGAACTACAAGCAGCCGCAGAAGCAGGTTCTTTCAAAACTTTCTCTTCTGGGGGCTGGAGAGACAGCTCAGCACTTAGGAGCATGCACTGCTCTTGCATTGGGGCCATGTTTGGTTCTTAGCACCTATGTTTGCTCGTGTTTATTCTGTCTGCCTGCCAGAATGCAGATGCCTGTGACTCCAGCTCCAGGGCATCAGTGAACTCACGTGACCTCTGCAGGCACCCACACTCATATGTGCTAACCCACTCACGGATTCACACACACTTAAAAAATAAAAATAAGGCCAGGCATGCTGGCATATACATAATCCCAGCACTGGAGACAGAGGCAGGATAAATCTCTTGACCTCTAGGCTAGCCTGGTCTGCACAGCAAGTTCTAGGCCAGGCAGGGATATATTCTTTTGAGACTTTGTCTCCAAAAATGTAAATAAAACAAAAGAACGTAAATTTTTTAAAAGTCATCTTTTCCAGAACAATCCTTGAGTATAGTAATTGGATCCCACAATATAGTAGTTTCCTGATTTAAATAAGGTAAATATCAGATTTTATAAAAGGCTATGAACAGAACCTTCTAGTCTTTATACAGGAGGAGTGAGCATGCACACTTTATAAAATAAAATTCTAGTGTTTGAGCTGAGCTGGGATGCAGTTCAGAGAGAGGCGGGGGACTTTGACTAAACTGCATAAAACCTTGAGCTCAGTCTTCAGGACCAAAAAAAAAATAATAATAATAATTAAAAAAATATCTTTTTAAAACCAATGTCTACATTAAAGGGCAGGAAGCAACCACTTTAGATGTTTGCAAAGAGAGTGAAATAAGCCTTTGGCATTTAAAATGAAATAAACATCTGAAAAATCTAAAGCCACAGAAAAGCCATAATCTATTTCAGATTAAAAGACACAATGAAGTCATCACTTTCTAGTAGCTGTGATTAGAGTTTGAGCTGAGCCTCACAATCATTTATGCTTTTAATCTGAAACTGGTCCTTAAAAGCTGTAATGAATTAAACAACATACCACCCACAGAATCAATTGTAAAATACACTGTAACTAAAAGCATAATGACTCAATCCACTTCCTTCCTCAAGTTTTCCATAATCCATTTGACCCCCTTCCTGTCACCTAATCTAATCACTGACTCTCTCTCCATTAACTTAAGATTCTCCTGCTTATGCTATCTGAAGTCACTGCATTTGGTTCTCCCAGAGTTAAGGAACAATTTATATATACATGTCACTATATACAATTGAATTGTTAAAATGTAAAGTAGACAGTGATTGGATTCACTGCTGTGTATGTTCCAAGAACAGGGTGGTGCTGGTAGCCACAGAGTCTAGAAGAATAATCTAAAACATTTTTAGTGTGTAACACTGTTCAGAACCAGTAGGAAATATTCTTAGAAAAAGACTTGTCTTCAGGCTTGGTGGGTAAGGCCTCTCTCACTTCTACAACTACCACCAACCATATCACTATACCTGAAAGCAAACAGTACAGGGCATCCATCTCAGTTCCCAAGCATCTGCACATACAGTACTCCCAAGGATCACCCAGCAGCCTTTGGGCCTTATAATTATACAAAATTCACAGAAAAACACATTGCCCAAAGCAAGTCCCGGGTTAAAGAACTGCAGACATGAAGAATGGCTTTTGGTTTCATCCAGTACAAATCATTCACAACTTTAAACAGATTACTTTAAAATAAAATCAAGGACACCGGTAGAGCTCTGTGGCCCAGCTCTTGTCTAGCTAGCATTTGCAAGCCTGTGGTTGAATCCCCTTGCAGAAAATAAAAATCCTTCAACTAAAACAAAAACAACCTTTTCTGTGAACTAGTTCATTTATCGACACAGATACCAACCGTCCGGCCCAGTGTACACTCTGGAGACACTATCTCCAAGCAGATACGAAAGGAATTTCATGAGGTGGGTAGCAAATTCATGGTTTTATTGGAATCTCTGTTACAAATTAAAAGTGGTGTGCAATCTTTGGCCCAAGGTCATACACGGTAATGCATTTCCCATGAATACACTCTATTTGCTTGTACATTGAACCGTGAGGTCAACCTGGATAAGGATGATACCAGAGAAGGGTACACTCTGGCCCCTGGGAAGGTGATTCACCACTCTTAAGGTTGGAATGTAACTGGGTAGGATTGGAAAGTCTTAAAGCAAGTTAGATTATCACACTTAACTAAGGTGTTTCTACTAGTTGATGAGTTCCTTCAATAATTTTTCACCTCCCTTTCCTTCATAGCTTTCAGTTCTGGGATAAAATGGCATGACCAAAACCATCTTGGAAAGAAAGGGGTTCCTTTGGCTTATTGTTTGAAATCACAGTTTTTCAAAAGGGGACATTAGGGCAGGAATTCAAGAGAGGAACCTGGAGGCAGGAACTTAGGAAAAGGCCATGAAGAAATGTTGCTTTCTGGCTTGCTCTTTTATACACCTCAGACCCACCTGCCCATGTGTGGTACCATCCATAGTGGGCTGGGACCTTCTACATCAATCAACAAAATGACCCACAGACTCATCTGTAGGCCAATCTGCTGGAGGCATCTTCTCGATTGACACCTCCTCTTCTCAGAAGAGAAGCTTGCGGCAAGCTGACAAAACACTAAGCAGCACACTGCCAAACAAGATGAAAACCCATTAAAGAAAAAAATAATGATTATAAACTTTTGATTACTCAGTAAATTTAGAGTGATCATTTGGTCTCATTCTGCTTCTCTGGCAGGCCTTGTCTATGCCTCCTTTAGTCACGGGGAGGGCAAATAACAACAAACAGAATGGGGCTCACACCTGCCAGCTTTAGAGCCTACAAATGCCCTTCATTACATCACTTGATCCCTTTGATAATCCACAGTTCAAGGCAGCATGGGGAGCACTGCTCAGTTTACAAACTACTAAGTGGAGGCTAACTAATCCGTCTAATGTGGCTATGTTAGTCTCAAACTTAGTCCTGTTGTCTTAAGCCCCAGGCATATTTTCAGTCTATTCCTGGGTCTGAACTACAGCATCTAAGGCCATGTTATGATGATGTCTATGTCCCTCCTACATTAGGAGAGAACTCCGGCCGTTTCTAAACTGATTCCTTCTTATCTTTCCATTGATAACTAGCAGGTTGCCTTACTTTAGAGTAATGCGATCAAGCACCACAAAGCATTTTTTGCTGGGGCTGGTGAGATACCTCAATCAGTTCAGAATAGGATGGGGACCCAAGTCTAATCTTAGCACCCATGAAAAACCCAGACTTGGTGGTATGCATTTGCAGTCCTCACACTGGAAAGTCATAAACAGGAGAATCGCTGGGGCTTGCTGGTTAGTCAGTCTAGCCAAATTGCAACCTCCAGGTTCCATCAGAGACCCCCTCTCAAAAAAAAAAAAAAGTAACAAGGTAATTAAGGAAGGCATTGTTAATGACATCTGGTCTCCACAACCATACCCACAACATACACACACACATGCAAACAAACACAGCATACAAGTGCACACACAAACACACACACGCAATGTGTACAGACGATTTTAAATTCCCAAGTTGCTCAGAAAAAGACTAATTTAGCCCACAGACCTATTTAAAGATTTCAATATACTTTAAAATCCGTGTCATGGAATTGGACTGCTTACCGCCGGGCTTATTATAGAAAAAAAGGAGGACAACGAGGGGAAGAAGGAGCAACAGAGAGATCAAGTGACAGACTTGACTTCTCTAAGATGGAACAATGCTTCTAGCCACCTGTTAGCTGCCAACCAACCATCTCTACCTACCGAGTGACTCAGTTTATTTATCTAATACTATCTTAACCAGGTGAGCTATTTCTTGAGCTCTGTGTCTTTAACATTCTTGATAACCATTTGGAGCTTGCTTTCTAACAGGACTTACTTAACTTTTTCAGTCATGATGCCTTTTCATGTCGGAATCTTTAATTGACACGGGTACATAGGTGTATGAAACAGGTATGGAATCAAACAGTAAGATGATAAATCTTACAGGATACTATATTACATGATTATTTCATTTGCAACAATTTTATAATGAAGTTTAAGATAAAAAATTAAGATGATATAAAAATAGAATATAAGTAAACAAAAAGTAAAAATAATGAAAAGTAAAGACACTTATATTAAAGCAATGGTATATACACATTTTAATGTTTATTAAAAATGAAAGCAAATTCCTATGATAATGAGACAGATACGTTTATCAAACATAATACAATCCAAAGACATGCTAATTTGATATTTACATGCTGAGGAATGATAGTAGGAAAATACTAAGTATTTGTCGTCTGTAAGTAAACCATTATATTCCTAGAAGAGCAGAAAATGTTGCATGTACAATAAAAATGTATATACACTGAATTTATAATATATATAATATATATGCAATAGTCTTGAACCTGATATGAGGCGTTTCAGGCTGTATTCAGTGGTGTTGCACTGTTTCCCCATAGTCAGGAAAAGTTCACATGCTATATGTTTAGAATCAAGGTGGCAGTGAAGTCACGTGACACAACCCAGGCGAGTGCTGTCACCTCAGCTTCATCATCTGAGACTTCAGTTGCTTTGGTCATCACACATTCAGACACATTCAGAAACATTCTATTGTTGCCAAGTTTTCACAACCAAATCAGTCATGCAAGTCACAAGTTAAGAAGTTTTGCTGTATATAATCTATCTTTAAACACAAATTCCTTTTTTTAAAAATTTCTACTTGATAAGACATTTTACCAAATAGGACATGGTATCACAAGCAAACGCAGGAAACTATGTTCAGTAGAAGCTATCAGGGAAATACAAATCAACTCTATAATGGCATATTATTTCACATGCATAAGAATACATGCACATGTGTGTGCACGCACACACACACACACACACACACACACAGAATGAATACCAAATGCTTATAAGGATGCAGAAAAGAGAGAGCACTAAAGGATGACGAATGGAAGTAAAGCAGGGTACAGTCACTCTTGAAACCGGTATTATAGGATCTTACAAAACTAAACACAAAACTACCATTCAATCCAGCAATTTCAGTCTTGGGCATTGGAGAAACAGGAACTTATATCCACACAAAAACCTGTATGCAAATGTACATAGCAGCTTTTTTCACAATAGCCAAAGTCTGGAGACAATCCAGATATCCTTCAACAGGCGGATGGTGACCCCATCTAGGGTGTCTCAAACCATGGTATGGGCCGATGCTATAAAGAAAATGGACAACCTGGATGGCTCTCTAAGGGACTGGAAAGATTTCTAAACCATAACCACCCAAGAACTACATGGTGCCATTTATGTATGTAAAAATTTTGAATGTGGAGATTGAATTAGTGTCCACAGAAGCAGAGAAAGGAAGAGAATGGAGAAGGAGGTGGGTGTAGCTGTAGCAGTGCAACAGAAGGGAAACCGCTGTGCATGGTGGAATTTCAACATATTCACAGTGGTGTTAAAAATACAACTCTGTAAATATGACAGCTATACAGGACCGCACACACACACACACGAGCACAGGTTAAAACAGAAATCTGAGGGAGAGCAACAAATCACATCACTGCCAAAATTCTTGTCCTTCAGTCCTGTGAAATGTCATCACTGAGAGAATCCGGGCAGCAGCTTTGCTGTATTATGTCTTACACCTTTGAATTTATTATGATACCAGTCCAAAAAGAAAAATGAGGTCAATAGCAAGTATTTGCAAACTTAGCTATTTCAAAATAAGGGGCTAAAGGTGTTTGCTGAGTGGGCCTCATAAACCTGAACTTCATTCTAGGAACCCAAGGTAGAGAGGTGAAACCCACTCTCAAAGGTCTTCTCTTATCTCTATTGTCACATAGACTTTAAACAATAATTAAAATAATAATTTATAAGCCATACCTGCTTTCTGAACTACCATTTGTTTTTCTGTCTTGATTGGCTCGCCCATGACAACTACTATCTACTTAACACCATGACAGGGTGACTAAGTAGAGGTATCTTTATGAATGAAAAAAGCCTTAAGCAAGACTGTCCCTTTTGGAGCTCACATGTGCATGACGTTTTAGTAGAGACAAATCCACCCTAAGAAAACAAAACAGATCAGAGCACTGGTTGTCTTTGGGAATAGGAGGTGGGGACTGATGTGCTTCTCCATCCTGATGGGAACCCTGACTACACAAGTCTGAGTCAAAACTAAAGGAATCCACCAATGATATTTATGTGCCCATCTATCTTTTAGTTTTGCCAGTTTATGGAAATCCCCCATGTAAAAATGTGGACAAAGACAAAATGAAGCTGAAATTACTGACTTGGAAACTTCAGGCCTACAGTAAGATAACATGGTCGCATGGTTATATGGAGCCACCAAAGTAAATAACTTAAAATGATCCCACCTCTTTCCCGTGCACTCTTCTCAGAGAAAGGAAATTGCAATCAACAGAGTAACCATGAAGCAAATTCATGAAAAAAGTATCACTAAATCAGACTAAATTAAATTAAGACAGATGTAATTAGGGCCCTCTGAAAGTCATTTTGGCTAATACTTTGTTTACATGCAGTACAGATGTAGCAACTACTGACCTCAGGCACTTTTTGCTGTTGCTATATTAATTATTGCATGTGCTTTTTATATCCCAGCTTAAGATATCCTTTACAGGTCTGTAGCTGATGTTCAGCTGCCACGGTTACTTCCAGTGAGTCTCAGCTCCCATGGAAGGAAACGAATCCTACGGCACCTGGCTCGTGATATGGATGTGCACTCAGTCTCTGAAAGAGGTAAGTGTTTTTCTCTGCTCACTCTTGACTTTACTTAGGTTATTTGTCTGTTTATTTGAGCAAAACTAAAAGATGGATGGTGAACTGTTCTTACTTGTAATTACACCAACAGAACCCAGCCCTACTCACTTAATAGTCTTTCACTGCAGAGACATGTCTGCTTAATTGGCCAGACAAGTCGAGACGTTGATGGGAATTACTGCTTGACCCTAAGAGCGATTCACACACAAGATAACAGCGTTAGAAATTTCCAGTATCTACTCGCCATTTTGGTCCAGGCTCTCTGTAACTATTTCACCGGGGACTAATGCTCACTCAGAATGACATACTGATCACATTCTACTCCTGGAATGTTCTTTTCCTCCAGATTGCTTCTAGAAGATATCGCCAGCTTGAATCTTCACCTCACTTTAGTCCTCATCCCAACACTCCAGTCTTATACACCGCCATTCATAAAATCTAGCAACCCTATGATTCAACCCATAAAGAAACAAAACTTCAAAACTCTTCCCCTAAGGGCTAGATATAATGGCACAAGCCTGTAATCCCAGCACTGTAGGGAAGCAGAGGCAGGAGGATCAATGAAAGTTCAAGGGCATCCTGGCCTAAGCCACAAGTTCCAAGTCAACCAGAGTTATACAGTTAAGATTCTGTTTCAAAAGAACAAAGAAAGAAAAAGATGAGGGGAAGGTCCTTTCTCCATGTATTGATTGGGGGAGGTGCCATAAAGCAACTTCAATCACTTTCAAATGAAAGGTTTGCACAGGATAACTAGGACAGCCAGATTATACTTTGTAATGGCCAACCGTAGTGAAAACTAAAAGAGCCTGCTACCCCTTTTTAAGCAGATCTAGATGTTCTTGTCTGTAGCTATGTTCTAAATTGCACCTCTACCTGGACCACGAATGATTATTTCTAAACCCAGCATTTCTTCAGAACTGAAAAAAATCCATCAGGAAATCCTTTGCTCCTCAGGCTGCAGAGCTTATTATGACCAGGAAGCTGATGAAGGCTGGCATTTCAAGAAATCCAGTCTCTTAATGATCGGTATCAGGGAGAATGGACCAAGTCTTCTTTACCAAGTTTCAGGCCAAGTACATAGAAGCCAGAGAGGCACACAGTGATCACAACTATTGGGCCGTCCAGCATCCATCTTCAGGTTTGCTTCTTTGCTGAATTTACAAGATGAGAAGTCTGAAGTCCCAGCCCTCCGTTAAGCTATTAAGCAAACCTACCACACCATGCACACACAGCCCCACCGAGACAGAGAAGACCTGGACCTGGATTCCATCTATCCCCTGCAGAGGCTGTGTGTTTGTATCCTTCTAGAGAAGAATACAGGGTCCTCTCTTCTCTCTTGTGGTTGGACAGAGCATGACGCATTTGCTGATTAAGGAATTCATACCAAAGCAGGGATGATGCAAAGTGGGAAGCTCAAAATTTCTGGCTGGGCTGGGGATGATATGAAAAATGCTCACCCAAAGAACTAATTTTGGCATGAACCCCAAAGTAAGCCATCTTGTTATAAAAGCAAAAGTACCTATAGTTCAGCTCAGGGCATTTATTCCTCACTGTTTGTCAAACTAAAATTCATAAAACAGAGCAGCTACCTTCTATTCATCTTCATTGCCACCCACAGCAATGTAAGACAGAACTGTAATCTTTCTGCTCATTGTACTCTTTCCAAATCATGAAGTATCCCCTATGATCATGCATGCACCTTCCATACTCACCACGACGTCATAAAATAAATAGTACAATGGGTATCCAAAGACACCAGGCCTCTAGGCACACTGAGAACTCCAAAGGGACCTGGCTGCAAGTTGATGGTTGACAGTGGACATAAGAAGTCTGGGTGATGGTTTAGTCAGTAAAGTACCTGCCGTGTAAGCTTGAATGTAGTGAGCCAAGGAGGCCCGGAGTGAACATGTGTTGCTGACAGGGGAAAAGTCATGTCAAAAACCTCAGTGTCTTAGACCCATGGGAAAGGCAAAGCCTTCTCCAGGTGAGGCACAGAGAGCTAGAAAAGGCATCTTCTGATCCAAATATTGATGACTGCTGACAATGTATACAGAAATTATCAACCACAGCTTCTTCCTCACAGGATAACTGTAACCTGAGACTGTTCACCTACAGGGTGTCCTGCAGACCCTACAGAGATTAGCTAAGCCTGTCTACTTGCTCAGTTGTATACTATAAAGCCACCTCCTCAATTCAGACATATAAAGCACATACATGGTTGCTGTCGTTGCTGATGGTGTATTGGTGTGGGACAATTCTGTATTCTGTCAATTATGTTTTAAATAAACGCTGATTGACCAGTAGCCAGGCAGGAAGTATAGGCGGGACAACCAGACAGGAAGTAGAGGTGGGGCAATGAGAACAGGAGTATTCTGGGAAGAAGGAAGCTCTTTCTGCTGTCCTGTCCAGACGCTGAAGAAGCAGGATGTGACCTGCCCCGCTGAAAAAGGTACTGAGCCATGTGGCTAACATATACTAGAATAATGGGCTAATACAAGTTATAAGAGCTAATACGAAGCCTGAGCTAATGGGCCAATCAGTTTATAACTTATAAAGACTTCTGTGTGATTTTCTTTGGGACCTAATGACTATGGGAACCGGGCAGGACAGAAACCCCTTTCAAGCAGGCCCACATGTTGCAATCAATTCAGACGTATAAAGCACGCACTCTGAGTTTCATGGTTGCTGTCATTGCTGCTGGTGTATCTCCATAAGGACAAGCATGGCCTACCAGAACCCAGCTTTTCTGCATGCAACCCTGTGTGTCTCTTATTAGGTTTCCAGGGCTAAACTAGACATGGCATGCAAGGGTCTAGGTTTGGATCCCCAAGAACCCACAGGAAGAGCTAGATGGAGCAGCCAATGTCTGTTATCCTAGTAGGAGGGATGTGGGAATGGGGAGATCACTAGTGCTCACTAGCCAGATAGTCTTGCTGAATCACTGAGCTCCAGGTTCAGTGAGAAACCTTGTCTGAAAAGGTAATGTGGAAAGAGATTGAAGAAGATGCCTGGTGGAGACTTGAGGCCTCTCGTGCACACAATATACTAACTCATACATGCACACATACAAAGAAGAACCATGAGATGCAGAAAGGTCACCCACTAAATGAACATCCTTGAAGGCTTGGGCTTTGTCAAGAATAACACATGTACCTTATCTGATGGGACGTGGCAGAATCTTGGCAGAGGAGAAATTTGGGGCAGATAGGACAAAATGAAAGCAAATACATTGTAGACAAGACAAATCAAATGGATCAATATGGCTTTAGCAGAAATTCTCAATAACTGAGGTGACAGAAATGGCTGTCATTAAATTTTAAAAAAATTTTTTGAGGAAATTATTCCTTTATTCATTCATCAAGGAGTAATTTTGTTCCTCATATAACAAAATCATAGAGTAAAATAATAAAATTAAAGAACATAGTCCTTCATCCGTCAGTTCATCAACACTTACTCCCCGAGCACTGACTCTGCACAAGGCATTGTTCTAAGGTCCTGGGGAACAGAATCTGGGCATGCATACAGGATTTTCTTTTTCAGAGAGAAAACAGCCCTCAGATAAAGAGTTGATTCACACAAATTCTAAACATAAACCATGACGTCATTTCAATTCCCTGCCCCAAACCACAAAAGATGTTTTCAGTTCTGTAAGTTAAAAAACTTGATCTGCCAGGAGAGGCTGGAATTTCGGCGGATAAAGGATGGCCTCCCACACTTGAGGCCTTCTCTTATCTTGTGGGTGCCAAGTTGGATACTGATGGAAAGTGCATGGTGAGAATGGGAAGGCCAGGGCCCACTTAATAGAAAACAAAATAAATCTATTTCTTTTTTATGCATTTGTGAACTATTACTTTCCTTAAAGAATAAAAATTACATGGACAATAAGTCCAGAGACA
Organism: Dicrostonyx torquatus; assembly: GCA_028555095.1. NCBI lineage: Eukaryota > Metazoa > Chordata > Mammalia > Rodentia > Cricetidae > Dicrostonyx > Dicrostonyx torquatus. The sequence continues at coordinate 5,245,664 of JAQHUG010000008.1, forward strand.
AGAGGTGCAGCCCCAGGACTGCCCCTCAGCTTCAGGAACCTTATTTTCAAGATGTGTATGTGTGTACAAATGTGTGTTACTCATGTGTGTGTGTAGGTGAATATGCGTGTGTGTGTGTGTGTGTGTGTGTTTATGGAGGCCCAAGGACAACCTCTGGTGTCATCTTTAGAAACACCATCTACCTCTTCTAAGACAGAGAGATAATCGGGCCAGATGGTCGACAGAGAGTGCCCAGGGTCCTCTTGTGTCTGACTCCCCAGCACAATGATTATAGGTATGTATCACCACACTTATTTGGTTGGGTGGTTGCTTTTTAATGTATTTTGGGGATTGAGTTCATATCCTCATACTACTGAGTTGTCTCATGCATACAGTGTGGTAGTTTGAATGTAATGGATCCCCATAAAACTACATGGAGTGGCACTATTAAGAGGTGTGGCTTTTTGGAGTATTGTGGCTTTATAGGAAGAAGTGTGGCACTGTAGAGGCAGGCTTTGCTCAAGCCATGCCCAGGTTGTCAGTTCACTTCCGGTTGCCTATGGGTCAAAGATGTAGAATTCTCAGCTTTTTCTCCAGCACCATGTCTGCCTGCATATGTCATCATGATGATAATGGACTGAATTTCTGAACTGTGAGCCACCCAGTTACATATTTTCCCTTATAAGGGTTGCCATGGTCATAGTGTCTCTTCACAGCAATAGAAACCCTAACTAATATGCCAACCCATCCCCTTTTGAAAGACAGGGTGGCCTCGTGTATCCAGGACTCTCCTTGAAGTCATTGTCTAAGAAAAGATTGTACAGATGTGGTAATGAATACCTGCAATCCCAGAACTCAGAATGTGGAAGTGGGAAGATCAGAAGTTCAAGGTTGTCCTTTGCCACGTCTGCATTAAAGGCCAGTCTAGGTTACATGAAACCTGTTGTCATCATCATAGCTATCATCACCATCATCATTAAAAATTAGGCTGGAGAACTAGTTCAGCAGTTAAGAGCACTGGGTATTTTTCCAGAGCACCTAAGTTCAATTCCAGCACCCACATGGTGAATCATAACTTGTCTATAACAACTCCAGTTTCAGGGAATCCAACCCCCTACCATAATACCAGGCATGCATGTAGTCAGGACATACAAGCAGGCAAATAAATACATATCAAATAAAATAAATTTATTTTTAAAAATAATTTAAAAAACAAATAAAATAGAAAACAGGGAAGGATGGGAGGAAGGAAGAAAGGAGAGAGGAAAGGAAGGAAGGGAGAAATGAAGGTTGGTTGGCTTCAGCCTGAGCAGTCCCGCCCCCTCACAGAACTCTCATGACAACCCTAGATTCCATTGGGAGAGTGGTACAGTCCACATATACAAAGCACTATACAATACTGCATTGTGTTCATGTACCACAACCAGCCTACTGAATGAGGCAGAGCTGCCTCTCCAGAGTTCACATCTCAAATCAGCTACTACAGGTGGTCATCACAGCAGCCAACTATGCCGTTCATCTGGCTAACAACTTGTATTTCTTAAACTCTCTCACAGGTATAATAAATACTCTAAGGCCCTCCACAGAACGTTTTTATTCAGTCCAGGACATCACGGATGGCCCTCTAGAGAATACTTTGAGCAGAAGTGATCTTTAAACTTAACTGGTGATGGTCTCTATTACACAGCTTGAGCCTTTTAAGCATTATTCAAAATAAGAGGAGGCGATAATCCTAGAAACTGACAGACACTGGGCCCTGAAAGAACGTAGAGATATCAAGAAAGACGGGCGACAAGGGCAAAGACAGACAAGAAATCAAAAAAATGACAGTCCCTAAATCCCGTTGGTTCAGCTTCACAATTTTCTGCTTGTGACGATACATAAGCGAGAGGCATTTAGTAGAAGCTGCACTTCAAGCTTGGATCTTTTCCTGGACTAGGGGCATGCTGTGTGGTCTCTGTCCGTACTAGGCACTGCCAGTAAGCAGTCACTCACCTTGCTAAGCTCTTATCGCAGAAGGAAGCCCTATAGTGTGCTATAACGTGCTGTGTGGCTGAGCTAGGATGTTTAGTGGGTCATAGTTGACTTCTAATATTTTCAGATAGTGGATTTATTAAGACTAATTCCACTGAAAACAGAGGATCACCCACACTCCCCACCCCCACACTCAGACACTACACAACACTATAATCACTAAACGAAACATAATGTTCCCGAGACTTCTTTCCCAGTAACCTTTCGAGGTTGGGATAATAGAAAAAAAAGGGGGGCTGGGGAGATAGCTCGGTGGTAAAGTGTTTGCACGCAAGCATGAAGACATGAGTTTGGATCACCAGTACCCACATTGAAAAAACAACCAAGCATGGCTGACTCATGCTGGCAATTCTAGTATTGGATCAGTGGAGACAGGAGAATCTTGAGAGCTCACTGGACAAGCAATCTAGCTAGTTAGCAAATCAGGTTCAGTCTCTAAAACAAGAGGTTGAGAGCAATTGAGAAAGTCATGGGATAATACCTCTGACCTACACACCCACAGGCTTACATCAGACAGAGGGAGGAGCAGGAAGAGGAAAAGGTGGTGGCAGCAGAGATTTCCACCCTAAGAGACCAAGTCCTGGTATATGTGTGTTTAGGCTTAGCGAAAAGGAAGGAAAGGAGATGCATTCACATCCGTTTTGCTCCACTTCCTTAGGTGGAAAATAGAGAGCCATATGCAGACTAAATGCATCAATGACATGGGTTTTATGCCACTGATCCACCCACATGGATGGTACAACTCCTAACTCAAATGCTCTCGTGGTGGAGATACAGAAGAAGCAGGTACCTCTGCACAGATGTCAAGTATAGTTTGATCATTCCAGACAGTAAATGCTTGAGCCAGCATTTACTGAGTGTAATATTCAAGAGAAAGGTGTTTTCCAGATAACACATTTTTTGGTAAGAAATATCCCAGCAGTTCATAAGGGATTTTAGTTCGCCACTATATTATATTATATAAATATATTATTATATTTTATAAGTATCACTGAACAATTGAAAGCAGGTACTGAGAACTGAAATTGCTCCTGCCTGCTTGCAGTCTTTACTGCCACTCATGGGGTCCTCTTAGCTTTAACAGGGACCTGTTGCTTTCTGGTGAGGAGTTATCTCCAAGTAAGCATTAGGGACAGTCTCCTGGGCAGTGTCAGCTGGGAACTTGGCACAGACAACTGAAGGGGATGGAGGAGCAAGAAACCAGAAAAGAAAAGAAAAAAAGCAGAAGCATAATGGGATTAGTAAAGGGAACTTCCTTCAAACCCAAGGAAAAGAAAAGCTGAGCATTGTAGAAAAGATGCAAATGATTATCTATAAAAAAAAAAAAAAGAAAGAAAGAAAAAGAAAAAGAAGGCTGAGTGTGGGGGATCATATCTGCAATCCAAGAGGCAAAGACAGGATTTTCGTGAATCCAGGACAAATCTGGGCTACACAGCGAGTTCCAGGACAGCCTCGATGGTAGAATGAGACCCTATCATTATGAGCAAAACCGAAATCTATTTGCCGGGCAAGGGGGTACACACCTGTAATCCCATCAAACAGGAGGGAGATTAGGATTTTAAGGTCAGCTTCAGCTACATGCTGAGTTCAGGGCCAGTCTGGGCAACCTAAAACCCTGTCACAAAGAATTAAAAAGAAAGAGGATGGGACTCACCATATACTAAAGAAGACCTGCTCCATTTGCCTAGACCACCGAGAGTCTTGCAGACACAAGCAAACTTAAAACAGTAATTCTTGGAGTTTTTAATTATTTTTAATATTTGTCGTGTGTGTATGTGTGGTGACCAGAAAGGACGGGTGTGGGTTCCCTGGAGCTAGAGTACTGGGCATTTGTTAGCTGCCTGACATGGGTGCTGGAACCAAATTCCAGTCCTCTGGAAGGGCCACTTTCCGGCCACTGAGGCTGTCAAATTTTCCCTCTCATTTAAAACATGTCAGAAAATAAACTAGAACCCAGAGAGCCACTCTCTTACTAACTCATTAGATTTTAAGAGAGGTTACAAGTTGTTTTTTTTTAAAAAAAAAAAAAAAAAAAGTTGTTTGCTCATTGTGGAAAAACTGAGGGGAGGAGACATGAAAGGAAAACATATCTCAGTGTCCATGCACTGCCCTCAGGTTCAAACACACCATTATCTGCAGAGATAAAGTCGCACAGTCTCCCCTTTCCAGTGTTCGCTTTGCAATCTAAGTTTGAAATGTGGCCTAAGAAGGGAAGCAAGGTTTCTGGGTCTAACATTTCCGCATTTACTTTCACTTCCACAATTTTCTCTATTGGTAGAAGACAGGAATGTTGACCCTTTCCATTAAACAGCACTGCACAGACAGAGTTCGTGTGGGCACAGTAATTTAAATTCAGTAGCTTTACTTTTGTTTCGCTGTGTTTGCTGTTTGGTTTTTAGTTTTCTTGTTTGTTTGTTTTGTTTTTGTGGCTCTTCTTTAACTCTGTCTAAGTGCTAAGGTTGGCCTTCAATTCCTGATCCCCCTGCCTCTCCCGCCTGCCCGCATTGGGATTACACCTCTAAGGCGCAGGGCCGGGTCACAGGTGTATATTTTAAGGTACACATGGGTGCTCTACTAAAATAGTAATGCATGACATGAAAATGAAACTTTTTCAGAAATCTTCATCATTAAAATAATGACTATAGAGCGGGAGAAATGGCTCAGTTGGCTATGTGCATTCCATGCAAACATGAAGACCTGAGTTCGGGGCCGGGCAGTGGTGGTGCACGCCTTTAATCCCAGCACTCGGGAGGCAGAGGCAGGCGGATCTCTGTGAGTTCGAGACCAGCCTGGTCTACAAGAGCTAGTTCCAGTGCAGGCTCCAAAGCCACAGAGAAACCCTGTCTCGAAAAACAAAAACCAAAAAAAAAAAAAAAAGACCTGAGTTCGGTTCTCAGCACATAAGAAAAAGCATGCGAGCAGGCTTTTAGATGACTTAGATGAATTAGAATTAGATGTCCTAATTCTAGAGGTGGGGAGGAGGAGATGGAAGATTCCTAGACCTGGCTGCCCACCTAGTCTCACTCAATCAATGACAAACATTATCTCAAAAAATGAAATGGAGGGACTAGCGAGATTGCCCAGCAACTAAGAACATGCCTTGTCCCTGCAGACGGCAAGTTCTGTTCCTAGCACCGTATGTGGTAGCTCACAAGTGCCTAACACTAGCTCCAAATCTGATGCCTCTGGCCTCTGTGGACACTGCACTCAGGTGTATGAACTCAGACTCATACATACACATCTACCCATAATATAAAATTAACAAAAATTACTATTAAACCTAGAAACATAAGTAAAGTATAATAGAGGAAGACAGTCACTATCATTATCTGGTCTTTATGTGAGCGTGCGCACGTGCGCGCGTGGACACACACCTACACAAACACAAACACATATATATATATATGCATATACACCACCCACCCATCCACCCCCACACGCACACTACCACCACCACCAATACCAACAAGAAGTAACGTCGATTTCTAGTGACCAATTAATAAGTGATGTGGACTGGAGTTGGAAGTGCATGTGCTTAGCACGTACAAGGCCCTGAGCTCCTCAATATCAAAAATAAGAAAACATTATTAATTTGGCCTTTTTAATTCTATCATTTCACAAGGTTCCAGACTTTGTGTCATTCGTTCATGCTCTTTAGAGATAGTCCTTTGTTTTCTTCAACATGTCTGGGGGGCGCTTTCTTTCGTAGTTCAATCAAATCCAAGCAGCAAGTGGGGGTCTTATAAGAGAAAATACTGAAGGGGATAACAGCACTGGTTAACCATACCCTAAGGCCTCTCCCATTAGTGAACTTTAGAGATGTCCTAATTCACCACTCACCACCCTCCCTGAAAAAACAACCTCTCCCCTGTGAAGTGGAAGAAGAACTGGAGCTCGGGTTTAATAGAAGGCAAAGGGGAAGGGTGAAGGCGGGTGCAAGAGTTCACAGCAAAGCCAGAGCGGAGGGGGAGGCCAGGCTCACACTTTATGAGCTCAGACAAGACAGAGGAAACCCTTCCCTGTGCAACCTTCTCCTGGTTATCTGTTCCTCTCGCCGGTCTGAAGTAAACCCGAGTCAGGAGCCCACACAGATAAAAGGAGCCTCCTCCTAGCAACTCTCCCAGGACAGGCAGCCTCGGGCCCAGCCAACAGTTCCTAGAGCCTCAAGGTTACAGGGAGAGTTACTGGGCAAGAGAACACACAGGAACACACACACATACACACACACAAGTGAAAATAGGTCTGGAAACAAGAATAAAGCAATGGCCAGGAAAGAGCCACTTGGAAAACCAACATCCATGGAGAATTAGCTTCTGGAAATCCTCTGAGCAACAGTTCACACCATAAAACAGCTGCTGCTTACCTTCTGTGGGCACTAATCTCTCTCTCTCTCTCTCTCTCTCTCTCTCTCTCTCTCTCTCTCTCACACACACACACACACACACACACACACACACACACATTTCTTCCCAGTGGTGCCATGGCTCTTAGCTCTTTCACGTCACCTTCAACACCCTAAGCGTTCTTGGTCAAAAATTACGTCACAAACTTATATGCGTTTACTGTGTTTTTGCATAGTGGATTCTGCCCAAGACATTATGACACTAACAGAAAAAAGCAAATGGCCCTTCAAGTTCATCTGCTCATCACTTTGAAAAACCGGCTCCCTACCTTATCTTGGCTCCTTCAGGTCCAATCGGGTGAACTCTGGCCCTTTTCTAGACCAGAACAAATCATTTCTAGAATAACTGTGTCACATTTTATTTAGTCTTTCACCCTCCTCACCCCGCCTTAAACTTAAGCTCTATGCCGTGGTGGAGGGGAAAAGAGAGCCAGAGAGAGAAAAAGTTGCTGTTTGAAAAAGTCTCATCATGTTTGACTCCTGCCAAAGTTTACAGCATAGTTCTATCCAGAGCCTCAGCGAGGATGGGCCCTTGAAGGGAGGGGAATGGAGCCAGGCAGCTGTTTTTTCAATAAACTCTAGCAGAAACCCTCCCACTTCCTGCACTGGCTTCAGCGACCCCAGCAGAGAGAGGCAGGAGGAGGCGGCTGGAGAGATCGCGTTCCTCCAGGACTCAGGCTACTGCCTCCCTGGCTCTGGCACTCCTACACAACTGACCAAGGTCCTTTCTGATCCACCCTGGAGCCTCAGGAGGGCAGCCAGAGGATTTGTCTCAGCTACTTTGGATGTTTATTCCTGGTCTCCAGGCTCCCAGGAGAGTTTCATCTCCTCCCCCAATCTCCGTCCTCCCCACGACCCACCCTCCGCCCATGCATCCCGACTCTGAGGCACGCCACACACTACAGCAAAGGCAGCGAATGATGGGAGTACATTTCTCATCCCACACCTTCCAAGAATATGCTGGCCTCCCTCTCCACAGCTGTGGTCAACAGTCCCTGGGCTCCCCAAACCCGCCTCTCCTCAGTCACAGCCTCTGAGTTCATTCTCTGCTGGAGTGGGAAGGGAGGACAAGCAACATGAGAAGGCACGAAAGAGCAGCTGCACCCACCCTGATGAAGCCACTCGGGCAGCCCCAAAGCTCTAATTTGTTAACCTAGAAAGCCCTGGGGCATTGCAATCAAAGAGGCCTCCACCCAGCAGCACCTCTGATGACTTTTTTCCCTTGGAGTGGGCAAGCAGAGATGAGGGAAAATAAGGACAACCGTGTTCAAAACAGAAATACTGCGTAAGGCTGACTTGGCTCACACAAGGCCCAGATTACAGACTCAACACCTCCATGTCTGTCCAAGTGGAAGGAGAAAATACAGGGTGCAGCCTTGAGCCAGCTGCCCAGACTCTGCCAACCAGAGCATCGGCAAAACCCCAAATCTCTCCTCAGTCCCCAGCAGGCCATTTAAAAAAAATAAAATAGAGTTCTGTAGAGTTTTGTAGTTCATTTTGGTAAACTGTCTCTCATATCTTGGTTTTATTACTGTCCAAATCAATGAGCACTGAACTTCATTCACCCTTGGTGCGAAAGGGTCTGGTATAAGCCTAGACCCACATACATAGAGAGTGGTGCACATGCATGAATTTTTCTTTTAAAATGTCTCAAATCTTTCTCAAATGACCAGACAGTAACCAAAGAATGGGACACACATACAATGTGTCACAATTCTGTTAATGATTTAAAAAGTAAAAAATCCAGGGTTAGAGAGGTGGCTCAGTCCATAAGGGCCTTGCTGAACAAGGGCACGATGTGATGACCTGAGTTTGATCCCCAGAACCCAGATGAAAGACAGGCACAGCTGTGTGCTCCAGAATTCAAGAGCTTGGAGCTGCGGGGGAGGATCCTGGGGCTCCGTAGCCAGCCAGCCTAGTTAAATTGGTGAACTTCAGCTTCCATGAGAAATCCTATCCCGAAAACGGGAAGGTGCGGAACAAGTAACAAAGACAGTAGACATTGGCTTCTGGCCTCTAGGCACATGGGCACTTGTTCATTTACAGCTAAACACACACACACACACACACACACATAAGTTAAAGGTATCTGAGAACCATGCCATCTACTGTCTGGTTTAAATGGGGATATGAGCTGGCACACAATCAACCCTAAGTCACTCTGTATGTCTAAATAGAGGTCTCATATAGCCTAACTCACTGACTTCCATAACTCAAACAAAAAGGCTGAAATTTCTCCAAAGGCATAGGATACCTAAAAATGGTCTTTTATGATTTTAGCATGGTAAAGACATAATATGCATAACATCTTTTGGCATAAAAAATGGTATTTCTCAAAAAAGCAGAGTCTCAAACAGCTGTTGCATGCCCTCGCTAGGCACAACTGCACTCCCTCTCTGTTTTACCACTCTCAGACTCCAGGCTCATGCTGTTTTTCCCCAAGTCAAGAGAAAGACGTTAAGATCCAGTGACAACTCAGAATTCCAAAGTGCTGCTGCGCCCTGAACTGGAAGCCTGATTCTCCTTCTTCTTCATTTCTAGGACCATTTACTTAAGTGCAAAAGGAGGATGGGACAGGAAAGAACTAAATCCGAGGTCTATACAGACTTCACCATTCTACTCTGTGGTGTAGGCAGAGGGTTCAATAGTTGAGCCAGTGACTCCATCAACCGGACCATTCCAGAAAGAAGCTAATTAATCTCTGCTTTAATTCTGATGATAGAACTTAGTCGTGATGTGGGAACCAGAAAGTATACTTACCGTAATCACCTTGAAGGACCAGGCACCTGTGTTCTTCCCTGTCCCTCTCCTCCTGTCTTTGAGGGGCTTGCTTATTGCTTTCCTACCTCTGTCATTATTTACAGCCAGGAAAACATGTTTGGGAATTTAATAACAAATGTTGGTTCTGACTTGCAAACTAGAATCCAAAACTGATGGTCAGGCAGGGTCATGAGTACCTGTAACCCCAGCACTCAAAAGGAAGAGGCAGGAAGATTGTCCCAGTTCCTGGGATACGTAGCAAGATCTAGATCGTGTGTGTGTGTGTTGTGTATAATAGTGTGTAGTGTGTGTGTGTAAATTAAATTTCTATCCCGATGAGCCCTCAGAACTTCCAATAGAAATAAACCAATCTAAACAAACAAACGAAAAAACAAAAACAGTATTCCTGGATCTTCAAATGGACTTCAAATCACTTATCAGTCACATGCTTGGATTTTCCAGTTATAGTCATTTTCAAGGTTTAGCCCACATGTCAAGGATTTGCTCTCCAAGATGCCACTACTGGGAGATGCTACTGATCCTTGGGAAGAAGAGCTCTATAGAAAATCCCTTAGGTCACTAGCAAGCATGCTCCCAAAGGGAATTATGGGGCCCCAGATTCTTCCTCTCCTTTTCTTTCCTTGAATATGTAGTGACCAGAGTCCTTTGCCAAGCTCTGCCTATCCTCACTGCCAAAACCACATGAGCTCACCAAATCATGAACTAGAACCTTCAATCCCCCAAACCACAATAAACCTTTTCTTTTTAATTATCTCAGATACTTCGTTACAGTTACATGAAACTGGCTAACACGTTTATCTATGGGATCGAACTCATAAAAACAAATGCTTAGTACTTCTAACTCAGCTTTCTTAGAAATTGTTGACACTGGGCTGGAGCATTAGCTCAACCATTAAGAGTACTTGTTGCTCTTGCAGAAGATCCAGGTTTGATGGCCAGCACCCACCAGGTGGCTTACAACGATCTGTAACTCCAGTGTGGGAGATCCATTGCACTCTTCCTTCTAACCACCACAGGCACCAGGCACACATGCAGGACACATTCTTATGTGCAGGCAAAACATTTACACACATAAATTTAAAGAAGAAAATCTTAAAATAAATAAATAGAATTACAGCAAATTTGTCGGCATTGTAACAACTTCAGTCACCAACCAGAAACCTGCTTTTAATGTTACATTACTTCTAGTTTAAATTTAGGTTTATTCTCCCAGACAAAACACTTGCAGAAACCAATCCAGAATCCTATAAATCCAAACAACAGTAGTCATATTATTCACCAACGAGCAAAGTCGTATGTTCAGCAACATGGAGCGAGCCTATTCAATAGCCAGCACCAAATAGAGAAGGACCTAATGAAGGATCTATCCAAAGGCCCCAAAGGTTTTATGAACAATGCATTTCCAAAATGCCTTAAGAAAAAGGCAAATAGAGATGGAAGTCCAACACATGTTCCTTGTGTGCACTGGGCTTTTGACCATGACTCAACAGCTTCTAAGACCATGCTCAGCTGTAGCTCTGAGAAGCACAGTGCCCTGCTCTCCACTGCCTTAATTTCTTTAGAGAAGAAACTGAACATAGTCATTAATACAAGGCCTGCCCAGCCCAGAGCTTTGAAAACTGGCTGTCTCCAGTGTGAATACAGAGGACACAGATGGTGATGTTGCTTCTGAAAAACCGCATTCAGTCGGGTGGTGGCAGTGCAATCCACTTTAATCCCAGCATTTGGGAGGCAGAGGCAGGCTGTGAGTTCGAGGCCAGCCTGGTCTACGAAGTGAGTTCCAGGATAGCCAGGGCTACACAGTAAAATCCTGTCTCAAAAAAAATAAACAAAAAATAAACAAATAAAAACTATCCAAATACATCAGGCCTCCCTTGCCAACATTGGTCATTCGTATACTACCCTGCCTGTTGGGTCAGAATATTGCCCCTGATTCTTGAAACAAAGAAATCTAGTTTGAAGAGATGACTCAGTCAATAAAGTGCTTACCTTACAAGCACAGGGACAAGAGTTTGATTTCCAAAACGAGCATTAAAATGAAAAAACAAAATTATGTGATTGTACACATTTAAAATCCTAATGCTAGAAAAGTGGAGAGAAGAGGATGCCCTGGGCTTCCTAGCCAGTCATCAGAGGCTGCTCGACCTGTTCCGAGCCTGTAAGAGACCTTTTCTTAAAATACAAGCGGAACAGCAGCTGAAGGATGACATCTGAGGTTGTCCTCAGGCCTGCATGGGCACACGCATGCACCTGCACACACATGAACATACATACACATATACATATATCAAAAAATCCTACCATTAGTACATGATATCTCTCGTGGTATCTTGTTTTGGGGGCTAAATTTATTTATATTTATGAGTGTTTTGCCTGCATGTACGTAAGTGCACCATGTGTGTATTTGGTGCCTGAGGATGTCAGAAGACATTAATTTTCCCAGATCTGGAGTTACAGATGATTGTGAACCACCATGTGGGTCCTGGGAGCTAACCCCTGGGTCCTCTGTGAGAGCAGCCAGTGTTCTTAACCCCTGAGCCATCTCTCCAAACCTCTCAAAGTACTTAGGAACCAAATAAGGAAAGCAATCTTACATTTAGTAAAAATGCTTACCCTGTAAAAAATACGGCTGAAAAATGACAAGTTTTAAATCTCCTGTAATATGATTATGGATACTAGCATGAAAGGGGATTATTCATAACTGGAATAGGAAACTAAGGAGCAAAACTCCGGATAAGAAAGAATCCCAAGAAATCTGTCAGCATCTTCTACCTGAAGAGTCTCCATCAATCATAGCGAGTGGCGGGTGGTAACAGCTCAGCCAGCCTACCAACGACTGAGATGGATGCCAAGTCCTCTGCATTAAGGGAGGACAGATGTGTCTCCTGATGCAAAACGCAGCACCATGTGATTGGAAGGACAGTTAATAATTGGAAGTACAATATTACATGTCAGTGCGTACTTTAGAATTTAGTGTCTCAAACACAGGCTCTTTAGGACCTTCCTGAAATGCCCTTCATGGACCAACCTGTTTCTCTTCCTTCCAGAGTTCCCATGAGCCGTAGCCCTTGGGATGTTCTGAAGACATGATGGACATCACGTTTAGGGATTAAAAAAGGAGAAAAAAAACTACATACAGTTGTGGGAGCAAGGTGCAGCAATGCCTTTTCCAGGGCCTGAGAAAGAATGGTACCTGCATAACATCAAAATGAAAGCTGCCATCTATGGGACCTCTATGACAGCTCCACTCCAAAGAACAAGCAGAGTAGAAGATGCTTTCTGGTTTTCTCAAGGCAAGGATGATTTGCAAGTTATGGTTTTCCAGAAGGTATATGTAGTGACTGTGAATGACATACATGGTTTCCTCAGATTTCTGTCTGCCCCACATGGCTGCACGTTTATGTGAACCAAACCATGATGCCCCCAGAATGCGGCATACACTCCCGTTCAGAGCCTGGCACCTGAGGCTTTCAGTAATGGTTCCCAGGGGAACGCGATCGTCCCCACCAAAGGGTCTGGTCAGGAATGCTACAGCATGTCATATACAAGGGAAGGCAGCTGGGTGGGTGCACTGGGCAGTCTGGATACCTCTTCAAAATTTGAAGGGAAAAGAAATGGCCAATTCACACTTCCCAGTATCAAATCATCTCACAAAGTTATTGTTTAATTAGTATTTTCACACTGGAGGTAGGAGGAGCATGAAAGGATCCCCCACTCCATGAAAGTAAAAAAGAGGTCACTGCTGAGGAATGTTCTGGATGAATGAGACGCCGCACCATGTTTACACCTTCCATTCCATTTGATTCCCACACCAGATCCAGGAATCACCACGACCATAATCACCACTTGCTAGATAACTACTCAAAGCTTCAATAAAGAAAACTGCATACCAAGGACAGCTGGGCTAAGCTATAGAGAAAAGTCAACACCCGTCTGTAAAGCATTGTTACGTGTCTTTCATAAATGGGCAACATCCCAAAGCACCATTTCCACTAGCGAGTTAAGAAGGGGAGGGGTTGGCTGGAGAGATGGCTCAGCCATTAAAGGCTAGGCTCATTACCAAAAGATATAAGAAGGGGAGGGGGTGGCTAGGTTCTCAGGTGACTGGAGAAAAGCTCTAGCTGTGGAATAGCAGCGAGAGGAAGGGGTGACATCCTCAGTGTAAAGTGAACCCTGAACTTCTCGTTAGTTATGCATCATTCTGCCTGTTGCTAGGACAGTGGTTCTAAACCTTCCCGATGCTGCAGCCCTTTAATACAGTTCCTCATGCTGTGTTGATCACCAGCATAAAATTACTTCTATTACTATTTCATAACTGTAATTTTGCCAGTTATAAATCGTAATGTAAATATCTATGTCTTCTGATGGTCTTAGGCAATCCCTGTGAAATGATCTTTTGACCCCACCCAAAGGGTCTTGACCCACAGGTTGAGAACCGTTGGGCTAGAAGAACAAAATGAAATGGTAAATTAGATGCTCAGTAAATATTAGCTTTCTTCCCCCGGTGCCCTAGACTCCCACTGTATCTGCTAGGAACAAGAAACTTTATCAAACCAAGACCAAATTATGTTTTGAAGAAGTTATATTTATATGGCCATAAGCACTTCTAACCACGTTAACTCTCTGAAGAGAAATAATAGTTATCACTTATCCACAGAGAAGAGTTCAAGTTTGGAAGACTTTTTTTACCTTTGATTTGATCTTGTGCTTTGTTGTTTTGTCTTAAGACAGTCTCTGTGTGTGACCCAGGATAGCCACTACCTCACCTTTATCCTCCTGCCTCGGTCTCCAAAATGTCTGGATTATTCTGTACTTTTGAGTTTTAAAAGGCCATTATTAAGGAGCTGGACAGTGTTAGAGAGATGGTTCAGTGGTTATGAACACCTGTTCTTACAGAGGACCCAGCACCCACATAGTAGCTCACAATCATCCCTAACTCCAATTCCAGGGAATCTGAGGATTTCTTCTGACCTCCGAGGTCAACAGGCACACATGTGTAATACAGACATACATGTGCAGTCATAACACTCATAGATATGGATTAAGATCAAATAAATAATTAAAGGAGACGGTCTGGAGAGACGACTCAGTAGTTAAGAGCACGAGCTGCTCTTCCAGAGGTTCCATTCCCTGCACACATATGACGCTCACAATTGTCTGTAATTCTAGTTCCAGCAGATCTGATGCTCTCTTTTGGTCTCTGAAGGTACCAGACAAACATATGATACATGAACATACTTTCAGGAAAAACACCTATATACATAAACTCCTTTAATTTTTTTTTAATAGAAATAGCCAAGACCTGATGATGAGAGTCTATAATCCCAACACTTGGAAAGTAAAAGCAGGAGGTTTTGTGTAAGGCCAGCATTATATACTGGAGTTTGAGGCCAGCCTGGGATATATGAAACACAGTCTTAAAAAGTCAAAAAGAAACATGATAAGAAGGGATAGCCAAACATTGTAGTAAGTGCTGTTTAAACTCATGAGTTGTTTCCCATCCAATAGCTTCAGACCTAAATTGACCATCTCTACCCGATGACTCTAACAGGTGGAGCCTGCAAGGCCACATTGTAACTAACACCAATCTTTTCAACAGTAGAACATCCCAGACTGCAGTTTCTCTGGTCACACTATGCCCCCCACATTAGTCTTTATGCCCAGAAAATTCATACTTAACCTTCAGAACTAGCCCATGCCTCACCTGCCAGCTTTTCGCCAAACATCTTTTTAGGATGATGGAACCAAGTTACCATTCTCCACTCAACCTTGGGGCTCCCCATCACACGAGTCTGTGCACAGTCACTGTTACCATGACATCCCATCTTTAAATCCCAGCACCTAGGGCTGGAGGGATGGCTCAGTGGTTAAGGGCACTGGCTACTCTTCCAGAGGGCCCAGGTTCAATTCTCAGAACCCATATGGCAGCTCACACCTGTCTGTAACTCCAGTTCCATGGGACCCAACATCCTCAAGCAAACATACATGCCGGCAAAACACCAATGCACATTAAAAAGACAAAAAACAGCAAAAAAAAAAAATACACCTCGCAAAACACCTGGTAACTTTAACTGCTACTCAGTGAGCATCAGCTGCAGTGAACTCTGTAATGCCCACAAGAGCATTCTCGGGAACTGAAAAAAGACTCCTTTACGTCTACAGATATAAATATGGGCCTTCAGTGGTTTTATATAGAAGCGGTTGCGAGTGATTTTCAGACCCTTAATCACTTGTATTAAACATAATCCCCTTTCCAGTCCCACATGTTTCCATAAAGTTATAGTGCTCAGTACTGGCTGGTGGTAGCATAGAAACAGACTTATCAGTCGGTGGAACAGAAGGGGAAACCCAGCTATTATTAGTAGTGCCATGACACACAGCCAGGAAAGGGAAAGGACACACACAGGGAAACGTTCTCCTCTCCAACAATGGTACTAGGAAAAACTGGAGAGCCACATGTCAGGGAATGAAACTGCACTTTTAGCTGGTTGCATATGTAAAGATTAACCCGAAACAGATTAAGATCTTTAATATTAATATAAGTCCTCAAATTATAAAATAATCAAAGTCAATCTAGGCAGAGGTTCTTGGAATGTGATATTAAAAGTGTATCATCAAATCTAGTCCAAATGAGCGGAGCTACGTCACACCAAAGGGCTTCTGCTCCATGAAGGAACCAAGCAAAATGAAGAGACAGCCTAGGAAAGCAGAGAAAACTTCCGTAAGTCACATATTCCAAAAAGTGGTTAGTGTTCAAAATATAAAAGAAACTCATACAACTCAATACGCTTTAAGGGAAAAAGAAAACAGAAGTGAAGAAAGATAAGTTTTCCAAAGAAGGAGCGTAAAGGGCCAACAGGAAGACCCAGAAAATGCAAACGAAAACCACCATGATACTGGGGTCTGCCAGCACACACCTGTAATCCCAGCACATGGGAGGGAGAGACTTGAGGGCCAGGAATCTTAAACCAGCCTCTGTTACAGAGTGAGCCTGAGGATCATGAAACCCTGTATTTAGAGTAGCTGTGGCCAAAGGGCTAAGAGACAGCAAGAGTGGACCTTACACACTCCAGTATTGTGAGTTACAAATGGACACACATACATACACAACCAAACCATGAGTAATGTCCATCCCGACAGAAGGAAACCCTGCAAGCTGTGATGATACGGATGAGCCTAGATCAAATTATGCCAGATAAGAGAAGGCAGACACAGGAAAACCCATGTATGAGCTCAGTCGTATGTGAAACCTAAAAACAACGTCGAATTTTTGAGCTGGAGAGTAAAATGGTGGTGTAAGGAAATGGACGGTCTCCGTCCCTTCAACGGCATGAACATCCTGCCATAAAACAAATGTTCTGTTGATAAAACACACAGCACTGTGACTACAGCTCAGTATACTCTCCTGTTTATTTAAAATTTGCCAAGAGTGTTCCTTGAGTATCCTCATCCTGCTTTACACACAAACAGGATGGTAACTAGGCATGGTGAAGGGTGGGCTAGTTCATTGGATTGTAATGCCACAGCACAATGTCTGTCAAATCTTCAAAATATATATCTTAAATTACATATAATTTTATTTGTTAATCATCTTTAATAAAAATGAAACAAAACAAGAAAAATTTTTAATTTATGGGGGGGGGCGGTTCAAGGCAGGGTGCAGCCCTGGCTGTCCTGGAACTCACTCTGTAGACCAGGCTGGCCTCAAACTCAAGGAATGCTGGGAGTAAAGGTGTGCACCATCACCGCCCAACTTGTCTTTTTGCTTTTGTTTTTGCTTCGTTTTGCTTTAAACATTAATTTCTTAAAAGAGGAATTCCCCTCAATTAGAAATCGACATAACATTATGCCCTGACATGCCTGACAATGTTTGTAAATGTGACTTACTTCTGATAAATTGTCATAATCATAAAATGTAAATTTGTAAAGAAGTAACAAAAAAAAAACCCTAAAACACTAAGCATGATTTTGTAAATCCCCTTCTCTGTGAACTATGTTCACCTTTAAAGGTGAAATGAAGGGCACTGTGTTCAGAAGAAACCTCCATCGGAGGTGGCAAACTGCTAAGTCACTTTGTGACCTGCTGGAATAGCACAGATTCCTGGAATGATGCAGAGAAGTGACCTTAAAAGCTGTTCTTTCCATCACAGATAATTTGTCTTCTAAGGAATGCTGTCCGCAGTGTTTATCCACGAGATCAACAGAAAAGCACCAGGTCAGAATGGCACGGCAGTCAAAGACACATGGCCTGAACTCAGAGGCTTGGGGTCAAGTGCCAGCCTGGCCAATTCCGTGGCTCCAAGACGAGTTAAGCTCTCCCTGTCTCACTCTAACCATTTGTAAAGTGAAGTCAGAGTGGCATCAAATACACGGGGAGGTCAGGATTCCGTAAGTTATTGCACTTGCCGAGGCTCACACGGTACCCGACATCTCCCACACACTGCCTTGTGGCAGCTGGTAGTAATACGCGCTGACCCGCGGCACATACTCAGCACACATGACTGGCTATGTGAAGGAGCTCTTCAACTTGCTATGGCTGAGCTACCAAAGGAGTCATATCCTCCTGGATAGCCTAGAAGAAGGATGAAAACCAACAAACAAAAATATATGGCTAGCATGCGTGCTTCATCTGTATTCCCAGGGTGAATGCTTACTGAACTTTTCAAGAGATAAACCTTAGGACAGGCATCACACACAGCAGGACTTTTGTCAAACAAAAAGGTAAGGGTGGTGAGTGACTCTCACCTTATTTTTTTTTGAGAGACTCGGAGGACACTAGCCGACCAGTAAGCTGGTAGGATTCTCCTCTCTGCCTTCTCTGCCTTCCAGAGGTGGCACTGCAGATGAATGCCACCTTCCCGGGTGACAGGGCTGCTGAGCTCAGATCCGCATAGTCGCGGAGTTTGCACTTTACCCAGTCCCACAAAGGATGTAAGGATTGCAAATCATTTTACAGTTTAATTATTCTGTACCAGGCAACAACATTCCTTGCGTATGAGAATTTCCCATATGGATTTTTCTTTATAGTTCTTCTGCAAAGCAAGAGTGATTTGCTTTAGCCAAATGGGTTCTCAGAGCATCTTTATCGCCACATACTTACCTGTCTACTAAAGCATGAGAGCCCTTCACAATCTATACTGGCCACAGTCATAAAAATAAAAATATTTATTATAAAATTAATATTTTAAGATATTAAATCAGGCTGGAAGGATGGTTAAGAGCACTGGCTGCCCGTCCAGAGGACCGGGGTTCAGTTCCAAGCACCAACATGGCAGTTCACCTGTCTACAACTCAGTTTCAGGGACTCTGACACCTGTATACCAATGCACATCAAATTAAATAAAGTAATTTTTAAAAAAATACATTAAATCAGCATCAAAGAATGTCTTAGCTATTTTTCTACTGCTGTGAAGAGACATTATGACCAAGTCAACTTATGAAAGACTTAGCTTCAGAGGGCTGAAGTCCATGGCCATCATGGCAGGGAGCATGGTAGCAGGTAAGTGGCCTAGGCTTATCTGGGTGAGAGCTCACATCCAGATCTGAGAGATGGAGGCAGAGAGAGCCAGACTGGGCCTGTCATGGGTTTTTGAAGCCTCAAAGCCATCCCCAGGGACACACCTCCTCCAACAAGGCCATACCTCCTAATTTTTCCTAAATAGTCCTACCGACCGGGAACCAAGTACTCAAATACATGAACCTACCGTGGCCGTTCTCATCCAATGAGTACCAAAAAATTGGAAAGAGACATTTTGTAGATAAGCATGTCAAAACCTGGGAGGGACAAAGAGCACACATCATTACAGCGTTATTCACGAAACTAAAAGGTGGAAGGAACCAGTATCCCTGCATACAGTGGAAATACAGAATGTGCTGTATGGTTACAATGAAATAGCTTTCAGCTTTCAGAAAGAGGAACTCCTGATGTACAAGCTTCCCCAAGTAGGACATCACCGACAGAAGAACAAATACTGCATGTCCCCACTGAAGTGAGCGGACAGACTCAAGGACAGCAGGGAGAATGGATTTTCAGGGGCTGGCAGGAGGATGAAGCTGTTCTGGGGATGGGTATAGCATGGCTATGCAACTTTGTGAGCAAACTTTAGGCCAGTAAAGCACAACCCTCCTCAGGAAGCTTTAAGTTAGGCTTGTTACAATCTAAGAAATACAGTTGTACCAGCCTGGCTTCATGCTGCACACTCAGAATCTCAGCTGCACTTGGGAGGTGGAGGAAGGAGAGTCCAGAGTTCAAGTCATGTATATAGTACAATGTTGTCTCAAACACCAAAATAACAACCACAAAATTACTGTGTTGGCCCCTGCACGTTGGATAAAGGACAAGGAGAAAAAAAGTAGCTCTCTGTGACCTTGAACTACAGAAACCATTAGTGGGCCAGAAAGATAACCCAGCAGGTAAAGGAGCTTGCTGCCAAATCTGATGATTGGAGTTCGATCCCAGGAAGCCGCATGCTGGAAGGAGAGAACTGGCTCCCAGTAGTGGTCCTGTGACCTGCGCATGTGCACAATGGCACAAGTGTACGGCCTCCCCCCACACACAAAGTGATGAATGAATGGATAAATAAACAAGGTCTTTAAAAAAATCAGCCAGATAAGTCTGAGCAAAGAGAAATGCTAAGGAATCAGGAGCCGATATCTACTTCATTCTCACTTTAAAAAGAATGGAAGGGAGAGAGGGAAGAAAGGAGGGAGAAATATAGGGTGAAAAAGAAGGAAGAAGAAAAGGAGACAGAAATGGAGAGTCGGAAGGAGGGAAGAGAGAAGAGAAAGCTTTATGTTCTCTCACCTCAGGAGAAAACAGTGCACATGCCAACTACCAAAAATAAATGGGAAAAACTAGCAAGTGAGCTGAAATGTGAGCCAGGCCTCAGAACCTGTGCTCTGCTTGGTACCTGCAATGCTAAGAAGACCAGTAAGAATAGCATGCTGCCAAAAATTCCAGGGTCCAGTCCATGCCACAGTCTCCAAAGGGAACTTGAGCCATCCATAATCTTCACTGTCAAGGCAAAGCCTAATAAATTTCAATAAGATTAATCCCACTAAGATCTCGCATCGCTAGCCTCGAGTGCAGGCACTGATTAGATCATAGGGACCCAGACGGTCTGGCTCTCCCACTTCAGCGTCTGCCTCTCAAGCTTTACTGACAAGACATGACAGGAATAAGGACAGAGTGGTTTCTCCTTCTCTGTGTCCTTCCCTGCAGCCGCATTTCCTGGCATTTTATAGTCCCTTTTCACCGACTCCCAGGAAGCAGCACTGAGGTGCTCCATCACGCTTGCACCCCTCACACCTTCAACCACGCACTTTCACGGAGTGGATTCAGAGGACCGGGACTGCTGCCAGAGCTGACCAGTTACTTCTTCTGAACACTAAATAGAAGCTAATGAGGCAAATTATCTTTGCTTCTCGAAAACCCGAGGACGGCACATTGAAATTCCCATCGCGGTGAGAGGAGGAATGGCAGATGAATGGCTTCATGAAAGAAGATGCTTAAGAGAACAGAAACGCCTGGCTTTGCTTAAGCTGATGTTTTTCCTATGGCAGGCTCCAAATAACCATTTTTGTCTAAAAATGTGTGTGTGTGTGTGTGTGTGTGCGTGCGTGCGTGTGTGCGTGTGTGTGTGTGTGTGTGTGTGTGAAGTATATAGTAACTGTCAAATTTGGAGATTCTAGAAGCCAACCTGATCCCAAGCAGGCCGCGGGCGGCTTCCAGCTCTCTGTACCTGCTCTCAGGCCAGCCCTTGGCATTTGCATGCACACCTGATTTACAATGGTCCACAGGAAAAACAGAAAGTTTCCATAGATCTGAATCACTTTGCAGATTCCTAACCAACACAGCCGATACAGTATTTTGCGTACATTCTGATTACAGGTTTTGCTGGAATTAGAAACAGGTGGCATGTGATATTCTGTACTGCTGGCAGCAAATTTGCCTATCAACAGAAAACAGAAAGTTTCTAATCATATGAATCACATATTGTAATCACGTGGAGGGAAAAAGCATCCTTTCTGCTCCTCTTAGTGAGAAATGTGTTTTTGGAAGAGCCAGAAAAATCAAGCATGGTCAAGGTCAATACAACTTAGGTAACCTCTTAAAGAGTGAGGATTTCTCACAAAAAGGCTTGGGAAATACATAAATGTGCGTTCCTTGCCCCAGAAGACCACACAGGGAGATTTTGTTTGTTATGTTTTGTTTGCAAAGCTGGGTCTTGAAGCCAGGCCTGCCACTGAGCTACACATCCCCAGCCTTCTTTGGACTTTTTATTTGAGATAGGGTCTTGCTCAGTTGTCCAGGCTGGCCTTGAACTAACTCACTCTACAGCCTGCTTACAACTTGAACTTGAGACCCTCCTGTCTCAACCTACTGAGTGGCGGAGATGTCCGGCCTGTTCTACCAGGGAGGTTCCAATCAGGTTTCAGACCTCCGCTATCGGTTACAAATGATTTCCTGAACTGATTAAACTTTCCCATCTTGAGAAATGAACCTGGGTCTTTATTTCTACCCCATCTGCAATCAGCAGAGAGATGGAAAGGGTATGGCATAAACTAAGCATTTTTGACAAAAAACAAAAACGAAAACAAAAAAAAACCCTCCAACCCATTTAATTTTAAACTAAAAAAATAAAATGTTTTTCCTCTAGGATTTTTAAAAATCTGTTTCTACTCAAGGTTAGAGGTCTATTTATTTTTAAATGACACGCAGGAAACCTCCCAACTGCAACCCAGATTTACATCTGGCTAATCCTGAAAATGTGACTGACCAAATTCATGCTGTTTATTTCTAATGAGTTCTGTGATTTGGGGATAACACGTGTGAGAGATGGCGAATTAACTACCGAGAGTCAGCAGCAAGCAAGCAAGCAATCTTGGAGGATTCGAGTCAATTTCTAATCACGCTTGCCAGAAGCTCGGGGTGGGAGAGACAGGTGATAAACCCTGCCAAGAATATCAGAAGGCTTGTTTCCCTGTCCTTCTCTGGAGTCTGTTTCAGCACTCCATCAACAAAGACAGCTCAACTTTTCCTTTCCATAATTTTGGAGATTGCAAGGAAAGCTCTGGCCCCCTTGATAGTCCTAGGGAAAAAAGCACTCCACACTGCAAACTGTAGTGTTAGAGTCCCTGGCCTGGGATTTACAATCCCACTTACAATCAGAGAAGGACAGAGGTGAAAGGGGATGCCGCGTGCATGCTGCCGAAAGACACAGTCTACTGAAGATGCCTACAGACAAGTAGGAAACCATGGTCAAAATCTTCTTACCTGGACACATACTGGCCTGGATATCATAGAAGGATGAACACCAGCTCCAATCAAAACAGCAGACCCAGAGAGAGCATAAGAATCGCTCAGGTCCCTTAGGGCTTAGGAACTGAAGTTCTCAAACCATTTACTCATTTGATAGGCCTGCAATGACCTGCAGAGGCTCATCTCTTCCCAGACTAAGCAGCCTTCACGAGAGGTTCCAACCCATGACTGCACTTGAAGGACCTTTAAACCCTGCCCCGCCAACCTCAAGGAAATCACAAATCTCATGGGATCAAGCAAGTAATTCAGATGTCCAATCAGTAGCTGAGAAACAAAAGTCTGAAAATATGCCCTTACAGAAGCTCGTCTCCATGGTCACCAGTTCTGACCCCAGCTTTTAAATATACTTCATAACACACACAGGCTGAGCTTATATCGCTCCAAATGAGACGGCCGCTGTCGTGGCATGGGTGCCAGAAGGCAACGGAAGGCTAGAGTCATCCAGGTGATATGGGGTGAAAACACATCGGTGATCTTATGAATCTGAAGTGCTTCAGGATGTGTTCTCGCGGCAAACACAAGGGCAAATGCAAAATAGGGCGAGCAGAGAACTTCAAATTTAACATCTGATGACTCCACCACCTTCAGAATCATCTGGAAGGCATGTTACAACATCCCATAGCTAGAATCATGGAGTCACTGGCCAGGGAAGGGGTCTAATTATCTTCAGTTTTAATTAACATTTGCATTTCTCGCCGCTCACCTGTGATGTGATGGCTGCTGGTCCTTTTGTGGTCAACTGCTTGGGATTTAACTCTGGCTATACTGGCTGCATGCTGGGTAGGATTTAGTTATGACTGCTATCTCACAGGGTGAAAGAAATGGTACTTATGTTTACGAAACAAAACAAAAAAGGAAAAAACTATTACCATCTTTAAGAGAGGCGCACGGAAGAAAAAAAATTTCAGTGCACTATAGTTAGAACTGGTAAGGGCCGAACTTACTTACCTGCTTCCTCCAAGGTAAACTTCAGCCTAAAATTAGGGTTTAATGGATGTTAATTAAATGCTGCATGTTTCATATCATCACAAGGTACACATATGAATACATAAAAGTAAGGCTATTGTGATAGAAAAAAAACAACAGAAAAAGACACGGCAAAGAGAAGAGGAAGAGAAGGAAGAGGGTTCATTATTGGGATAGCCCAGGCAAAAGGAAGGCTGGAATCACACACAGAATCAGAAAGATGTTTCATCTAGAAATGCTCTCTTACCTGAACATGCTGGGTTGAAGGCTTCTGGCAGCCACCTGAGAGTACTAGGAGAGAAAGGGAAACTGAGTCACACACTAAAATAGTAAACTCAAAGGTACAGTAGAGTGGGTTTCACACATATTTCTGTCATGTACAAAAGTCCTCAGAGAACCATGTAGAGGGCGGATTGTCAATTAATTCTTCCCTGACTCTGGCCTTGTACTTGACTGTCCTAGAGTCACATCACCAGAGACTCGTAGCAGAGGGCTAAGTCTCCCAGTTCTGGGGCAATGCCTGAAGCCTTCAGCAAGGGTGGGCTCAGCTCCAGTCTGGCTACTTCTCAGGCATGGCCTGCAGGACATATAGCCAACCCAAGCCTAGACTTCATGATCTGGTAATAGATTTCTCCAGAGTAACTCTCAAAGCTAAGAGGACTTGACCACACCGGGGAAATCATTTGTCCTGGAATGCCGTGGCCGCAGGTGGGAGGTGAGGGGTAGGGAGTGGGGTGATTTACACACAGCACCCATATGTGTGTGTGATGTACCCCAGTGATTTTTTTACTGTGTATGGGCATTATAT
Organism: Dicrostonyx torquatus; assembly: GCA_028555095.1. Lineage (NCBI taxonomy): Eukaryota > Metazoa > Chordata > Mammalia > Rodentia > Cricetidae > Dicrostonyx > Dicrostonyx torquatus. The sequence goes on from JAQHUG010000008.1 coordinate 5,269,955, forward strand.
GTGTGTACCATTTACATGCCAGACAGCCAAGGAGACCAGAACAAAAGAGGGAGTTGGACTCCCCTGAAATTGAAATTACAGATAGTTATGAGCTGCCACATGGGTGCTAGAAATTGAACGAGGGTCTTCTGGAAGAGGAGCAGTGTTCTTACTCATTGAGCCGTCTCACCAATCCTGGCGTCAGCGATTTATACAGCTTATTATAAAACCTGTGTCAATAAGGCTGGGGAGACGGTTCAGGAGGTGGCATTTGCTCTGCAAGCATGAGAACCTGGGTTCCATTCCTGGCGCCTACTTAAAAGCTGGTCACAGTGGTATGCTCTTGTAATCTTGGCGCTGGGAAGGCAGAGACAGGTTGATTTCTCAACTTCTTGGCCCACCTGCTTAGACTATTGTGTAAGTTCCAGAATGAGAGACTCTTGTCTCAAAAACTGAGAGAGATTGTGTTAAGAAATGATATCCAACAGTGGTGGCACCCGCCTTTAATCCCAGCACACGGGAGGCAGAGGCAGGTGGATCTCTATGAGTGCGAGGCCAGCCTGGTCTACAGAGCAAGCTCCAGTTAACCTAGAGCTGTTACACAGAGAAACCCTGTCTCTAAAAACAAAACAAAATAAATACTATCCAATTGACCTCTGACCTACACAACTCAGCACTGCCAGCAACAGAGACTCTAGAGACCAGAGCTGAGGATTTGTGAGAAACTATCCCTGTCATGCAAGTAGAAATGGCAGTCACAGATCAAAACCCCAGCTGATGACCTCAGAGGGGACCGTCCTACCAGAACCATGTGCCAAACCCTGGGGGCCGTTCTACTGCTGCTGTCACACCAGGACCCCAGTGAGCATTGGCTCTAGGACTTAAAAAGAAATGCGAGATTATATCAAAGGTCAAGTTTGTTTCTATGTCCAGGCTTTTCTTTTTAAACTCTGCCATTTTATGAGTATGTGTTTGATTACGAAATAATTACTCAACAGAGTAGAGAACAAAATTTGCTAATAACATTTTTAACCGGGCTTGGTTATACACACTTAGAAGCTCAGCACTGGAGAAGTAGGGGGAAAGGGAAATCTAGAGTTCAAGGTCATCCTTAGGTACTAAGAGAGTTTTGAGCTAGCCTGGGCTACATGGAATTCTGTCTCAAAAAAAATTCCAAAAAGCTGTATTTGTCTTTCTCTAATATTCTCCTTTAAATGCACACACAGTTCATAGGAACAAGTTTTCTTGACACTGAAGGGAACTGGGAAGTTCTTTATCCCTAACGTTTCTAGTAACTACACCAGAGAGTACTTATTTTCTAAAAAGCTGATTCCCAGAGCCAAGTTCTTGGCGATTCAGGGCAGATTTGGCTATTTCAGAGTGCCTTCTTTTCTGTTTTGCAGGAGAAGTAATTGTCTAAGGCTTAGAAATGCACAGCCTTCCGCCAGGGCCAAAGCATCGCCAAGAGGTGGACACGCCACAAAATGACAGTCAAGAACTCTCTCTAGGGCTCAAGGTCATTCTCTCCATACTGGGCTGCACATAATTGGCAAAGCACATGTGTCCCGTGAATCAGGTAGCAAGAAAAATCATTTGATAGATCAGCAGTCGTATCCAGGACACACCTGCTCTGGCTCCCTCCAGGTTGAGAACAATTCAGCACTATCAGCCTCCCTGATTAAGTACATACAATTAATACTCTGAAATGTAGAAAAGAAGCTTGGGTAAATAAAACGGTTGCTAGTGCTATGCACAGCAGAAAGTAGCAACCGTGCACATGGCAGCAGCTTCCCACTGACCTCGGAGTGCTAATGAGACAGCTCTGCAGAGACCACAGGAAAAAGCATCCTACACTTCGCTGGCCCTAATGCAAACCCAGACTCCTCTCCTCCCCGCAGCGGGAGGGCTTCACTAATTGGGATATGCAGGAGACTTGGCCTGAAAAGAGTTGCCCTGGAGCACACCTCAGGCGCATACTGAGCTATACACATGCGTGTGCACTCGAGTGCAGGGGCACCCATGTATGCATGCGCACCCACAGGCGCACCCACACATAAACATATAGTCAAGCACACATACAGGCAAATACAAGTGCACGTACATACGCATTCCCCCCACCCTTATTTCTCAATTGTTTTCCCCAAAAGCCCAGGTGACATATTAAATGTAGATTGAAAAATTAAAGTATTTGTGTGTGTGAAGAATTTGGGGGGGGCGGGGAAGCAGGTGAAGATGGGTTTGTCATCATAAACCTCCCCCATCAGCCTGGTGGTAATGACCACAGACAGAAACAACAAAGGCCCCTGGTCAAAGAAGCCCCTCTAATCACATTAGCTTGCAGTTCTGAAGGAAGATGGTTGCTCTGAATCTCCCTTTCTACATAGCAACTTCAAAAAAATCCTGGTTTCCTTAGTACATCTTTATGGAGGAAAGCATGCATGTCTTTGAAGGCTCACACAAAACAAACAAGAGTCTTTACAAGACCTCCCTGACCACCCAGGGAGAATCAAATAGTATTTTTTTTTCCTTCAGTAGGCCACCCCAGGATACCAGGAATAAAGAGGAAAAGGAGGAATTCATCAAGTTACCAGGATGTGCTTTTCAAGTGTGGCTATCAGACTGTCTTAATCTAAATAGGATGCTATATTCCTCACTAGCAAAGCCCACGAAAATTTACTGATCCGTTTATTAGACTGAAGAAGTTTTTAAATCACAGAAAAATGGGTAAAAATCTATGAAACAGCAGAGGGGAGGAAGATGAAGGAGTTTCCTTTTTCAAATCCAGAGAAAGGAGCAGGGTTATCAGACGGGTGGAGGGAGGGACAAGCAGGGGTGAGCTGTCCCTTAATGCAGAGCCTTGGAGAAGGAGCTTTCAGTGGCTTCTCTGATGGAGGCATCAGGGGAGTCGAGTTGGCCGGGTACCACATGGAGGCCTATGAGCTCACAGAGTGTCAGAAAGGCTTGGGGTCACACATATCCCCACATGGCTCCTCTGCTCATGCCTCTGCTCAAACCCTTCCTTTAGAACAAATAAAGACTGGAGAAGGTGCCCTTCTGTCCCACTCAAGCTATCTTCCCCTACCCGGCTTCTACTGCGACCATTTGGGGACCCATGCTCTAGCCCCCAAAAGTCCCTACAGTTCAAGCAAAGAACATCTACACCTGCTTGGGCCGGTTTGCTGACAGGTGTGTGTGTGTGTGTGTGTGTGTGTGTGTGTGTGTGTGTGTGTGTGCGCGCGCGCTTATGTCCTGTGGGTATGGGTGCACATGTACCTGTGTGCCTGTGCCTCAGATATCATCCATCCCTAAGGATCTTTCAGGCTTATTTTTGAGATAGGGTCTCTCACTGGACTAGGACTCACCAAGTAGTCTAGGCTGGCAGACCACTGAGCTCTGCCTGTCTCTACACATGCCCAGCTTTTTACAAGGGTACTCGGTGCTTGTGTTTAGTTGGCACTGTACCAACTGAGCCATCTCCGGGCACATAATGGTCTTTTACTTCTCTGGAAGGATCTGCTGTCCTTAGACCTCTAGTGACTGTTTTTAAGAAGAGCTAATCTCCTGCCTCAGTTTCTCACCTGGTAACGCAGCCACGAAAGCAAGCAATGTTCATTCCTGTGAAGGTTAGGGGACAGCTATCTGTTGACTGATTTTACTAAAACTTTTCCTGATATCAGCAGCTAAAAATATAAACTGTAAAATATCTCAGGCTTTTAAATTCATATGATCTTTTAAGTAACCAAAGCATTGTATAATGAAAGGAAACCAAGTCCCAGTGAGAGAAAGGCAAACTAACCACACTATTCCTAACGGCAATGTTCCTCCATGCTGAACGTCAGTGGGTGAGGTGGCGGACAGACCATCAGGTGGGATCAAAGCCTGATGGATGGGCCAGATGGGTAGATGAATGGATGCATTACGAATTAGACAAGACAAAGGGAATAAAGGCAGCCCAATCAGCAGCCAGCGAAATGCCCACGATGTCATCAGCAATTCCAACCTGGCTACATAATGGCCACCTCGTGCCTCATGCTTTCATACACTTAAAAGAAAGAAAGAAAGTGTCATTTCTTTTAATTTTTTAATAAAATCCAGATCAGGAAAACCTACCATGTATAAGGATTTGAAACAATATTCCTTTTCAACCCCAGGATTTCCTCATTCATCTGAAGTCCAATTGTGTTTAAAACCTTTCATAGAAGCAGCAGCTTGTCTTCACCTTGTGAAGCTTATTCATGCCACAGGTGTGCCTGAGCGACAATACCACATGCCAATCACCAGCCCGTCACCCCAGGAAGCGTACATACGGACCATTCTTGTGAAGAGCTCGCGGCTCAATGTCAACTCCTGCTCTTCTCCTCCAGTCTGTCACCTCCATCTGTCCCTACATTTATTCAGCAGAGTGTGGCACCAGCACGCACAGCCCCATCACAGAAATAATGAGCAGAATTAGAGAAAGGCAGATTGCAAAGCGGTTGGCAGACACTTGGAATGGAGCTCTGGATGGGGGGACCCATTTCCCTCTGCTCTCTAAGACTCGGGGATGTCACACATGTTTCAGATGGGGAGGGACTACAAGCTAGCACCTGGAGCGTCAGAATTATTTCCTAGGATGTCTCCTGACAGGGCCACAGGACTGAGAGGTAAGGTTTTAGGAAGCATTCGGCCACCTTGCTATCTCGCGGCTGGGGAGAAGGCTAAGTTGGTAAAGTGTCTGCCACACAAGCATGAGAACCTGGGTTTGAATCCCCAGCACCCATGTAAAAAGCTAAGCCTAGTGTGCACACTTACACTTACACCACTAAGGAAACAGTCAGTGGCCCCCGGGGGCTACTGGGCGGCCAGGAGAGCTGAACTGGTGAGCCCCGGGATCAGTGAAAGACCATGTCTCAAAACATACGGTGGTGGAGTATGGCTGAAGAAGGCATCTAACACTGTCCCCTGGTTCTACACACACACGATACACTTGTAATACATACACACGGATGCATATCTACATACATGTATATGCCACAAACATACATAGGCCACACATACGTCACATACAATACGCACCTATCTCCATACCTTTTAGAACTTTGAATGTCACCGAAAATGTGATCGGGGTAGTGTGTCACGTAGAAAATGTGTGGTGCCGGATGATAGCAGGAGCCAGAGAGAAGCCGTGAAAAGCTGATTCGCAGTAAGACCTCTCAGATGAACTGCCACGGTGGTGTTCTTCATTGTTCAGTCTCGGTCACCGGCAGTGATACTATGCTTAGAGTTCTTCAAGCGAAAACCGCTGCACTCACGTAACGTTCATTATCACATGCTGCTATGACGGCCCTACCTTGTTAGGTTATGCCTGTTGATCACTTCCTGCCTAATTTATTAGTATTACGGTAGATATACAAAGGGTTCAAGCGATCACAGGATTCTTAAAAATGTATCCCGTGTGATGTAGAGGGTACAGCGCTGCCTTTTCTCCAGTAAGGGTCCAGCCTTTTTCTGTGTCAAGCTACAACATGAGTATTTGGGAAAAGTCACAGGCCTTCTCTGTAGCAGACTCCTAGGGAATGAAATGATGACTGAAATGCCCTCCCCGGCTTCGGAGCTGACCTGCGCCCACTCCACCTAAAACATCCCTCCCAGCACAACTCCACATTATTTATTTATACTTACTGTTATCTGACATTAAAGTTTATCTTATTACCATTATTCTGAAGACTCTCTGCACCAATGTAACACTTCCTTGGTGTAGGAATTCTCTTCTCCTCTGCCTATACATTCTCAGGACCTAGACCCGTACCTAATATAAATAGACGATTAGTAATTACTCAAAAAGTAACTTCCCTTATCAGAAGTCTATTAATGTGTTCCCATCTTCACTGAGACCCTAAAGATAATATCTTGTCTACCCCAATAGAATAGGACAGTTGCCCTTTGTGGCCCAGAGTGGACTAATTTCAGCACTTTTGCATGAGAAGTTGGAGTCCCTGATTTTAAAAATGGTGTAGCATTTGCCTAGACCCCTCACTGCCATCTTCTCATATCCTTTACATCACCTCTGGACCACGAAGAGTCCCAACACAGCGTAAGCACTATGCGAACAGCTGATGTTTAGGGATGGCAATGGGAAAAATCAACCTACAGACAGTCAAGGCAGACATAATTCGTTTTTCTACCCTTGGTTGGACCTATGGGTACATAAGGCAGTCTGCACCATCTTGGTCCCTATGCTGTTAGCTGAAGTAACGCGGCACCAGACCCAAGAGCGAGACGGATGCTCTGAGTGACTTTTGCAGCTGGCACACCCACCAGAACAGGCAGGAATGTGAAAGCACTTGAACCATGTCAAAGCTAACTTTGAGGACTGGCATATTCACGATGTAACTGTGCCATTCCATATACAAAAGTACAGACACTACTCGGGAATAAATAGGCCTGGACCTGGAGGCTGTCACCCTGCTTAAGAGAACCAGAGCTCTCGGGTGACACCTTCTACTCATGGTCATAAGTGTCCCTCTGCCACACATAGTTTAAGAACAAGTTAAAATTACAGCGGGGAACAAAAAAAGATTGCACTGGACGCAAGGATGAGATCCAGGTTGGAATCCTTCCCCCTAAAGATCTATGCAGAGCAGACATGCTGGTCACCATGAAGAATAAAAAGCGCTCACTCACTAAACAGGCTTCTGTGAAGGTAGTAAGCTAAACAGGGCTCTAAAACAAGTGTGCTCCCACAAGTCTTCTGTGGCTAGGGTTGACTATCCCAGTCTGGGGAAGGTATAAGAAAAGTTTATCTGACTCACAACTGTGGAGGCTAAGAATTCCCGGAGTACAGACTAGTGCTGCATCAGACACAACACAGAACATGGCAGGACACTATAGAGCAGACTGATGGCAGCAGATCCCCCTATTCCTCCTCTTATAGACGCTAATGCATCATGGGAACTCAACCCTCTAACCTCAGTTAATCCTAATGACCTCCCAAGGCTCTGCTTTGGAAGGCCATTAACACATGAATTTGAAGATTACTTTTCCATTAAGTAAATTTTGGGGCGATGCAAGCAAACAGTAACTAGGATATTTAAAACCATATTTAAAACATAATCTAATGTCTCGTTTCTCCGGTCAACTAGAAATCACCCGGTCTGCACAAACTAGAATGAGGTTAATCACTAACTCAGCAGCGTACAGTAGGACCTCAGCTTTGCACAGGACTTGTATGCAATGAGTGAAAGCTCAGTCCAGTTGCAAAATAAAACCCGAGCTAAAGCCTTTCCTTCCCACGCTACAGCAAGACAATGTGACGGGAAGTTCCCAATGAGAAGCTGCACCTTCCACAGAACTTTCCGTAAGGCTCATTCGCTGATTAGAACGTCAGTCAATGTGCAGAGGTTGGAATATTGCAGGTCTATAGTCTAACTACAAACTCTCTTGGGCTACGTTTAGCCCCCTCCAATAGATGCTCATTGCTCACCTCTGTGTTGAATCTATCATCCTTGTGACTATTGGACAAGTCCTTTTGGAATGTAGAATGGACCATTCATTAGCTTCTGGCAGCCCAGAAGCGAGGAGCAGCGTCAGATAGCATGGAGACCTGTAACAGGTTTCCTCTCTTTGCTTTAAGCCACTTACCTGATACACCTCCCAGTGTAATAGAAAAGTGTGTTCGTTTATGGCTTTCCTTGTTCATAAAACGCCTATTATGTTGGAACATGGAAACTGGGAGTAACCTGAATATGTGTCCCCGGGCCATGGGTACTCACATTTGGTTTCAGAATAAACTCTCTCGTTGCCTCTCAGGATTCTATTCTGACCTTTTTCCCCACAAACTGAAACATTTTTCTCAATGAAATGACAGTGATTATTGGCATGAGTAAATGCGGTATAAGCAATACTAACAAGTAACGATACTGTTAAAGGTTACATGTGTTCTACACATAGGATGTTTTATGTAAATGACAGCCCATCATCTTTATAAGACAATGAACTATGTACATCAAAAAATATTTATATAGCCAGGCCTGGTAGTACACAGCTATAAACCCAGGAGGTGGAGGCAAGAGGATTAGGAGTCCAAGGTCATCTTCATCTATATAGCAAACAGTTTGTCAGTCTGAGCTACACGAGATCATGTCCCAAAAACCAAATATGTCTTTCCCCTCTCTGAACATAGACAAGCTGCAGCTTGGCTCATGCGTGAAACTTGGAAGTCGTCGTACCTCCCAGAATGGTTTTCAGTTACAGGAAGGAAAGGGGGGAGACAAGAACTGTGCTGAAGAAGCAGGCTGAGTGATGGAAGGAAGAGAGAGAGCCAAAAAAGCAGAGGGGAAAGAAGCAGGCAGAAGCGTGTAGGAGACCAAGCAGGCTAGGAGAATTGTTGGCTCTATTCACGGTGATTATCTCAGGCCCCTTCATACCCTGAGTGTCTCCTAGCAGAGGGCCAGGACACAAATGGCAGATGATGTCGGCCATTTTTCCTTTTTCTTAAACCACAGCAGTAGCGTCTGTCAGAATATGTCCGCCCATGCATCTTTCCCCTCTAGGGCCAGTAGCTCTCCTATCTATCACAAGAAAGAAAGCCCTCTGTTCCCAGGGCCATTCTCACCCTTCCATCTCTCATTCGGCAGCAACAACAACAAAGACATTTATGAGGGCCTGTCAACATGTGCCCCTCTGTGAGACATTGCACAAACCCGAGCCAACAGAATTTCGTCTTTAAGGAGCTTCTCAACAAGATTATTGTTTGGTTTTATAAATTTGACCACCAGAAGGGCTCGGGGTACATGCCCTGTGAACAGCAGGTCTGTGGCTCTGGGTACAAAGAACGGCATGTATTATAAACCACTATAAATCAAAGACAATCTGTTAGCACTCCAGCACTGTCCGCAGCAAAAGCAAGAAGTGTCCCTCCCACCTAGGAGCCTGGCCCTTTTAAGGAATGCCTCCCATGTTTACAGTCCATTTAGTGAAGTGTATTCCCGCCTAGGAGCCTGGCTCTCTTAAGGAATGCCTTCCATGTTTCCAGTTCATTTAGCGTTATTTTATTTATTGGGTGTCCCGGCCCCCCAGCCCTGAAATATTATGTCCTCTTGTTGAAGATAGAAACAAACATAGACCAATAAATATCTGAATCATGTGCTACTGACATACATATAAGCGATTGTGTCCTGGGATAATTGGGCCACACACATCATTTCTTGCAGGACAGTGTTCAAGTGGAAAGAATATTAACTGCAAATTGGAAACAAAAGTGGGGTCCAGGGCGGCCTTCCTATTGGCAAATGAATACGTAAGAAGCTAATTGTTCTCTAAGGTACGTCTACCTCCCTGTTTTAAAATGCAGTAAGCTCATGATTATTGTAGTCTAGAAAATGAAAATATCTGAGGTTTTCTTACAGAGAAGTTCAAATGGCAGAAGGACGTTTGAAATTTTCGGTCTTCCTGAAGATCAGAAAGCCTTGCAGGATAATCCGCTCTCCCTCAACAAAGGGCATCTGCAGCCCTCATCCCCTGAAAAGAATCGTTCTGACAGACCTAATGCATTCTCTTCAGAAAAGCCCTGTTTGGAGGACTCCACAGAAAGCGCATCCCTGGCCCCGGATGGCGCCATCTAAACCGGCCCAGCCCGTTATGAATAGATGAGGCCAAAGCATTGTCAATAAAAATTGCAGATATCATATTGAGTTAGGAAACAGGAACGATAACCCTGAGTGGTGTCTACTCCTCACACGCCCTTGATGGACCAATATTAAAACTGGGATTTGAAAGAGCTGCCATGCTTTCAAAGAACATCTTCCAGGAAAGCCAGTCAGAACCCTGCTAGGTCAAAATATCCTTAACTTGAAAGAAATTCTAAATTGCCTCGGTGATATAATTGAAAAGTTACCCCCACTAACAAGAATGATGACAGCATGGCGTTATTGTAACAAGGTACCTTTCCTGGGGAACTCTGTGTGTTTTCTAAACATTCTCGCATGCTGGGATAATACAGTGAGGAAATTAGAATATAAGGAATGTTAATAACTTGTCTCGGGTCACTGGTCAGCTTGAGTGATGGACCGAGATGTAAATTCCTGATTCTAGCCCACTGATCTAACACATTAAGCATATAACTTTCAATTAATAATTTGGAGACTTCTATTTCAGGGCCATTACTAAGGAAACCCTTTATTAGCTATTCCATCACATTCTGGGCTTGCTCTTTTTTTTTTTTTTTTTTTTTCCTGTTTCCATTATGGCCTATCCTTCTATCAGTGAAGGTGAAGAATGGTCATTTCCAGGAATTAGCCTCCCTGCAGGATCCTCTCTCCCTCCCTACATCCTTCTGGGTTGAGGTTGACAGAAAAGCTCCCACAGACATTGGTCCAACCTAACCTTCCCGGGAAGCACAGGAAGCAAGATGGCTCTCTAGCACCTCTCAGAGCATTTAAAGTTGCCTCTCTCTCTCTCTCTCTCTCTCTCTCTCTCTCTCTCTCTCTCTCATTTTTCTCCATCCTCAACATGCTCTGCTTTATACGTGTATGTTTTCTAGAGTGTGAACATGTACACCTGAGTGCCTATGCATATGTGTGCACATGTATGTGGAAACCAGAGGCTGGGGCACTTCCTCAAGCTTTATCCAGGGTGTCTCTCACTGAACCTGGAGCGTATGGATTTGGCTAAGCTGGTTTACCAGCAAGCCCGATGGATTGTCATGTCTCTAGCTCCCCAGTGCTGGGATTCTAGGCAAGTGCTACCATGCCTAGCGTTTTACATAGGTGTTGAAGAGCTGAGCTCAGGGCCTCATGCTTATCAGGCAAACACTTTACTGACTGAGCCATCTATCTTGCCTCCTCACTACATCTCTTTAATAAAAGATATTTAATTGATTTTTATTCATGTGTGCACCTGTATCTGTCGGTGTGTGGTGGGATGGGGGTGGAGGTTGCCTAAGGAGGCCAGAAGAAGTTTTCAGATGCCATGGAAATACAGTTACAGAAATTTGTGAGTCACTCAGTAGGGGTGCTGGGAACTTAACTCCAGTCCGCTGTAAAAGAAGCGAACACTCTTAACCACTGAGCCATCTCTGGAGGCAGCTCAATATACTATTGATTTGTTTAGTAGGCTGGCCTGGCATTCTTTCTGTAGACCAGGCTGGCTTCAAAGAGCTCTATCTGCCTCACCACTCCCCACCCCACAATGCCCTGCCTGGAGTGCCAGGATTAAAGGCACGTGGCATCATGCCCATCTCTACTTTTATTATTTTTACATATGTGAATATTTTGCCTTTATGCATGTTTGTGTACTACTCAAAGAGGCCAGAAGAGAATATCAGATTCCCTTTGAAAATGGAATGACAAAAGGTTGTGACCCAGGCTGGCCAATTAGGCGGCCTGGAAAAGCAATGAAAGCTCTTAACTTCTAAGCCACCTCTATAGCCCATCGCAGGACACTCTTGATATACCTGTTCCCACTGCTCTCCCATAGTTTAGTTGTTTCTTCATTGACAGCATCCATACTTTCTACTTGCCTTTATTCCTTAAAGGAATACTCAAATGATTAAGATACGCAGTGCTGAAAAGAACTTCATGGGTCACTTGATCCAAAGTTGCCACCCCAGCTGTACAGCCAGCTAAAAGGGCCACATCCAACTTCTTTGTGGATAAAAAGCTCATGGATTAAAAACAAAACAAAACAGTATCCTGTTGAGTTGTTGACCATTTCAGTTGTGAGAAATCACACATTTGTGTAGGACTTACGCAAGCTCACCTCCCCAATTCTGTACCCTAGATTGTTCTATACAAGAAATAAACTTGGGCCGTACAAACCAATTTTTTGCAATGTTGAGAAGCACACCATTAGGCACCCCATTTATATTCTCTGCCCTGTGCTCACATGCAGAGACCTTTTTACTCTTTGTCATGGGACATGGATTCCAGTCCCTTCACCACCCAAATAAAATCTCTAGTTTGGTTCTGCCTTAACTCTAAACTATGTCAAGCACACAGAGATAACGCTAGCATCTGCACAGCACACTGAGGAAGTAGACAAGGGTTAGGGATAGACTAAGCAACCCAGCCTAGGGTAGTGGGAATTGATCTTGCATCCCCTAAAGGTCACAAATGGTACCCTGACTTAAACTGGTTAATCTACTACTAGCATCAGGCTCCTAAAAGTGGATTCATTCTGTCCAGACCATCTCAGTTCCAGCTTATTTACCTCATCAAACACTCTCTAAAAAGGAAAGCTAAAGCTAAACTCACTTTTCTTCTTCCTGATGACACAGTTCTTATCTGATTGGGCAAAACCAGACACACTGCAAGGTGACAGGTATTTCATCCACTGTGTAAATTTTTTTTTTTGCTATGTCCATTTACTCATTTGTCATATGCACAGGCCACAGCATGCATGGGGAAATCAGAGAACAACCTGTGGGAGACAGCTCCCTCCTTCTACCATGTGTTATTCTGGGCAGTGAACTCAGGTCTTTAGGGTCAGCAGAAAAGTGCTGTGACCCCCTGAGATATCTCTCCAGACCTATACACATAGTTTAGGCTTTCTTTAATTAGGTATCTTAAGCCACATGTATCCAATTCAGTTTCCCAACAGGTCTCCCATCTGAGGACTGGAAATGTATAGATCAATGGGTAGAGGGTTTACCTAGGATGCATGAGGGCCTGAATTTGATTCCCAAGACTGCATGCATATTTCAGGCATAATGACACACTTAAGATTCCAGCACTCTTGAAGCAAAAGCATAGGATCATAAATGCAAGATCTTAAAAAGAAAGAAAAAAGAAACATTACTCTTTCAATAGCAAATGTACCTCTGTTAGCATGAAGCATCAAAAAACAAAACCATAAAAATATACCGCTGGTTGGACACACACTAAGGCTTCCCAAAAGGATGTAGTGTCTGTATGGTTAGAGGTTATGGCCTGCTCTAAACGGGACAAACCTCACCTGAAGAGGAAGTTTATCTTTCTGTCTGTTTATCCCTACGGAGTCTAAACAGGCAGTCAGGCTGGAAAACTAAGCCCAAATAAACCCTTCCAAACTGGTCCGGAGGTGGGAGGAGGGTCCTGGAATTCCTCCTCCTATCGGAGTTATTCAACACAGACCCTCATCACTCAAGTTATAAACACTCTTAAACAGTGCTGCACGGTTTTATTTAAACCAGGGTTTATTTTCAGATTAGCTTTTAACATTTAATAAATTTCCCATCAGAATATGGTAAAAGTGAAGAGTGTTTCTATTTCAAGTACCAAAGTCAAGCTGTGTTAGTGAAAACAGGCTCTAGCCATTATTCAGTCTTGAGGAAAGGTCAAGACTCTTGGATTCCCCTAATCCTCTTTCTGGGGCTGGCATTCCTGGGAATTCTGGAAATTTACATATTCTTTCTCGACCACAAAGCTGTCAAAGGCTCCAGCCAAACTCTTGTCATTGGCCTCCAGATTCAGGCTGATTTATGTATGTGCCACTCAGCTCAGAATTCACCTTGTAGACACCACGCTTTGCAGTGGCAAGCCTCCCGTGGAAACTGAAGCAGCCCCTTCCTTTCCTGAAGGTGAGACCTTACTATTTCTCCTCCCCTCCCACCTCTGCTGTGGCAAGCCTATAAATTTAAAACTCGGCATACTAAGGAAAAGCCAGCTCAGGCCCCTCTGGATTCAATCCATTTTTAAGTGGGCTCTCAGAGCTTGGCCACTTCTAAGACATTGGAAGAATGAAACATGAGGAGAGAAAGGGAAGTTTGACACAAGCAGAAAAAACGGATCTGTGGAATAAGAGATGCTGAGGAGAAATATTAAGGCGGGATGCAGCACACAAACTAACCAGGCCGATAAAACATCACAGAATAGACGGCCTCCGTTCAATCTGAAGGTGAAACGGTTAATAGGAACTTGTAATTGGCAACAAGAAAACCTTGCATGGTAAAAGACTTTAACTTAAGACTATTCTTAGTTCATCTTTATACTCATTCTGCCTACCTTGCCCATGCAAAGGTGAGTAAGGATGGGTGATCTTACATGAAATGTAAAGATAATCTCACTACAAAACAAACCAAATTCTCTCTTCCTGCCCCCATGATTCCAAGCAGAAAGAAAACAGAAACCAAAACAAACTGTGGTCATATTGAAGTAACCCCAAAACAAAGACACAGCAGGTCAGGGTCAAATTTTCAAAGAGGCTCTCCATTTTCTGGGGCAAAGGAACCATCTGGCTCCCTTCCCGACACCATCAGCTCCATGCAGGTCTCTTCCAAATTAGAAGCCAAGGTTCTTATGCCACTAACCCATGAGTTTGGCCAATGCTGAGAGATCTGTAAAAGTTAATTCTGTAGTGGTAACTTTGACAGTATGAAAGATAGATGGGGTTAGTACAAGGAAGACTTGTTTACCAGACGCCCATATAAGGAAACCAATGCTCCAGTCTGATCTATACCTACTTTTGAAAAATCAAAGGATGAGACCACCAAGATGTCTGGCAACTCAAGTTTGAGTCCCAAGACTCACATGGTAGAAGAAAAAACTGACTCTCACAAATTATCCTTTGACCTCTATATGTGTAAGGAAAAAAAATGTATTTATTAAATTAGAGAGGCCTAACTAAGGTTTGGGTTGGTGAAAATGTTCTTACCTTGCTTGAATGAGGCCCAGAGCTCCAAACTAAGCATAACCAAGAATCAATCAACAAAAATATCAAAGAAGACAAGTTACAAGAAATGGAAATAATGCCAGATTAATATCTAAGAAGGGTCTAGACACTCATAAGTACTCAATAAATTATCATTGAATAAGCAACTGGTTTCCTTTAAAAACATCAGAATTAACCTTTTGAAAAAGGATGCAATAAATTGAAATTGTCTCTCTCCTGTATTAGGAATTTGAGAATGAATAATCAAATATCACTGCATAAGCCTCCCACAAGACCATGACCCAAAGGAATGAGCAATGGGAACATCTGATGATTCCCAACACTTAGGCTGAGTCAGTTCCCACGTACCTGGTGCTGCCATCCGCTGCACCAGCCCTGTGAAATGAGTTTGGGCCAGAAAGACAAGAGTCGCCTGTGTGAGCTCAGATTGGTGATGCCACATGACAACCAGACAACCCCCACAAAGTTCTGCAGAGACAGCTTGTAGGCAGATGTAATAAGAACAATACTCTCGACCAGCTGCCTTGGCAGGACCCAGGATCCACCGTGGGTAGGTCTCAATGGTCTCTGCTCTACAGCAAGGCTAGGACTAGCTCTGCCTTCTTGTTTTCCGCTATCTGTGTTTGCTGACCACTGGCTGCAGGCATGGTTACTGCCTTTCCACTCTTTCCAGAAGCCTTGCTCTTTCACAGGTGTGTCCAGTACTGTATCATTTTACATTGAGAAATAAGCCAATCTATTTTGAATTACTTGGCTCCAAATCATGTAAATATCTGAGCTTGGCTGAGTCCTTTATAGTTTTCTCAGGTTCCTCTACTTAAGAGAAATTAAAATTTTATCTTCTCACTGACCCATTTTAATTTTTCTTTTAAGAAAGGGAATCGTGCCCTATAAGGTTACCCGGTGCTGTCCAGTGCTGTCACACAGAGGGATGCCAAATGGACTGGGCATAAAAGTATCAGACTTCACTTACAAAGTCTTGAATAAAAAGAGCCTCCCTCACCAGGATAGCTCAAACAGTTAAGAGTGACTCTCTGTGTCTCCAGAACGCTTTATTTCTTAGGTTACGAAAGTGACTCAGTTTTTGTAAAGAAGATATTAAACACTACATTTCCTTCTCGAGAAAGCTTTATTTGATTTTCCAATATATCCATATATTTGTTAAAATACTTTTCATTTAACTTTGAAACCAAAAAGAAATACTATTAGTGTTACATTCCATAATGATATTTAACCAGATTTCGGGGGTGCGGGGTAGGGGGTGAAATGTTTGACCCCTACAAATATAATTTTAAAAGAAAATAGCATCATATGCCATCGTGTGTCATAGGACAAAGTCTCAGTGACAGGCCACATATGTACTATAAACTATATTTACAGCTGAGGTATGTGGGATGACACACCACTTAGGTTTGCGTAGGCACACACTGGTGTTCACAGAGGAAAAATCACTTCTAGAATCATTTCTCCAGGAAGTAAGTGGGAGAGGACGGTATTAAGGAGACTAGCCGAACAAGGCATTTAGAATGGTAGGAGGAAACAAGGAGTTTTTAATAAAATTCTCTAAAGAGGGCCACATACTAAATCTCACAGTAAAGTCGCACCAGCTCCACCTACAACAAAACAACCAAACAGCAAACTGTGTCTTGATGCCCTGTGGGAGGTTTCCTCAGATCTCCCTCCACAAAACCTAAGCACGTTCTACTCACAGTCCTGGGGAACAGAGCTGGGGGGAGCTGGACCTTCTACGACTAGGAGGAGCAGTTGCGAGCCAAGGGCCACCTGCACAGAGCAGAAAGTCGGCGGGTGAGGGCAGCTTCCTCCTTGAAGACAGTGTCCAGCTCAAGCTGCAGGGCTTCCTCAGCAAGCTGAACCCGCTTAGCGCGTGTAGTTCCACTGCCTTACAAAACAACCCTGCCCGCTTTTACCTACCCTACTAACTCAAATGACAAAAGCAGAAGAGCCCCACCCCATCCCACCCCCGCCTCCCTCCCTGCTCGACGGCTCCTTCTTGAGCAACTTTCCCCTTTGAAGTAATTTTCAAAATTCACAAGAAGTTCTGTCCAGAGTGAAGAATCAAGAATTAAGTCATTCTTCTCCCTGGGGATTTAAAGCAGTCTGAAACACCTAACCCCAAAGAGCAATAAGAGTAACAAAGAATGCATAGCTGTGTGTCATTTCTATTGCAGCCCCCTAAAGAAATCCTGGCAATAAAAGGAAACTAAAAAGGGTTAGAAGGGGAAATGGGCAGGTGTTATTTCTCTTGTCACCCATCAGACCTGCAGGACTCTTGACAAGCGTGGAAATAGCAAGCACATTTCTCTTCAGTAAAGGCACTGGCTGCTAACAAATAAAATATTTACATTCTACATATCGCTTCTAGTTTTGCTCTCTTACTGGGCAACAATTTTGAGACACTTGTTCTTCATTATCAGAACAATAACCGCCCATCTGAACAGCTAAAACACTCTCCTGTGCCAACATTTGATGAATAAACTATGCTGAATTGTTTTACATCAGGCTCCTGCCAGCAGCACCAACACCAGCGATCACTGCTCTATTTCCTTACACACACACACACACACACACACACACAAACACACAAACACACACATACAAACATACAAGCACACAGACACACAAACATACAAACACACACATACAAACATACAAGCACACACACACAAACATACAAGCACACATACACAAACATACAAGCACACACACACACACACACCTAATGTGTACACCTAATGTAGCTCCTGTGGTTACCCACCTTTGAGGGGTATTTTATTATTTATTTATTTGTTCATTTAGTCTTAGACGGGGTCTCAGAAAGCAGCCCTGGCTGTCTTGTAATTCTCTATATGGAAACTAACTCTGTTGGATAAAAATCAAACACTGCCATGACCAGGAATATTTTATTTTTATTGTTTGAGGCAAGGTTTCCCTACATAGCCCTCGCTGTCCTGGAACTCACTATGGAAACCAGACTGTCCTCAAACTCATATTCACCTGCCTCTGCCTCTCGGGAATGCTGGGATTAAAAGCATGCTCCACCATACCTGGCAAAGATTTATTCTTTTTTTATTTTTATGGGGGGGGCATGAATGTATATGTGTATGGGGCTATCCAAGGAAGTCAGAAGAGGGCACTGTGTACCTGGATTATTGTGGATTATGAACCACTTGCTGTGAATGCTGGGAACTGAATCCTGTTGCTCAGAAGAGTAGCGAACACTCTTAGCAGTTTTAGTCACTGAGCCATCTCTCCAGTCCCAGGGACTTCCTTTTAAGCCAAGCCCTTTCCCCTGCTAAACTCTGTTTGATAAATTAGCAGCTACTCTAGCTCTTCTGAATCCTGCTCATCTTTGGTGGATCAGCTTAAACAGGATCCTTCATCCTGAACACCCTGTCTGAGAAATTTTTACTGCTATTTATCATTTTGTCATGCCATCAAAAATTCTTTCGCCTGCAACTTTCTAAACTTCTCTGCTATATGTGCACATCCATGTGTGTGTGTGTGCAGGAATATTTGAGGGGGGGTCATATGTACAAGTGGCATGTGTGTAGAGGTCATCCTCAGAAATGCCACCCACCTCCTTTGAGGTGGGATTCACTGTCCTGGAGATCACCAATTAGCCAAGACAGGCTGCCTATGTCCCCTTCCCCAGCACTGGGATTTCAAGTATGCTCCACCGTGCCTAGTATTTTTATGCAGGTTGCAGGGATTGAACTCTGGTACTTATACTTGCACACCAAGTACTTCAGTGACTGAGCTGTCTCTCAAGCCTTTGTCCATAGCATTACTGCTTTCTCTACCAGTTTGCCTGTGGTCTCCTTGTTCTTAGAAAGAGAAAGGTTGCCTCCTGCCCTTCTCTCCTTACCATATACCAGGCAACCAGCCAAGCCTTCTTGAATGAATAGGTGAAAGAAACCAATGGTCACAAGCCATGGCATTTGAAAACGAGTTTCAGCCGGGCGGTGGTGGCGCATGCCTTTAATCCCAGCACTTAGGAGGCAGAGGCAGGCGGATCTCTGTGAGTTCGAGGCCAGCCTGATCTACAAGAGCTAGTTCCAGAACAGGCTCCAAAGCTACAGAGAAACCCTGTCTCGAAAAACCAAAAAAAAAAAAAGAAAAAGAAAAGAAAACAAGTTTCAGAATCAGACACCCACATGTTAAGGTAATTTTTCTCCCTCAGAGATTCCAAAGACTTCTTGAGAAATCCAGCTAATTAAAAGGATAAATGACTTGAACGTTAGGAAAACAATAAGTACAAGAGTAACTTCATGTTACAGCTTAGTGTGTTTAGAAATATCACTTAAGCAAATATGATCTAGTCATGAAAATAACATAAGACAGGCCTATGGTCCAGTAGATCTTAGTGTTTCATAGTTAAAGGTTAATGATGGCCCAGGCACGTGTGGACATGTTTTGGCTTTCCTTGGCTTTCATGAAGTTACTGTATTTCAGAGTATTTCAGCATATGACATTGAGGTGTTTCCAGGTGAGCGTCAATAAAGATGCCCTCAGTCTTGCATTGGGGGTAAGGCGTCCGGATAGCCAGGAGCTCAGGAAACAGCAATAGTATCACCCATAAGAGTCATCCTTGGCCACATGCAAGCTTATCTGTTCACCCATGAATGTATCCCTTACGAACATTTTATACGTGTCACAAGATGGAAACAAAACATGAGAAGTAACCAGAATACTAGAGTGGGCCTTCTACTTTGCAGCTGGCCTGAGCACAGAAGTGCTACCCCCTCCCCCCAGTAACAGATGGTCAAAGTAATCAAAGCCTGCTGTAATATAAAACCAAAAAAAGAAAAAGAAAAGCAGCCCAGATATGCTCCAAAAGAGAGAAAGACAACTAACAGGCCTAAAATTGGGGAAGCACTCTGCATGACTAGTTTATTTATTGGGGGGAAATACATATTATTCTAGCTGGTCTCAGAATCTCTCTTGGGGAGGGAACTGTCTTCCTTCAAGAAAATATCTTAATGAGCTGTTTGAGGGCATGGGGAGGCAGGAGAGAAAGGAGAAACCTTTACAGCCCAACCTCTTATAATGGTATGGAAATTCGAGAACAAAGAGGGGGAGGGAGGAGAGGCAAAAAGAGCAGGCAATTTGCAAAGCCACGTCTAGGGATGAAAAATAGCCCCGTAGACAAGAATAGCAGGGATGTTTACTCTGCCATTTTAAATTATTCTTGGTCCCGGAATTCTCATTCTTGACAAATGTGGGTAAAATCTCCACACCCATGATACGTTGTGTGATTCTGACGTTTTATGAAGACTGTGAAAAGGAGCCTGGGGTTTGTGTTTAAGTGTGCACAGCACAGAGACCGGGGACTAGTAGAGGAGAAAAAAAAGACACATTCAGGAAGAAAGGGGCATAATAGGGGCCATGGTCAGCAGACCCTGGGAAGACAAAGAATTCTTGACATAGGATGGTAAGACTTTAGACTTTCCAAAACTGTATGAAGTGAGCACACACAGAAACCTTGGCTAAACCCCGGGAGGTCAGCAGCTACATGAAGCACAGGGTGATTGTAAAAATAGGACCTGGGTATAGATGTGGTATGATATGGCTCTGGCTGAACATATGAAGACCTGTGTGCCTATCATAAATATGAGTGTCTGATTGACAAAAATGAGGATTCCTTTAGCACCGTGAACTTCCTTTTCAGGATCTACCCACTTCGAGCCTCACACTGAAAAATTCCAAAGGCCAGAAGTAACTTTTCCTTGTGCATGGTCACAAACCAACCAGGCCCCTGACCGAGTCACCAGAAACCTATTTTAATTGTTGACAGCCGGCTTTGCATATACAAATTCTGGTATATGCTAAATCAAAGCCTAGTACCTCAAAACAGCTTTTAAAACAAAACTAAAGCAAAAAAAACAAGCAAAGAAACAAAAAATTAAAACTTGACTATTACCATAGTAATAATTATATATCATTTTCACAAAACTACAGATTGATGACAAAGAAGCTCTCCTAATATCCTCTGCAGAGTGGAACATCTCGTGTGATCACAGAGTTATTCTTCATGAGCCGTCTGTCTGGGCTGTTTTTCCAGGCCTGAAAGCTGCATTAAGTATTCTCAGTATAAACTGTTATTCTGTGGTTAATGAGTGGCATGTGATGGTGGCTGAGGAAGTGCAGAGCCACAGTTTCCTATGTGGACCGTAATCCCCAGTTACAGCCACCACACACCTGAGGCTGCCAAGTCTGGGGTCCTTTGTCAGGACACCAGCCACCTGCTCACCAACTTCCTGGTTCTGGTTTTAGCATGGGCTGGTGGCTTTCTTCCTGGGATTTGAAATGAAGGGACAAATTAATTGAGATGTTTACCAAGAACTAAATTACAGTGTTCGTGTAACTCTTGACAAGAGTAGGGTACTTGTTAATATAAGCACTATTAAAATTCCCTTTACAAAAAAGAATTTTTGCTAAATGAGTCTGTTGTCTGAGCCCATTAAATTCAACCACAGATAATGGTGCCAAAAGCTGGCAGAGAAATGGTTAAAATCTCTACTTCTGTCCTTAATTATGTTTAAATGAATTTTAGCATGCAGACTGAGTGTGCTCACAGAGCTATGGAATAATCCACTGTTCTAAGAACCACTAATTCCTAATTGACGTACTAGCTTATAATTGTATTTTCATAGTGTTTAGTAAAAAACATTCAGCTTGTCAAAAAAAAAATTAAAGGCCCATAATATGAAACTTATGATCAAAGAAATCAGCTGAGATCTATTTGCAACACATTTTTCCTTTCTGAAGAGGGGGGGAAAATCCCACTCATCCTCTTATTTGGGGAACACAATGGCCATTTTTAAAGCTCTGGTGCATGTGCAAGGTTGAACAAAAGAACGAAACCTAGTCTTTGTGGCAACATATTCCTTCTCAGAAAATATGTGGCAGCTGTGTCACCAGAGAGACTCAGGATCACAGCACGTTGTCATGTGTCTTCTGTCCCCGGGTTGTACCCGATCTAGAACCTGCACACACGCAAATGGAAGCAATCTTAGAAAGCAAAAGAAATGAATTACTTTCTGTAACAAAAAAATAATAAAGAGAACTGCAGAACACAGTTACATTGGAAATAGTAGCCATGGGCAGGAATGATGAGACAGCACCAAATTACAAATTCAGAGGATATTGGAAAAGGCAAATTTGGTTTGCCCACCTTCAGCAAATATGCTGAAGGACATTTGATGAATATAGCATGCAAAAAATGCCCTAGGAAACTTAAAAGTTGACATATTCTGGTATCCTTAGTCTACAGATAAATCCACTTACTACAATATAAGTTTTATGTGGACCAGAAAACAGATCACTAAAGGAAACAAATTATGGGTTAATTAGGCATCAGATGCTCAAAGCAACAGTTTCGGTGACCAACATGCCAAACGGCAGTGACATATGCCACCTTTGTACATGCCACAATCCTGAGTGGTCTGCACAACTCTAAGACCATCCTAAAACTATCCCATCAACACTGATAATAATCTGAGACCCTGGTTGGGCTGTAGTGGTGCACCCCTTTAAACCCAGCACTCGGAAGGCAGAGGCAGGGGGATCTCTGTGAATTCAAAGACAACCTGATCTACAAAGCAAGAACAGTAAAGGCTCAAAAGCTACACAGTTTTGAGACAGAAAATATAGTTTCTGTCTCAAACAAAACAAAACAAAGAAATCTGAGGCTTGTGTATCCTGGAAGAGGCAAATTGATCCCACCTGATAGAAAAGTCCAAAGCATTCCGGATACAGAAACTTCTCAAGCATCAACACGCTGCAAACGGTAAACTCCATACTCATGGATCAGGAGATGGTCAAAATGGATGTAAACAGAAAGCTTTGTAAAATGACTTTCAGTCTACATGTATAACATATGCTTAAAACAGGTTTGGGCTTGAGTCCCACCTCCAAGATATCCCGTAATCTATGTGTATGCAAACGTTTCAAAAGCAGAGAACCCCGATAGTGTGAAACATCTGTGCTCCCATGCGCTTCAGACAAGGGATGCTCAGCCTGCGCTACCTCCCAGGCCTCAGTCTTCTAACACATACCTGCAATATTTTGCCTCCATTTGCTCCTGAATGTGTGGCTCTCTTCCCACTTCCCCATCCCTCATCTTCACTATCACGCCAACACCTTGCAAGGCAGTCTCTCCTGCATGGGAGTTCCCCCACGATATTTCATCCTAAATGGACCTGGGTTGAAGACATGCTTGCATTACAGAATACAAACTCACAGGCAGTGAAGTGACTGTGTGTGGGACACTGGGACAAATTTTTAAATAGGGTCAGGTGTGGTGGTACACACCTGTGATTCCGGCACTTGGGAGACTGAGTGGTGCCCCACGTGGATTCAGACTCCACACCTGCCATGTGGGTTAAATTAATATGTAAGAGTTAGCCAATAAAAATCTAGAGCTAATGGGCCAAGCAGTGTTTTAAATAATATAGTTTCTGTGTGATTATTTCGAGGCTGAGCGGCCAGGAACCAACAAGTGGCCTCCTTACTACAACTGAGGCCAGAGAATCTTGAGTTTGAAACCAGCCTGGACTATATTGCCAGACAAAAGAAAGAGGGGTGGAAGGAGGCAGACCCTCCACATAGGAAACATGTTTGAGAATATTATTTTTTTTTTAGTGCCATAGAATTTACAGAAAAATATACCACCCATCACTTTGAGGCCGGATCTCATGGAGCCCAAGCTCACTCCCAACTCACTAGACAGCTGGGCGAATACTTGATCTACTGATTCTCCTGCCTGCATTTGCCTAGAATTACAGGCATGCCCTGTGCTAGGTCTATATGGTGCTAGATCAAACTCAAGACTAACCGCAAGTCAGGCAAGCATTCTACCAACGGAAGCACATACTCAGAGCTGTGCCAAGACGCGTCTGAGGACCGCCATTCAGAACAACAGCCAGGATACATGAGCTAGGCTTGGCTGTCTAATCCCCCATCCCCTACCTGCCACTTTCTAGAATGTCTCCTTGGAGGGACAAAAAATAAAAAAAAATCCCCCAAACAGCCTAGTAGCCCTAGGTTCAAATTTTTACTGATACTGAATCTATTTTGTATGATCTATCAAAACTCACAATCTAGTATAAGTCAAGTGAGACTCTTGGGTTCTTTGTGCCTGTTTCTTCAGTGGCGATGCACATGGAGAGTGTCTCACACATGTTGACGTCTTACGCATAATTCTATTATTAAAATATAGGGACTGTTGTGTTCCCCACTATCTACACACAGAGCAGAATATGGCTTCAGGAAGCCCAGACCAAAACCTGCATGCTCCTGTTATCAGACATTCCCAAACAAAGCATGTCAAACAGTACACAGCTGCCATTGAAGACATGGCGAGAAGAGCAAGCACCATCCCCGTGACCTCACGCAACCTCATTTTATAAACTGAAAATTCCTTCTATGCTGAGCTGTTGAAAGCCAGACTTAGGCTGGCTGATAAAGCGTCCTCATGAAATTTCAATTACTTTAAAAGAAAAGAAAAAAAAAAAAACAAAGCAAGCTTTGCCGAAGCACAGAAGCTGAGCAGAAAGCCTCCCTCCTTCTAGGTGTCAGATGAGGAGGGCGTGGGTCTCCAGCAAGGGCCTCTCCGTGGAAGGGACAACAGGTTTATCATGGCCGGAGCTGTTATCACAGACGTGCCTCTACATCTTGACAAACTGACAGATTGTCCATCACTTGTCTCGCTTCGTCTTCAAAGGCCGGTATCATGTTCAGACATTTGGGACTTTCTAAGCTATTTTCCCAATTATGTGGTATTTCAGGAACCACCTTATTAGCAGAGGTGTCCGGCACTGAGTGTGGCTCAGCAGTGCCTCCCCTCACCCCCATGTCCAAAACTATTTTGTCAGAAACACCTCATTCTAGATGTTGGCTAAACATCTGGTAATTCCAATTAAGAAAGAAATTATCTAGTTGGCCACGTGATAAAAATCACCATTAAAATTATAAGGTACCGAATTTCTGCTTTGGAGAAAATATTAAATGCAACAAGAGGAGGAGGGAGGAAGAAAAGCAAGAAAGGAGAGAAGAACAAGAGCACATAAATAACTAATGAACCGGCAGATCTCAAACACAACCATATGGGGAACCGTGTTAAATGATCATGACCCAAGAGCATCAGTAAAACTGACCAATCAGAAAACCCCTCAAGTGATACTACACATCAATGTAAAATGAGCACCTGCCACCTGAAGTGATCATCCTAAATCAACACTTGTTCTCACGAAGTGCCCATATAAGTGAGCTGGCTCACCACAAATTTAGCAGGAATGCCACCAGAGCACATAAAATTCTAGTCCCAAGAATATATAAGAAGGGCAACTGAGGGGGCTCAGGAGGTAAAGATACTGTGTCACCAAGCCTAATGACAAGAGTTCAATCCCAGGAACTCACAGGATAAAGGAGAAAGCCAACTCAGCTACTCACCCACACACAAGTATGCACACATGCAAACGAAAAAATGCAAAATAAAAATAATTCTAAGTGGGTAAATACTACATTTCTACAAGAGAACTATAGTCCAAAAGATGATATGAACTAAGGTAAGAGTACAAATTTTACAAAGGGAAAATAAAGATATTACAGCCGAGTAGTGGTGACACGTGCTTTTAATTCCAGCACTTGGGAAGCAGAGGCAGGCAGATCTCTGTGAGTTCAAGACCAAGTTCCAGGACAGCCAGGGAAGATGCACAGAAAAACCCTGTCTTGAAAAAACAAAACAAATTTTTAAAGGAAATAAAAGATATTAAATAATATACATAAAGATATGCAATTGCATTAAGCATCCGGAAGTTCAAATATAAACCATGAGAATCAACTTTACGCTCACCACAACACCGAAGGTAAATTAGCAAGGGTAGTGAGTGCTAGGACTACCTCCTGACGCTCCAGGAGGATCTGCTACAAACACCTTGGAACACAAGCCCACATCATCTAGTAATGCAGAACAATCTCCGGCTTGGTAATCCAGCTGGGAAGAGGTAGGGAATCAGTTTATTCTGTGTGCTACAACACAAGAATGGTCACAATTGTGTCTCTCATTTGCAAGGACAAAGGTTACATACAAGCTGATCCTCTCCAGATCCTACAATAAAAATGAGGTTTATTTAGGAGGAGAAATAAACAAGAAAACTATCAGGGTTATTGGGGTGGAAGTAGACAAGAAAAGAAAGACAGTCACAAAAAATAAAAAATAAAAAATAAATTAAAAAAAAATAAAAAAAGAAAGAAAGAAAGACAGCCACGGATTGGCTATTAAGCCAACGGCTGGGTGAGTGACTGAAGTATCATTTCATGGGGGAAACTATGGAAGTGGCAATGGCCTATGGGAAATGTAGTATTTACAGGCAACTTCTTAGAGCCAAGGGCTGAGGGCTTTTCCCAGGGCCCCTCTGGCCCCTTGTATTGTGTTCTGGCAGGAGGGCTTCCCACAGGAGAGTGAGAGCAGCAGCCCTTAGGCTCAGAAGCAGGCAACAGCATCTGGAAGCTGGTGAGAGCTAGAAAGACCTAAGATCCACTCCAGAACTCCAGCCCAGACGCTTGTGACTGGAAACAGATACGCTGCAGTATACACCGTAATGCTCCAGGGTAGTCAGAGTCTACTGAAGCTGTGCACTTCACAGAACACATGATGCGCATCTAATAAAGCCATTGCAAGAAACAGCACAATTTCATTTACTTAAAACTTTTGATTATGTAACATGAACCAACTACAAGGGAGACACGTGTGTGGGGAAACTATGA
Source organism: Dicrostonyx torquatus (assembly GCA_028555095.1). Classification (NCBI taxonomy): domain Eukaryota; kingdom Metazoa; phylum Chordata; class Mammalia; order Rodentia; family Cricetidae; genus Dicrostonyx; species Dicrostonyx torquatus. Next base: position 5,296,349 of record JAQHUG010000008.1, read on the forward strand.
AGAAATTGGAAACATGGATGGGTAATGGTGGCGCACCCCAGCATTAGGGAGGCAGAGGCAGGCGAATCTTGGTTGGTTACAGTCCAACCGGGTCTACAAAGCGAGTTCCAGGACAGGCTCCAAAGCTATACACAGAGAAACCCTGCCTCGAAAAGCCAAAAATACTACAAAACATGCAAAATAGACTAGCAGAAATCTGTTATCCTCTTCAAAGTAACATGTCTATTTTAAAACCTCATTTTAGTGGAAAGGAAAACATTGCATCAGAGGCAAAGTAAGGGGAAAAATAATTGAAGGGAGAAAAAAAACTACATGGAGAGAGAGCATAAGATAGGATTTTATTGGTGTTTATTTCATAGATCTATGTATCCTTTCAGTATGAATTATCTCATGAAAACTTTCAGAGTAAGGACTGGAGGAAGGACGTGATGGTTACGAGTGTGCACTGCTCTTACAGAGGAGCCAAGTTGTGTTCCCAGCACGAATGTGAGGCAGCTCACAACCTCCTGCCTCTCAGTCCCAGGGAATCCTACACCTCTGGTCTCCTTGGACTCTGCGCTCAAGTGCACGTCTCCATCCACACACGTACAGAGAACCAAAAATAATAATAAACCCTTGAAATTTAAAAGAGTTATCAAAAGATTCCCTGAATGTCTCTGAATGGAAGTATGATGGAATCTCTTTTCTGTGTTTTCTTTCTGTCTTGTTTGTTTGTTTTTCTTTCTGTCTTGTTTGTTTGTTTGTTTTGAGATAAGGTCTCTTTCTGAAGTCCAGGCTGGCTTCAAAATCCCTTTAACAGTAGTTCTGCCTCAGCCTCCTGAGTGCTGGGACTATAGGCACTTACCACCATGCTCAGCTCTCTTTCCTGTACTTTTCCCAGTAAACATATATTCTTTTGATATTAACGAAGCAATTTAAAGCCGAAGGCATTCCTACAAGACCCCTTCCCTTCCACCTCTGCCATGTGACACACACAGCCAATCTAGAAAAAGTGGGAAATCAAAGTCACTTGATTCCCCATTGTGGTTATTAGCTTACCGAATGATCCCTGGCTTGCTAATTCAACTCTACACATTTACATTTGCCCACAGGCATTAACAGGGGGGGAAAGTAGGCCAATTCTAAAATAAATCATCTAGTGGGCAATTAAATACTTGATAAAAATTGAAGGGAAGAAAAAAAAACTATAACACTACAGGTAAAATCCTATTAAGGCAGATTTCTAATGACTTTCTACCCTCTCGTGAAGAGACCAGGAGTTACATTCAGGGTGTATCAAACAGCGCTTGAAACTCAAGTGCTTAAACTTTAATAGGAGACTCAAGGTGGTTATAATAATCACATTATCAATTTTTATTTTGAAAGATAAATTGTAAGCAAAACAGGCATCCTCACAGCTTCACGGCGGCTGAACCTGGACGGAGAAGCTCCTGGGGGCTTGGAATAACCCACCTGTGTATCCCTCTAATGCCTTGTATATTATGTAAAACCATTAAAAATAAAAACATTCCTGCTGCTCTTAGAAGTCACGTGTATCTCACCACCGGCTCAGCTGGTAGGATGTTAAACTTATCATCAATAGCATCCGCCCATCAACACTAACACAGTACGATTCTTCAAGGCCTGCAGAAAGCTGCTGTATCATATCCAGCATGAAAGGCAGGCTGATGTGTGGACTGGGGCACTCGATTAGAAGAATTGTGTTTTGACTATGCTCTAGTTAGCAGGTCCTCCTTCAGGACTTCAAAATCATTAAGGTTTATGTATTCATAACCTGAGAGGCCTAAGTGAACAGGCCAGAGGACCCTAGGAGCACTTGAAATTATTTGGGGAAAGAGAGTTCCTGCCCAGATACAAGCAGCAAACCCTGAGTCTTCTTTATGAGCCCAGAAAGCTTTGATTAAAGAGGTAAATAGAGACTCCCACTCACCTCAACAATGGGCTTTGCCCGGACAAGCTTCTAGTCTTGACCCCTGGCAACCCCTTCCATTTCCCTCGTTTTTTTAGAATAACTGTATATAGGGAACATTGTACAGGAATGTCATGGTCCTACAGTATCCCTTAAGGGTTAAACTTGATAACAAGAGGCTTCACTCTGGGGCATTTAGGGGAAAAAAAGAAAAAGGGGTTAAAATGCTGAGGCTTGACATGAGTCAGTACGTACAATTCATAAGCAGCATTATGCAGAGAACCTCATAACCTACAAAGGCTAGAGCTGAAATATGACTTCTATCATCAACACAACCAGGGTGTTATGCACTAAAACTAGGTGCATGTATTGTATTGCCTTCTAGTTCCCAAAAGAAAAACATTTCCTGGTCTTCCAATAGGAAAACCAGCTTCCAGGGAGCGAAGACCATCAACTTGCCACTCGGGCAATGTCAAGCCACTGCCTGAGCTCTAACCTGGCACGTGGCAACTCTGATGAGAAACATCTTTGAAGCATCCATAAATGATCATTACCCATAAATGGAATACTGAAAATCAAAATCCCTGGATAACATGGATTTTTTTTTTCTTTTCATTTTTAACTCCCCCACACTCTACCCCTGAACTACCTTTCTAATTAAAAAACAAAACAAAAACCTTAAATCAAAAGTTGACAACAGAAAAAGTATTACAACAAATTCTATAAAAATTCACCTTGCAAAAAAGTGGGTTTAAAATGAAGTCTGACTTTCAGTTGAGAGAAGAGGCCATAAAAAGATATAGGTTTAAATGAGGAAAAATCTTTACATCATCATTTACTTTACCATTTTAATTAAACTTGAATTCCAAATGATGCTGAGTTTATTAACAAGATAATTCTTTGTAAGTCACTGCTGAGCAGGTTCTAGAAGACTGTTATGGTTTGTCAATATCAAATGGTGGAGAGTAATCTAAGAATTCAGCGAGCCAATAAAATGAAGGCCGTCACAATCCACCCACAGTCACTGGAGACCTCCCTGGGGGATTAAGGTTACTTTCAACACTACCAATTAAGGCAAAAGCTTTGGCATCGAATTTTCCATTTGCACCTCAGTTCCCCGATCCCTCTTTCCAACCAACACATACCTGTCTGTGTTCAGGCACGCATGTAAGCACCATGTATTTGGAGAGATGGAATTCAGATGGTTTTTACAACTGGAAAATACCTACACACCACATACACATAAGCATACCTGATGATCAAAATAAATCTCAAATCACCAAGATTTACTATTTATTCATGTGCTCTGAGTACTTCAAATAAGCATGTTTACAGCAGTTCTATCTTCAAGATGGCCTCCACCTTGAAAAATCTCAACACTAGGGAGGTAGAAGCAGGCAGATCTCTGTGAGTTCAAGGCCAGCCTGGTCTACAGAGTGAGTCCTAGGAACTGCCAGGGCTGTTACACGGAGAAACACTGTCTGGAAAAGCAAAAAAGACACTCAGGACTCTCTGAGTCTGAGTCCTGACACGAATGTCCTATTTAGGTGACATTTACATGAGCATGTATACAGGGGTGTGTAATGAAAGTTGAGTACACAACAGAATGTATTGAAGGGAAATTCCCAAGAATTTAACATGAGATATTTGAAAATTCAGGACAATGCAAATCCAACATAAAGTATCTTTGGTATTCTTTATCAAGGGACTGAAAACCCATCGGAATTCTTCATATTCCTAAAGAAAATCTAACTTGAAGATGATAGATGGCTCTCAGTTTGAGACTAGCGATTCAAGATGCTAGGACAATTATTTTATTTTCTCTACCAGTATATTATATTAATTCAATATTTATGGAAAAAAATGAAAATGAGCCAAGTAGTACAACTCAAATCTCTAATTCGTTAGACCACAAAGCATTTTTGTCCAGCAGGAAAACAGCAGCATCCAAGGCTATTTTCCTCCATAATGACCCCTGAAACTGACCTCTGACCTCCTTTCTATCCACTCCACACCAACAGCCAGCTCTGGATCTGTGCGTGCTCACCACCGTATTCGCCTCTATACGGCAACAAGACCCTTTCACATAACATGAGCTAAATTAAAAAACAAAAAAACCCTCAGCTGTTCTGGTTACTTTTTTTTTCAACCAAGATAACAATACCTCTGATCTAAAGCCATCACAGGCCATGGCAGAAACACCAAATGCAGAGGGCCGTGAGGGTTGAATAAGCCCATTGTCCCTTTACAAACAAGAAAGCTGTATTCACGGGAAAACAGAATAAAAAGTAGAATAGAAGAAAGCCTGAACATTCAGAAACCGGTCAGAAGCAGCTGAAACCCACTCACATTTTTAGTGGACAGTTTCTGAGCTTGGGACTTCACTTCCATCACAAAAATAAAAACGTGGGGAAGATGGAAATGCCTGCAGACAGTGCTCTGCTTCAAGAGGAACTGAGGACCGCACTCTGCTGCAGAAAGCACAGAGGTTAGCACTCGGCTGTACGAAGTCCTGCTTGCTTTGCCTAGTTTGTCTTGACTGTTTGAAACCCTTCATGTGTTTAAAGGCATACAGCGTAAGCTGGAGAGGTCAGCCTGATGAGCATTTTCTATCGTTTTTAAGATCGATTTTTATTTTATTTAGTCAAGTGTATGAGTCTGTATGAGTGTATGCAAAGTATCTGTGTCCTCAGAGGCCACAAGAGGATGGATCTACAGGTAGTTGTGAGATACCTGGGTGCTAGGAAATGAGCCTGGGTTCTCTGGGAGAACAGAAAGCACTTTTAGCCACTGAGACCTATCTCCAGCATTTGATTTTACCTTCGTACTAAGGATGTAAACCAAAGCCAGGCATGGTAGCCCACGCCTTCAATCCCAGCACTTGGGAGGCAGAGGCAGGCGGATCTCCAAGTCTGAGGCCAGCCTGGTCTACAAAGGGGCATTCCAGGCTACACAGAGAAACCCCTGTCGTGAAAAACAAAACAAACAAAAAGTAAAGCGAATTAGAACAGCTCCATTTGTACATATACTGCTTTGTATAATTTATTAAGCAACCACATATAAACTGCCTCATTTAACCACTATAAAGCACGTATCAAGGACAAAATGAAGAAGAGAAAAAGAAAGTGCAATGGAAAAGACAGCTGTGGTATTTTCCCGCTGGCCAACACCTGCTCACCACCCTCGTGCAGTTTGATGAATTTCAGCTCATTCACCCCACACCCCATCTAGATCTTTTCAGTTCTTCACCCTCCTTTGCACCATGGGTGACTTGGGTACCCCCAGTTAGAGTCACCCATGAACCCATCGGAGGAGAAACTGCAGAAGAAAACTACAACTGATGGAGACTGGACTTGATTTCACTAATAAGGATGCGACTTCAGTAGGCACTTTACGGCACAGTGACTGCAAGGCTGACTCCTAAGCAGAAGTAGCATTAGTGCTGATGGAAGTTTCCAGAAAGCAAATTTTCTGAGCGTATGGCCAGGCGCTGAGTACGGCACCCAGCACTCAGTGCACGAGAGACAGCATCCACTCTACGCCTGCCTTCCAACCGTGGTTTTGAACACTGTTCTTAAGACTTGGCTTTGCGCCCAGTGTTTCAGCCCTCCCAAAGAATCTATGAACTTTTCAGAATCCTTTCATTGAATTCACCGGTACTGAATCCAAGCAGGTTTCTCTTCCCGGCTGTTAGGGATGCTGATTCAAACGTGTACTAATACAAACATCAAGCGCTGTGCTTGGACAGATCTTATTCTCTCTGGGGAGACTCTAGGCAAGTCCCAACAGCTGCGCTGGACTCAACCAAGCAAAACTCTGCAAAAAGAGGACAGGAGAACGGGCAGCATGCCTTGCAGTGCAACCATCCCGAGACAGAAGAGCAGACCCCTGGTCTTGATGCAATGAAGAACACAAAGAATGGAAATGGAGTCAGGCGGTGGTGGCGCACGCCTTTAATCCCAGCACTCGGGAGGCAGAGGCAGGCGGATCTTTGTGAGTTCGAGACCAGCCTGGTCTACAAGAGCTAGTTCCAGTGCAGGCTCCAAAGCTGCAGAGAAACCCTGTCTCAAAAAAAAAAAGAAGAATGGAAATGGGGCAAAGAGGGGACAGAGGCCAGTGCACGGAGCATGACTGGGCATACGCCTGTGCTAGCCCTGCATGCCATTAATTTGCTTTTCTTGATTAAGCCAAGATAAAAAGAAGATACAAGGCACACGCTTGAAATTTTTACAGTGAAATTTTAGGCCTAACACCACAGCTCCAGGGCAAGCTTTCAAACATCTAAAGGCAATGACACATGTGTGTGTTCATATATATGCACAAGTGTACACGTGTGTGCGTGTGTGAGTGTGTGTGTACACGCGCACGTGGAGGCCAAAGGCTGACAATGGATATCTTCAGCAATTGCTCTCTACCTTATATTGTTGATACGGGGCTCCTTTCTGAAGCTAGAGCTTAGCTTTCCCTGCCCCCCTCTGTTAGCACTGGAATCATAGATGCACACTGAGGGTTCTTGGGGCATCTAGGGCTCTATCTCAGATCCCTATCACTACGTGACAAACACTGTACCAACCAAAACACCTCCCTCTGTCTTCCAGCATGCCTTCTCATCTCCACATAGAAATATCACTAGATTCTTCAAATAGTCAAGTAACAGCTGAGCCATGGGAGACTTGAAGAACACAGCCGTTTGGGGTGAGGAAGCATACATAGGCCAGAGCCCCCATGTCAAATTTACTCTGCACTCTATGGGAAGTTACTTAGTTACCCAGGCATCCTGGAACATCTACTGCCTTCCAAACCTTATGAGACTACTGTGTGCCTTCAATGAACCAAGAGATAAGCATATCTTATCTAGTAGGCTATTAATACAGCACAATCGTGATGGTGATAAATGATGGTGGCTCCAGGGTGATCTCTTAAATGGTAAGGGGGAATGCCATAATGATCCTTTTGTCAATACTCCTTGTTACTTGTGCTGGGACCAAATACCAAATGAAGCAACTTCAAAGAAAGACTTGTTTCTGTAAATATTTTGAGGGCACAGTCCTTCACCCTGGGAAGGCTTGGCTGTGACAGCAGGTGGATGGTGGATCACGGTGCCAGCTCACATGGTAGCAGAAGCAGAGGAAGGGGAATACCAGAGCTCAGCTGGCTTTCTCCTTTTTCATTTTATTGCATCCAGGACCCAGCCCATGAAATGGAGCCCTTCACATTCAGGGTGGAATTTCTCCCTCTATGAACACCCTTTCAGACACATCCAAGAGAGTGCCTCTTTAATGTTCTCTAATCGAGTTCATTTCAATTCCTAACTATGCATAGAACTAAATTCAGGGTGCTAAAAGTAGTTTTACCAAATAGAGAGTACTTAGGCATAATCTGTCTCATCCCTGCTCTAAATTAATTCAGGGAAACTGAGGCTAATTCCAGGATCCTATGGTTCCAGACTCAAATGATTCACAATCTAGAAGAGATAAATTCATATTCTGTAGCCAAATAAATTATACTAACAGGTGAGCTATCACTTTCAGGAAGCTCTAGTATCTAGGTGCCAGTACTAAAGTCACAGGGAACAAGGAAACACAATTGCTAGAGCCAAGGAGATATCTCAGCAGGTAACAGTGTTTGTCATGCAAGTCTGATGGCCTAAATTAAGAGCCTGGAACTGGCATAATAGGCCAGACATTTGCAGTGTACATCTGTAATCCCAGTGCTCCTACAGAGCGATGGGAAGCAGAGACAGGACAAGGAGAAAGCTCAACAAGGTTTGGAAGGTAAAAGGCAACTCCTGAAAGTTGATCTCTCACCTCCACACTCTGTGCCATGTGTATACCTTCGATACATTGAATTAAAAATAAAACTGTTGGTGCCTAGTACGGAGGAAGCAGATCTGAGCGGTCAAGGGCACAGTTTGCAGAGTACAGGGTAAGAAGGTGTGCTCAGTGCGCGGCCAGTAGACTAGCTCAGCACTAAGAGCTGAGCAGTGGAGAGGGTGCTTTAGTAAGATGTCACACAATGAATAGTGCAGTTAGGGCAGCTTGGCCACCAAATTGGTCTCCATCAGTTAACCTATTTCTGAATTTGTGTGTTACGAATAACCTAAAAACCAGAAAGTGAATTATCCTTAGATACCAACCTATTTGACCAGCTACACAACAACACCCTCGGTAAATAATTCAGGTGAGGTGTTGTTCAGTTGGCTGAGTGCTCTGTTCGCACACACAGGCTCTGGGTTGGGTCTCCAGCATCACAGAAGTCAGATGTGAGAGCTCTACCTGCAATCTCCACAGGCGGAAGGCGGAGGGGGAAAGATCATAACTTCAAGCACATCATCACTACCTAGAAAGTTCAAAGACAGCCTTGGCTACATTAGGCCTTGGGGAAGATAGGGGAGTGGGGAGTGTGCACACAGGAACATACACAAACATCATGATAAAGCTTTCTCTCAGTATTAAATGATCACACCACATCTGAAGCTTTCTCTCAGTATTAAATGATCACACCACAAAACAATGCAGAGACAGTGTATCTCTAAAGTATCCCAAAGAAACATCTTTGTCCTCAGTCTCGAAGTGCACTATTCATGTCAATGCCCAACAGCAACAAGTGACACTCATGAAAAGAAACTTGAGCTTCCTGAGCCACCTACACTACACATAAAAGTCCATCACACAGTGGGCAGGGAGAGGGGCTCCTCAATATTTCCATGACATTCTACAGCCTGTCTGAGGACAAACAGTTTGACAGCTATCCCAATCATGAGTGTTGTGAGCAAAACAATTTTGACTGGAAGACACTGAGTTCCCAGTCCACACAACCCTCCTCAAGGGAAGACAGCATTCAGTGAGGCTCGGAGCCTCAATGTCACTTCAACTGAAGTAAAAGAAACTATTCAGAAATGACAGCAATAAAGACAGGCAAGGTACGTGGTCCATGTATGCAATTCCAGAATTTAATAAGTGCAGACAGAGCCAAAGACAGTCTCAGCTATACAGCAAGTTCAAGGCCAGTCTG
>JAQHUG010000008.1:5311325-5342642 GCA_028555095.1 Dicrostonyx torquatus
AGGCTCCTGTCTTCTGTCTTCCTCCATGGCTTACCTATGTGCTGAGGCAGGGTCTCTCCTTGAACCTGGAACTCTTGTCTGTCTCCACCACACCTGCCTGGGTCTTATGAGGGTCTAGGGGTTGAACTTCTGATCCTGGAGTTTACAGGACAAGTGCTTATCCCCTGAGCCCCTCCCCAAGCCCCAGGACTCGTAGTCTTCCCATGCTGAGAACCCCCTGTCACAACAGACACCAGGCCTTATTCATATCCATTTCTTCAGTACACGAAGTCATACCTGGCACGCAGTCATCAACGAGAGGTTTAGTGAAGGAGTCAGCTTTGCTTCACCTCTGCACATAACTGCGGCCATGTTAAGAAGACTGGCAATTCCATCCACCAGGGTTCCATACAGTCTTACAAAAACAAACGTCAAATCCATAGGTACCATAAACTTGCTGTCTACACTGAGGGTAGGCGGCAGAAGTAACTGATGATAACATGGAAACAGCTCGGTCTCGGAAGGTATAACCTTTAAGTTATTGTTCCAGCTTTGACGAGGGGCTGGAAATAATCCAAAAGAGATGTCATTCACACTATGTTGGCCTTTTTAACGATGGCTTAGCAACTATTTGCTGAATACTAGCAGTATGCATGGTTTGTCTTATGTGTTAGTCTGTGCTCTGTTGCTTTCTGTAATTGAATACCATTGGCTGGGAACTTTACAGAGAGCAGAAGTTCATTGGCTCATCATTCCAGAGGTAGGTGCCAATGTTTGCTGATGGCAAAGGCCATCACTTGGGTGAGATACAGCCGGTGTGTTCCTCTCTTCTTAAAAAAAAAAAACAAAAAACAAACAAACAAAAAAACCATTCAGTAATGCTGCCATGGGGGTCTTATTCTCCTGACCTCATCCAATCCAAATCACCACCTAACAGGTCAAACCTTCAAAAGCTACTAACTGGGAAATGCTTTCGATTTCTTTCTGTTGCTGGGATAAGACATCCATATCAAAGAAACTTGGGGGAGAAAGGATTTATGTTAGTTCTCAATTCCAGGTTCCAGTCTTCGGATGCAGCGAAGTCACAGCAGAAGAAACCCGAAGCACAAAGCACACCACACCCCAAGAGCAGAGGGAGAAGGCATGCATGGATACCTGTTCGTGCCCATTTTCTTCATCATTACACAGCTCAAGATCCTCTGCCCCAGAAAATGATGCCACTCAAGAGGGAGCGCGGCCCTTTCACATCAGGTAAGGCCATCAAGAAAACCTCCCACAAACCAACCTTAACTAGACAGTCCCTTCCTGAGTGAGATCCTGTTCCCAGGTGAGTGCCAGGTATGCCACAAAAAAACATCCGTCACCTTTAGACCCTGGAAAGGGATACCGATTTGTGTGAGAAGAGATCCCTGGTCTTACCCAAATGGTCTTTCGGTCCATTAGAAGATAGAAGGCACCTCTAAGGCATGACTTAGCATGGCCATATGAGTACCAAGAGAGAGAGAAAGATGCTGGGTTCTGTGTGCTTGCCTGTTCAGGCCAAGACTTGCACACAGGTGTTCAGCTGCTGCTCTCTTAACTGCAGTTCAGGACCTGGAGGACTAGGGCACCTGTGCCTTGAGGGCCAGAGGCAGACAGGAGTCCTCAGAGACTCCAGGTTTATCATTGAGATGCCCTGAGGCATCCAGCAAGCTGCTTCAAGAGGAAGTTCCACACAAAACCCTTGTCCTCCAAGACGATAGTTCAGGAGGGCTGGCAGCCTCCACGCTGGGCTAAGGATTTATCTCATGCATAGCTCCCTAAACACATCCTAACACAGGCTCACACGGCTTTCAAAAGTCTGAACACATTCCCAAGTGTTGGTATAGCTGGAAATGTTAGCCTCCATGTCTTCACTGTATTTATTAACATAAATCCTCAGGCTTAGTCACACTCTATGTTCAAAAAGAAAGAGAAGGGGAGCAAGGGAGAGAGAGAGAGAGAGAGAGAGAGAGAATGCCAGAGGCAGGAAAGAGAGCATGGTAAGGTGTTTGTGGCACAAGCAAGAGAATCTGAATTCAATTCCAGAACCCAAAGCAGAGCAGGGAGGCCTGACTGTAATGGTATGATTATCCTCCTGACACTGGGAGACAGAGAGAGGGTTCTCAATAGATAGGCAGATCTTTGAGGCTCCATGACCAACCAGCCTAGGTAAATCAGCCTAGTTCCTGGCCTGGTGAGAGACCTTGTTCCAAAAAATTCTCTGCTGCTGGTGTCTACACACATGCACACATGTGCACCCACACAAACATGACACATGTGCACATACAGGTACCCACGCAAAATACATTCATGCACACACATGCACCCACCCAAATGACACACACGCATAGATACAAAGTGAAAAAGGGTGTCACAGACACTCATTGTGCTTAATATTTCTGCAGCCCTAATTATCACACAATCAACACCCACGACATGCATTCTCAAACTGGAGTTATTTCTGTGCATTTTACAGGGTGTGGCCTGCGCATAAAAAAAATTATTTTTCCTTACACTTGAAATCTCAATATGCCTAACAAAGTTATATATCTTCAAATATCCACCTTTCTTGGAGATCCATGCCAAAAATCACATCTATGTAGAAGGACAGTTGCTATTTCAGAGCAAAGAATGTATGACCAGGCCTTCATAGATAAGCCCATGGTATGGAATTGCATGAAAAACAAAACAAAACTGCTTTATGTGCCTATGAATGCCCTGATTTTCCCTAATCCCAGTCAAGAAATTCTTAAAAGCAACGAGGCATAGGGATACAGTTCTAAAATGTCATCACTTGACACAAGGTCAGGAGGTCAAATCAAAAGCTTTTGTGGGTGGTGGTGAAGCCCCATGAGGCTGTCGGTGGCTGCTGCTCACCCAGGGGTGCTACACTCTGTATTCCATCACATGCACACCTTTGCACCCAGCCACATAGTCATTACCAGGCCCCACCTCTGGTCCTTTGCATCACCAGAAGAGGCAACAAACAGCATTTAACTCCTGTTGACTCGAAATCACCCTCCTGCCCCGCCCTGCAGCCCACTCCACAAGCACTCCCGCTGCTGGGGGGGGGCATCACTGAGGCAGGTCCTCTGCAAAACTGAGGACTGGAAGGGTGACCACCTTCAGAAAATAAAGGGCATGCTTTGCAAGACGGGTGCCTATTTTAATCCGAATTCTTGAAAGGTAGAGGCAGGAGAATCAGTAGTTCAAGGCTAGCCTTGACCACACGGCAAGTTTGAGGACAGCCTGGACTACATGAAACCCTGTCCCAAAACACAAGTATGCATGTGCGCACGCGCACACACACACACACACACACACACACACACACACACACACACGAAGAAATAAATAACAAATGAAAGAGAAGGAGAAAGAGGAGAAGGTGGCTATATTTTATTCCAAATTTAAGTAGGGTATTCTACCTCTACTAAGAGATTCCACCAGGTTTGGTCAATTCTGTTGAAAAGGAGGACTGGTTCAGTATATGTGGGTAGGTGGGTGTGTAGGTCAGAGGTCAGCCTCAAGTATTCCTCAGGTGCTGTGCACTGGGTTTTTGCTGTTGCTGCTGCTCATGTTTTGACTGTGTGTGAGCATACACACAGAGGGTCACGGTGTGACCTGTGGACAGACAATCCTCCACTTCCACTTTTATGCAGGTTCCAGGGATCAAATTCAGGTGTTGCCAGACATGGGCAAGCACCATTACCCCAGTGGCCGTCTTGTTTTTCTCTGCTTTGTTTTCTGAGACAGGGTCTCACAGGAGTCCCCCTGTCTTGGGCTAGCACTAAGGTTACAAGTATGTACCACACCCCACTCAGATTTATTTTTAAAAAAAAAGAAAAAAAAAAACCAATGCCAACAATCAAACAAAAGGCATGTTCTGAGGTTTGAACTCAGGTCCACATGGTTGTTTTCAGCGGCACCATCTCCACAGGCCCTGTTGTTAAATAATGAATTCAACATTTATAATTCCAACATGTTTTTACGCACAGCAGCACATCTATGGTCCAGGGACGTGTTTCAGTGGACACTTGTATGTGAAGAGCAGATTTAAGGTCTCTTCTGTGAGCTGGAGAGACAGCTTAGGTCGCAAAACTGCTTGCCTTACTTACAAACACAAGAGCCGAGTGCAAGCTGTCAGAAGCCAACCAGAAAAGTTGTGTCTGGTGGCACAGGCTTGTAAGCCCATACTGGGGAGGCAAAGACAAGTGAATCCCGCACACACGGGTATACTTGCTCACACACAAAAGCACACAAGTTGTTTTGCATTTTCATCTAACTACCGGTAATATGCTTGCTTTTATTCTTGTCTATACCCGATGTCCATTCATTCATTCGTTCTAAGAAGGTTGGGGGATAGGGAGTCTCATGTAGCCCAGGTTAGCCTCAAATTCAGTGTTCAATCACAGCTAAACTTAAACTTCTGGTCCTTCTGCCTCTACCTCCTATATATCCTGCCCTGTCCATCCACATTTCCGGCTTCCCCTCATGCTGATCCTGTGGGGTTGAGACCTACCTGTGGCTTCACTTGGGTACCCCCCCACCTTCTGCTTCACACTGGGTACCCCGCACCTCCTGCCTCACACTGGGTACCCCGCACCTCCTGCCTCACACTGGGTACCCCGCACCTCCTGCCTCACACTGTCTGCTTTCTCCTCAACCACACTCCATGTGGAAAGCTCTAGGCCACTTCACATGGATCTGACACAGTCTTTCAATTATACGTTGGTGACAAGCGCTTTCTCCCTGCCGACCTAAGGCCACTTAGAGGTGCTTGATTTGAAAACATCTTACAATTCCCATCAGAAAATCTTCTAGTTCTCCAGCTTCCCCACCCCCACCCCGCGCCCCCACTTCTTTGGGTTCTGCTCATGTCAGCATGGTATTGTCTGGGACAGAAGTCTTCAATTTTCTCTGCCCTTTACAACACTCATGTGCTTGAACAGCTTCTATACCTGACAATGATTAATTATCATCAATAACCTAAAAAAAAAAAAAAAACCCAAGGTGAGCACTCGTGTCATGGAAAGGACACAGCTTCCTTTTATTACCTGAATGGCATCTGCACAAGTACTGAGATACTGAGAAAGAGATTTCGCTTTTTTTATGTGTGTGTGTGTGTGTGTGTATACACATGATGAACTCACACGCCACAGCATGGGAGTGGAAGACAGATGACAACTTGCAGAAACTGGTCTTCGCCTTCCACCATACGCATTGTAGGGATGGAACTCAAGTCATCAGGCCGGGCTGCAAGCCCCTTCATCTGCTGAGCCATCTCGTGGGCCCTGGGTCTCTTAACCTCACTGAACCTCTGGCTCGCTCATAAAAGGAGGGGAAATCTACTTTCCTCATCAGTAAAGGCGGGCATGTGGAAGGCTCACCACTGACTAGCCTGCCCCCAAACCTTACTCCAGAGCACTGGCTATTTATTTATTCAGAGAAGAAAGTCTTAATTATCTAAGATAGGGGTGAATATTAGAATGACATGTTGAGCCTTTTTTTTTTTTAGGGTGACTGAATAATTTACATTTTTAAGAGTTAGCAAGCACTCCTGTTTAAAAATATCAAGGGCAAATTGAGACAAGCCTTGGGTCTTCAGGAATAATGAACTTCTAGTTGTTTCTCTTCTCCCCATTGTGGGTTTTCCCCCCTCCCCTCTCTGCAAATGAAAACGGCACAAGAGAAAAATGTTTCATAAACACTAGAAAGCAAGACAGCTACAAACGACAGGGATGCTAGACGAGGTCCCGGGGCAAAGTGCTTGCTACAGCAGAGCTCTGGAAAGGACCGATTAAAGATTCAAAACATGGCAGCTACATTAAAAAAAAAACACACGTGGTTTTCAAACATCAGAAACCCATTGTGCTGCTCTTGGCACAACCCACACAGCCCCAAGAAGCTGACATGTTCAAGAGAACACATGGGCTTCCACTGTGTCCGCAACACTTTAGGGTATTCCGGGTACCAGGACCGAGGAGAGAACTTAAGAACACAAAAACAAAAGCCATGTTTGGCCTTGCCAATGCAAATGAATAAATAAAATTTAAATATTGTTTTATTAATATCAAATCTGTTCTAAGATGACTACGGATTCCTTTAGCCTATTCAGCAGGATTTCTCACAGTGCTACAATGTGAAAGATTTATTTGTCATTGTCCAACAAAAACAATGAGAAAAAGCAGCCCCATGCAAAATCCCCAGGAGAAACAATCTGCAATTTAATTAGTGAATAATTGGAGCCATCGAAATACAATCCGGGCATTTTTTAAAGTGATCCTTGAAGAGGCATCCGCTGCATCTATGTGTTTAGGCGGAGTGCAGTAACGTGGGACCTGAGGGGACGCCCACAGGGATGAACAGACTGCTGGCAGGGCAAGACCCGTCAGTCGGAACAAAACTCCACGAATTCTCCCTGTGGACACTCAGCCCATACCCACAAAATCAAGAGGCGGCAATGGATAGACAAGTGGACAGACGGACAGACGGGCAGGCAGGCAGGCAGGCAGCACAGAACATGACTCAGTCTTCTGAGTGCAGCATAACAGCAAGGACATGATTTGAAGTCACAACCCTAAGCTGATGGCCTGACTCCTCGACACTGCTTTCTACCGCCTCAGTGTCTCCGTTTCTGAAACGGGAATATGAATGCCTGCTTTACATGAGGTTTTCAATATTAAGAGAGAATCTTTATAATAAAGGACCATACAAAAGGTACTAGGAGACACTGAAATATTTAAGAAAGAGACAATAAATTGAAACAGTGACGTCACTCTCATACCATGAGAATTTTATTATTTTCAACTCAGAGATTCATATATATATGCATGATATTCCCACCATGCAGGCTTTCAGTCTGGCAAAATGAAATGCAGAGATGGGCAGCGGTGGTGACTGTGTGAGCGCGTGAATTTACCTAATGCCTCTGAACCGGGCTCTTAAGGTCAGCCAAGATGAGCAGAGGTGTTGATGCTACAGTGGCTGACACAGCTGCCTTCTGAACACGACAATGCCAAATTCCATGTTGTGTGCACGGCACAGTAACTTTGTACAATTACTTAGAAGCATTTTACTATGATAAAAGCCCTCGTAGCCAGCACAGTAAGCTGCAGAAGCCAGGCACGGGGGACTAAAGAAACCAAACATGGCACACAGTGCTAGCACTCTGCCAAAGCACACACCAATTCTAGGGCCTCTGCCAAACTTTCCGAAGAAGTCTTATTTCCCTAACCTTTGTCAACTGCAAACCAAATGGACTAGAAAATAAAAGTATGCGAGCCAGGCACAGTGGCTTATCCTGGCTACTTCAGCCCACCAGATTCGGAGGCCTCAGTCCTAAGACGGCCTGAGCTACAATGTGAGACCTGCCTCAGCTAAGTACAGAAATAAATAAGGGTTGGGAGTATGGCTCAGTCAATAGAGTATTTGCCCAGCATACATAAAGCTAATCTCTAGCATCAAATAAACCAGGTATGGTGGTACAAGGCAAGGCTGTTTTATGGCGGTAGAGGCAGGATGATTAAGACTCAAGATGTTCCTCAGCAACATTGAGTGTAGGGACAGCTTGGGCTACATGAGATTCTGCCTCACCTTTTTTTTTTTTTTTTTTTTTTTTTTTAAAAATCAGTTAGCTAACAATGACTTAATTTAAGCTACCTGTATGTTGGGTACCAAGCCCAC
This sequence comes from Dicrostonyx torquatus, assembly GCA_028555095.1. Classification (NCBI taxonomy): domain Eukaryota; kingdom Metazoa; phylum Chordata; class Mammalia; order Rodentia; family Cricetidae; genus Dicrostonyx; species Dicrostonyx torquatus. Next base: position 5,319,012 of record JAQHUG010000008.1, read on the forward strand.
CATCTCCTAGGCTTTGCACACTTTCAAAAACACAACTGACATCCGTGCGGAGTCACAATTAGTACAAACACTTCAGCTAATTCTGTGGTTTACGTTTGAAAATAGTTGGGGAAAAAGTCCCTTCGCACCATAGCTACACCAAATAAATGGGTTAGAGATAAGAACCCCCTAAAGAAGATGAAGAATTCACACCCTCATGCATCCACTTTGAAAGGCTGACGCTCCAGTCCTGTGCTACCTGGATCTCCATGGATAAGAGGCACAGCACAGAAGTAACTGTGGGAAACAGGGGTGTCACCGCTGAGCCCTCTGCGTTGTGACAGGCACCCAAACATACTCTGCTCCCCACCATTACCTGGGTACAGTGTGCCGATTAGAAGGGGGTGGATGACAAGGACATCCCTTTTTTGGATGTAGCTTTCTGTGCTGTAGCTTTCTATCCTAAGGGTCTGTCGGGAAGATCTGACAACACGCTATGTTGGCATGTCCCCTATCCTTAGATAAAGTAGCTAGGATGTAGGGAGACAGCAAAGGGTCTAGATAATTGAGGCTTCACACCAACAGGTGAAACAGATGTCATGAAAATTCACCCGTCCAGGGGCTCCATTGGTAGAAGGCAAACGCAAGGTCAGCTAAGCTCCTGGTGCACGCAGTACTAGGTCTCAGCCAGTAGAAACCTCAACAATTAAAGGAGCCTGAACCAAATGGCATCTCAGGCTGGAAACTGGAGTCGAAACTGCCTTTTATCTTTGGAATGCAGATCACAATGGAACTAATTCAAGGTTATCAGGTGAGAAAAGGATGGAGAAATGTTGTGAAGACTCAAATTGCAACACAGTTTTAACAGCACATTTCCTGACAACCCCTGTCGTCAAACTAAGGTATTAACAATTTGTAAAACACAGTGAACTAGTTCAAAGTGGGCAGCTCACCGGAATGACAATGCCTAGCAAATCCTTCCCAATAAAATCAACTGATCATCTTTAAAATTAATAGATTAAATAGATTACAATAAACAATAGTAATACATAAAGAATAAATTAAAATTACATATATTCATTCATCTTAAACTCTTACAAAAGCTTCCTAGGTTTTTGGTTTTTTGTTTTTTGTTTTTTTTTGCATTTTTCGAGACAGGGTTTCTCCTTGTAGCTTTAGAGTCTGTCCTGGAACTCGCTCTGTAGACCAGACTGGCCTTGAACTCCCAGAGGTCTGCATGCCTCTGCCTCCCAAGTGCTGGGATTAAAGGTATGCACCACTTCCTAGTTTTATAATTCATTAATACTGAATTTCCAACTCCAAAAGGTACTAGAGAAGGCGCTGTAGAAATGTGTGTGTGTGTGTGTGCATGTGCATGTGTGTGTGTGTGTTGACACTGGAGACCTACTCCCACAGTCTACCACTGACCTCCAGCCCAAAGACATTATTTTGGCTGAAAGGCCGTGTTAATGACTGTGATGGTTCATCTCCACTATCAACATGCTGGATTTAGAATCAAAGAGACTAGGGAGCCAGGCCTCTGGGTGTGTCACGAAAGGCAAGTCCAGAGAGGATTAACCAAGGAGATGAGGAGCAACACCTACATGATGGGGTAGGGGCTGGGCACAATAAAACAGTTCTGAAAAACAGAGGAAAGTAGCCACTGCCAGCATTCCCTGATTCTGCTTCCTACTTTGCCTCCACCAAAAGCCCCTGTTGCCATATTTTGTTCAAACACTTCGGGCCAAGCAACCACGGAACAGACTGAACCCTCCAATGCCATAAAACAAAATAAGCTCTCCCCCTCTTAAGTAGTTTCTGTCGAATATTTTAGTGATGGTGAGTAAATGCTAAGTAACCTATAGCTAGATGCTCCCAAGTCCCAAATTTCTACATTTGCCATTCAAAAGAATGCCTGAAAGTTCAGGAAACATGACGCAACAGCGTGGTCCTGAAACTCTGCCGCTCTCTATGCAAGATCTTTAAGAACGCATCAACAGGGAGTAGGAACAGAGCTCAGTGGGTACGGTACCTGCAGCACAAGATACGAGACCCGAGTTCAGATCCCCAGCATCCATGTACAACCCTTGGCGAAGCAGCAGGCTCCTGTCACCCAGTGCCTGGAGGGAACTAGGAGAGGCAGGTGGAGCCCTACGGCTTGTTAACCGTTTAGTCTAGCAGAGGGAAAGAGGGAGAGAGAGAGAGAGAGAGAGAGAGAGAGAGAGAGAGCTCCAGTTCTCAGATTAGGGTGACAATGGAGCAAGGAAGACACTGAAGTCAACCTTTGGCCTTCACATGTGCACACATAGGTAAGCACACATGCATGAACAGGCATACACCAGAAACAAGAACATATCAGCAGGGGGAAAACATCTTATCTTGAAAGACACAGGTAGGAAGGAGGCTGGATCATAATTCAAGAAAATGTTACCCTTTCACCCACTGTGGGTAGGTTCAGAAACAGCATTCTGTAATTATCTCCTGAGCAACTGCAAGGAATAGAAGGCAAAGGTCTCTGCTAACCTTCCTGGACAGCACCTGAGAAAGGATGCTACACCTTCCCACAGAAACGGACAGCCTGCCAGGATGGTGACCCCAAATTCCCAGACCTCAGGTTGTCCTTTAATTACTGCATCTAAAAGCATCTGGCAGAGGGCTTTCAAGGCCCCTGCACACAGCTCTTACCATGAGAGCCACAATCTCATTTCGGCTAAACAAGTACAAAGGGGTGGAAGGCAGAGCAGGAGCGATGGCTCAGTGGTCAAGAGTATCTACTGCTTTCCCAGAGGTGCAGCTCCCAGCACCCATGCTGGGCAGCTCAAACACCTGTAACTCCAACACTAGGGACCCCACATCCTCCTCTGGCCTCCTCAGTCACATTCACACACACACACACGTGCATGCACGCGCGTGCGTATGTGTGTGTGTGTGTATGTATATATATATACATATGTATATATATATAAATGTAATACACATACATATGTGCATACAAACAAAAATAAACCTTCTTTTTAAAGGATGTGGGTGGAAGAGTCAAGATGAGAGGCCTTGTGTAAAGCCTTCTCTGGACGTTCTATTTATCTTAGGTCTCGAGATTATTCATCTTGGTCGCTAATTTCCAAAGACATGATCACAAGCAAATGACTTCACCTCTATACCTGGCTCGCAGCAATGGACATCTTTGCACTACTTAAAAGACTGAGTCCTGTAGGCAGAAACAGACACTGTGTTTAATAAATGCATTGCCGGGCATCAGCTGGGTTCATGACGATGCCAGACAATTTCAAAAGGAGACAGTTTGAAACGGGAGCCCTGGTAGTGTCCAAAGGAATGGTTAAATCTAGCATCAAATCTAGGATGCCTGAATCCCAGCAGTAAGTGGAGACAAGGAGATGTGTGCAAGAACATGAAATAAGGATACGTGCTAGTCCTGCTCCATCCCCACCATTCTCCAAGTCTTCAGAGAGACCAGAGAAGTATCCATCTTGTAAAGGACAGTTATAAGAATTTAGGCTGCTTAGAACATGGCTCTCATGTATTTGAAATTCTTTGGGGAATACATTTCAAACTTTGCTCCTCAGTAGAAGACTGTATGCCTGTAAAAACAAAATATCCCTTTGTGGAGACTATGATTATGCCTCAGGAAGTCTGTCCAAACAGGTATCTTAATTATGCAAGATCTTTTAGGAAATGAAAAGGATCACAAGGCCATACCAAGCAGACCAGAGAACAGCATCTCTGCAGACGCTGGATGAAGGCACAGACCTGGGCCATTCAGGGGAGACACCTGCAACTGAGCAGCTGAGCGTAGAGTACCTGCCTAGTACGGGAAGGCCCTGGCTTCAGTTCTCAGCACACAGGGAAGGAGGAAGAGAGGAAAGAGAAGGAGGAAGAGGGAGAAATGGAGGGAGGAGGAAGGAGGAGAAGAAACAAAGACAAGCAAGTCCCCATCTCATCCACTGACGATTGAGGCTGTAGACGGACAAACCTGTTGATACTCTGCAAGGTGAGTCCAGACAAGAAGCAGCAACCTGCATCGGGACCACTGACTTGGTTCTCCATCATCTGGGGAGATGCTAGATCGACTTAATGATCTAATGGAAAGCATGGATCTGCTCCCCAGCAGAAGTACACCCGTGACATTTTATAAACAGCTGTTCTCTGCTCATGGATCACTCAGGGCCTGTGTACTTTATTTCAGGGCCTGTACTCAAAAAAAAAAAAAAAAAAAAAAAACAACAACAACAAAAAAAATCAGTACAGGCCATGTGTATCATGGAGTTGCTGGGTAGAGGCTGTAAGTTTCTGCTATAAGTAACTTACAAACTTCTGTTGATTCGTGGACTCTTAGGAGCCTAGATTTACTTCCAGGAATTCACAGCGGCGGGACACCTAACCTCTGGGTCTAGGGGAGTCAGGCACAGCCCGGGAGCACAACCCAAAATAAAACCTTGCAGATAAAATCTGGACCTCTGGAGTCCTAAAAGTCCTGTCTCCTGACCTCTGCTCTGGAATTCTCCATAGCTGTCCCATATCTTCAAGGGTCACGTAAATACTATGGCCTCAGATTTAGAAACCCTTGAGAAACTAGGGAAAGGTTCTACATCTAAGTTCAGACTTGCCTGGTAGCAGAGGGACACTCCCCTTTAAAGGCAGAGTCCTGACATTGAGCTGTGAAGGCCTGGCTGCAGGCAGGTAATGGTAGACGGGTGGGAAACAACATCCCAAAGGCTGGTGAATGTGCATCCTAACAGAAGAAAAGAAATGAGATACAAAGTGCGGGGGGGGGGGGGACCAAAACTCCCCAAAGCAGGGCTACAAGCCCTGGATTTCAGATGGGCCTGGGATGTGATCCCACTTGCCTTAGGTTTGTTTTGTGTTTTTTTTCCCCCTATGGCTAAAACAAAATAATTGAAACTGACTAACGTGTGACCAATAACTCATGATCTCCCAATTCTGCACAACAAGGAATCCAGAGCAAGGCACCGGGGGCATCATGCTGCATCATGACCAGGTAGACACCACGGCAAGATTGACTGAGTGTACAGCAGAGGACTCTTTTTATTTTTAATTAATTAATTTGTTTATTTTTCATTCTGTGTACATTGGTGTTTGTCCTAGGTGCCCTAGAACTGGGATTACAGACTGTTGTGAGCTACCATGTGGGTGCTGGAAATTGAACCCGGGTCCTCTGGAAGAACAGTCAGTGCTTTTAACCACTGAGACATCTCTCCAGGCCCTGGGCTCACTTTATAACAAGGTCACCCACGCCCACAGTAATTTTACGGTCATTTACAAATGGGCTAATTCATCTATGAAGGCAGAGCCCTGAGGAGGCAATCACTAACACATCAGGTCTCCCAACATTGCTGTCCTGGAGACCACATTTCCCAACCACGAGTTTTTAGGGGACACATTCAAGCCATAGTACCACCTGACATCTGAATAGAGGCTGCTGGGACACTTTGGGAAGGTGCCAGATCACAAAAGACTAAAACCATACTGAAGGGGACTGGCAAGTTGGCTCAGCGGGTAAAGGAGATTCCTGAACTACTGGAGTTTGAACTCCTGGACCACAAGGTAGAAGGAGAGAACTGATTCTCTCAAGTTGTCCTCTGACCTCCATGTGAATATGCATATATGCATAGGAAAGAAATAAATCGATGAAGAAATGTAATTTTTAAAAGCCAGCACTGTAACCAAGCCAGGTAGCACAAGTCCATCACTCCAGCTGCTCCAGAAGCCGAGGCAGAATGAGCCAGAGTTTACAGCCTGAGCTCACTCTGAACTCACAGAGAGCTTAAGGTCAGAATGGGAAACTTAGCTTATACTTAGTAAGCACCTGTTTCAAAATAAAAGCCAAGGACTGGGAATATAACTCAGGGAGACAAAGAGGCCAACCATGTGCAAGGCCCTCAATTTATTCCCAGTACCAAAAAAGGGAAAAAAAAATCTCATCGTAATAGAAACCCAAAATGAAAAGATGTCCTAGAATCAGTAAATAAATCCAAGAGCTACCATATATGGGGGAGAGGGGTGAGATGACCACACACACTAATCTTAAAAATCGGGAAATGCAAATAAAAATAGAAGTAAGTATTGCTTAAACATTATTAAATAATAAAGACTAATAGACAATTTTATGGTGAAATGTTAAGATCTTTTTGTGTATGTTTTTTGTTTCTCTCTGTGGTCCTGGCTGTTCTGGAACTTGCTCTGTAGACGAGACTGGCACGAAACTCAGACATCCACCTGCCTCTGCCTCCTGAGTGCTGGGATTAAAGGGGCATGCCACTGCCACCTGGCTCATAAAATGTCCAAATCTCAATGAAACTGACGGTTTTCTCCATATATTTCAGTTTCCAAAAGTAAACTGGGATGACCAGGCATTGTGGCAAATGGAGGCGGATCTCTTGTGAGTTCAAAAGCAGCTGGGTTCATAACAGGAGTTCAAAGTAAAACGTTGCCTCAAATAAATAAATAAATAACAAAGGCAGTGGCCAGGGGCCAGGAAGTGGTCTGTGATTAAAGTTCCAACAACTTTTGAATTTGGATGCCTAGGATCTTCTTGAAAACCAGAGGTGGTGTGGAGCAGTCCTGTAGACTGCTGGAAACAGGAAGATCCCCAAAGCTTGCTGACTGCCAGTCTCATCAACCAGTGAGCTCTCAGTTCAGTGACAGAGGTTGTCTTAAGAAAATAAATAAGGTGGAGTAAGGTAGAAAGCCATGATTATCAACCAATGACCTCTGCACACATGGACATGCATGGGCGTGCATGCATGCATGAGTGTGTATGTGTGTGTGTATATAAGCCCACAGTTGCTTGCATGTGTGCTCTTTTATACAGATAAAAAGTGACATCCACAGAAAGATCCAATGTGTATGAGGCTTTATAGTCAAATATTTCATGTTTCAAAGACCAGTAAATTTCATGCTGTTACCAACTGCTGCAGATAATTTAAAAATAAAAAAAAACCTCTAGAAAGACAAAACATAAATTATTCCTGTCCAGAAAAACAATACAAAGCAAAGGCACAACCGAACTTCTCTTTGCATAACGATGGGAGGTGGAGAGGACAAGGCTGAGAAAGGATTTGATCTAGGTCTTAGTCTTAGTCTTAGAATTCTATTCCATTCGAATCTGTTCTGCTCCATTTGCTAACTTTCATCCAGGAGAGTACAGAAGGTTAAGACTGGGCTTTGTTTCCCTGAATTACCTACTAACCACATTACAATTTAAGCTGAAAGTATGAAATGGTCTCTTTAAAAGTACACATACTCATCCATACATACACACATACATGTATATGTGCATGAGTGTGTTTATATATAAAAGCTTTTAAAAGTATGTATGTATAACACACACACACACACACACACACACACTACTCTATCTGTTCGTCTTAAGCTCTACTAAGTCTACCTCTTTCTGTTACTGTAGTCTAGATATGTGGATAAACGAGGGCATATTCAGTATTACACAACACGCTGCAGCTTCCCCCTCCACGGTGCCTTACTTTGGTAAGTAAGTCTGGAACATGTATTTGGTTCCAAAGTCTTTGATAAAATGCTTTGCTATGATCCAATATTTTAAATGTAAATAAACCACTGCATCATGTATTGATTTTATTTCAGATACCATTTCTCTGATACCTTAAGAATAATAAAGTCTATATTACATGTCATTCTCTTAAAGATCACTTTCTTGGAGAGGAAAAAGTAGTCAGAAGCGTGATGGATTTTATTCTGATGGATAGGGGGAACTCACCCGTGTAGCAGCTGCTGTGACTAACCTACACAGCACAAGCGCTGGTGAGTGTGAGGCACAGAACACGGACAGTGTGCTTTGCCGTCCTATGATCCTAACAAGCTGTGAGCCGGCAAAGCCAGACTGAAGAAGTCACCCTGGGACTCATAACCTGATGTCTGCCTCCTTTTGGCATCTTAACACTTAGATTCTATAAATACTATGAATTCTGGTTTCTCCACAGCAAAATCACTTCATTTAAGACTACACACACTGTCAGTGCATCTTCTGAGTGTAAGAGATGACTGATTCCTTCACCTAACTGCCAGCAGACCCCAAGACACAACCTTGTTCTGGCTGTGACAACACCTAGAACTTTCCATTTCCTTCGAGCAATCTTCTGCATTAGACTCACAAGAGGACCATAGAAAGATCCACGGATCAGTCTACTCCACAAGACTTATACCCAACAGGCAAGAAATGTGCCTTGGCTTTAGATTCAGAAATCAGTTCAGATTTAAGCCAGGAAAAGAAGACTTGCAACCCCACTCTTTATGGGTTTGTGAGGGGGCAACACAGTGGTGGGCATCACTGAGCCCAACTCCACTTCACAGGCAGGCAGAAGGCACAGTGGCAGTCAGAAGAAAGGAAGACTGGGGCTGAGCAGAAACATCCCATCGTGCCTGAGAGATGAACAAGCTGTTCTCTCAGCATTTCTTTTTGGACCCAAGTGACAGATTTCTGGGCTCCCAGAGAAACATGTGCCCTCTGTAAGGAAGTCCCTGCCTGCTTGGTAGAGCTCACTACTCAGCTGGCATGTTAAAGGGGAATGTGGTGGCTTTATGTTACTGCCTGCCTTTCCACTCTAGCTAGGAGGGGATTCAAATAAGGTGTGACAATTATTTTGAGCTAATATTACTGTTGTTGTTGTTGGGATGTAAGGCTTTATCTCCTGAAACTCATTGAACGGGGATATATATTGGTGTATCCACTATGGCAATCAGTAAAAGAACGTCCACGAAACTAAGACTAGAAACTAAGACCATACAATCTGGTTATACAATCCCAGGTATAGACTCAAAGGAATCTTCCACCAAGACATATGCACCTTCATGCTTATTTCAACACTATCCACAAGAGCCACGATCAGGAACCAGCCAATGGATAAACAAAATGTGGTGCATATGTATGCAATGGAATTTTATTCAACCGTAAAGAACCAAAATGAAATTGCATCATTTTCAGGAAAATGGAGATCATGGTGTAACAGGAATATGCCAGATTCAGAAAGACAAACAGGGCACATTCTCTCACACGTAGAACCTAGATGTGTACGTATGTGTGTAGGTGTGGGTGTGAGTGTGTGTCTGTATGTGTGTAACATGAAAGTAGAAATGTGATTACGATGTGAGAGGAAAATGGATAAAAGGAGGGAAGAGGGGGAACAAAAGAGGCTAATGGGAGAAGGTAAAAATCACACTTTCTATATACTTAATCTATATTTAAACATATGCATACATATGGCATGAAGGCAAAGAGGGAACTATGTGAGGAGGACAAAGGGACCACCAATGGGAGGGGGGTGAATGGAAGTGGCATGTAGCAGAAGTAGAGCAAGATGCAGCTACATATATATATTATTATACATATACATGTATAATAGAATGTATATGTGTATAAAATGTCATGATGAAGCCTGTTATTTTGTATATTAGCTAAATTTTAGTTTAAACATGCAGGTAAAGAAAATTAAAGGCAAAAGCTATGAGCCAGACTTTGAGCAAGCCTATCAGTATGGCAGCATCTTGGCTATATTTCCTTTATTATTGTTAATGTTAGCAGGGAATTTGGAAAAAATTAATTAGAAAAATCAGAAAGAAAAAAGCTTATCCAAAAATGCTATTCTGTACTCCACAAGAACATTTAAGTTGTGTCTTTTTAAAATACTTCCCTAAGACTAATAATATACACTATTTAAATTTAGCAAGTTTATAGCAAATTATTCTAAAATATTAATGCACATTTATACACACTCATGTATACACACCCCTAAAGAATTAGATAAAACTTTCTGGAATTTACAATATAGTTTTCCCATGAAAAAAAAAAGAAGAAATGTTTTTTGCCATGATTGAGTAAAATCTCTGTCGTAGATTGTCATCCTAGATATTTTTGCTGAGTTTGCTAGCTGTGACCATGACGTCTCCATCACTGAGGTATTCAAGGCAATGCAATTTCCCTCAATTTCTGTCAGACTATAGGATCTGTTGACCTCTGTTGACCCCTCCTGAGCCTGCTCCTCTTGCTGATGTAAGTTTTCAGTCATTCTAATTATATATGTTTAGGTTCCAGCTCTCTCTAAATGTTCCGTAGTAAGACCTTCCCATTGTGTAAGCTGTTTTCACAACAAGGAAGAGTGTGAAGATGAGAGAAAAGGATGAAGAAAGAAGGCAAGAAGAACTGAGCATCAAGAGACCACAGAGAAAGAAGAGTAAGGAAGAATAAACCGGTCCAAACTCAGCAACAGCACAATGGTCAGGGAGTTAATCCCAGGAAAGAGAGCTTCAACAGTGGGGAGAAAATGGGGGAAAGAAATCCAGGGGAGTGAGAACACACAGTTCAAATAACATGGAGGGACTCATAGCCGAGCAGTTTTGGATAGACTATTGCCGATGGAGAAAGCAAATTGGAGGGACACCAGTTCATAATTCCCGCCAAAAATCTGAGAGATTTTCTTTAGGAGTGGATGCAAAAATTGAGTAGTAGCTGTAAGAGCAAAACAGCTGGTTGTGGTAAAGACATATCCAAGTGCTTGGGCCTTTTGTTGTTTCTATGTACTGACTCATCTCCAGGAACCCAACAGGGAGTTAGAGTTTCATCGTGAAACGTCTCCCACAGGTTCATGCAGTTCAAAGCTTGGTCCCCAGAAAGTGGTGGTATTTCGGGGAGGTTGTGGAGCGTCTGGGAGGCTGTGGTCTACCTGAAGGAAATGGCTATGGGGGTGCAGCTTGTGATTTATAGCCCATCTCATTTAGTTGCTTTTACTTCCTGTTCCACCCAGATGTGAGCAGGTTCCTGTCTCCTATAGCTGTGCTTTATCCCCAGGATGGGCTGGCTCCTAAAAATGTGAGACAGAATAAGCCATGCTTCCTTTAAGCTATTTCTCACTAAACACTTGGTCATACAGAAAAAAAATAACTAACAGGGATAGATATGACGATGACTGTCACCCTTTTGAAAAGATGGCATCCCCAAGGTCTGAGAGAATAAAAGGAATGCCAAAGGCCAATATTTACAAGTGGTAAATATGTCAACTACTCCAAAAACAGCAATGTGGATGAGCTAGATGTGCAAAGACAGTGATTTTTTTTTTATTGTACAGTGAAAAAGCCATTGCACTAGGCTAGGAAAACATTATAGAAAGACTCATCTCTGGTATAGAGAAGGAACAAAGGTTTCAACCAGCGTGTACCCTTTTAGCCACCTTACCAGTCACTGCTGCATGTCAGCAAAAATACTGCTCATCAGTGAAGGACTGAAAACTGCATATGAAGGCCACTCCTGGGAAGACGGCACAGCCAGTGAGAAAAGGCTATGCTAAGCAGCATGCCAACAAAAATTCCTAAAACACTTTGTAATCTCCGAAAGGCAAGCTGCATGGCAGGTACTGTAAGAGGATGAGCACTGGCCCCAGAGATGCTGGCTCATCGCCAGAAGCTGTAGCAAAGCAACCCTCATTCAGAAAAAGGGTCTTCAAAAGTATGAGCAAAGATCTTTAGGTGCGGAGAGCTTGTTGGGCCACTGCAGTAGTTGCTACATACAATGCAACTGTCTTTGGACATTTCTATTTGCTTTATTTTCCATGTTTGATTCAAAGCCCAGGGTCTCCAGCATCCTTGGTTAGTCCTCTAACACTGCCAACACTGATTCCTGCAGCCACAAGAGTTATGGGAATAGAGATTTGATCAAACAGAAGAGAATGTGTCTTAGTTCTGTCATTACCATCACCACTGTCACCATCAGTATCATCAGTATCACCAACATCACTGTCAGCATCACCACCACAAACATCATTATGACCACTACCATTATCCTCCATCATCATCATCCCCATTATCATCACTACCACCACCACCACCACCACCACCACCGTCATCATCACCATCATCATCAGGCTGGCCTAGAACTCTTAGGATCAAGCCATCCTCCCTAATAGCTAGGATTGCAGGTACCCACTTCCATGCTGACAGCCACCAGAAGTTCTCAGAAAGAACTTGGGTCTGCTATGCGACACCAAGTGAGACAGGCAGCTTTATTGCAAACTCCTGGTTCATTGCATCTTCAAAGTATACATTTTTCAGATAAAACTTTCTGATAGAGTTGAACACACCCAAAAGTGCTCCTGTCCACCACTTTAACATTTCAGGCATGCCTGCAGCAACAGTGAGCTAAGATACTGGCCACTGTCTGGCCTTCCTGAACGATGACCTTCAACTGAGATGGCTGGGAAAGTTTACTTACTGACTGAGCATGTGCAGAACTGTGCTGGCCTCTCAGTGCTTTCTTGTGTGAATAGTTACAGGTTCCCAAATAAAAATCCCCATGTTTCCTTTGTTGGAAAAGTATATTGCTTTGTTGGGGGGCAGGGGATCCTGGGGTCACCTTACCTACTGTAGGCGGTAAGCCTTACTCCACTCCTTTACGTCTTGACTAAATTTGTTTGTCTTCGCACACTCTGAGATGTGAAGTCGCTGTCTTGTACTGCTGACAACCTTGCTGTCAGCCTTGTGTTGCTGATTTTGGACTCCTTTGCTCCCAGAACTTGGAAGAAATGCTTCTCTGTTGTTTCTAGCTTCCAAGTCTGTGGTACCTTGCTGTCTCATCTTTAAAATGAGGTACACATGAGCCTATTTATATAAAAATGTACAGACTCAGGCAAATACATATTAGGAGGGCAAAAGCAAAAGATTGACAGAATAGTCCTGAAGGAAGTGGGGCCAGGAAAAGGGAGGGAAGGAGAGAAAGGGAAAGAAAGGATGAGGGCAGCTCATTCTTAACACTAAACTCGGTTCACTCTCTTCACCTGAGAGTTTTCCTTTGCTGTGAAGAGAAGTGGAAGATTGCACCTTGCAAAAGGAAACAAACTCTCATTTGTTTCCACTCCAAATGCAGAGATGCATCTGCCTAAAAAGAAAGCCACTATGTGTCCAAAATGATGAACGAGTGCAGTCTTGCCCCAAGACAGCAGCCAGTAGAGAAGAGGGGCGGGGATGGCGAGCACGCTGTGCACCCAGCTGTCAGTCAACATCCCAGAACCCAAGCAAGCACAAGAGAGGAGTCAGACTCATGGCCTCTGCCAGATGCCCCATAGCCACACTTCAGCCCCAGCTTTGCACCATATTCACTAAACACTCCTAAAGCACACTCCTCCAAGTCATACCTCCCCTAAACAGTTAAGTACCTTTACAAGAAAGGCTCCCAGCACTGGCCAGTCTACTTTTTCAAACCTGAAAAGTACTATGAAAAGGCAGGGCCCTCTCTCCACCCAAAAGGAGCTTCCATTAAACATCAACTAAGGCATTACTCCCACCAACGAAGAGCTTCACGGCAAATTCCTCCTAGGCAAACTGTTTCCATTGGCAATGGAGTCACTTGTGACCCAGATCTAGTCACCGTGTGAAGACTGGCATGCCTGTATTTAGCTAAAGATTGATTTAGAAAACCCTCGGTTGTTTTTTGTTGATGAAGTTGCTGCTGTTTTGTTTAAAGACAGGATCTTGCTCGGCGGCACAAGCTGCTTTCACATTCCATCCTCCTGCCTCAGCCTCCTGAGTGCTGGGATTGTAGGTGGACACCTTGTAGCCATGCTCTGCTTTCTCAACAACAGTGAGACACTGCGTCCCAACTCCCCTCATAGTCTTTCCAACATAAAACAGAGAAGTGATAGCTAGAGAGAGAGAGAGGCCAGGACTCCAGGCTCTGGGAGCTCCATCTGCCCACAAGGGCAGATGACCAGAGCGCCAGGGTCTGAGAAGATGACAGAGACTGGAGAGCTAGCGCTGCAAGCGCAGGCAGGTGGAGATCCCCTTCCATCCAGGCAGATTCATCTGGAAGACAGCCCAGCTTTGGCGGACTTGAGCTACTGCAACTGTTTCCTGACAGATTTTTCCAACCATCACATTACCAAAATGAAACTGTAACAGCTTGCAGCCACTGCAATATACTTAAGATGTAATAATGGAAAATGAGATGTTATTGATTGGAGAGGGAGGAGAAGAAACCACAATGGTGTCATCAAGTCAGAGAAAGAACGAAAATTAACAGATGAATTCTTCAAGACTGAGATATAGTTGCCACCCACTACAGATGGCAGAGTTCTGTGGAGCAGTCCCCAGACACAACAAGATACACAGGAAATATGTGAGGCAGTCCTCAAAAGAATATCCCATGGCCTTCGGATCTTAAGGGAATTCCACGCTCTCGCGTGCAGCACAGCTAAAACGTCTGCGCTGGATCCCTTCTGCTCGCAAGAATACACACAGACCCCTTCCAAATGTGTGCACGTGATTTCCTTTCTCCTTCCAATGAAGCAGAGTGTGGGCAATGGCTATTGGCTTAAAATGCTAAACTTAGCAGTATTTTGAAGGGAGTAGCCAACATTAAACGTAGCACATCCTCAGGGAGAGGACCTGGAGATTCATTCCAAGTGAAGCCCTTCCTCTTTCTCTCTTTTATTTTATTTATTTATTCCTTCATCCATTCATCCGTTCATTCTTCTGCAGGGAGGGTCTCACTGTGCAGCTCAGGCTGGGCTCACAGAGATCTGCTGCCCCTACCTGAGGATTGCTGGGGTTAAGGGCGTGCAGCACCACCACTGCCCTCCTTCTTCCGGCTCTGCACTGGAAGGAAGGGAATTAAGGTTTCAGAGATAGGTACCTGCAGAGACACACACATGCACATCTTCCTGGAGGAAGTGTCTGTTCACCTTCTTAGCCCGTTTTGATTAGGTTATTGTTGGGGCTGCACTGGTTTCAATTAGTTTCCTATTGACTTCTGTAGGTTCCTTGAGTCTTTGGTAAGTTAACATCTCCTCCTGGATATGAACTGCAAATATTTTCTCCAAATTTTGTAGCGCAGCTTTTCACTGTGTTTTCTAGGCTATAGAGAAAGTGTTCGGTTTGATGTCACCAATCATCAAGGCAATCAAATGCAAATCGCAAGCACGGTGAGCTCTCGCACCTGTTAGGATGACTATTATTTAAAATAAATAATAAACTAAAATGAACTCTGTGGAGAAAGTGGAATCTTTTCGTATTCTTGGTGAGGCTGTAAAAAGGTGGAACCACTGTGGAAAACCACATAGAGGATTCTAGATAAGTTAGAGTTAAAATTACAGTAGAATCCAGCAGGCCAACTCCTACAGACTTACCCATAAGCACCGAGATCAGAATGCCTCTCAAAGACAATCATAACTACTCTCAGGTTACCACCGTGCTCCTCACAGCAGCCAAGATGGTCAAGGCATCTAAATGCTCATCAGCAGGTAAATGAGCAAAGATAATGTGCTTTGTGTGTGGATATGTGTGTGAGCAAGCGGGTGCATGCACAAACACAAAATAGAATTTTTATTCCACCTTTAAAAAGGAAGGTCGCTGGGTGGTTGGTGGTGCACGCCTTTAATCCCAGCACTCGGGAAGCAGAGGTGGATCTCTGTGAGTTCGAGGCCAGCCTGGGCTACAGAGCGAGTACCAGGGCAGTCTTCAAAGCAACACAGAGAAACCCTGTCTCAAAAAATAAAAATCAGAAGAAGGAGGAGGAGGAAGAAGAGGAGAGGAAGGAGGAGGGAAAGAAGGAAGGTCTATAAAATCCAGCCACATGAGCAAACCTGGGGGACACTGTGCTAAGAGAAATAAACCAGAAGTAAAAGGATGTATGGTGGCCTAATTTCATTGGATGAGGTATCTAAGAAGTCAAAAGCATGCGACCAAAGTGGGATGCTGACACCGCGGTAGGAGGAAGGAATGGGACTTCATTATCACCAAGCGTAAAGCTTCAACTAAACAGGATGCAAGTGGCCTGCAGGCCGCTCTATAGCACTGGCCTATAGCTAACTGGACCTCCTGCCCCCAAGGCTGCATTGTCCACTTCAGAATGTAAGACAGTTTATGTTAAGTGGTATTACTATGGTGATTTTTTTTGGGGGGGGGAGTAACTAAAAAGGATACCTGTAGAGCAGGAGAAGTAGAAAACGCTTTTTTGCTAGTGTAACAGGGATTCCTGCTGTCATTTGTGTGAGTCAAAACGCAAATTATCAGACATGAAGCTATTCGTGCCTATGTACCGCTCCTTCAGAGAAATGCACTGAACTGTCATAATAGGAAATCTTGAAATCTTTTTTTTTTAAAGATTCATTTATTAGTGCATTTTAGGTATATGAGTGCTGAATCTGATCCCAATATGGATGGTTGTGAGTCACCATGTGGTTGCTTGGAATTGAACTCAGGACCTCTGGAAGAGCAGTCAAGTGCTCTTAACCACTGAGCCATCTCTCCAGCCCCTGAAATCTTGAAAAAAAAATTTTTTTAAATGCATTTAAGAGGTATGACTACTGAAAATTGTTTCACCCATTTTCACTGACTTAAAACTTAGGTTTAAATTCTACGATTTAACTCTCCAGAACAGAGGTCAATTCATTTGTATCAATGAAAAATGACTGATTTTTTTTTTAACTCAAACTTCTGCGTAAAAGAAGACCAGCGCATCAGTATTGCCGGCTTTTCTTGCTGTCGCGGGCAAGTATCTGAGAAGAGACGACCTGAGGAGGAGGGGAGTTCACTGGGGCTCGCGGGTTGACAGGTGACGCACGGCGACACGCACGGCGACACGTGTCCGGGACTCCTCACATCCACACAGAGCAGGAAGGGGAGAGCTGAGCAGCCACAGGCTGAGCTGTGAAATCTCAAGGCCAATCCCTAATGACTCACTTCCTCTTGCAAGGAGCTGCTACCTCAAAGTTCCATAACATCCCCAAACAGGACAGCAGCTGGGAGCAAAGACGCAAAGGCCTGCACCCGTGGGGAGCTCTGCACGGTCAAACCACAACAAGACCTCCAGCCCACCATGCAGCCAAGGCAGCGGGCAGCGGCAAAAGGGATGGGCTTTGGGAAAGAATCTTTCCAAGTCTGCTATTCCCCCTTCCCCCCTTTATCTAGACGTCAGCGCCATCGACTCTGAAAGGCACTAAACAGAGACCACTTGCTTTGGACCCCAGTGCATCTGTTGGAGCCCAAGTGGCCTTGGGCAGGTTATCAAACCCTCAAAGGCTGTTTCGCACCAGCCGAATCCTTCTCAAAGGTATCATATACTTCTATCTGTAATAACGAGGTGGGAGTATTAAGTAGCTCCACAGACTGGCCGAAAACAGGAATAAGGCACTCAGAAAATCACATTTCTCATCCTGAGCTTCCATCCCTTGGAGAAATACATTAGCTCTGAGCACACCGAACAAGGCAAAGAGGCTGGTATGCATTCCGACAGGCACCACATCTAGGAGAGAGCTTAGTACCCTCTCTGGGCCTTGCCCTACCTCTGCCGGCCGGTACATTGTTTCCTAAAAGACTCTTCTTCCTACACCGTGTCAGTAATGTACCCCAGGTGCTCGTTCTTGAGTCAGGTTGTCTCAGCTGGCAGAAGTGAAACACTGGGCAAAGCGGGAGGAAGATGAGCCCACTGGTCAGGAAGCAGTGGTTATCCCGGGAATAACCTCTACACTGGGATTTCCTTTGGATGCCCAGCTGGGATCTGAGAGTGTGTGTGTGTCTGTGTGTCTGTGGGTGTGCCTGTCTGTCTGGGAAGAGAGACTAAGTTAGTTGATGCCAGTGTCAACACAGGCAAATTTAGTGTGCAAAATTATAGGCTATATTTTGAAACTACAGGAAAAGATGTATGATGCCAAAGGTTTAGGCTCCTGAGGGAGGGGTGAGGCCCAGACAAACTTTTCTGTCTTTGTCTAATTTAGACATATGAACATCGCTGACCTTTGGGTCCCCTGCTAGCGTTCCCCATTTGCAGCAGTACCCGAAGAACACCTACCTCTAACTACAAAAGAAAATACAACTGGAAACAGACTCTAGGGCACCTTCTGGTAGGAAAGCTTCTGTCTGGAAAGTGACTATCCTACTTTGCGGAAGAAAAATACTCAGACTCTTCAAATACTCTTTTAATGGCCACAAATAGCAAATGCACCCCGAAATCTGCCATTGAGCGTTTTTCACTGCCTACTACAGGACAGACTGCTAGAAAACGAGGCGCTGCAACACAGACCGACATCTGCCTCACTCACCTTTTCACCTCTGCCCTAGTCCAGTTCCCAACAAAGAGGCTTTCTCCTCATTGGACCCTCCGTCACTCACAAATTTGGCTTTTGTAAATTGGTCTGTGGAATGTGTGGCTTGCCCAGGGACAAAAGACCCCTTTCAGTTCACTGGAATCAAGTCTGGAATGCTGAGAAGAAGCTCATTTCTGGCACTCTGCACCAAAGGAGCCATCACCTCCCAGGATGCTCCAACACTGATGGTGAGATCTGTCTGAGCCCAAGAGGTTCAGTCCCACCTTGCCAGGCTGGTTTCAGTAGTATAGCTTGCTCTTCCCTCTCTGCTCCTAACTCCTGTCCTTCTTGCCCTCCCATCAACTAAGAATGCCGCCTTTGGTCTGTGCCACCTGAGCACCCCATGCTTTCCAGGGAGGTAGGGAGGTAGGCACGGGGAAGAACCTAGACTAGCGAAGCTTGAATGAGCTTTGGAGTCCACAGTATCCATTCAGCCCAAGTGTTCCATGCTACAGTGGAAAGGACCTGTTACCACCAAGAGTTCAAGGCCAATCTAGGATACATAGTGAGTGATTCCAGGACAGACTGAGCTACTGTGGGAGACCCTGTCCCTAAATAATGGAGATGAGGAGGCTGTGGTCCATTTCCACACACCGTTCATGACACAGCTGGGGTGAACTCATGGAAGTGGCACCTCCTGCATCAACTCAGCAGTTCCACCTTCCTGTCTTTGAGACAGAATCCCTCCCTCCTGGCTAAAAAACTGACACTGTTCACTCCCTTTAGTTCCAGGTCACAAGAGCACCTGTCCTGTGTTAATCTGTAGATGAGCCATGTCATAGGACAGCCAGACTGCATTTCAGGGTAAGACATCTTCCTAGGGAGACCACCATGCATACAAATCCATCTCCCCACCTCGGCCATGCCCAGCTAGTCATACATTGTCTAATTTTAGACTTACATATCTCATTCCAGACTTCCTGCCCAAGAAACTGCCAATCACACAGTATTCCTCAAAAGACGTCCTTGCCTGTCTGGGCAAGGCTGCCAGGAACCGAAAGGAGGCTTCCGCTGCCGGAAGGAGAAAAGAACTGCCCCTCACATTCATGAAACAAGCAACATGGAAAGGAAGCCTAACACAGCACTGCCACCATCGAAGCATGAAAGAGAAGGTCGTCAGAGGCATGAATGGTGACTTGGGGTCGACAGGAAACAAAATGTTTTATGTGACAATCAAGCACTCATATTCGCCTTCCAACTTCCTCTAGTCCATCTTGCCAAGGGGTTCAGCCTCCTAAGAGGCCTTTGATGGAACAGAGCTGCTGCTGTCTCTAGTCAGCGGATGTAACACAAACTCCTATGGATCATCATGCACCATGGCACAACACCACCCCAAGGCTGACAGCACACGCCTGTTATTTTTTTTCTTTTTTTTTTAATTTAAAAGCATACATGGACAGGGATTCGGACTACCTGTGATATAAATTGTAGCAAAGAAAATAGTATATATGTGGTAAATTGCTACATTCTATTTCTGCAGAGAGTAAACTCTCCTGTATATAACACAAACAGCCAGATAAGGTGGTGCACACTGAGGCAAGAAAACTACCAAGGGTTCAAGGCCAATCTAGGATACATAGTAAGTAATTCCAGGACAGACTGAGTTACAGTGAGTTACAGTGGCAGACCCTGTCCCTAAATAAATTAATACATACTTAAATAGGCAAAATAACTCAAGAGGCAAAGGCAGGTGAATTTTTGTGAATTTAAAGCCAGCTTGAGCGATATATTGAGTTCCAGACCAGCCAGTGACACCCTGTCTTAACAGATAAATAGTTATATCACAAATAATATTCCAGTAAAAAAAAAAAACCAAGGCCAGGGACTGGAGAGATAGAGACATGAATTCATAGTTAAGAATGAACACTGCTGGCTGAGACACAGCTTAGGTTCCCAGCACCCAGACTAGGCAGATCACAACCACTTCTAAGTCCAGTTCCATGTTTAGGTAACATGTTTCTCACATTCACAGTAACATGCACAGATCTACACACAGACACATGCACACATGTAATTAAAAATAATACAAATAAATATAAGAAAATCAATTCCAAAAGTACAATGATATCAAACAAAATTGCCACATGCCCTCTGCACCTTGTATCAAAACTTGGTTCTATAAAAAAACTGACAAACATTAAAAAGTTACCTTAGCCTCAAGCTGAGTATGTGAGCTAATGGCCAGCATGGTATATATAACAAGGTCCAGGCTATCCAGGGACAAAGAATTCTGCAGGGGAGATACCATGATCACGAAGGTGGTTTTCCCAGGGCGAGGCTTATCCATTGCACTCCGGATGTGCTGACCCCTGCGATTTCCCCAAAAAAAAAAAAACAAAAAAAAAAAACAAAACAAAAAAAAAAAACAAGGGAAAGTTACCTCATCCTCCAAACCAGCCCCTCAACGTGAGATACATTTAAAGACTGAACATAAACCCTGAGGGCAACAAGGTATTCCAGAACCACTTCTGTGGGGGACAAAGGAGTGATCCTACGGAGTTGTAACAAGTTTCAGGGGGTGCTCTAGGCACCCTAGGAAGGAAGTCCTTAGTCTACCTTGGTCTTACACCTGAGGAAAAGACCTCCCTTACTGCCCACCCATCACCATCCCCCTCTTAATTTTTCTCCTGGGCCATTCCAGCTGACTCTCCCAGAGCACGTGCAGTGTGCTGATGAGGATGACGTCATCCACACAGAGCCGATTTTCACCCCTAGACACATGGTTCTTTCAGCCACAACGACCCACATATTAGTCTTTCATTATAAAATAATGCCCTGCTTTCAGACTCTCTCTCTATTTCGGTACGTCTTTTTAAAGTAAAAGGCATGCCATTAAAATGCATTTGTGCCATTGAGTCAGACTTGCAGACTCATTACGATGTTCACTGTGGACACAATAGCTCCTTCAGACACACAACAATCTGTCATAAAGGACCCACACTTGGACGGGTGACAAAAGTGTTTTGCAAAAGCTGGCTTCTCCATGCAGTTGCCGTCAGACATGCATTAATATCATCCTAGTTAAAGAGCCGCTATTCTGGAAAGTGCAGGTCATCGAAATAGAAAATTACCTCATGAGCTATTTCTGCAAGTTCAGTCACTTCTGAGATGGTGGTG
This sequence comes from Dicrostonyx torquatus, assembly GCA_028555095.1. Classification (NCBI taxonomy): domain Eukaryota; kingdom Metazoa; phylum Chordata; class Mammalia; order Rodentia; family Cricetidae; genus Dicrostonyx; species Dicrostonyx torquatus. The sequence goes on from JAQHUG010000008.1 coordinate 5,340,245, forward strand.
TGTTTAGGCAGTTGGTAATGCACACGTGAGGAACCACCAGAAGACTGGAACCTGGACACCCGATGAGGACTTTGTTTGCTCGGTGTCCCTTCCTGTGTCTTAGAACTTCAAAGTCAAGCTTTTGTTTATTATATTCTTCTCTCCACTGAGCATGGGGTTGGGGTGGCAGAAGAGGCAGTTCGGTTCAGCAAAGTTCTTAGTGTGTGACTGTAAGGACCTGAGTCTGCACCTGAGCATCCATGTAAAACCTGGGCATGGAGCTGGGCGGTGGTGGCGCACGCCTTTAATCCCAGCACTCGGGAGGCAGAGGCAGGCGGATCTTGGTGAGTTCGAGACCAGCCTGGTCTACAAGAGCTAGTTCCAGCGCAGGCTCTAAAGCCACAGAGAAAAAAAACCTGGGCATGGTGATATAAGTTTGTAAACCCAGAGCTATGGAGGCAGAGGCAGACAGAATCCTGGGACTCACTGAACAATCGGCTCAGATGAATCTGTGAGCCCTAGGTTCCAGGAAGGGCCCTGCCTCAAAATCACCCCTCTGCACACCCACCTACACACAAACATAGGACACACACACAAGCATTTAGCTCAATTTCATGTCGGATCTAAGTGAACAACTCATGTGTAAACTCTACCAGGTACAAAATGCTAAAGCTGGGTCATTTGTTATAAAATAAACCTTAAAATAAAAATGTGAACTCCTCCTCAGAAGTGTTAAAATGAACAGCTAAAATAGAAGAATGACATATCTTTCTGGAGTGAGGTCATGCTTTATTCTTAATCACGCCTGAGAGAGTTGAGATGCATGCCAACGTTCTGAAAAACTAAAATGCCAAATTGAGCCTACACCAGGTAAACAGAAAGAGGAAGAAACACCAAAATACATCTCAAGTTTTCACTTCTGTAACATTTCAATTGCTGCGATATCTTTTTTTCTTAGTTTAATTATATTTTTTGTAGTGCTGGGTAAGGAACACAGGCTGCCAGTGAGTTGCATCCCCCAGCCTATGGTGTCATGTAAATGTGTGTGTGTGTGTGTGTGTGTGTATGTGTGGTGTCTTGCTTACTCAAGCACACACACACACAATAATGAGATTCAAATGTTTTGAGCACCTCTTATATGCTTAGACAAACAAAACAAGAAATAACTTTAGAAAAACCAAAGTCCCGGGAAAATAATGTGATGTCTTCAAAATCACACAGTCAGTTAATGATAAAATAGCAGGTATAATTTCTCTTTCTGATTGCCAAAGTCACAGATCTCCACTTTCTCTATAATCCTGCTCCATCTTACAAAGCCACTTGTACCAATAGGCACTCAGAAACACTCTTAGGAAGAAGAAAGAGCAGTAAAGCACAGGGGAAACAAAATGCTCAAAGTTTATCTTATGCTTGCATGAAAAGGGTAGAAGTTGATCTAGCACAGTAGACAGGCAGAATGAGAAAAGACACAAAAGAATAAAAGGAGAAGCAGGACCAAGGAGATGGCTCAGTGTATAAAGTGATCGCCATGCAAGTATGAGACCTTATGTTAGTTTGCCAAGCACCCAAGCAAATGGAAACAGGAGGATCCCTGGGGCTACGTGTTAAGTTTGATGAGTAAGTCCCAGATCTCAGAGATACTGTCTCACAAAAACGATAGACAACTCTTGCAGAATGATACCTAGTGCTGACCACTGGCCTCCAGACACATGTGTGCCCTCACAGACACATGCATGTCACCAAAGACACACACAGATACACATAAGAAAAGAAAGAAAAATATGAACAGGAAACTAAAAGTCACAAAGGCAACACATACACTTGGTGCCTACTAGTTGGGTCAACTCGGAAACTAAGCCCAAAACTGTTATATTTTGAGATTCCACTTTCAATGACATCCTTGAGCATAAAATACCTAGTAATTAGCAAAACTGAGTCAGGGTCTTTACAATATCATTGTACATTCTTAAACATAAAAGAGTCATCACTAAAGGGTGACCCTTTGCCACTTGGTTGAATGAATGGGTGATCTGAGGTATCAAGTCTCTCAATCTAATCTCCTGTGGTGCAATACCATGAGAAAATGCCACTGTTCTTACCATTATTGAGACTAACAGCAGCAGAAAACATTTGGAAGACTGGTAAGAGGGGAGTCCAGGCACTTTGGAGGCAGAGGCTGGAGGATCTCTTTGAGTTCAAAACCAGCTTAGTCTGCAAAGCAAGTTCCAGGGCAGCAAGAGCTGTTACAGAGAGAAAAACCCTGTCTCGAAACAAACAAGCAAAATAAGTAAATAAATACATTGTACTGAGAGGGGTGGAGAGGTGGCTCAGCAGGTAAGCGCATGTACTACTCTTTCAAAGGGTGGGAGCTTGATTCTCAGCACCCACATTGGTTGGTTCACAACCACTTATAACTCCA
>JAQHUG010000008.1:5342960-5356398 GCA_028555095.1 Dicrostonyx torquatus
AAAAAAAACCTTATACTGATATATATTAAAACAATCTAACAGCCAGGCATGCCTATGATCTCATGATTCAAGCCTATAATGCTTGGGACCTGAGGCAGCCTGGTCTATGTAGTGAATGACAGGTCAACCTGTACTATACAAGAACCTCTCTCAAAAAACATATATGTTATCCGTTTTCAATAGGTTGCAAGTCACTGAAAGAAAGAATATGAAAAGATCATATATAGCACATACCTTTAATCCCAACACTTGGGAGGCAGAGGTGGGTGAATCTCTGTGTTCGAGGCCAGCTTGGTCTACTGAGTCACACAGAGAAACTCTGTCTTGAAAAGCAAAGAAAGAAAAATAGAAGGGGGTGGGGAGAGAGAAAGAAAGAGAGAGAGAGAGAGAGAGAGAGAGAGAGAGAGAGAAGGAAGGAAAGGAAGAAAAGACCATATTAAAAAAATCGTAATAGGCCTGCAATGATGGCTCAGCATCATGATACTTACTGTCAAGCCTGATGACCTGAGCTGGATTCCCAGGACCTACGTTGGAAACAGAGAACCAACTCCTGCAAGCCACCCTCTGCCCTCCCCACATGCAACAAGGCATATGTGACTCACGTGTGACTAGATAATACTGTAGTTTGCATGTTTTAATGATTTTTAAGATGATTTTAAAAGGGAAGAGGAAGGAACTCAAGTCAGATGTGGAAGAACTGTTAAATTTCTGGGATAATTGGTCCCTATCCTCAGCAGCATAACAAAATAAGATCCATGTAAATTAGTCAATTTAGAGGAAATGAAAAAAACAGAAAGGACAAGCAGACACAGTGACTCTGAAATGGTGAAAGACTTTATATCAGTAGGGAGAACCCACAAACAGGTCAACCACTCTGAACATAAGAAATTAGAAGAGAGCCCCATATCAGCAGTTTCCACACACTGACCTTAAAGGCACATGGCTACTTTGTCAGACACAATACACAATGAGACACTTTATAGACAGGGCTGAACATACCTAAGTAAAACAGGCATGAAGAATTCATAGGAACATATCTAGAAACCTAGTGAGTAACAGAGAAAACCCCTCATATTCCAGATCATCAAAATGCCAATGAAAACAAATTCATGTCAGTATTCACTGACAAACTGGTCAAAAAACTTTAAGAGATGATACACAAAATTGGTGAAGGCCCAAGACAGACAAGCACTCTCACATCCACAAGAGAACAGGTTAGTGCCAACCTTCTAAAGGCCTATAAATTCGCTGTAAAAAACATATAATTCTGGCCCAGCAACTCCACTGCCTGTGTTTACCCCAAGGAAATAATTAAGAGTGTACCAAAGCTACATCTATAAGGATAATCATTAGAGTATCATTTACATATGTAAAAGAATATGTAAACAACTCAATGCCTGACAACAGAAAACTGGTTCAATCTTGCCACAGGTGTATTTCTATAGGACTCAGTCCTAAACAACCAATACATTTTGCTTCTAAAAGAATTCTCAGTGGCCTGGGGAAATGGCCACAATGGGCTGTTAAGAGGGCTCATCGATTTATGATTACAGTTATATTTGACTATGTATATATCTCTGCTGAGATGGCTACCCCAAAACAGTAGTTACATCTTTCTCTAGAGTGATGGAATTATTGGTAACATTAACTACCATCGTTGACTTTCTCCTAGACATTCACATTTTTCAACTCTCATATGTTAATTTTTTGTTAAAAAAATTTAATTCATTTAATGGGCATTGAAAGGGTATTACCAATTAATGTTTTTTTTTCTTAGATTGAATCTAGGACCCCATACATGCCAGAAATGCTTCACCCTGAGCTACAAACCCAGAAATACAAATAAAACTTTCAATGTGCAAATACATTAAACTGTGATCTAGTAATAAGATTTAACCGAAACATACTAAGGATTTGGGGGCTGGAGTGAGAAGTCAGACCCAATATGGTCTTTTTCTTTTGTCCTTAAATCTGCCCAAATTCATGTGTGTATATTCTGCATGTTTGTGTTCATGAGTTTATACATATGTGTGCATGCTCAAATATGAACTTGTACACTTCCTCAGTTGTAACATGAGGGCCTGGTTGTTGGGGTTACTGTCCTGCCCAGTACCCCATAGCCAGCAAGCCCCAAAGAAAAATCACACAGAGGTCTCCATAAGATTATAAACTGATTGGCCCATTAGCTCAGGCTTCTTACTAGCTCTTGTAACTTATATTAACCCACTGTTCTTATCTATGTTAGCCACATGGCTCGGTACCTTTCTCTTCACATGTTGTCTCTTCAGTGGTCTGTCCAGGAGTGCCGAGGGAGCTTCCTGCTTCCCAGAATTCTCCTGTTCTCACCTCTACTTCCTGTCTGGTTTTCCCGCCTATACTTCCTGCCTGGCCAATCAGCGTTTATTTAAAACATGATTGACAGAATACAGAATTGTCCCCCACCACTCAGTCACTGTCCACTTTCTTTTTCTTTTTAATTATTTATTTTTACTTAGCATGCACTGGTGCTTTTCCTGCATGTATGTCTGTGGGAGGGTGCCAGATCCCCAGGAACTGGAGCTATAGACAGCTGTGAGCTGCCATGTGGGTGCTGGGATTTGAACCCAGATCCCCTGGAATAACAACCTGTTCTCCTAACGACTGAGCCATCTCTCCAGCCCCTGACCACTTTATTTTTCAAGACAAGCTCGCTCACCAAACTAGAGGTCCCTGATTTGAATAGGTGGGAAGGCTTCAGGGAGCTGCCTGACTCCCAGAGCTGCGTTACAAACCGCAGCCACCTGCCCAGCTTTATACGTTATACAGTGTGGGTACAGAGGATCCGAACTTGGGTCCTTAAATTTTCAAAGCCAGCACTTTACCAACTGAGCTACTACCCTGGCCCAGCAGAATTCTTTAAAATGGAAAAGAGTCGATGACAATTACAAAGGAAAGTAAATAAACTCCCATTAGCAGGCTGCCTCTGCACTGATCACCTTGGGAACAAGTCCCGGACATCTCATCACCCATTCATAAAAACTTCAGCAGATACCTCTGAAAGACAAAGACTCTGTCATCATTGTTACTATTTAGGCATCATCAAATAACAACACTACACAAGAATAATTTCATAATAACCACTAATGCCATCAAACACCCTTCGCTGTTCCTATCATTCAAATCGCATCATAAAATTTTGTTTGTAGTTATGTGCCCAAATTGGACTCAAATAAGACATGCATTTATGCGAGTCCTTTTTTACCTCTAGGTCCTGGTAGGGTGTCCTCCATTCCTTCCCCTCCTTAAATAGTTTTTGCTGTAGCAGTCTGGGTTCCTGGTGTTCAGTTTCTCAGGTCTGGATTTTTCTGGAAGTGTCTCTGTGATTCTCCTGAATAAGCTTGCCAGGTTTAGAAGCATGGTCTGTCGGGTTTGACTTTTTGTTGTTTGCTTGCTTTGTTTTATTTTTCTGTTTACCAAGTTCTGGAACTGTATACATCCATGATCCTAGCTCTCCTTCTGCAGACTCTACTGAAAACTACTGCACTGTTCGTTGAGGATTGCGAAATACAATCCCATGGCTCCTACAACACAATCCACATCCTGCCAGCTGGAATGGACTCCGTGGAGAAGTCCCTCCTCCTGTACTTTGGGGGTTATTCTGACATATAACGTATGTGGAACAACAAAGATAAATATCTTTTTTTTCCCCACTTTGCTTACATTTACAATCTAATGGTCTAGTTTCCAGCATGAAAGTAATCCTCATAAATGCAAACCTGACCCTCGTGCTCCTGTCACCGGCCACACAGCCTCTAGAAGGCAAACTGTGGTTTCTAAGGTAAGGCACACCTTCAGTGAAGACTTGGAAGTCGTGAAGGACAACACTCTGGGATATGGTCGACTGCCTGCCTAGCATGGCGCAGGCCCAGAGTTCAGTCATGGCACTACCAAAGAAAAAGAAAAAAAGTTCTAATCATCATATGACTCTCTGGCCTATCTTCCAGACAGACCTTTCTAGAAACCTCAGGGATCTGGTACACCATGCTCTCCCACCACAGAGCACTTCTAAGGCCATTTCCCCAGCCAAGAGTGTGCTCTTGCTTTTCTCACCCCCTGGTTAGTTCCTACTCATCCTTCAGATCTCATCTTACATTTCTCTTTCTTTAGGAGGCTTTCTCAGTCCCTAAAATTGGGGTCACCCTTACATGTCTCATGCACCCATGCTTCAAGTGCTCACCATAATCTCTAACTAAACACAACTGTAACTGTGTCCGGGTCCTTAACTCCCTTCCTCACCAACTGGAAGGCTGCTGGAGCAGTTAGTTGCCAGGTCTGTTTGGGCACAATGACTCAGACCCAGAACCTAGCTCTGTGCCAGGCGCATCACCGCTTCCTGGTATGCAATTACCCGCTGAAACAAAGAGTGAATGGGTACCTCTGTATTTGGTTACTAACACTATTTGTTTATTCTCTGTCACTCAAGGCGTGTTTACTGACCACAACAGCGGACGTGTCCAACAACATACTAGATACTGGGGATTTGGAGCGTACGATAATCTAATCTAGCAGGTGGAGAAGTAAACAGATAATGCCAGGACTGTTTATGGTGTTGTCATCCAGGGGAAGCAGAAGGTGGCCTGGAGCCTGTGTCAACAGGCACAGTTGAGTTAGAGCAGTAAGCTCTGCTTGGTAAGACGCAGTAGAAGTGGGTCTTTCTGACTCATCTGGGCAGAGGGAACAATACTTTCCCAGAACACAATCACTTCAGCCAGGCCTAGTGGTGCAGCAGGCCATCCTAGCTAACATGGGGGCTCAGGCAGAAGGATTGCAAGTCCAAGATCTGCACGAGCATCTGACACCAGCCATAGCAGCTGAACAGACCCTCGCCCTTAATAAAACCATAAAGAGAGAGTTGGAGGCTTGTCTCCGTGGAAGGACACCGAGTTAGCTTGGGCAATGCCCCAGCTCAACCTCCAGGGACTGGAAGACAGTCAATTAGTCAAGTTTCTCTTAATGCTTTTATTTTGTTTGGTTTGGTTTTTGTTTTTTTGAGACAGGGCTCCTCCTCATAGGCCTGGCTATCCTGAAATTGACTATGTAGACTAGGCTGGCCTTGAACTCACAACAGTTTAAATGATAAAGCTTTATGCCCGAGACGTGACTTCATGAAGCTACCGAGGACAAGACTCAAAACATGGATATATAAATCACACAAGATACTGGAACAAAAAGAAAGGCAACAATAGATTCACAGTTAGCTCAGGTCCTGGGTCAAGGAGTCAACCAATGAGGGCTCAAAACTATTTCAGGAAAAAAAAAAAAAATGGGGCTATAAAGCTGCACCAGCTCTTTCTTGCCGCCACTCTCTAAACACCACAGTGCTTCCATTACTTAAAGCGATAGTTTTACACTGTGCTGCATCTGATAAGTTAGTGAGAGATAATTGAAAGTATAGATGATGGCCTAGGGTCGTGGTTCTCAACCAGTGGGTTGCGACCCCCTTGGGGCCGTATGTCAGATATCCTGTATATCAGATATGTACGTCATGACTCATAACAGTAGCAAAATTACAGTTATGAAGTAGCAATAAAAATAGTTTTATGGTTGGAGGTCACCTCAACCTGAGGAACTGTACTAAAGGGTCACAGCATTAGGAAGGTTGAGAACCACTAGTCTAGAGCCTGCAAAGATTACACCATCTCACACAAGGGTCCTAAGAACTCATGGGTTTTGATATCTAGGATCAGTGCTTTTGCAAGGCTACAGAGTGTTTACCACACACTAGCTCATGGAGAGATTCGGAATAAACACGACTGCTCAGTCTCAATCCATCACCGGAAACAGCAGCATAAGCTACTGCATAGGGCCAGTCGATTTATCAGCATGAGCATTCTTTTTGCATAAACGTAACTAAGACGCCAGGAGTCAATCAGGTAAAACAGTTCTCCAATCTGTTTTCCTGGAGCACTTTAAGCTTTTGGTTGTTTTCTTGTTGCTGTGACCAATTACCTGACAAGAGGCAACTTAAGCGTCTGGTGAGCGGAGGAGGAAACAAGATCCCCAGAGCAGGTTAGTGAGCTGCAGGAGCCAATAACGAGCTCTGGCTTCCAGCAAGAGACACTGCCTCTATGTAAGACAGAAAACAATGGAGAGAGACACCCGTGTCAACCTTTCAGCTCCACGTGCTTGCACACACGTGGGTGTTCATCTGCACACAAACAAGTATACACACAGAGAGACAAAAAGCAGCAGCAGCATTGAAAGGTCCATGGTTTCAGGGGACGCGGTTTATCATGACACAGCAGCAGGTGGCTGGCTACTTGCTCACACATCTGCAGATCAGGAAGCAGGGCGCCCCATTAGGAAGCAAGACCAGTTTACAACCCCAAAGGCCGATTCCCTCAGCAACCCTCTTCCTCCATCTAGACACCAACTCCTAAAAGGTCCACAACCTCCAGAAACAGCTCTCCCAGATGGGACCACCCACAAGTGGGTATATTTTATTCATACTGCCATCCCGACTTTAAAATCTTGCTATCTAGCAAAAGCTACTAACTCGATGATCAAGGAATAAATAAATGCGTGCATCTGGGGTTGAAAAGCCTTTAACACTCTGTAAGAGATGTCGACAACATTTGGCCATAGAGTAATGACGCAACCTTGGACACTTCTGTGTGAACGAGGAATCTATCACTAAACATAAACCAAGATGGTCTGATATCGAACACCCTCACCCCAACATGGTGTTTCAAAAGAGGAACCAGCTCATTGTTTACAAGCTTAAGAGCTGGAAGAATGGAGAGATATCCAGAAGACCTTTAGAGGCATGACTGTGTTAAACAGCCTCACTCCAATTCTGGTAATGTTAAAGCAAAAAATGCCAGTCAGGATATCCCATCATGTGAGGACCTGGGGAGCATTGGCGGGAAAACTGGAAAGTTCTAGGCCAACCTGAGGTAAAGTGAGACCCCCATCTCAATAAAACAAGCAACCAAATACAGGTACTCGGCTTCATTTGTCTATGTGGAAATACAGTGAGATTCTGCTGCTTATCCAAGAGAGTGGTTAAAACTTAAAAATTAATGCTATCAAGTATGAACAAAGCTGTGGTAACACATGGAACTGCCACAGAGACTGGGGGAAGTGTAAATTGGTACAAGCACTTTTGGAAAACTATTTGGCAGCATCTACTAAAGTTTAATATATGCTCTCTGTCCCAGCAACTCCATCCCATAATAGGAATGCACACATATGTTCAATAAGAGACATTTCACAAGGATAGTGTATAGTGCATCAAATCATCCTACCACATGCCCTTAAGTACACAATCTTTGCCAAACAAATAGTTTTCAAATCCAAAAGAAGAATGTTCTCAGCAATGGTATTTCTAACAACAGCTGGAAACAACCCAAATGCCCTCCAAAAATAGAAGAGAGGAACGCAGTGTGGCATGCTCACGAAAGCAAATGTCACGCAGCAAGGAGATGCTACTGCAGCGTGTCTGAGCCTCACGAACAGAGAGCTAAGTGGAGCTCAGATGCAACGGAGGACAGTAGGCCTTTCCATGAACGTAACTAGATAGCATGAAATTCTCGGCAACATCTGCCCTGCGGAGGAATCATCACTGAGCGGGCAGAAAGAGAGAATCAACACTCTTCATCTAGAGAGCTCATTTTGTGATACATCATTGAATATGCATTTACAATTGTGTACTTCTCTTTATGTGTTTTATACCCAGTGAAGAGGCTATAAAAATATATCCAAGAGAAGAGCTTCTTTTATCTTCCTTTTCTTGTACAAATTGTGAATTCAGCAGATATGTTGACACACATAATAAACGGTGGGCTAAGGAGATAGCTTAGTGAGTAAAAAGTACTTGCCAACCAAACCTGACAATGTAAGCTCTGACCCAGCACCCACAGAAAGGCCTGACACAGAAACGTTTGTATCTATAATTTGTGCCCTCACACAAGAAAGCAGGAAGTTCAGGGGCAGCTGACAGGGCACACACAGTGGTAAGACACTGTCTGAAACAAGGCAAGGACCAGCATCCAAGGCTGTCCTCTGACCTCTATACACATAACCTGGCACACATGTGCTCATGCCCAAATACACACACACACACACACACACACACACACATCCTACAAGACTCAGTCAATTAGTTAAAATACAAGACACTGAGAACTTTTGTTTTAATGGATGCTTTTAAAAGAACAGCTAGAGGAAAAGAGAAAAGAGGTTTAGTTAGTATCGAGGGATGGGTACCACCATTAGTCATGAGCTGATCTAAGTCCCATCAAATTTGGTGCCAAATGAGGAGTGTGGTTCAGTTATAGAGTGCTTATCTAGCATGCAAGAGGCCCCAGGTTCAATTTTCAACACTACAAAAAGTAACAATAAAGAATTCATAGGCTGAAATTTAACCTCCAGTACCTTAGACTATGACTCAATCAGGAAACTCCTTGAGTGGGCAATTAAGTTAAAAATAGGATCATGATGGTGGGCAATAATCCAAAATATCAGACAAATTTGTGAGAAAATAGAATTTGGACAGCATCTCAAAAAAAGAAAGAGAATAGGAAGACAGAGGCCAGCCATCTGCTACACAAAGAGAGACAGAGGAAAACCTTCACTCCCGTACATCAGCACAGATCTTGGCCTTCCAGCCACCAGAAGTATGGAAAAGAATTCTGTTGTGAGCCACCTGAACCATGGCTCTCTGCTACGGCAGCCATGGCTGCCTGCTGTACCATTTGGTCTAGACAGTGCCCTGATTCCTTTGCATGTGCTCTCGGAGCATAAAGTTCTCAAAGGCTCCTTAAATCAACCAGACTGAGGTTTTCAGGGACTGGGTCTAGCTCACTTATAGAGTGCTTGCCTTCCATGTACAAAGTCCTGGGTTCAAGCCCAGTACTGGAGCCACAGCACATCACACTCTGACTCCTAACTACATCTTAGGGGCAGGCTTTTAGCTCCATGGTGGAGAGCTGGTTTAAGGACCAGAGTCATAGTTTCTCCTCAGCAGCATATAAGAAACAAGGCGTCTTTGAACTGCCAGGCTGGAGCTATCGGTTTCATCTGTGAAGGTATCCCCGCATGCTCAATGCTCTTTTACTTATTTTATTTTGCTTCTGTCTGGTGTTGTTAGATTGGGGTGTCTGGCGGAGAGAATACTTGCATACTAATTTCCATCCCTACTCTCCCCATTCGTTTCAAGGTCTGCCTTTGCTCTACCCTCTCAATGAGCCAGGAATCAAAGGAAAGTTCCTGCTTTTTCTTGCCACAGTGATGTGTGGCACCTGAGATGAAAACATAAAGAACACCCTCTTTCCAGAAGATCAATGAGCAGGGAATTACCTTCTATCAAAAGAGAAAGAGAAAGTAAGAGAGGGGGGGTGTCACAAAGATGGGGTACACTAGTATATCAAGTAATTCAATAAGAATATTATTAAGAGCCAGAGAGATGACTCCACGGTTAAGAGCATTGGCTGCTCTACCAGACGATCTAGGTTCAATTCCCAGCACCCACATATAAGCTTACAACTGTCTACAATTCCAGTTCCAGGGAAATCCAACACCCTCACACAGGCACACATTCAGGCAAAACACCAAGGCTCATGAAATTTGAAAAAAGAAAAAAAAAAGAAAGAAAAAGGGAATATTAAGGCTTTAGCTCACCTTGAAAGAATGCCATCCATCCCTACAGCAGGGCCACACTCTTCTGCACTATGACTTCCTGAGCCTACTCGTTCAGAAAACGCAGCACATGTTCTACAACACACACACACCTATGCCTCACACAGAACTCATTCACGGCAGCAGACCCTACAGAAATAATTTACAATAATTTGTCAGGATTAACCTTTTGGTAAAACATAAATTTGTCTACATTTAAAGCACTTGGAAGAGGGGCAGGGGTCCACTGGCATTATCCAAATGCTGCATCAGCAAGTTGACAGAAGCAAGAGGAGACCCATGCTGAGCATGGTGACTGCCCTGTTGGCTTCCTCTTCAGCATCATAAAACAGAAGCTGCCGGTTCAGCACAGGCCGGCGGTGATTCATGGGCAAGCACCCCTTCCGTGGTTAGTCCTAGAAATGTCAGGCTCTGTAATTAACGAGAGACCCTAACAAGTTTGCGTGCTCAGTTCTACAGGGACAAATGTGAAGTCTCTTCCCAGCCTCTTCCAATGTTTGCAGACTTATGATTCTTAATAGTCAGTAGCTACCATCTGTAGAACCAGAGGACTTGGGCCGCCCTAGACACCATTCCATACAGCACAACAGAACCTCAATCACCAATGGGAGATTTCTGCATTGCAAGCAGTTACTGTGCACTCAGTTTCCTCCAAGCATTTGCCAAGAGCCTGCGCCCTTCTTGTTCCTTCCAGAAAGAGAGGAGTCTCTCAGTGAAGTCAACATTTTATTCTGGATACATCTGTAGTCGTCGCTATTCAAGATCTCTTTAAAATTAAGTTTTTATGATCAAATATTAAACAAAACTAAGGCAAACAAGGAAGTGAGCTGGCTTAGTGATGAAGGCATTTTGCTGAGTTAGATCCTCAGGCCCACGTGGTGAAGGGAGAGAAGCAACCCCCACAAACTGTCCTCAAATCTCTCCATACAGGCTCACACACGAGCACCCATTACAGGCACTTGCACACATACACACAACAAATGAATGAATGAGTATAGTTTCAAAATAATTTTAAAAAAATAAAAAGAGTAGTCATGGTGACACACATCACAATAGTGGGGTGGGGAAGCAGAGGCAGGTAGATCTCTCATGAGTTCAAGGCCAGCCTAGTCTTCATAGGAAGCCCAAGTTAGCCAGGAATACATAGCAACCTGGTCTCCAAAATAATAATAATAACTATTATTCTTATTATTTGAAAAGTAAAAAATATTAAAAGCTGGGATTTTCCAGATGGTGATAAGGAAGAATCTATGGCAGCATTTCCATGTGTCTAGGAAAACCTTAAAATCTACGTAGCTTTCATAATTTTATTGTATAAAATGGTAACTACAAAAATCTTAACATAGATAAATATACTTAATATTTACAGAATATTTAACATTTGTTTTGTTGTTGCTTGTTTTGGTTTTGTTTGTTTTAGATGTTTTAATTTATTATTTTGTTTTGTTCTGTTGACACAGGGTTTCTCTGTATAGCCCTGCCTAAAACTCACTCTGTACACCTGGCTGGCCTCCAATTCACAGAGATCTGCCTGTCTCTGCCTCTCAAGGACTGGGATTAAAGGTGGATATTCAACATTTGTAAGAAAAATGTTTGAAAATACTGATACCTAGTCAATTCATGACCAAACTAAAAATGTAACTGAATCAATCCTTTCAGAGAATTTGCAGTCTGATTATTCTGGAACACTCCATAACACTGATTTCATTTTCCCTTGAATACTCATCCAAATCAGAAAGGCAAATATATGAATTCTGCTTGGCATGACCGCAGCCACCTCGAATCATAACCATCATGACTACCCTGAGCTTCTCCTGCATACTTTCTCAGCACACCAGCTGTAAGGGCACAGTTAGGAAGGCTCATTTCCAGCCCTGCAACTCGTTCCTCAGGAGAGTCACTCGGCCTCTGTCACCAGCAGCAAATTTCTGGGAAAAACCACCTCAGAGTGTCAAGTAATGTTGACATCTACTGAACCGTTTGACAGCTATAGCCTAGCCAATACAAGTGAAGAGCCGGCCCTTCCTTCATTTCTAGAAAGACACTTGAAGAACCTGTGCTAAATATATCTATCCACTGCTGTCAGAGCCTTCAAACGAAGCTTTTAAGAGTGAGTAAATGGAGCGTTATGGCTCAATAGGCTAGTGGCCAGGCCTCTGCACTCACAGTTGTAGTTAATATTGTCTGTGTTAATTCATTGAGTAAACGCAGTCTTTCTAAGCTAATATGAAATTCTTTCTCATCTTCATCATGTAGTATAAAACAAGAATCTTAAAATCTATGATCAGAAAACAAAAATAAAACCCTTCTGAAGAAACTGGGGAGAGGTGGCAGGGGGAACTGGTAAGATGGCACAACAGTTGAAAGCGTTGGCTACTCTTCCAGAGGACCTGGGTTCATTTCCCAGCACTCACATGGCAGCTCACACCTATCTGTGACTCTAGTTCTGGGACATCTGACACCCTCACATGGACATGCCTGCAGTTGAAACATCAGTGCCCATGAAATAAAAATTAAAACAACAAGAAAAAGACACTAGAATAGAATTCCTAAGTAGTCACGAAGGAAGTAAACAGAACTCAGGATTTCCACCAAACCCAGGAGGAAAAATCATTTCATATGGAATTTGCTAGTTCACAAGGATTCCCTAGACTGAGTTTGGATAACGGAAATGAAAGACCCTTAGCAATGATGGCATGATAGTGACATTCTAGTCAAAGGTGGGTAGTTATTGTATTCCCTCCCCCCACTGTCACCCCAAAGCTGAAAAAAAAAAACTGTGTCACTCTCACAAATTGGAGGGCTTCTTGATGTCTGTGAGGCCTGCTTGCTTGGTTGGTTTTGAGATAAGGACTCACTATGTAGACCAAGCTGACCTTAACCCCTCAGAGACCTACCTACTTCTACCTCCCCAGTACTGGGATTAAAAGCATACACCACCAAGCCCAGGATGTATGTTTTGTTGTTGTTGTTTATATTGCTTTTTTAACAACATAAACAAATAAACACCAGCTAGACACAGACAAGTGCAAACCCTTTTTTTGTTTTGTTTTTGTTTTTCGAGACAGGGTTTCTCTGTAGCTTTGGAGCCTGTCCTGGAACTAGCTCTTGTAGACCAGGCTGGCCTCGAACTCACAAAGATCCGCCTACCTCTGCCTCCTGAGTGCTGGGATTAAAGGCATGCGCCACCACCACCCAGCTTTGCAAACCCTTTTAGATTCAAGTCATCCACTCTTTCTGATTTATCTTCCCACAAATGAACTACCTCAAAATTCTTTTTTTTTCCCCTCCAGGACTGAACATTGTACAGTCTCTTATTCTCTGCCCCTTGATCAGTTGTGGAGCTGCGTCAGGTCACTAGGAGTTGGTTTAATCCATCACCGTTTAGAACAGTAATAGTGGTAGGTTTTGCCCAAAGGTTAAGAGATGTCTCATCACAGGTTCTTACCCAACAATAGGGCTGGGTAGAGGTTGCATCATGTGGAGTAGGACTTAAATACAAGCAGAGAATGGTTGGTTACTCCCTTGATGTTCATGCCACTGTTGCACAAGTGGTATATCTTGCCAGCCCAGTCACTACTGTAGTTGGCAGGGTTCACCATTAGGTAAGGCTGATGTTATTTTTGTCTTCTGGTAGTGTCCATAGCAGCTTTCAGCACTATGAAAGTCAGCCTGAATGAAATTTCCAGGTCCACACTAGCTTGATATCTTAATGTTCGGACTCCAGTATGTGGTGTCTTCTGTAATGGGGTCTTAATGT
>JAQHUG010000008.1:5359078-5391526 GCA_028555095.1 Dicrostonyx torquatus
AAAAAAAAAAAATCGCGGCAAAGAAAACAAACCCAACTCCTTATTTGGTTTTTAGGTGTGTTTTGAGACAGGGTGCCGTGAACCAGACTCAACCCGCACTGCCAACTGTTTCTAATTAACTATGCTGGATATAGTGGTACGTATTCATAATCACAACCCGCAGAAGGCTGAGGCAGAAGGACCATCACAGGTCTGAGACCAGTCTGAGCTACATGATGAGTTCCACTTCAGCTTCAGATATACGTGAGATTTTGTCTCAAGAAAGGCGGGGGGGGGGGGGGGGGGACAGGTTCCATTGTTAGAGTGACGTGAGAATCCAGGACACTCAGATCGCTACTTAGAGCTGTGCTGACATCAAAACTTGTAGGTTTTATCCATTATTCAATTGCAAATCCATTCTAAAAACAGTTGTCTAATGAGCAACTTCTATGTTCCTGGGGAAAAATACAGTGTCTGAACTGCAAGCTTCCCTGTAGCGAATTGCATAAGATATCCCGATCATACCACTTAGCTCCTCAGTGCTTCCTAGCCCTGGGTATCTATTAGTAAGAACTACACAGGTATTGAAAATGTGTCTGGTTAGAGAGTGAAAGGGTTAACAACAATCCAAGAATTTCACTGGTTGAACGTAGGGAGTGAGTTAGCTTAAAAAAAAAAAATGCCCTACTGGGCAGTGTGGCATACACCTTTAATCCCAGCACTTGGAAGGCAGAGGCAGGCGGATCGCTGTGAGTTCAAAGCCAGTCTGGTCTACAGATTGAATTCCAGGACAGCCAGGGCCATCTTTAAGGCAGAAGTATAGGGTGGGGGGGTGGGGTCTCAGGGCCAGCCTGGTCTACATAAAGAATTCCATACCAAGCAGGGCTTCCCAGTGAGACAGTCTCTGAAAAAAGAAAAATAAAACAATAGCAACAACCAAGCAGTCTATTAGCTGTAATCAAAACAAAAGGTCAAAGTTCAATTCCATGGTGATGGTGGCAGTGGTGGTGGTGTCCTTACTTTTAACTGAAGTCCTCACCACCTACTTCTACAGCCAAGATGGAGTTGGTGATTTTCTCCCTATTATTTTAAATGTCTGTTAAAGTGACCAAGTCTTACAAACTCTAATGGCATATTAACATATTAATGCTTTAGATGATACCAAGCAACAATATAAACACTCACAAAAAAAGAAAAACCAGCCTCATTGTTAATCTGTAAAATATCCTCTTCCTGAGTATGCAGATGCACCTGTAACCCTGGCAACTGGGAGGTAAAGGCAGGAGGAACAGCAGATTCAAGGTCATCCTTGGCTGCACAGGATCTTGAGGTCATTGTTGAGGGTGGAGAGGGGCAAAAGAAATACTAAGGGAAGGTAGGAGAAGGAGGGAGGGATCAGATAGAGGAAGGAAAGGAGAAAGAAAAAGCCACACTGTTAGGGAGAGTCACATTAGCCAGTAGCAGTCTATCAAGTCCAAATCCCAGCTATTTCTCTGGCTTCTTTACCCACAAAAACAAACTCTATTTCCCAAAGAATGTGATCCCACGGTTGCTGTTCAGACGAAGTCCTAGTAAATACAGCAAGGTTCTGCCTGAGTGAGAACCAGGCTCACAGTTTCAAAATTGTATTTAATGGAAGATTTGAGCAGAAGACGCTCTGCGTTTGATTCAGAAATCCCTGAACACTGTCACTTAGATATTGCCAGTGCAGGAAAGCACCTACCCTGAAGTCCTATCTAATTAAGACATCAAACCACTGCCTGGACCAACTGGCTCTTCTTGTTCTGCCAGATGAGCTTTCTTGGTGCGTCTATTAATATTCTAGCCCAGTGCAAGAGTTGCTACATTAAAAACATGGTGTAAATCCAAGCTTCAAGATGCAATAAACTGAGACAGAAGTAAGCCTTAGGGGTATCAATTCTTCTTTTGCAAATAAATGCCACAATCTTGCCGGCCTCACTTCTCTTCCAATAAAAATTTAAATACAAATCTTCAGGCTCTAAAGTTCTGAGCCCATGAAGAAGTCAGTTTGAGCAGCTGGATGTGGCTCCTGCTGTGTGCAGAAGTCTGCTTCCCATCAAGACTCCAGGAGCAGAGTGGAAAACAAGGCCTCGCCCCTCAGAAAGCGGACAGCCCAGTGAGGCTGGAGAGAAAACACAGATGGGAAGGTGCTACCAAACGTGAGGACCTGCGTTCAATCCCCACCCCACCCCACATAAAAAGCCAGGCGTGGTGAAAGGCACTGGTCAAGCCCAGCGTTTGCTCACTGACCAGTGTAGCTGAATGGGTGAGAGCCAGGACAGGGAGAGAGCCTGTCTCAAAAGAATCTAAGTAGAAAGTTCTACCAGAACACTACCCAAGGCGGACCTTTGGCCTCCACACACACAACCTTACAACTCACACGAAGTGTACAAATGTACAACCAATTCTTTTTTATTGCCGTTGTGACAAATTACATAAAGTTTGTGGCTCAAAGCCACAGAAATGTGTCTTCTAGAGGCCAAGAAAGGAGTCTTTCTCTCCTCTCTTCCGGTTAGTAGGGGCTGCTAGCCCCCCTTGGTTTGTGGCCACCTAAGTCCAGTCTCTGAAAGTCCCTTACACTTGCCCCTCTTGTGTATGACACTGAGACTAATTTAGAGCCCACCAAGGCAGCTCAGGGTGATTACTCTAGGCAAAAATCCTCAACTGCATCTCATCCGCAGCAAAGACCATTTTTGTCACTTTCTTGCTTTCATTACTTTATTTTGGTGGCACTACAGACTGAACCCAGGGCCACACACATGCTGAGCACATACATGTCCTACCCCTGAGTGACAGCTCCAGTCCATTTTTGAAGTTTTGAGTCAAACTCTCACTATGTAGCCCAGACTGGCCTTGAACTCACGATTCTCCTGCCTCAACCTCCCTAATAAGTGAGATTACAAACCTGTAGCAAAAAACCCAGCTCATTTTTTGTGATTTTTGCACGCGTGCTTGGCTTAGGGCAGAGGGGATTGTTATATTACAGCCCAGCTGGATTGAACCTGCAGTCCTTCTGCCTGCGGACTGGAGAAATGTCCTCCTCAAAAGACTGGGTCTTAATGGGCAACCTATCCATGAAAATCTGAGAAAATGGTAGCTGGAGCAGTGGTCGGGGTGTGTGTCTGTAACCACAGCTACTGCAAGATAAGACAAATTGTTTTTGGTGTGTTTCTAAGCTGGGGTCTGTCTTGTCATAATTGAAATGAGCAGCTACCTTAAATCTAAAAACCCAGGCATGGTGGCTCGCACCTGCAATCAATCCCAGCTCTCAGGAGGATGAGGTTACAAGTTAAGGGCCATTCTAAGTCACAGAGTGAAACTTGAAAGACACAGAAAGGTCTTTACGGCCACAAAATAGTATATAACAGAGCAGGTAACTGCTGGGTTTGGGCTTGAAAGCCTGCAGCAGTCTCTTTTTCCCCCTTACATTCAGAGATGCTGTAAAAGAAATGGCAGGTGAGCTGAGCAGTGGTGGCGCATGCCTTTAATTCCAGCACCTGAGAGACAGAAGCAGAAGGATCTCTAGGTCAAGGCCAGCCTGGTCTACAGAGCCAGTTCCAGGACAGCCAGGGCTACACAGAGAAACCCTGTCTTGGAGGAGGGGATAGATAGGTGGGTAGGTGGATGATGGATAGATAGATAGATAGGGAAAGAAAAGAAATAGCAGGTGCCCTACAGAGTTTGTAATTTTTACTTTCACTGAACAGTTTACCAAGCACTCTAAGCTATCAGGGAACACAGATATGTTCTTATGATAAGCACATATTAACTAAATGATAGAATCTTTCCCTCTTCTCCTGCCACCTCCAGGGAACCAGAGACAACTTCAAGTACATTCTATAAATCCTTCCAATGTCAGTTCTGTGAGTTTTACAAAACAAAAACAAAATAAAAGCTAGTGGAGACTTCAATTCAACATTCAAGAAGTTAGAAAAGAAAACAAAGCCCAGCTAAGCTTCAGACAGGGTCAGGCGATAGGTGCCAGTGACCTTCCAAAAGGTCTCCATGATTCTCGAAAGGTTTTCAGACCAAAGGTCACAGCCCCTAAGGTAAATGAAAGCTGGACCCACTTTCAGCTTGACTAAACTTATCCTTATCATAACACTACTGAGGACAAAACACACAATAACTACTCAATGATATCTGAATGACTGAACGCATGCTAGAAGGAAAGATGGATGCTTGGATGCATGGATGGGGAAGGAAGGGGAGAATGAATGGGTAAGAGAGTGGATGATGGATGGATGGATGGATGGATGGATGGATGGATGAATGAGAGGATAAATGGGTAGGTGAGTGGATGAAGAGAGGGACAGAGGGATGGATGGAGGGGTACATGGGTGGATAGAGCAGCAATCAGGGGCCCAGAGAAGGAGAAAATAAGGCAAAGGGAGAGCAAGAATGAAGACAGGGTAGTCAAATAATACCAAGCATAGAGGGGCAGGGTGGTTCATGTGTAGAATCCCAGCACTCAGGAAACTGAGGCAAGACAACCATGAGCTTGAGGCCACTCTGAGCTACACAGCAAGACCATGCATGTCTCAAAAAACAAACAAATAACTGATAGGAGGTGATGGTGCACACCTTTAATCCCAGCACTCAGGAGGCAGTGGCAGGCTCTGTGAGTTCGAGGCCAACCTGGTCTACAAAACAAGTTCCAGCACAGTCAGGGCTACAGAGAGAAATCCTGTCTTGAAAAACCAAAACCAAAACAACAACAAAGCACCAACCAGTTATGTCTGGGCCTAAAACAATGGAAGAGCAAAAAAGGCCAGGACAGACACAACAAGTAGCAAGTTGTAGAATTCGCATAACTGACAGAATTAGTGGGCACCCGGTCATAGGACTGACGCAGAGACCATTGTCAGGGAAAACAAGAAGGAATGGCCAGCGAGAGGTCTGGTGGTAAAGATGCTAGCTGCCAAGCCGAAGGGCATGAGTTCAATCCCTGGATGCTACATGAGGGAGGGAGAGAACTAATACCCACAAATTATTCTCTGGACTGTATAGTGTGTCATGGTTTGTTAGTGCATGCATACATAAACAAACACACAAACACACACGAGATAAAATAAATTTATGTAACTAAAATTAAAAAAAAAAACAAGATGGGCTTATTATCTGGGGGAAGCACCAGTTGCTCCAGGGGTCATGCTCGAACCCTCAGAACTCAGGAGGTCATGTCAGCAAGTAGGAATTGGCACTAGCACAAGGACAGCATCCTTCCTGTCCTTGCTGGCTAGTCCTGTGTAGACATTTGGCTGGAAGCCCACGTGATATACTTAGGTATAGCAGTTGGATTATGAGAGTAAAGAGAGAATTTTTAACTTGACTGTAGAGTCAGGCAGAAATTGACAAGAAAAAAAGGTATAAGAAAAACATTCTATGAACTTTCACCCAAATTCCCTCACCGAGACAAAAGCTGAACATTAATTCAGAGGGAACCAAGGTTTATTTACCCTGAGACGGATTGACGGTGAACTTCCCTTATCCTTTGAACTTCACTAATCTACCAAATAAAAGCAACTGAAAACACAGGCTGGTAAATTCTTTGTTGTATCAGTGTCCCCTTTATTCTGACCACAGTGGCCTAGCGCAGGAAAGCTTTTCAGAGGCACACATTGGTGAAAGAAGGCCCGTTCAGAAAGTCCTTCTGGAGTCTGTCACCTATGCCGAGGAGCCTTTGGGCACTAACTCCACCCAGTAGCTCAGGGCTGAGCTCCTATCCTGCCGCATTCTTCTTAAAAGAAGACAGGAAGGGAATACCAAGAGGAGCAGCAACTTCCAGTGGGGCTGAAGAGAACAGGCCGTGCACACCGGGCCAAGCACTCTGCCGACTGCCTGCCTCTGGGAGCCCCCAACTCCTAAACTTCTTCCTTCCATCTCTTGTTTGCCTCCTGAGGACACAATGTGCAAAGAGCTCAAGCATGCCCTCCGACAGCCTGGCTCACTCAGTGGAACATCTAAGCATCACCCTTTGGGCCAGAGAGATGTGCAGAGACAGGTCCAGGCTACAGTGCACCTCAGCGACAGCAAGCGTTTGCACAAGCTGTGGTAGTTAGTGAGGACCCTTCAAGTTCTTTCCTCCTTCCAGACCGGTGCCGAACATAAAGGGCTCGAAGACTGAAGACACCCCACTACTGCCAGATTGACTGAGTTGAGACAAGGACCCAGACCCAAGAGAAAAGGAGTAAGTCGTGGACTCGTGGGTCCAAGCCTGCCCAGGGCTTTTAGAAAAGCGCTATTCCCATTTCTGAAGGTTCCTCTTCACCGTCAGGAGGATGGAATTGGGAATCGTGCCTATGAGAATGCTTCCGGAGGTGAATTCCAGACTGGACGATCAGCAGACAAGTTGAGCAGCTGCATTCGCTGCCGCTCCCTGCTTCCTGACTGCGGGCGCAATGGGGCCAGCTGCCTCGTGCTCCCGTGACCGTGACCATCTTCTCCACCAGCAGGGACTGCATCCCTTTGCACTGTGAGGAGAAATGCACCCTTCCTCCCTGGAGCTGCTGCTTGATAGGATGTTTCCTAGTAACAAGAAAAGTAACTGAATCACCCCAACTAGACCGGAAAAACTTGGAAGACTAATAGGACCCACCTTGGATGGAGGCGGGCAGGCACAAACTAGAAAATCAGCCTGCCTCTGATAAGCTATATATCTGCTGCTTCCACATCCATGGGTCCAGCCAACTTCACATGCAAAATATTCACAGAAGCATCCTGCATCAATATCAAACAAGTAAGTATTTCCCACATCATTATTCCCATGTCATATGACCGCTGCATGTGACCACTGCGCTGTGGGGCTGTGGGAACCTGTTCTGCCCCATCTGACAAAGGTGCTTGAGGGACTTTTAGTGTGTATGTGTCTGTGTGTGGGGGAGTCGTTGCTGTTGTTTTTTGATTGAGACAGAGTCTCACTAAGCCCTTGAATTCAGGCTTTAGCTTTCTGAGTGCTAAGATTAGGGTATGTGTGACCACACCTTCCCTGGCTATACAAGGGACAATTTAAGCATCTTTGGATTCTGCTATCAAGGTGATCATAGATACTAAGGGAACCATGTGTCTATGTGTGTATGTGTAGGAGAGGGAGAGGGAGGTAAGGAAGGAGGGAGGGCACAAACACATGGAGAGAGTTGGAACCACAAGACTTAGTTAGTGGGGCTAGCTGTGGGGCTGCCTACAGCACTTTGGACATCTGACTTGAAGAAAAAAGTGGGAAGAATCATCCCCAAATGTACCCAGGTCTCAAATTCCCTATGTAGGTTGATCTTGAACCTCTTCCTCCTGAGTGCTGGAATTATAAGTGTATGCCATCGTAGACTGCTCATGCTTGTTTTTAAATTAATGTCTCCTAATTATTAAGGTTTTCTATTTCATATTCATTTTCAGAGTTCCACCCTCCTGGTCATAAACATAAATTCACCTGCTCTGGAATTTTTCCAGCAGATCAGCTGAACATGGGTATTATCTACGTACAGTAGACTTACCCATCTTCAGACCCCATGATAAATATTTAAAGGATTATAAAGGAGAGAGACTGCCTGGGATGTAATTCAATTCGAGAGTGCTTGCCTGGTATAAGAAAAGCCCCAGGAACACAGCAAACTTAAGCAGCACTTGCCTGTAATCCCAGCACTTGGGCATCAGATGTAGGAGTGTCATAAGTTCAAGACTATCCTTGGCTACTACAAGTTTGAGGTTAACCTGGGATGCTTGAGACCCTTGTCTTAAAAATCAATTAAATAACTAAATTTTTTTAAAAAAATTACAAAAAGTCAAACTTGGAGGCTCTTGTCTGTAATCCGAGCACTAAGAAGACAGGGACAGGAGCATTGCCATAACTTTAAGGATGGCCTGGGCTACAACACAAGTTCCAGGCTTACCTGAATTACAGTGTGAGACTATCTCAAAAATATTAAGACCAAGAAAATAATTTATATCTAAAAAAACCCAATCCCAAATAATTGCTCTCACACTGCTGCCAGGCTGTCTGACACTTAACCTAGTCTAAATATCTTATCTTAAGCCAAGGATTTGAGCCTGTGAGCTTGCATGCCTCAAGATTGTGAAAAACTGTTACTGGGATACCAAACGTTACACATTGCTTCATAGGAGAGGAATGCTGGGCTTGGCAGCTGCCACCGGTCACCTCCCAGGCTGTGTTTTGCAGTTCATTTACACAGGTTAGTTCTCCCAAATACTTTTTGTCATCTTTTTATTTGGCTTTGGTTGGTTGGTTAGTTGGTTTTTTTGAGGCGGGATATCATGTACCAGCTGAGGTTAGTTTATTACTCAGGAGTATCCTATCTCCATCTCTCAGGTGCTTAGATTATATGCATGCATCAAACCCTCCCCTCTCCCCCACAGTTTTCCCAAATGCTTAATGTGAGCATCTCAAAATACTTAATGACCTGATTCTAACAGCACGAACCCCTTCTCTGTGCGTTTGTAGCTAATGTTTATAGGGTAACTACTTCACGTGCAGAGAACACAACTCTCTTTTGTAATGTTTGCTTTAGCAGCACGCTGGCCTGGGCCAAAGCCCTCCATGTGATGGCTAGTCACTCACCTCATTCTATTCTGCTCTGACAACAGATGGGGACAAGCATTACAGACCTGTTGAGGTCTAAGGACTTCGCTGACCAAGCTAAGTCACACTGTAGTCCCTACGAATGACTCCATTTTATCCTGGGCTCCATGGTTATGCTAGGAAGTTTTCTCATGGATATTCCTCATTCACAAAAAGTAATAAAAAGCAGAGATGTGGGGAAACTTGAACCTTCATCCATTGCTGCCAGTAACTCCAAACCTAATAATGATTTGAGTCAGAATGGCCCCCATAGGCTCATGTATTTGAATGCTTAGTCCTCACTTGGGGAACAGTTGAGATGGATTAGAAGGATTAAGAGGTGTGGCCTTGTTGGAGGAAGTATGTCCATTGTGGGCTTTGAGGTTTCAAAAGGCTTAGTGTCTCTCTCTCTCTATCTATCTATCTCTCCCCCCCCCTTTTCTCCATCCCTCTCCCTCCCTCTCTTTCTGCCTGTTGCCTGCAGATCAGGATGTAACTATCAGCTACTTCTGCACCATACCTGCATGCAGGCCACCATGCTCTTCATTAGGATAATAACAGATTAACCCTCAGATACTGTAAGCAAGTCCCCAGTTAAATGCATTCTTTCATAAGAATTGTCTTGGTTATGGTCCCTTCACTGAAATCGAACAGTGACTAAGACACAAACTTAGAAAAGAGTTTCTTAAAAGTTTCATATAATTACTGTGCCACCCACCAATTCAACCCCAGGGTACTTATGCAAGAGAAATGAAAAGTATCAATGAAAAGACATGGATAAATGCTCACTGTAGTACTGTTTGAGGTATTTAAAAATTGGAAACAACTCACAGGGCAGTGGTGGCATACACTTTTAATCCCAGCACTTGAAAGGCAGAGGCAGGTAGATCTCTCTGAGTTCAAGACCAGTCTAGTCTACAAAGCAAGCTCCAGGATGACAGCCAAGGCAGTTATACAGAGAAACCCTGTCTTGAAAACACAAACAAACAAAAAATAGAAACAACTCACAAATCTGGTTAACAGGTCACAATAGAGTTAGTATGTCCTTAGGGTGGAATAGCATTTAGCAGACAAAAGAAATACGACAAATGCCACCACATGAATGAACTCTTTTCATTCTATGATAAGCCCCCAAAGTCAAAAGACCAGTAGTTGTATGAATGTGTTTCTTTGAAATGTTCTAGAAATCTATAGAAACACAAAGACTAGTAGTTGCCTGGGCCTGGTGATTAGAAACAGAAACTGCCAATAGGTACAGGGGATGTTTAGGTAAACGGATCTGAAAATATTGTAGGTGGCATATACACTAATATGTGTTTTAAAGTATATGATATCCACACCAGCAAGCTGGCTCAGCAGATTGACACTCCACTATTGCCATCAAGCCTGACATCTTGAGTGAGATCACAAGGACTCACACAGTAGGAAAAAGTACTCCCAAAATTGTCTATTGGCCTCTGCCTGAGCAACACACACACACGCACATGCTCACACATACATACACGGTTCAGGGAAAGAAATGTAATTTAAATCAACACAAATATATGCATATCATATGCACAGAAGCTCACCCTTCCTCTCTCAGGCAGCCAAGGCAAAGCTACCCCGTTAGGCTTTCTGGAACAGTCCTACTCTGAATTCCATCAATGAGGAATCCAAACATATAACAAAACCAAAATAAAAATTCTCTCTTAAGCCAAGATCTCTGTATGTAAACCAGGCTGCCTTCAAATTGGTTCTCCTCCTGCCTCAGCCTCGGAAAGCTGGGATTACATGCACGTGCCACCACATCCGGCAAACCCTAAATTGGGAGCTTTCTCATGTGATTCCAAAAGCTTCCCGACTAACAGAAGCCTAAATGCTGAACTCAGAGCACCAGGGTGGCAGGTGACTCAGACAATCCTCCATTCAATGATGAAAGAGAAAAAAAAGAAAACTTAAAAACATGTATCTGTGGTATTGTGTCTATTTTCAGACAGGTATCTTCTAACAACATTGTCCATGATGCCACATCGTCAATAATCACTCTGCTCCAGCTCAATTTCAGTCTGGCATGGCGGCACAATCCTGTGATCCTGGCACTCAGGAGGCAGAGAGAGGCAGGAGGGTCACAAGGTCAAGTCCAGTCTGCTATAGTAGACCCCACCTGAAACAAAGAAACAGGTCTGGGGAAATGACTCAGTTGGTAAAGTCCTTAGATTGAAAGCATAAGGACCTGAGTTCCACACTCAGAACACCCACCCCTACAAACCAGACACTACGAGGGGCCATTCACAGCACTGGAACGAGATGGGCAATTCCATGGTGCTGCTGACCAAACAGCCATGCCTATCTGAAAGTCCAAAGCCAGGGAGAAACTGTCTCAAAACAACATAAGGATGACACCTGAGAACAACACCCCGAGTTTGTTCTCTGAGCTCCACATGCACAAGAGCACACATGTACCTTCACACACAAACATGCATATGCATACACACACACACACACACACACACACACACACACACACACATACACACAGGCGTGCCAAAATAAACATCTCAAAAAGTTGGTCTAAGTTTGAACTAGCCCTTGTCACTATATTCCAAATTGCAACATTCCCTCCAACTTGAAACATTTGCTCCTGGGAGGGAGGGAGTCAACAGTTGCTGAAAATGGAGACTGAGCAGCCAAAGTGCCACAAGAAAGAGATGTTAGTACTGGCCAGCTGCCTGCAAGAGATGGAGAGAGCGCCAGGCTTGCCGCTTTCCCGGGGTCCTCCAGATGTTGGAGTGGGCTTTCTGGTAATGTGACTACCTCGGAGTTATCCCTGCTGCTTGTAAGTAGCCCCTCACCCATACCCCTGCTAGTAACCCCAATTAAAAAAAAATGCATTGGTTCGCCAAACTGTACTGTGGTTCAGCTGCTACTTTGGTCTACTGTGGACTGCCTTTCTGGAGTGAACAGACCTGTATATTGTACTTTCCACGGAGCAATCTGTCACACAGTGTCACTCACTCTATATCCAACCCACTTCCTTCACTGCTCAGCATGAACCAAGGGGCTCCCAAGCCCTCACAGCATCCAGGTATCAGGTCTGCTGTCTCATCCTCCTAAGCTTAAAATTGTCTGTATTCTTCTGAAAACATGTCCAAAAGCTATGCATGTTCTAAGGTTTGGGGGTGCAACGAAAAGGTAGAGTGTTTGCCTAGCATAGGTGAAACCCTGGGTTACTGCACAACATGAAACAAAAACCAAGGAAAAGGATCATGAGTTCAAGGCCCACCTAGACTATCCAGAAAGAAGGCAACAGGGTCTCAACAACGACAGAAAGCCATACAACCTTACCGTCTTAGCAGTGAGGCGTCCCTCCCCTGCTTTTGTTCATGTGCTGTGTGCATACTGCAGTTATTTCTATTCTCCCACAAGGTTGGAGTCTGGTTTCATTACTACTATGGTCTCTTTTGTGAATGACACTAATCTAAAGTTAAACAATAGCCCTGTCTTCTATTTAGGTGACTTTGGACAAACTTACTTCTCAGGCTTAATTTCTTCTCCGAGGTAAGATGGGGCGTTACTATGCTGTCCCACTGTGGCTACTAAGAGGCTCCACTGAGATAAGAGACATGAAAGTTGGTTATGTGTTTTTAAAACTGTCTCACTGTGTATCCCTGGCTGGCCTGGAATTCACTATGTAGACTAAGCTGACCTTGAACTTCTATTCGCCTGTCTCTGCATCCTGCATGCTGGGATCAAAAGTTTGCCCCACATCAGGGAATGGAAGAGATGGAAGTATTTAAATCATTTATAAAATACTGACAAATATTAGTCTATATTCACAAGGCATTTATATATACATATATATATAATTTGTGTGTATATGCATATATACATATTTATGTGTGTATGTGTGTGCATGTATATATTATTTGTGTGTGTGTGTGTGTGTGTGTGTGTGTGTGTGTGTAGGCCAGAGGTCAACTCTGAGTGTCAGTCCTCAGGTTTGGGTGTTTTGGGTTTTGTTTTGTTTTATTTTTTAAGATAGAGCTTCTCATTTTCCTAGAACTCACCAAGTAGGCTAGGCTGGCAGGCCAACAAGCCCCAGGGATCTGCCTGTCTCTAGCTCTGCTGGGATTGCCAGGGCACACCACCATGCCCAATCTGTTTCATGAGATCTGGGAGATCATACTCAGGTCCTAAGTACGCTGCCAACTGAGCCACCCCACCAGTCCCTGAAGTTGTGAAGGTGCGTGTAACCACTGAAAAGAAACGGTCTTCGTCCATCAGCTCCCCTCTTTCTAAACGAGGGGTCATACAACTCAGAGCCTCAACATCCCTGCTTTCCACACTCACTCCCTTGAGGAACTCATCCACCAATGGCAATAGCGCTAATTTCTCCCGACTTATAAATCTTGATCTCTAGATGGCTGTCTTGAAAACATGTCCTGTCTTTTGGACGGCTTAGTTGCTTTAAAGGTATCTATATCTTGGGCTGGGAGGATGGCTCACTGGGTAAGAGCGCTTGCTACTCAAGTATGAGAACCTGAGTTTAAATCTTCAGGACACATGCAAAAAGTCAGGCATGGCTATGCGTGTGGCTTCCTGGCCACCAGCATAGCTCTAAGTGAGAGACCCTGTCTTAAGAGAATAAGGTTGAAGGTGATAGAGCAGGGTACAATGTCCTCTTCTGGCCTCTATGCAGGCACAGGTTCAAGTGGGCATGCACACACGCACAGGCACATGCGTGTACACACACCTGGATCCTGATGTAGTTAGTCTACCTGAGGTACTGGTCACCCTTCCTGTACGTTCACCCTCATCTCGGTTAAAAGCTTTCTGACTCCTCTTGGGCTCAGACTGAAAGTCTAGGGTCCTGTGCATCTCCCTCTTTCTTCATTTCCCATCATTCTACCAGGAAAACCCTCCAATCTTAGCCCTGACATATACCAAGGATTTGACTCTTACCCACCCCAACCCCCTAGGCTCCTTCTACCTTACTGTCCAGGCCACCATCCCGGCAGTGGGACAAGTACCGTAGCTTCTAAGGGTCTCCCTGGTTCCACCTTGCACATCTTAGCTCTGGCCTCAATCCCTCAACCAGAGCCACTCTGTGGCAACGTCACTTAGGTCAGGTCATCTGCTGTCTGAAACTCTTCAGTGGCATCCCGTCCCATCTGTCCTTCAAGGTCCCTTGCTATCTGCCCACATTCCTGTTTCCTCCCATACCTCGTCTCACTACTGTCTCCACATGCCCTCCACTCCCCCTGGCTTTGCCTTGACAAGTCAGGCTCTTGTCCCAGCCTCAGCCTGGATGCTCTCCACCCAGATAGGAGCTCTTTCCTTTCCTCCCTTCCTGTCCTCCCTCAAGGTTAGCTTCCTGATAAGGCCCTGCTTGACCAGCTTATAGAAAACAGCAACCTCTCCCCTCTCACTCCTATCTCCCTTCCTGCTCCATTTTTCTCAAAAGCAACTTCCTTCTTTGAATGTATATTTTACCCTCACTATAAAAGCTTCAGAAGTATAGGATTTATTGATGTTCTTCAGGTCTGTGTCCTGAAAGCTTGTAGCATCACTTGGCACACAGAATGCCCTAATAATAATTGTTAAAAGAAGGAATGAGGAAAAGACAGATGAACAATGCAGGCTTCCTAGAATCATGATATACCTACAAACATCTGTATCTTTGACAATAATGGACAGGTGGCTGAGGGTGTAGCTCAGTCCAGCAAGCTCCAAACCCTAGGGTTAATTCCCAGTCTAAACAATAGGCAGGAATGCCATCCTAAGTTCTTAGACATGGATGGCATTTCAAAAGTCAGCATGTCTGGTGTGGAGAAGTGGTTCGGTGGTTAGGAAACCTAACTGTAAAGATCCCAAATCTGGTTCAGAGCCGGTTCAGAGCACCCACATAGGAGAGGGATTAAAACCACCCATAACTCTTCCTCCAAGAGGTCCAGTTATCCTCAGTCGCCTCAGGCATGCGTGACATCAGCGCACCCGTGCATACAAGATTAAAGTAAGTCTTTAAAAAAAAAATAAAACTCCATCTGAACAGTCAGCAGATCTGAGACCATAAAGAAGAAATCAGGACCAGGGAGACTATCCAGAGGATAAGGGCACCTGCTGCCAAGAATGATACACTGAGCTGGTACCTGTTTCCTGCATCATGAAAGGAAAGAACCACCTTCACAAACTATCTCGGCATACAATAAATAAGTAAATATAATTTTTAAAAACGATTTTTCAATAAAGTAAATTTGGGGATACAAGCATGTGCCCAGGGAAACTTTGAGCTAATAAATGAACAGAACTGAGACTCAGGGCCCAGTGAATGGTCCAGAGAATGGCCCAGCTCAGGGCTCAGCTACTAACCTTGCAGACTGTAGAACCAAAGGTGAGCAAACGCTCTTCATTACTTGTGAGGTCTTTAAAGTCACCATTTGTAGACCGCACAGGTGAACAGTCAGACTTGCTTCCGACAGGAGTTTAGTGGGAACAGCCTGGGGGTGGGGGTGGGGGTGGGGGATTGACTTAAGCTAAGCGGATGCTGTCCTAGCCATGCTAAACACCCAGCTACTTTAAAAGAAACCTGGCAATAATTTCAGTGACCAACATTCAGAGAAACTTCATGACGTTTCCAGTGATTAGTGGCTGGTGGGCTGCTGACTAAATGAATGTTTATGACAGTTTTGGATACAACATTTCAGAAGATATTTTCTAGTTTAATAATATATTTCAAATCAAATGTTATTGTTTCTAGGCAACTACCTGCAAGTAGATTGCCATGAGAAGCCATACCTTGGTATTTCTATCCAAAACTTCCTGAAGGATAAAAAAGGGAGTGCAGTCTCCCTCCAGGTACAGTCCCAAGCAGATGGCACTGCACCCTACTGGGGCACAGCTCTAGATAACCAAGTCCTAGAAGTGCAGTCTTATTTTAGAAAGAACCCCTGTTCTGCTGAGCACCGTTGCAATAAACCCTAAGTCTCTATTTAAAAAGAGACCATTCAGTAAAAACTACAGTCACAAGATGTGTGACAGTTCTTCATTTCCAGGTTGAAAAGCCATTACTTTTATATTTTAGCTGATTAGCAAATAAATACTTTGGTCAAGGATGGGGGACATGTTGAGACAGGTGTTTCTCTGTATAGGGGTGGCTATCCAGGAGCTCACTCTATAGACCAGGCTGGCCTGGAACTCTCAGAGATCTGCCTGCCTCTGCTTCTGGGATTAAGGGTATCTGACCTCTTCTTCTTCTTTCTTTTTCTTTTCTTTTTTTTGCAGGGTCTCTTGTAGCTTGGGCTGGCCTCAAACTCAAATCAGATCCTGCAGGTGAGTGTTGCAGTTACAGGCCTGCCTGTGTTGCCAAACTAGATTAACAGAGTTCTAAGCAAGCACTGAGTGAACTGAGTTGCATCCTTGGACACTGCAAATTTTAAAGCAATATCAAAGACCACTCACTGTTAACAGCTTTCAAAGTAGACAACCGGAGTAAGCTAGGCAGGTGGGATGGCTCATCCAGTAAAGGCACTCACTTATCAGTAAGCCTTGAATTTGACCACAGAATCAATGGGTTCCTGCAATGTGTCCACTGATGGTCACACACACATACGAGCCCCAACACACAAGACAAATCAATAAGTAAAGGTGAAAATGGAAGAGAGGATCTGAGCTCATTCTGGAAGTCACCATCCTCTCAGCTGACAGACATTCTACCTGGGAAGGAAGAGCCCCTCATTCTAGGGTGAAGCATGGCTCCCAGCAGTAGCCTGGATCACAGCAGTGCTTAACCAATGTTTGCTAATGCAAATTCGTCTGCAACTGATTGGACAGCAGAACTGGACAGAATATGCTCTTAGAAAAAGGCGTGCTCAAGCGTGTGCGCTTAATTTTGGTTGTTTCAGTGAATAGTTGTGTTGCACATGGTTTGTGTCTTGTAAGCAAGTTAAGAAAGAAAGTTTGGAGCATTCCAATATCACTAATTCAGTGCAGAAGCCAATAACAGTACTGTTTATTAAGTTTATTAATTCTTAGCCCCGTGTTATGATATTTTTTAGACACACATGCACTTGGGGTTCTGTTGTGATTTATAGCGCTAGCAATTGAACCCAGCTAGTGACTGAATGCATGGCAGGCAAGAACTCTACAACTGAGGGACATCCCAAGCCCTACACGTGTGGTTCTTACAAGCCTCCTATGGGGCAGGTGTCAGGATGCCTACTTTTCAAATGACAAAACTAAGAAAGACCCAAGGAAATCAAGCAACCTGGGCAAGATGTCACAGAAAGTAATTGCCTGGGACTCATTTCAAAGCCTGAGTCTAAGCCTTTGAACCCAACACTGGGTGGCTATTAAACGAAATTCCAATATAGTAACTTCAGACGGGTAATACTCTTCTTAGGAGTGACACTGCTCTCTGTGTATCCGGAAAAATATTCCAGTAGATAAACTTTCGGTGAAACACTGGGAACCCTGACACCTCCGTCTCACACACTCTACTGAAGTAGATTCTGTAGCACTGAAACACAGTAATGAGAAAGGCGGTCCAATGCCTGCCCTCTCGTGCTTAACAACTCGAAAACAAACTCCACACGAAAGATGCATCTAAGTTTCAGGAGGAACTCACAAAGCACTGCCTCAGGATGCAGGATTTCAGAAGTTTGTTTAAATCTTCATTTTACCGATGATAAATAGAAGCGCATGAGGGATCTGAAAGCCTAATTTTACATCGATCCAAAAATCATTCTATTTCAGTCATAATGGGATAAAGTTATTTTCAGTTAATTTTTCTGACTGAACTCTGAGTTTCTAGAACAAACCACTGCTTCGACAGGGCAGGAAATACCACACAAAAGTAACCCTATATGTTACCATGGAGAAGATGAGAATTTTTAGCTACATTCCCAGAAATGAATAGAAATTTAAAAAGGAATATAAAAATCTTGGTAATCTGTCATGGAGGTTAAACAAAGCATCATGCCCTTTGATTACTGCATGGCCAAATCTTCCATTCTAAGAGAAATTGTTGCACTTTGTATTGACACCCTGCCATTAGAAATTCATTTATTTGGGACCACTTGTGGATTTTGTTTACCAAAATGAATTGTCAAGATACAAATAATAATATAAAATAGTAATAATAATGTAATGCAAGCCACATAAGTTCTGTTAAAACAGAATAGCCACTCTGGTATTTAAGGAGAAAATCAGCCACAAATAAAACAAAGCATGGGCTCATTGCTGACATAAAATCTACATAAATCAACATTCATTATATGTGCAGCTATTGACAGACACATTGTAAAATCAATAAACTTCCATCACACACACCAAATCATCATTCTACTTGAGAAAAGACCTACAAAGCACAGTCCCCCAGAAGGAAAGGTGAAGTCGTAAATTACTTGGCCAGTTAACAACTTAAGGAGACAGGTCGCCAGAAGCATTAAGTATGGGTCCCAAAATGAAGTGCTCGAGGGTGTGTAAGATACGTACCTTGTATGAGTGGAGAAGCCCCAGTCACCGAACTGCAATAATCCACATAAGGAAAGCATTGTCCAAATTCCCAACAATTTAACTGAAGAAACTCCAAAGGAAGAGACTGATGGTATTTTATCCAGGGCTAACTTGCTGGGGTCGTGGCTTCTCCATGCCATTGGCTGATAAGTATATATCCAAAAAGAACAATTCGAAGGCAGATCAGTAGGAAGTACTCCAGCTAAGCATGGCATGATACTTGGAGACGCTGGTAATGACACCTATATAATTAGAATTCATTCAGGTTAGTTCCCAGGCCCGTCTGTCTATACAATACCTTCCTAAAAGAATAACTGTCATCACCTTAATTTATTTTACTCTCTGACAAGAAAATTCAAAGCTCCGCAGCTCTGGCACCTTGCAGAAGTGGTCACTCTCAGAAGTTACCACTCTGTTTGCATGCTTCCTGGAGTTATCAGCAGTGGTTTGGGTTCAGGATTCAGTTGTTTCGTTGAGAGCACCTCCAGCAATTGAGAACACAGAAGACAGTGGAGAAGGTGATAGATCATCTTGGTATTTGGACCGATCCCACAAAACATACCTGAAGATGATGGGCCTGGTTTTGTGTTGCAGAATCAAGACAGCGTCGTATTTAAAGACATCCAACAGGAAAAGCCAACATTTACCCTTTAGATAAACCCCAACTTAGGTCTCTAAGTTATCCTTTTTTTATGTTGGCGAGTGGCTGGTAGCGATAAACAACTTTTGGACCGAAGCAGGAAAGCAGCAAGAGAAATTTCATATAAAGTAAAGATGTTGACTTACTAAGCAAGAACCAACCCAGAAGCTTTCGAAGTTTGGGGACTTGGGAAACAAAGTTAAGAAGTCACCCTTCACCACTAACTGGAGGGAACTGCGTTGCTTCCCCGCAGAGCAGAGACTGAAAAGCCGCCGCTCTTTTTGGCGGGTGTGGCCGACAGAAACAAAAGGTTAAAACACAAAAGGCGGGGCGGAGGGCTAGGTCAGGGGAGCTCTGCAGGCTCATGGTCCCTTTCCTACTCAAACTTACTGAAATGACCGAGGGGGGTGGTCTCCACCACTGAAGAGAGGATGGATCCCAAGGATAGCAGTGGGTCATTCTGGGTGGGTCATGAAACTGAACCAGATCAGGGAGATGAGGAGAGTGGACTCCTAACTGATGGTCCAGGCCCCATCCTCTTCATATGCGCAACTCTTGACAGTCTGGAACCTGTGGCTTCCTCCACCGGACCCTAGCCCCCAAGAAAACTTCCAGGACTCCTATCAATTTGCTGGAACCCCCCTTAACTCCCAAACCCTTTCTCTATTCTATTGTTGCAAGCTTCAGGTCTCCAGAGCGCTCCAAAGACAGTGAAGTTTGAAAACGCATGAGGAAATGACCCCCACCTCTGCATCTCTTCCTTTTTCGTGACCAAAGTCCTGGCTCTGGTGCGGGTGAGCCTAATCTAGTTCCCATCCTTATCAGAATGTTTTCTTCCAATCTACATATAACTGGGAAAAAGCGGGGCAGTGCCCGTTTGGATGCCCTTCTCCCCAACCCCTCACCACCACCACCACCCAAAGAAGCACAGGAGATGAACACGTTTCAAATAAACAAATAAAACAATCTGTACAAGAGCCTTAAAGAACAAAAGAAAGGGAGAACCGGGGAAAGAGATACAATAAAAAAAAAAAGGAAAGAAAAAAGAAAGAGTCAAACTTGGCTACTGGAACTACGACTTTGCCCTCGGAAGGGCTGGGAGCCTGGCGACCAGCAGGGATCGGGGTAAACAGGACAAGTCACTCACCTTCTCCCCCCACTTCGTCGCACTTTGAAGGGACATTGTTTCCATTGTTGCAGCCTACGAGGCGCTGGGATACTTTTGCGCAGCCTGACAACGGAGAAAGTCGCGTTGACAAAGTTGCGAGAGAGAGATACCCGGGCGTCCAGGGAGCGGGAGAAGGAGTTCATCAGAGTTCCCCCTTTTGTTCCAAGTCCCAGAGCAGACAAAGAGGCGGAGAGCCGCGGCAGGTTTCTCCCTCTCACCCCTTCCTCCTCTCTCCCTCCCCTCCCTCTCCGCCCCCTCCCTCTCCCCGCATCTCCCGCCCGCTCCAAGCCTTGGTGCGCAGCTCAGCCGACTCTGTCCCCAAGCACCAGCAACTCAGTCCCGACCCTCTCTCCTTCTACCTCCCGGAAAACTTTGCCCTGAAGATGCGGGTCCCGGTCCCTTCCCTCACACCCTTTGAACACCCAGTCTTCAGTCCGCGCTCTCACGCCTGGGGGAAATCTCCAAACTCATTGTTTCCGGGAGATGCACCTCTTTGTTTGCACTTTCCCTGCCAATCAGGGAGAGATATCCACTTTGGCAATGAGTTTCTGCCATTTCTCCGCATCCCAAGAGACATAATGTGAAGGATCTAAGTCAACCCTTTAGTATAAGAGGTACAGTCAGAGGTGGGGTTCAGAGGAGCCTCTCCATCCACAATTCTCCACTCCTATTCACTTTTCTCCACCCAACAGGCTTAAGAATTCAAAGGTGCTGGAAGTGATGGAAAAACGCTCCTTTCTCTTCCCCATTAGTGCCCCCACACACGACCCCAGAGAAAAGCTTTCATATTCGCATGGTAGAGACCAATAAGGGCCCCACAGGGGCTTATACCCAGCCCTTGTAGACTACCTGTTGCTGCAGACACTATTCTACTCGGTCCAGGACTCGCTCGGGTCCTGCGCGGTGACCACCCTCTCAGACTCAGGAAACTTCCTCTCATCTCCAACTACATTAACAAGACTCTCAGGCTAACAGGGTTCCCTCCACCCCCGGGCCTAGAGTCCCTCCCCATTCCCTTCCCCTCACAGCTACAGGGTCTTCCCTTACTTCTAACTCCGCAACCACTATGCCCTGTAACTGGTGTGCTCCAGCCCTGCATCCCCTCCCCCACCTTCTGGTCCTGGGTAAGCCAGGTGTCTTCCATATATGGGATGTCTCTCAACCTTTCCTCAAGTATTCTTCAAATTGTCCATCACTTCCAGAACTGGAGCCCCATCTTTACAACCTCTCAACATTGGGCCCTCATCTCTACGTGGCTGGCTCGCTAAGGAGCTCTAAGCAGAGCCAATTTTCTTTCTAGGTCCCTAACCAGAATTGAAGAAAAAAGCCGAAAGTTGGGAGAAAGTGGAGGGATGGGGCGGTCTTTATGAGTCAGTCTTTAGGGTAAGGGAGTTTTAAAAAAAAAAAAAAAAAAGACACCCAAGCATTCCAAAGCAAATATGCAAGCTTCTGTTGGCATCCCCACCATGGCACACCTTCTTATTTACTCTTTCTTCCCTCAAGTCCGGACATGGAATCTCCGTAGGCTTAAATTTGAGGACGAAGAGACGGGGATGAAAGGGGGCTTTGGGAGCAGTTCCTGGCTGGAATGAAGGATGTGAAAGTAGGTAGTAAGGGACCCTTTCTGGGTGTGGAATGTCAGGAGTGTGGATCCCAGCAATCACCCTTCCAGTGCTTGCTAGGTCTCTTTTCAAGGGCAGAACAAAGGCGTCGCGAGGAAGCTTTCTTCCTGGTCTCCGGGGGTCCTTGGTGGGCCCCGTATTTCCCCCCTCTAGAGCCCACTGAATTCGCTCTAGGAAACTGTAACCAACTTCTCCCAGGGTTAGCGCTCAAGGTTCCCTGAACAAAACAATCGCATCCCAGGATCAGAGAGATGCCCTCTTCAAGGTCGGTCCTCCACCCTTGCTGGGCACTGGACTCCACTGTGTGCCGGGGCAGACCTCAGCAAAGAGGCAAGCAGAGCACTCTCGATGCACTAGCCCCTTATAAGCAGTTTCTTAAGTTGGGGGCCCTGCTGGGTCTGGAATGTCGGGGGAACTGCGGGCAGCTACCGGAAAAGGTAGCAAAGAGATTAAAAAAAAAAAAGCTTTGCCAGGAAGGCCAAGGGCGATGGCTCGGGCGATGGCTAGGGCGATGGCTAGGGGCTGCGAGAGGGAGGCCCTGGGCTCACCAGCGGCGGGGCGGGGCGCAAGCCCGCGCGGGTCCCACCAGGATTTGGTGCACATAATCGCGCATGGGATCTCAACAGTACAAGACCACTGACTAGGGGTCCGCTCGCTGGGCCCCTCACCTGCTGGTGACACCTGAGCAGCATTCTGGAACTGTCCCTAGCCTCCTGCATGTTCAAAAGCCTCTTTTTAGGATATTTTTAGGATAGGAATCTTGAAGGCATCACAACCAACCACAAAAAGGAAACACCCCCACCCACTCCTGTCTGGCACATTCTCCTCTTTGTTTAATTATAATGATCTTCGGAATTCTCTTTTTAGGAGAAATGTACCCTCCTGCAGATAAGCCCTTCGCCTTGTCTCAAATATCTGAGTTAAAAGTCGCGAAAAGTCAGTAGCGACAATTCCATACAGCTGCTTTTGGAAAACAGCCTAACTTGTAGGTCGCATCAACCCTTACGTAGTTTTTAACTCCTAAATAAGAAGAGGAGGACTAAGAGGGGAAGAGAAGGAGGGGAATGAGGAGAGGAAGGGGATGAGGAAGAAGAGGAAAAGTGGGAGGAAGAGGAAGCTTTTGCTGGAAAAGCTAACAGGCAGCGACAACTGTATGACTG
Source organism: Dicrostonyx torquatus (assembly GCA_028555095.1). Taxonomy (NCBI): domain Eukaryota; kingdom Metazoa; phylum Chordata; class Mammalia; order Rodentia; family Cricetidae; genus Dicrostonyx; species Dicrostonyx torquatus. The sequence goes on from JAQHUG010000008.1 coordinate 5,381,736, forward strand.
AGATAGCCCACCTCTCGGCAAACCTCTCAAGGTGCAGGAGCCGCTGTTTCAGTATCTTATGAGATAATAGGCAATCTCATTTTCCTCCTGGCCACTGTAATACACAAGTCATCAAATGGCCACATGATTCTAAGACTCTAAGGCCACCCCTCGCTCCAGATTTTCTCTAACCTAGACTGGATACTTTCACGTCTGTTTTCCTGACGTTCTCACTGGACGGGAGGGAAGAAAGGCTTGACACCTCCCTTGAGTCAAGCGTTTCTGTGCCTGTATATGTGTGTATTTATACCACGGTGCTCAGGTGGATGTCAGAGAACAACTCTGAGTACTTGGTTCTCACCTTCTACCTTGCTTTGAGGTAGAGTCCTCTTTCTGCCCAATTACATCTTTGAAAATGTACACAAAGTCCACATAAATTTTCTTATCATTGTTACTGGAAGTTTTTCTCCTGCCTACCAGTTCCCGAATAACCACTCTAAGGATTAATATTAATTATAATTGCTTGGCTAATGGCTCAGGCTTTTTACTGGCTAGCTCTTACATATAAATTAACCCATTTCTAATAATCTGTGTATCACCACATGCCCCGTGGCTTACCAGTAATGCTCTGGCATCTTACACCTCCGGCAGTTGCGAGCATCCCCCTGACTCCACCTTCTTTCTCCCTGTATCTCTGCTTGGATTTTCTGCTTAGCTATATTCTGCTCTGCCACAGGCCAAAGTAGCTTCTTTATTATCTAATAAAACATATTCACAGCAAACAGAAGGGCATTCCACATCATAGTGTTTTCTAGATGGACACAATTTTTCAATAATATGTATATATATTCATCCTATATATATATTATATATATTGTGTTGGATGAATTCTTTCATTTTATGTGGGTGTATTGAGGGGAGCATAGTTGTGCCATGGCATATATATGGAGGTCGGAGGACAATCTGTAGAAAATGCCTCCCTGTTTCTACCGTGTGGGACCCTGGGATCCAATTCAGTGTGTCAGACTTTGAACCAACCACCTTTACCCACTGAGCAAGCTCTAAACTGGTTTTTGTTTTTAATCGTTATTTTTATTTCATTTTACATGTATGGAGGTTTTAACTGTATGTATGTCTGTATACCATGTGCTCCCTGGGCACCAGGGAGGCCAGAAGAGGACTGTTGTGAGCTACCATGTGGGTGCTGGGGATCAAACCCAGGTAGGTCCTCTGGAAGAGCAGCCAGTGTTCTTAGTGTTCTTACCCTCTGAGTCATATCTCCAGTCCTGAAATGTTTTCTTTATGAGCTGATATTGCTGAGAGAGTGAGAGAGAAAGAGACTATTAATGAATTACTCAAAGGGGGTAGGACTTGGTGTGGTGTGATATACTTCATTTTCCCAACAGCAAAAGAAAGCAAGAATCAGGTCTTTTCAATCTTTATTATTGATTTACAGACTTGGGGGCCCTTTTAACCAACACTGTGGACTTATCTTACCAAGTCATTGTTTTTGTTTAGTTAGGCAATGGATTTCAACCACTAGGTGTGAACTGTGACCCTTTAATACAGTTCCCTGTGTTGTGGTGATCCCCAACCATAAAATTTCATTGCTACCTCATAACTGCAACTTTGCTACTGTTATGAATCATAATATAAGTATCTGTGTTTTCCAATGGCCTTAGGTGAGTCCTAAGAAAGGCTTATTGAACCCCAAGGGAGGGGTGACCCACAGGTTGAGAACCACTGATTGGAGTCTACTGTAACCCCCCAATGGTCTCAGACTTCAAATATCCCCGAGACTGGCCTTGGACCCCTGATCTCCTGGAGTCCACCTGGAGGAAATTACGGACTTAGCCAAGCATGCCCACTTTATATATTATTTTGTTTTTGGCTTGATTTCTTCAGCCAAGTCACTGGTTTTATTTACCTAATAAACTTAGAGTCATTAGCTACTTCATGGGGTTATTATGGGCATTAAATGAGACACTAAATTAAAGTGCTCAATCTGGAAGCTGCCCATGATACCAGCAAGTGTTCAAAATGCTCCAGAGCTGCGGACCAACTTCCCTGTGGTCGGAACCACCACTAAAAAGCCTTGCCTGTTCTAACACAGTTCTTTTCTTAGTTCCCAAGAGCTGTTTAATCGCAAAAATATTTTTAAATCGTTTTTTAAGTAAACAACCCACCTTTTCCCCTTCCCAAGAGATAATCTGAAGTGAAGCCCTCCTTTGCTTCTAATCTACAGCTCCCATCTACTCCTGTGTGCTTGCTGTCTTCTTGATGATCACAGCTCCTGAGCCTACAGTGAGAGGCAGGCTTGGGGCACTGAGGCCCTCTTCTTCCTCTCCATCTTCCTTCCCCATTGTCCTGACTGCCTGTGCTCCTGACCTGCTCAGTTGGTGTAGCTGTGCTTTGTCTGGCAGGCAGGCTGTTCTTGCTGAAGATAATTCCCTCCCTCCCTCCGTCCTTCCCTCTCTTCCTTCCTCCCTCCTTCCCTCTGTCCTTCCCTCTCTTCCTTCCTCCTTCCCTTCCTTCCCTCCCTTCCTCCTCCCTCCTTCCCTCAGTCCTTCCCTCTCTTCCTTCCTCCCTCCCTTCCTTCCCTCCCTTCCTCCTCCCTCCTTCCCTCCATCCTTTCCTCTCTTCCTTCCTCCCTCCCTTCCCTCCCTTCCTTCCTCCTCCCTCCTTCCCTCCGTCCTTCCCTCTCTTCCTTCCTCCTTCCCTTCCTTCCCTCCCTCCCTCCATGTCTCCCACTCATATATTAGATCCTCCTAAAGCCACCATTGTGGAAAGGTGTGGAGAGAATTTAAAGGAACACACTTCTCCCCGAACCTAGTTAAGAGTCTCTTCCTTACCACCCTAGATCAAATGTCCATCTTTTCCAAAAGCAGAAGGTTTTAAAATAATCACTAAAATATCAACATCTGGTATTTCTATATTTATTCATTGAAGTTTCGTGTTAGTTCTCAGACACTTTTGTTATGTTATAAACTCTTCGGGATTTTATGTACATATGATCAGAGCATCTGCAAAGAAACAACTCTGCCTGCTCCTCTCTGAAAGTACTGACTATCTATTTACTTCTTCATAGTAACTCTGGCTGGGATATCCCACACTGTGTCAGGTGGAAGTGTTGATGGTAGATACTGGTATCTTGTTCTGTTCTGTATCCTAGAGGAAGGTAGTTAGAGGTTGGCTTGGGGCTTGTCATACATGACTCTTATGGTTCTCCCATCCCTTATCCAAGGGCAAAGGATCCTGAAAGTATTAGGTATTTTTCTCTCTGCTACAATAAAAAATAATAACAAATAAAATCTTCTGAACCTGGGCCAGGTGGCTCACTGCTGTGGGTCACTGATTCTCTGTTATAAAGTTATCCAAACTTGTTAAAGAGGGGCTGGATTTTGCTCAGCAGTACAATGCTTTGTGAGGCTCTGGGTTGGACCCCCAGTAACACACACATGTGAGTTATAACGGGGTTAGGGGTGTAGCTCAATTGATAGAGTCTCTGTCTACCCGTGTAGGAAGCCCTTGGTTCAACCTCCAGCATCACATAAACTAGGTATGGTGTCAAACATCTGTCCTCCCAGTATTTGGGAGGTGGAGATGGGAAGATCTGGAGTTCAAGGTCTTCACTGGCTACACAGTGCTATGATTCAAAGGTAACCTAAATTCTCAAGAGACCATGAGACCTTCTCTCAAAACAGAGAAAGAAGAGGAAGAAATCACATCAGAAACGAGATTTCTCAGTCAGTACTAGTACATTCCATCTGTTGAAACACAGGCAACAGAAGACTATGAACTGTTCAAAAGGAAGAAGGACTCCAGTGAACAGCAGTATTGGAAAATGCAGTGTGCCATCCAGGCAGTTGTGGAGCTTAGGGACTCTGTTCTACGTCTGTCTTTTCCACCTATGAACAACGGCAGTCACCCCTGGGAAAGAACCAAATCTGAACTCCATGTTTGTGCCCTATCCCAACACACACATACAAACATACAAAAAAATTATAGGAATTGTTAGACTGTACTAGAAAAACTAACAAAAGAATCCTATTATACATGCTCAGGGTACAGTGAATTTTGGGGTGTTTTGTCTCTCTGGCCAGGTAGCCACCAGCCAGTCAGACACAAATAGGACACAGAGAAAGAAAGGTAAAAAGCCCCAAGACAAAACATAAATGAAGAGAAACAGGTTAATTTAAATTATAAGACCTAGAGGTGTAATGGATTAGTAAAAAATGCTGCGGGATCCCCAAGTGGGTGCAGCGGCAGAAACACTGCAGGTCAAGAGGTGGTAGTAGATAGTGGGTCCCGAGAACAGCCAGTCCCAGGCAGGGATGGCGCACGAGACCACGCTGCAGGTCTCTGAAGGCAGCTGGTCCTGGAGCAGGAAGCCACGGGTGAGAGACAGAGACATAGATAGGCACGCCATGCAGAGTGAGGTTGGATATTTATTTAGTGGGTTATGGAGAGGGAAGGGAGAAGGGGAGAACAGAGAAGCAGAGAGAGAGAGAGAGAGAAGGGAGAGATGGAAGCTGCCTCTCTGAGAGGAAGATAGAAAAGGAAGAGACTCAGGCTACAAGCAGGAAGGAAGATCTGCCTGCCTCAGCAGATGGGGAGGGAGTGGGTGGGGCTTGTCTCTTAAAGGGACAGGACAGATCAATTACAAGTGGGACAAGTGTAAGATAAAACTGAACATTTATAACTAATAATAAGTCTCCATGTCATGATTTGGGAGCTGGTTGGTGGCCCAAAAGGAAACCTATTATTTCTGGTTTTTGATATTATAAGCAGGGTCTTTCACTTTGCAGTTCAGGCTGGCTTAGAACTCACAATGTAGCCCAAGTTGGCCCCAAATTCATGATGATCCATCTTGTGTTTGTTTGTTCATTTGTTTGTTTTCTGAGACAGGGTTTCTCTCTATAGCCCTAGTTGCCCTGAAACTCGATCTGTAGACCAGGCTGGCCTCAAACTCATAGAGATCCATCTGCCTCTGCCTCCAACATTCTGAGATTAAAGGCGTGCACCACCACCACTGCCAGGCATATAATGATTGATCCACTTTGCCTCAGCACCTGAGTGCTGAATTATAAGGCATGAGCCACCATAGTCAGCCAGTCTCAAGTTTTTCTTTTAATTCTTGAAACAGTGTCTCATATAGTTTAGGCTAGCCTCAAGTTATAGACAAAAATGACCTTAAACTTCAAATCCTTATGCCTCTACCTCTTAACACAACAGGTGTATGGGGTTGTTTGGTTTGGTTTTGCTTTGTTATATGACTTTTTATTTTGAGAGAAGGCAGGTCTTGAATTTACAGGGATTAATGGCACTAGATCTGGCTAGCCTCCTTGATTTCTAATTAAGCTAGGTTTTGGGAACCAGCCTTGACAAAAAATACCTCTTGCCAGGGTAGGGACATGGGGATCAGAAAAATAAGTAAAGAGTATGAAGATGCAAAAATAATCTAACAGAAAGCACAGAATAGTACCAGGAGGGAGTTCTGAATTCCAGAGAATACTGAAATCATTCGCGTTTAAACTCCGATTGCTTAAAATACTTCTGACCCCAACTGGTAGGAATAAAATTTAAAAATATATGCATTAACATGATAGAAGGAAATGAACAGACCAGTTGAAAGTCACAGGATACATTCATAGTTAAACATTTTGTTGCTAGAACAAAACAAGTCACCCTGATACCCTAGACCAACAAATTCTGGAGGCAAACCACTCCCTGGGTGGAATTCATTGTTATCCCCTTAAGGGAGTAGGAACTTAGTTGGATCCTTAGATTTTGTTTGGAGTAGAAACATATCTACTTCTCTATAGCTGAAATACAGGGTCTGAATATTATTGTTAACACCTATTGACAATAACCTTGAGAGAGCAGAACTCCCTGACCTAAGTCTAGGTGGGACCTTTGTTTGAGGGAGAAACAGACAATACACTTGAAGGAATAGAGTTTCAACTCTCCGACCTTCGGACAAGATGGAGATAGGCTCATATTTTTGGACCTCCACACTAGGTGACCCCTATACACACCCCAAAGTAGTTTGGGGCACAAAATGTCAGGCTCCTGAGCTTCCACAATATAATTTGTTTCAATTGTGAGGTTGTATCATAAGGATTTTTGTGTAAGAAAAAGTCTATAATTTAACTTATCTGTCACAATCCTAGAAAATACTACTAACTCAGGCAATAAATTAGGAAATGAAGTAAGGAGCTGGTAAACTCACTTTCTGAAGATCTCTAGATTGAGGGATACATCTTACTTTACAATTAGGGACAGGCTGGTATAATTACCTTGTCATCGAAGACTCCTATAGCAAGAGCAACACCTTCCCTTCTTAAAGATACTGAGATCCAGCAAATCCCACCTTCTAGTTCTCTAACACACACACACACACACACACACACACACACACACACTCACATACTCTCTCCAGCCTCTGCTAGCCATTCCTGATATCTTAGGACTCCTGATTGTTTACCATTTGAACCAAGAGCCATCGCCATTCCATTACTTTCTAAGACTTTGAAGGTCTCAGAATAGTCTTGTCTCTTAAACAGAGACTGAAGCATTTCCCTCTGTGAGTGTGTTTCCTTTTCTCCCCAAACCTCTGCAACACCCTGGTATCACCTCCTGCTTCCCACCATCTCCCAGTCCCTGGGTCTGTGCTGCTGGAACCCACACTTCATAGAGAATCAGGCTTCCCTCTGGCTCATGGCTTCCTCTGGAGTCTCTGAATTCCTTTGATTGGTGGAACCTTTGTCAGTAAAAAGTGCCTGACACTTCTGATGACAAACCCTGCTCTTGGGTGGTTGTCTGGTCACGAGATGCAGGAGACAGGGACAAACTGGGACCCTGTTCCATGGGAGTTCTAATTATGCGGTTCTAATTCCTGGATTTAGGTTTTATAATGTTCATTCCTCCTGTCTACCAGATACAATCATCAGCTTAAAGGCAATGAACACAAACGGAGGAAATGTTCTTACCTGTTAGCTTTCAATCTTGCAATATTTGTGTTTTCCGGTTTCCCCTCATGTCTTCTTCTCTTTTCTATGAAAATACTTGAGGTGGTACAGCAGAAGCAAGGCTAGAACTGATTGATGAGTGTGTTGGTAGTTGGTCATGTTTTGGTTTGGTTTGGGTTGGGTTTGGGTTTTTGAGACAGGATTTCTCTATGTAACAGCCCTGGCTGTCCTGGAACTAGTTCTGGTAGACCAGGCTGGTCTCGAACTCACAAAGATCTGCCTGCCTCTGCCTCCCGAGTGCTAGGATTAAAGGCGTGTGCCACCGCTGCCCGGCTGAGGGAGGCGTTTTTTTTACTGCATCTTTGACTTTATTAAGTAGATATAATTGAAAGTATGAGAAGGCCTAAGTGGTAGCTTACACCTTTAACCAGCACTCAAGAAGATCTCTCTGAATTGGAGGGCAGCCTGGTCCAAATGGTGAGAAAATTCCAGGTTAGACAGGGCTAAATACATAACCTGGCTGTTGTGGGATATTTGCACACTGTGTGAAGTTATATTGCTGTGATTGGTTTAATAAAGAGCTGAAGAGCCAATAGCTAGGCAGGAGGTATAGGCAGGACTTCCGGGCAGAAAGAGGAAGTAGGAGGAGATAATCAGATAATCAAGATGAGGAGCAGATGCCAAGGAAACATGGAGAGGGTTGGATATACAGGATGAAAGAAAGGTAAAAATCCACATGGTAAAATGTAGATTAATAAAAGCAGATTAATTTAAGTTCTAAGAGCTACAGAACAAGACTAAGCTAAGGCTGAGCGTTCATAATTAATAATAAGTCTCCGTGTCATTATCTGTGAGCTGGTGGCCCAGTGGAAAGTCGGATTAAATAGGGCACTGGCTTGATCTCAAGGGTGGAAAGAGCGCTTGTGTAGCATGCAGGAGACCCCAGTATTGCCACGTAAATATTATCACCAGACAATACAGACACCTGCATTCCCATCACTCGGAAGATAGAAGAGGAAGAATAGGAGTTCAGGGCTTGGCTACACATGTCAGAGACCAGTCCAGACCATGTAAGCCCCTATATCAAAAACCAGAACAGCAAAACACACAAGAAATGAATAAGTTGGCTTTTTCCCTTTTTAACACACTGCTTTCTTGGTTTGATTTTTACATTTTTTAAAAAAGACTTGTCTCCATGGAGGCTCCTTCCTCAGCTCAGCCCATGGGGTAGTTGGGAGGACATGTGCCCTCACACTCTCTGCCGGCACCTGCTCACTCTTAACCCAGAACAGGCAGATCCAGCCTCTGTCAGGGTGCCCACCTGCTCCATTTCCCTCTGGGCTTATGCCAATCTCATAAGAGGGTTTCTTTCGCCCCACCCCCACCATGTCTCTCTCATTACTTATTTAGTTTGCTTTTATTGGCTGGCAGTCTTAGCTGTCATAAAAAGAGCTAGAGATGAGTCTCTTTGTCCACAGCAGACCTCCTGGCCTGGATCACAGAGAGCCCCATAAGCCCCAGGATCCTCCTTGGGATGAGCCCACCTCCTCGAGGGCCCCACGTGAGAGCCATCATTCTACACAAAGTAAGCCAAAGAAGCCGCTACCTCTCATCTGCTTCCCTAGCCAACAATTGCTCCCTGTCATAAATCACTTCATTCTGCAGCTGGAGTTACAGAGGTTAAATTCACAGCTAAATACAATCCTCTGCTTGTTAGGGCGGGCACCTTCCGGAGGATTCCTTCATTTATTAGCCAAAAATATTGCTTTGAATGCAATAAAAGTGGGGATGTGTTCAGACAAAACTATTAAGACTGAGGATGTGAACCATGGAAAAATACAGATTATTAAATCAAAAGTATTCCTAGATTTTATCCTCTGGGTTGGAATGAAGCAGTATGTCCTTTAACAGATTTGGAGTATTTTTTTGTTTGCTTGCTTGATTTTTTTTTTTATTTGTTGTTTCAGTTTTAATTTTTGAGACAGGGTGTCAAGTATCCCAGGCTGGCCCCCATTTGCTCTGTATCGGAAATGACCTTGAACTCCTGATCCCCTTGCCATCACCTCCAGTGCTGGGATTGGAGACTGGTCAATAATGGGGAATTTGGGTATCTCCAGGTCCAGTTCCCCCCCATCTCCAGTCCTTGGTCCTCTTCCCTGTTATTCCACATCTGTCCGTCGACCCTGCTCAGAACGCAGGCTTCCCTTCCTGGTTCTCCATCCAGACCAGGCGAGAGGTCTACCCTAACACCCGTGAAGACACCTTGCCCCGGACATTTCCAGGATGCCTCCTACACACATTCTCCACCCATTTTATCAGTTTTTCCTCAAAATCAACCAAGCATCCTCATTCTTTTTCTCAGTAATACCATCTCTTTCAGAAATGAAACAATCCTACCAGCCGGGGTGAGGGTGTTCTTACGTCTCCCAGGTTTATACAGCATAAAGACCAGGTGCTTTTGTCCTCAGCATCTGCAACCCTCTCGGTGGCAGACAGTGCTTGCCACACCCTCCAATTCAGATGCTGAAGCCCTAATCTCCTGTTCTCATGGGGCCCTCTTTGGAGGTTAGAGCCTCCACGGAAGTAATCAAGGTTTAAGATGTAATAAGGGGTGGGGCTTTGATTCTGAGGATTAGTGTACTTTAGGAACTGCTGGGAGGAGGTGCAGCTGGGCCATCACTCAGCGGTCAGAGCATTTGCTGCTCCTCCAGAGAACTTGGGCTCTATTGTCAGCACCCACAACCATCTCGAAATCCAGTTCTAAGGGATCCAAAGCCCTCTTCTGAGCTCTGTGGGCACCAGGCACACTAGTGGTATACAGACGAAAATTCAGGCAAAACA
>JAQHUG010000008.1:5406667-5417626 GCA_028555095.1 Dicrostonyx torquatus
CACACACATCCAGGCTGCACCCTGTGATTCCTGTTGGTGAGGTGGATTGCCCACAAACTTTTCTTTGTTGCTAGGCAACATTGACACAGTAAAGGAAAGTCTGACAAAAGTTTTAGAAGATCTCCTGGAAACACTAGAATTTATTTGGAGAAAAAGTTCTTATTTTTCTTTTTTGCTTATAAAATATTTCATCCAAGTAGGAAACTATCCAGAGAGGAAGGAATATAAAAGGAAAACAATTTCTCTGGGAACTCTTAATTTCTCACTGCATAAGTATTTTATACAAGAGTACCTGAGCAGTCAAACTAATGCCAGGGTATAAATTAGCTCAGTTATAAAGTAAATTCTCAGGCTGGGGACATGGCTTGCCATGAAAGCCTGAGAACCTAAGGTCCGGATCCCAGCATCTATACAAAAAGCTTGACATGAGCTCCAAATTCAGTGAGAGACTGTGTGTCTCAAAAAATAAAGTGTAAAGAGAGTTAAGACGACGTCCAATGTGCATGTACCTGTGTACATTATATACACACCACACACACAAACACACAAACTAACTCCTCCATTAATGCTTGAACTTGGTTGGGCTATATCCATATGTGTTTATTTGAATGAGAATGGCTTCCATAGGCTCATATATTTGAATGCTTGGTTCACAGTTACTGGAACTGTTTAGGAAGGATTAGGAGATGGAGGTGTGGCCTTGTTGGAGGAAGTATATCTCTGCCAGTAAGCTTGAGGTCTCGAAAAGCTCCTAACAGCCTAGTGTTTTTCTCTTGGCCTGCAACTTGTGGATGAGATGTAAAATTCTCATCTGTTTCTCATGCACGCTGTCTGCCTGCCTGCTGCCACACCCTTTCCCATGATGATAATGTGCTAAACCTCTAAGGGCTGTAAGAAAACACTAATTAAATGCTTTCTTCTATAGTTTGCCTTGGTCATGTCGTTTCATCACAGCAGCAGAACAGCAAGTAAGACAGAAGCTGAGTTGCAGGCAGAGCAAGAGGAGCTTAAGGTTATGAATATGAATAATTCATTATTATGGCCAGAATAGCCAATTAGCATTTTGCAACTTTTACTATTTTGTTGTTTGCAGTGTGAAATCTTATGCATGGCTAGACAAGTGCTCTCAAATCAAATAACTTTTTTCTTTTCTTTTTGGGAGATTCCCTTTTTGAGGCAGAGTCTCCTATAAGTGAAGTGGTTTTTAAGCTCCTGACCCTCCTATCTCTGCTTCCCACATGGGAGGATTACAGGTCTGTATCACCATGCTTGGCTTCAACTTGTTTGTATGTGAGTATTTCAATATGTGTGTGTGTGTGTTTACGAAATTAAGCTATAATGGTAGAAAAATCAACTTTGGCCTAACTAATATATTTCAGCAGTTTTGTCACATACAAACATTCTAGAGTTATAGCTGAGTGGTCATCTGCCACTCTTTAAAATGTTTTACACACCCCGTCTCATACCCCCAGAATGGTGAGTTTGTTTAAGACAAATGAGACCTTGTCTCTAAACAAACCAAACGAACACAAAGCCTGCAGTGCAGCAGGTGTGGAGAGGAGGCAGGTGTGGAGAGGCGACTGGTTTGCCTCAAATTCCCAGCCATCTCTCTTCTTCCACCTCTCTAGGTTACAGAGACAGCGGTCATGCACCACCACAATCAGCCGCTTTTTGAAGCTGTTTCCAATAGAATGGACATTCCGTGTGGCTGTGGCTCACAAATAGCATCGAGAGTAACATTCATATAGATGCCGTAAGTGCATTTTTACTGGTATTTTTATGGATGAGCAAGCAGCCAAAACTTTCATCTAGGTAAATATTTCAGGCATGCCTTTCCTCACTCAGCCCCTCTCCAGGGAGCAGCATGAAGAAGATGTGACTTCACTCTTCGCGATGGGTTGCAAGTCCAAACATCAACTCAGTTTGCAATAAACTCCACATTGCAATCAGACTGCACTATGTCACTCATGTTCTGTGCCTTACCACTGAGCATGGCACCCTCCCTGAGTCTCTCCACCACCTTCAGTCACCTGGACCCTTCCAGACCACCTGGGCAGTCAGGCTGCAGTTATACAGAGAACAGTGAACTGGAAACAAACACGGGACTGCCCATGAAGGTGAGATCATTGAACTCCTTAAGGAAACAAAACCAAACCTAAGAGGAATGTGCCTGGAGGAAGACAGGTTGGAGCGAGCCTCAGGCAAGGTTTGTGCTTCCTGGTGTTTTCAAGTCCCTTCTCCACCCCCATTTTTTCTTGAATGCCCCTGAGGTGACACTGTGGTTTCTGCTCCTTCTCGGAGACCAGGAATCAGGGTGTCACACGCTCTGCTTCACTTTTTCTCTCTGAATCCAGGGTAGGAGGAAGGCCTGGTTCAGCTGGCTTCCCTAACTTCTGTTCCCTGGGAGATCAGTGTTGTGAGTGCATGTGAAACGGGGGACCCTCCCCCCAGTGCCCTTCCCTCTCCTGGGGCCCACTCACACTACACCCTCTTCCCATGTCCCCAACCCACCTCCTCCTGAGAAAAACTGGACATGGGGGATGGGGAGGGGAGCCGGCCAGAGGAGGATCTTTTCTGTGGCATTAGATCGGGGAAGAACAGCCTGGGTTCCCCCACCCATTCCACCTTCCTCCAAACTCCTGACCATCCCCAATTAGTGTTTGAGCCTCCTTGTTCCCTTGGCACCCCTTGGTGAATCCTTGGTGATGATTTTGGCAACTTCGGGAATAAATGGCAATTCTCATTCATGGGTGTGACTCTCAAAAAAAAACAGTTTTTCTCTCTGGTGGAGCAGACAGACAATAGCATCTCTCCAGGAACTTGGACAGACAACCCTTTCAAAACAGCAAGATGAGTCATGAATATTTCATATCCTGAACAAATTTAGGTTCACTTCCAATCTACCAACCATGGCCAGAAAGAACATGGAGAACCATCTCTGAAGGAAGCTTGTTCAATCTCAGCAGAATCCCGCAGGCATCGACCCTGCCCCACCCCCACCCCTTTTGCGCCTCTATCTTTATATCCCTATTTATTCCAAAACTTTAGAGAACATCTGGTATATCTGACAGAAAATACAGGAGGCCATTTTCTGTTTGTTGCACATGAAAAAGAGCTCTACCAGCGAGCTATATCCCCATCCCAATTCCAGAACTTTAAGATCCAAGAAAGATCACCTCTGCTACTGAGATAGAAGCAATATATTTGAAAGAATAATTATATCTTTGCTTTTCTGAAGCTTGTTTCCTACCCAAACTGCAATATATGGAGAGGAAAAAAAAAAAAAGGACAAAGCTGACACCTCAGACACCAATATAACTGGTGTGAATAAATCTGTCCCCGATTTTCCCACCGACAAACCATGAGCTGTAAAACAGGATGTGTTATGTAACACTCATTGTTTTTATTAAAGAAATAAGAGGGGCATATTGATTGTTAAGAAGAAAAACTTAACAATTTTTAAACTCAAAAATCAAGCTTTTTCTGATTCCTTTTTTTTGTTTTTTGAGATAGGGTTACTCTGTAGCTTTGGAGCCTGTCCTGGAACTAGCTCTTGTAGACCAGGCTGGCCTCGAACTCACAGCGATCCACCCGTCTCTGCCTCCCGAGAGCTAGGATTAAAGGCGTGCGCCACTACCTTCCGGCTGATTCCTTTTCAAAGGGACTTTGGACCATATACAGGACAAAGAACACCCAGTCAAACTTCCTGGGCCTTGTTTTGCTGTTGACTGACGTATTGTTTGCTTCCTTGTTGTTTCTTAGCCACTGCTAAGAAAGTAATTTGGGGCTGGAGGTGCATGCAGGAAGTCCCGAGTTCAAGCTGGAGCGCCCTGTAAACCGACTGTGGTGGATTGTGCGCACGATCCCAGCAGGAAGTAGGATTATCACAAGTTCAGAGTCATTCTTGGCTCCACAGTGAGTGGGAGGCCAGCCTCAGCTACCAGAGACACTGTCTCAAACAAAGAACTCACTTCAACCCTTATTCGGGACTCATCAAGAAAGGTCTGACCTTGAAGAGGCAGGAATGAAAAGTTGACACAAGGATTAACGATTAAATCAAAATAAAAATCTGGAAAAAGAAGGTTTTGCACTCATGTTCCTGAGTCCCACCTCTTCATTCTGACTCTTCCTGTATCCCTTTCCTGGGGAGGAGATGCTCACAGTCAGGTCCAGGAACCAACCTGCTGGGTAGAGGACTGTTTCCAATCCACACAGAGGTTACTTCAGAAATCAGTTTGTCTTAAACATCTATAGCAACTTGGTAGAATATTGAATCAAATAATTCAAAACCAAAGCTTATCTGACAATGTTGTTAGATTTTTTTTTAACTTTTATTTGTCTAATAATGTGGTTCTAGTTTTTCTTATGAAAAGAATACTCCACAATGGATTGAAAGGTTCAAATACTGATGTGCGGGCAAGAAACACAGCTCAGTGAGCAAAGGAGCTTGCACCAAGCCTGAAGCTCTGAGTTCACTTCCCATGATGCACACGGAAGGAGACAGCCTGCTTCAGAGAGTTGTCTTCTGACCTCCCATATGCAAGGGTGTCATGTACACGAACAATGCATGTAAAATAAACAAATAAAGAAAATGTTAAGTTTTTTTCAAAGAACTGAAGTACCAGCATTTTGTTTAAAAAAAATTCATGTGTGGCCAGAGTACTCAAGATTATTTTTTTTAAATCAAACTTCAGTAAATGCATATTGTTGCCTGGTTCCTATCACCTTTCTCCAATTTTACCATGTATTCAACATCTTTTAATAAAACTGTTTTTCAGGAAATAATTATTAAATGACACACCATCACCTTAAGTCCTATGTCACTCTTTTATTTTTGGTTTTTCGAGACAGGGTTTCTCTGTGGCTTTGGAGCCTGCACTGAAACTAGCTCTTGTAGACCAGGCTGGTCTTGCACTCACAAAGATCCACCTGCCTCTGCCTCCCGAGTGCTGGGATTAAAGGCTTGCACCACCACTGCCCGGCCCTATGTCACTCTTATAAACAGAAAATAATTATAAAATTAAGGGGCTATAAGCGTGGCTCAACACTTAAAACTCTGTTATCATAGAGGGTTTGAGTTCAGGGCCCAACACCCAGGTCAGGTTATCTGTAACTGCAGCTCCTGGGGACCTGCTGATTCTGTCTTCTGACCTCCTGGGGTACCATACTCATGTGCATAATCCTGAACAAAACACATTGTTACATTTTATGTTTGATCTTAAACATATATGTGTATGTATATATACACGCACACACATATATATAAAGTCAAATACATGGAAAAAAATGAAGGCTACTTAATTTTCAAAATAAAATGATACAGGGCTGGAGACGTAACTCAGTGGAAAGACCACATAACCAGTGTGTGCCAGACCCTGTGTCACGGTGAACTTTCATTGTCAGTTTGACTAGATTTGGAACCGCAAGGAAACACTCCGGGGGCATGAATGTTTCCAGGGAGGTGTGACTGGCCACGGTGGGCCAATTGCCTTATTTTCTCACCATGATAGACTGTATCCCCTCAAACCAGGAGCCCAAATGAACCCTCCCCTGCTTAAGCTGCTTTTGACACATATTTCTTACCGCAGTGAGACATCATCTACCGAGTTCCTCCCCCACATCACAACAAATATAGAATAAAGCATCAGTCTTCAAAAATTAGAAGGCAGGCTGGCTTGGTAGCCCAAGCCTTTAATCTGAACACTAGGGAGACAGAGGCAGGCAGATCTGAGTTTCCAGGCCAGCCTGATCTACAAAGAGAGTTCCAGGACAGACAAGGCTACACACAGAAACCCTTGTCTCGAAAAACCAAAAACCAAACCAAACCAAAACAAAAACAAGAACACCCAGAAGGTATTTTGCTGGACTTCTCAGGAAAGATTTGGATATCATGAGAATTAATCCCTAGTTAGGCTGATTTAGGAATTTGTTAAATGAATTTTACTTTTCCCAAATAGTCCCCAGAAATGAATTCTTGAATCCTCTGGATTGGCTGTTACCTTGTAACACACAGGAAAAGTGGGTTACTAAATGGTTCTCTTCCATAGATCCCTGCTTTCTAGTTCGAGGAAACTGTTTCTATGCCTTTTCTAAGTGGCTTCAGCATAATTGAAAAACTATTCTCAGCAAATTCTTCCAAGACATTACTGGAGAAAACAAAACAGAACACTTCTAAGCATCGTAGCTGAATGGATGCCAGGTCAAACTTGCTGGCAGGATGGGAGATGCAGCGGAAGCTGCCCTAGCTCTCTACAATAGCACTGACTAAATCAACTTGGAGAGGAAGCGCTGTGCATAGCTCACAGGTGACAGTTCACGCCTGTAGACATGCCCACAGAAAAACCAGAGCTAGCAAATCTTAAGTTGACATCCCCTCTTCACAGGTGTGTCAGGTTGGCAATGGCCACGGGGACCATTTATGGCAGTTTGAATACTGGCTGATATGCATACTCCAGTAAATGCTATACACATATGTCTATGACAACTGATCCATGAAATATACATATGTAATATACATGTGTGTAGAAATATGCATAAAACATGTGAATCTATGTATTTACAGGGGCTTAGGAGGAGTTATGGAACACCGGAGAGTTAATCAAACTATACTGTATACATGTATGAAATTCTCAAAGGGATTAAAAAAAATGGTAACAATATAAACATGTATGTCTGACTTGCATGGTGAATATTTTATGTCTAATTTTACGTATCTGCATATATTACATACATAAATCTAAATTATAAATAGATTATAACATAAGATTTGTTAGATGAGATTATATGTTTTATATATAGTAAATGAGGATCTATAATGTTTATATATACAAGAATTATCACTTATTTTCTCTCAGTGTAAACCCACGTTCAGAGAGATTTAGTGACCTCATTCCATCAACAGTCAGCAAATATTTGCTGACTCTGCACCAAATGTCAGGCTCATTGCAGACACTGGGACTGGTGACAGAGATAAGCAGATCACCTCTGCATCCCAGAGAGGGAAGAGAGAAAGAAGTCAGCATGGCAATTTCTGATAGAGGCATGCTGGGAGGTCACAAAGTGACAGATCAAGTCCTGGCTCAGAAGAAACATTTGAACTGAGGTCTTCTTAAATGAAAGTAAAGCAGTTTCATTTTTATCTTATGTGTATGAGTGTTTTGCCAACACGTATGTGTGCCATGTGCACACCTGGTGCCCAAGGAAGTGGTAAGGAGTTGGACTCCCTGAAGCTGGAGTCTCAGACGGTTGTGAGCTAGCATACAGGTGCTGGGAACCAAATCTGGGTTCTCTGCTGGAGCAGCCTGTGCTCTCAATCTCCGAGCCAGCTCTCCAGTGATCAAGGACAAGCCCAGCTTGTCACGAAAGACAATATACAGATTTCACTCGCACTGAGGAATTCTCCAACCAGTGCCACCCAAGGCCCTGGAGCCGTGTGGAGATGTTAGAATTGATGCTCAGTGATGGGAAAAACCTTTGGAGAATTTTAATTAAGTGGTATATAATCTGATTTTGTTTGAAAAATGTCCTTCTAAGACTCGGGGAGTAACTCAGTGTAGAAAGTGAGCTTAGCATTCATGAGGCCCGGGTTCAAGTTTCAGCATTCAAATAAAAATGAAAACCTGTCTAGATGCCATGCGGAGTATAAAGTATAATCGAGGGTCAAAAGGGAATGTGGGCAAACAAACTGTGCCCACCTTCAGACCATTAATCGAATTTGCTGTAATTTCACATTATAGTGATTTGAAATCAAATTCACCTCAGTAGAAATCATACTTTAACTTTTGATCGTGGGCATTTTCCTAAGCTAGTAATACATAATCCAATCTTCTTGCCCAGGGCTTGGCTGTGGCAGTAGTGACGAGTTGACAAAAGCCAGCCAGCACAGGGACCATTTACTGCAGTTTGAATATTGGCTAATACAGGCACTTCATAAACGTCACACACTTATCTATGACAACTGCTCCATGAAACAGACATATGTGACATACACATGTGTAGAAATATGTATAAAACATATGTGAGTGTATCTACTTACAGGGGTCCCAGGGATGAAGAGCCAGCATCAGTAAGCCACTCCTGAACATTGACGATCCAGAACCTATGAGTATCCAGGAGATTTTCAACTTAACATACTGTCTTCATCTTACTTCAGCTTGATCCTGACCTTGTCCAGTGGGGAGTTGAGGATGATCTGTATTGGTTCAAATAAAATGAATGGTGGCCGAGATGAGAAGTGCATGCTGCAGACCAAACAAAGACCAGATGTGAGGGCAGGGTTCTGTGAACCTGCTCATTCATGCAGGAGGGCTCAGGGTGAAGGAGAAGTGTTGGGAGCTGTGAACTCCCCCAGGTCCTGAATTTCTGGTAAACAACTTGTAATGCTTGCAGTTGCTCTGAGCACAAGACCCTCAGGAGTTCCTGATGGCAGGGGAGTGCTTTCTGGTGGGTTTGGCTGGGGCGTGGCTATCAGTTAAGGATCCTTATATAAACTGCCCCTGGACACAAATAAAGGGGGCATTCTTGGGGCATTCCTATTTCAAGGATGACCCGTGTCTCTGTCTGTGTGTCTCAATCTCTAGACCCTTGCCCGGTTCACGAACTGTATGGTAGGGCATAGCACACAGACGGGCGTGGTGTGCCGCAGAAAAGAAACAGGAAAAAGTCCTCACCTCTGAAATAAGTAAGTTTCGTCTCTGATTTCATAGTCAGAAAAAAAGACCTAAGTTTAAAATGAGGCCTAGATGTCTGGCTTCTGAGCCACTAGGCTGTTTTCAGATTTATTTATGTCTACATGTGTGTGCCTGCATTAGTTTAAGGGTATCACGTGCCTTCAAGTACCTGTGAAAGCCCAAAGAGGGTGTCAGATCCCCTGGAACTGGAGTTACTGGCAGTTGTGAGATGTCTGATGTGAGTGTTGGGAACCAAACCCAGAGCTTTTTTAAGAGCATCAAGCACACCTAATTGCTGAGCCATCTCTTTAGCTTCGAATTCCCACGTCTCAGGTTCACGTGGTGGTTGCTGAGTAAAATAAACCTAAGGCTCAGGGTTCGCCATCTTCCCCAACCACCTAACTCCAAGCTTGAAATCCCTTGATGTCTTAAGCCCTTGGACTTTAGGCTGCTGAGGGTGTAGGTTCTCAGAGCCACCATGGAGAAGGAGATTTCATACTGGCGTTAGAAAACAGTTGCCAAGGGACCAGCCACTGAGAAACTTCCACCCTTCCCTCTCCCGTTCTTATGTTCTCTTTCGCTAGTGGCAATGGCTGTGACGTGCTGTGGGCACTCTATGCCGAACTATAGCTACAGCCACTATTCATCTGAAGGTTTCATTTCACAGCCCGCATCCTTCATGTTCTTGCCCTTGGATGTCAGCTTCAGTATCTAACCCCGCTTCTGTGTAAGGTCATATTCCATAGATGGCCAAGTCAGCATCCCAGGGGCACCAGCGGGGTACACAATACACCAGATAATTTCGTACATCCTTCAGGAAGGAAGAGGGAAGGGCAGAGAGTGGTTTAGGGAATTCCGAGTAAGAGACCAGTTTCTGACAGAGGTGCAGTGGGAAGAAAACTGAAGGGAGCTATAACTTTGGCTAATGGGAGAAAGCTTTAGAAGGGTAGCTGGGCAAAATGGTATTGCAGTAGATGCTGAGGTTAAAGAAAGGTGAAGCGGTAGGGACGTAAGTATAGATCAACCTTTCAAGCCATCTCAACCACTGTCCTTGCAGACCGTGGATCTAAAGCTTAACGGGAAACAATCTCAATATAGGACACCAGACTTCCTCACTAGCTATGCTGACCAGATGTATAGCTGTGGCCTGGGAAAGCCTTTTAAAAGTGCTGGGCTGGTGGGAAGGAATGCTATTCCACTCCATCCTTCCCTGCCTTCACTTCTTTTTATTTCGGCGCTGTTATTCCTTTAAAGGACTCTAAGTGAATGAGTCCTTAAATTTTCTTTGCTTCACCAATCCAACATCTTACACAGCCAGACAGACAAACACTTGAATACTAAAGTGTAAGTTAAAGAACATGGACATGTCTAAGAAGTTAACACATATAACATTTTCCATTAGCTTCCCCATGACAGTGCACATTGTTCGGGAACAGTGTCCAAGCCCTGTGTCTCTTTGTGTCTACCCTAATACCCCAACATCTTGAGCACAGTGAGGATTCAATTAATATCCGTTGATAGATTTTAATTACACGTAAAAGTAGTTAACCTGCCGTTCTCACTTGAACGACACACCATCTTTTGGCAATAACCAAAATTACTGTGTAATTACATTAAATTGCATTCAAATATATGGATTATCTCACGCTTTCCCCAATGAAGCCCAGATATGCTATTTTGCCTGTTAAATACCCCTTTATCAAAGGTCCACGAACCTCCTGGAGGTACCACTGTGCTCATTAACTAAATGTCAGGTAAGCACAGAAGCTGCTTTGGATTTCACTTAATAAACCAGAGCGATTTAAAGTAATTAGTCCTATCTTGTGAAAAGGAGCCAGAGTGTAGCCTGTTTAACCTGCTGGAGAGCCGTGGGGGGAAGGAGCTTGGAAAGGAGAGAGATTGAGGCTATGAGCTTAATGCGCTTGCCAAGGCTTTCAAGTCAAACAATTATTTACCCTAAAGAAGGACAGAGCTGGGGCTAGGGGTGTGGCTCAGGTGGTTGAGCACTGCCTCATCATGCAGGAAGCCTTGGGTTCCATCCTTAGCCGCACGTAAATTGGGCCTTGGTGGTACCCATTTGTAATCTTAGCACTAATAGTTAGGAGCAGAAGGATCCTTAGAAGAAGGTCATTCTTAAGTTTAAGGTCAGCCTGGGATAAATGAGATCCTGTCTAAAAATACTGCTACTACTACCCCACCCCACCCCCATCACCACCACCACTAATAACAACAAGAAGGTGGCGCACGCCTGTAATCCTAGCACTTGGGAAGCAGAGGCAGGCTGGTCTCT
>JAQHUG010000008.1:5419637-5435925 GCA_028555095.1 Dicrostonyx torquatus
CCTCTCAAACAATCCCAGTGAGTGGGAACCAAGTGCTCAATATCCAAGCCTTGAGGGATAGTTCCTATTCAAGCCACCACCTGCGTCAGCAAAGGGCATTCCTAGGCCAGGTGTGGTGGTAGACATCTTTAGTCCTAGCTCTTGGGATGCAGAGGCAGGTGGATCTCTGTGATTTTGAGGCCAGCCTGGTCTACACAGTGGGTGTCAGAGGGAGATCCTGTCTCAAAACCAACCAACCAAACAACAACAACAGTGGCAATTCTTTAGCCAAAAAGAACAAAATGGACAACACTAGCAAACACTGTTGTTTTTGGTACAAAGTATCTGTTTTGATCACAACTGATGACTTTGAACAGTTGGTTGTAAACGCCTTTATTATTCCTTCCTTTATTTTTTTTTCTTCTAAATTTGTCAACTTTGTTTTCTAAGAAAGAAAACATTTTCTTAAGTGGAAATTTTGTGAACACTAGTAAACAAGTCTAGACAAGGAGCGAGTCTACAGGAACCAGAAGGCATGGCTATCTCCTCAAAGCTCAATGGTGAGTCAAAAAGAGGGCAAAGAGGGCCGCTATGAAGGAAGGGTTTCCCTACTCAGAGCTCCAGGGCTGCAGGAGAGGACACCCAGGCTACAGAGTATGGCAAGACCCCTCATGAATTCTAAATAGATCCTGCTAGGGACAGTGTGATGAATGAACAGAAGGAGAGTAATCTGGACCTCTGGGTGTGGTGGCATGTTTCTGGAACCCCTAAGCTTGGAGGTGGGGGGCAGGAGGATCAGGAGTTCAAGGTCAGCTTGAACAACATAGATCCGTGACCCTGGCTCAAAAAAAGAGAAGAACCAGAAAGTCTAACAAGAGACCAGCTAGAGGACAGTCAGAGCATCTTAGGTAGGAACCACCAGGAGCTCCTGTCTAGCAGAAGGGAATGGAGAGCAAGGAAGATGCAATGCCAAGGAACGGAAGTGGGAAGGAAGGGCATCGTGAGTCTGTGGACTTGTTGGCCAGGAGAACTGGGGAACAGTCTAGAACGGTCCACTCGGTGAATTAACAGCAGAATCATTTACCAAAAAGGGAAACCAGAGCTAGGAGCAAGGTTTGGTGGGAGAGTGCCATGCATGTCTAAATAAATGAAACTTCAGGTTTTAAGTACCAATGCCCAAATAAAGGGGGAGGCGGGGGCTTAACTGGAGTGGTCTGGCATCTGGAAGAGTTTATGTTGGGATGTGAGAGTCTGAGAGTCACGTGAGATGTCTGGACAGTCCTCTGGGTCTAGAATTCAGGAGGGAGCTGAGGACTAGGAAGATGACAGTGTCTACAGCTTCTGTGTCATTTTAAAAACCATGGAAGAGAGTGAGTGCAGCTGTCCCACCCTCTTCCTCACTGGGGAGGGAGGGCAGGAGAAGAGAGAAGAGAGAGGGACTGGAATCAAGAAGGGGCTGTTGGAGAGTCCAGAGACAGTCATGGATTGCAGAAATGTTCGAACGTCTACATAGAGGTCAATATAAGTAACCGTTGTGTCTGGCATTTTCGTTTTTTATTTTTTTCAGGTCCTCACCAGCTCGAACGGCCTGGGGATCCAGCTGCCTCGATCTCAGGGCTGAGATTACACAATTCTAATGAACCATTTTCTTGTCTTTTTGTTTAGTTTAAAAGTTCAAAATTTTGTGGGTTTTTTTTTGTGTGTGTGTGGGGGGGGGTCTCTCTACATAGCCCTAGTTGTCCTAGAGCTCACTCTGTAGACCAGGGTAACTTTGAACTCACAGACAGCTGCCTGCCTCTGCCTTCTGAGTGCTGGATTAAAAATGCATGCTATTACATCCTGCCATGTTTGTCTTTTTTTAATGTGGTGCCAGAGGTTAGAATTAACTTCTATTGCACAGTCAATTCCTGGTTTGTCTTGTTTGCAGCATTTCCTTCTAGAGAAAACATACTAACCGAAGCACTCTGAAACCAAGGTTGTAAGGTAAGGTGTTCCTCTTTCTCTCTTTCTTTTCTTTCTTATTTTTATTTTTGTTTTCTTAAAATTATTTATTATTATTATTATTATTATTATTATTATTATTATTATTATTTTGCTTTGTGGCTTTTGCTCTTTGGATTTTGTAGAGACAGGGGTTTTCTGGAGTGCTGGGAATTAAGGTCGTGCAGCACCACCATCTAAGGGGTTGTTCCTGTCTAACTAAAACTTTTTCCTTCTTCCTCAGTTTACTAAGCTAATTTTGTAAATGATGAAGACAAAGAAAGCTGATGTTTCATGACACTGCACTGTTTGCAGATGTTAACAATATTCTAAAGCATATACATATAGGGCATAAAAAGTATATTTAGGCATGAATTTAAGACTTCAGGGAAATTTTTTCTTTTCCAATTAGATGTAAAAATGGAAGAGCAGACAAGAGGAAAGCTGCCCCTCCTCCCATCACTCTTGACTTTGTGTGGCTACAACGGCAGAGGTAAGGATGTCCCATTGCCTCTTGATAAGAGTAGACTTAGAAGGGAAAAGACTGGATCTCCAGTACCCTGAAGGGGCTGTTCAGGCAACTAGAAACCAAACATTTGACTTATTATAGGTACAATAGTGATCCTTAGAATAAAATCCTTTCAGCATTGAGTACTGGCTTTATGTACAACACATTTATGGTACATATATATGCACATATAAATGTATAAAAACATACATATACACATAAAAACACACATACACACAAAACACATACACACGTATAAACACGCACACGTTCATACACACATAAACATTCATATATCCAGAGACTTTAATTCATTTTAAAATCAGTGAATTTCCCTTGTGAAGTGAAAGGGGAATGTTTCTTGTGGGCTTAAATGTTCATCTGGGGAAGACTTGCTTAGCAGAATAGACAGGATATGAAACTTTGAAAGCAGGTGGGAGGGGGACTCCTGGAATCATCATCCCAGCAGGGAAGGGCAGGCAAGTGGAGTCCCGTGCTTTCTGCCTGGGATTGGGAAGCCAGGTTCAGCTACTCAGACAACAATGAGAGGACCAAAGCCTGGAAAATGGGAAAGGCACAGGAGAACTGAGGACTCTCCAAACCAAAATCGACTGTGACTGAATTTTTAGAACCTGCCTGGAGCCTGGGGTGGGCCTGTAATTCCAGCACTCTGAGAGCAGAGGTAGGAATAAGGCTGGCTTTCGAGAAAGAATGAGACATTGTCTCAAAAACAAAACAAAACAAAACAACAAGAAATAAACAGAAAAACAAACAAAAAAACAGAAAATCAAAACAACAGAATCAACCTAGAGAAGGAACTGCGAAGACAGGCCAGAAGAATCTGAGTGAGCTGCCTTGATAGAGTGGGATTCTGAAAGGCTAAAGCTGAAGACAGAAACAGGGGCCTCAGGAAAGATGGGAAGAAAGGCCACTGCCGAAACCAGATTCAGGAAGCCATGTGCTTGGCGGGGGGAGGGCTTTAAAGGACCCCCCCCCCAGTCACAAGAAATGGAAAGCAGAAAGACAGGCAATGACAGGTCTACCCAGGCTTGGTTTAAGGAAAAGCAGAGCAGTCACCTCCAAAGCTTCCAGTTTTGACACCAGGATCTCCTCCAGGAAAGAAATGTGCTGGCATGACTGAGAAGTGGCCCTGTGTCTGTCTGAGCATGTCCTAGTGACCAGACAGACTGACAAATAGCAGAAGGACCCAGGCTGCAGTGCTTCACGGTACATTCCAGAAATAGTCAAGATCTTCTTCCTATGCAACCAGTTGTGGCCACTGAGAAAAATAAACCCGCACTAGCATGGAGAACAACCACGCTCAGTGGAACCGCTGTTGTGGGCTCTTGCTTCCAGGTGGGCCTCTTCAATCTGAGGCAAATCTCAAGGGCAGTGAACCAATTCATAGATTCTTATGGCATTCTCTAAATTTACTCTGAAATGCAATATCTGCAGATTCTTCAAACATGCTCTCTCTCTCTCTGTCTCTGTCTCTGTCTCTGTCTCTCTCTCTCTCTCTCTCCGTGTGTGTGTGTGTGTGTGTGTGTGTGTGTGTGTGTATGTGCAGGGATGGGAGTAGGGATCAAACCAGGACTTCATGCTTGCTGATAAGCTGGTTCTCCCCCAGCTCCACCTTTGCCTTTTCTTTGTGACATAATCCTTGATGCTCTTATTCCTTCATCAATTGGAAAGTCTTACAAATCTGAAAGATAGAGTAGCTACCCTGTTTAATGTAGACATGATTGGCGTTTGGGATGGAATTGTGTTTGAATAGCCCACACTACTGGTTTTAAAAGATCACCTTAAACCAATGAGCCATACTTAAACGTTGCTTCCTTGCCTGATGGAATGAGGGAGAACTATAAAGTCAGACAGCCTAAATTCCATTTTACTTACAGCTATTACCTGAAACAAATCCCTTTATTTCTCTATACTTTATTTTCCTATTCATAAAGTATAGGTAACAGGAATCATGGGGCTGGTGTTATATAAAACAGCACATAAATGTGCATGGCGATGCACACACGGTTATCTTAGTACTCGGGAGATGGAGGCTGAGGAGTACAAAGCCAGCCTTGGCTCTCTAAGACTCTCTTTCAAAACAACAACATATATACACTACACACACACACACACTCACAGTGCAAGTCTATAATAAGTGCTTAATAAGTGTTGTTGCTGACACCGTCAGTGGTGATGTAGCTGGGAAGTAATCTAAGAGCAAAACAATCAACAACCTCCTGAGTGAGATTTTTCTGTCTCTGTCAGGTGAGATTTTTGGTTACAAGCAGCAGACGACTAATGGTAGCTTCAACCCTCCAAATCTTCCCTGCCCTCCCACATGAAGAGAAACCCTGTGGTACAGTGTCTGCTTGCCCAGCATGCAGGAAGCCCTGACCTCAATGGGGCTCTATTTAAAATAATAATAATAAAGACCAGGTCTCTGTTTTTGTATGTTGGTGCTGGGGGTGGACACCACCAGGCCTTGTACATGTGAGGCCAGGTTTGTAGCAGCCCGGAGGTGTTGTCCTGAACCTGGGTTAACCCAGTTCAGGTTATCAGGCTCTGGTCAGCCTCTTGATGGCTTTCTCTGCATTTCCCTCCTGACCTCAGTTGCTCCAGACCTCACACCCTCCACCCACAAAGCAGGAAGGAAGCAGGAATTGGCTGCTCATCAATGGCCTCTCCCCCATTGTCAAGCAGGAAAATTGCCCAATCAGCTCCCTCCCCCCACCCCACCTACACACTCCAGACTTGCCCTAGGTCATCTCTTGGTCACTCAGATACACTCCTAGAAGATGAGGGGTCTGGAAACAGAACTTGCCACTTGCTGTCACAGTGGTGGGAAGGAGGCAGGCTAGCCTCTGTCACCTTCTTTTACCTTGGTTGTTTCTTTCCTTTATTAACCACCTGTATTTCCAAAGGCTTATTTCAGAAACCGCTGCCTAAATGTCATTCCTTACCAGCAATGTCCACATACATGTGTGCTATCAGGAGTGAAGACTAACCAGAGATTACTCCCCAACTCCCTCCCAAATGCCACAGGACAGGTCAGTGCTAACCAATTAGAAATTGACAAATAATATCTCTTATTTAAAAAAAAAAAAAAAGACCTGGGAAGGCCTGAGACAGCTGGGCTCTCATGACTGGACTGGTGACTCATTCCTTTGTCCCTTGTGCTTTAGAATTTCTTTCTCAGAAATCCCCTTGATCTCATCCCCCTGTTTTCTTCCTTTTCCATTAGGCAGATCGAATGTCTTTCAAAATATCAGCTTCCAACAGGGACAAAACTGAAGGAACAGTAAGAGGAGGAGGGGAGACTGAGTGTGTGTGTGTGTGTGTGTGTGTGTGTGTGTGTGTGTATGTGTGTGTGTGATGTACATGGGGGAAACACAATTTGTATCTTAACTCATTAACTTACAAACATGAAGTAAAAACTGTATCATCACTTTCCTACTAATTCCAGGACTTGAGTCTCTCTCTCCTTGACCCCTCAGTCCAACCTTTTATTACCTCCTCTCCACGAGCCAAAGCCAAAGAAGGCAGCTAAAGACATTCAACTGTTGAGAGGTGAGCAGACAGAAGTATCAGAGGTGAAGACCCCTGTCTACAGCAGGATACAAGGAAAGCAAAGGGAAAATTCTTTCCTGCTCCC
Organism: Dicrostonyx torquatus; assembly: GCA_028555095.1. Classification (NCBI taxonomy): domain Eukaryota; kingdom Metazoa; phylum Chordata; class Mammalia; order Rodentia; family Cricetidae; genus Dicrostonyx; species Dicrostonyx torquatus. The sequence goes on from JAQHUG010000008.1 coordinate 5,425,760, forward strand.
TGACTTTAAAGGAACCACAAGGCTCTCTCCTTGTGGGACTGGCCTAACCAGCTGTCCAGACCAGTCCTCTTTTTATGTAGATAAGAGAATCCCAAACACAAGGCTAACCTTTCTCACAGCCAGTGTTCCAGTGCAGTGGAGTTGAGCCAGACAGTTGGTCAATGACTATGCACTACTCTGAAGAAACAGGATCACAGTCATCCTGCACCAGCCAAAGGCACTACCAAATAAAACCCCCCTAAGATCAGTAATGAGGCCAGATGGCAGTGGTGCATGCCTTTAATCCCAGTACTTGGGAGGCAGAGGCAGGCAGATTTCTGTAAATTTGAGGCCAGCCTGGTCTACAGGGTGAGTTCCAGGACAGGCTCCAAAGCTACACAGAGAATCCCTGCCTCAATAAACAAAAAAATCCATGACATGTCCCACAAGCATCTGGTAAGGATGCTGGGGTCTTTTATAGCCACAAAAATGGTCCACAGAGGAGAAGATAGGTAGATCTAAGCATGGCCAACCAAGAAGATGGTGAGACTTTAGGAAGATGTGGGGGCGGTAAGACTCATGTGAATTGTGGTTTTTAACATTCTCACATCTTATTTATTTGTGTGTGTATGTGTGTGCTTGTGTCCTTGTGTGTGTGTGTGTGTGTGTGTGTGTTAGGGGGCAACACACACATGCCACAATCCACATGAATCGGCCAGAAGACAAGTTTGGAATATTATTTCTCTTCCTCTTCCATGTGGGTCCTGAGGATCCAACACAAGTCATGGGGCTTGCCAGCACACTGACCCATCTCACCCATTCTGATTATTAACTTATTAGCTTATTTATTTTGAGATATCACCTCATATATCCAAGTTGGTCTTGAACTCAATGTGTATCCTAGAATGATCTTGAACTTCTGTTCCTCTTGACCTTATCAGCAGAGTCCTGGGACTACAGGTGTGTACAGCCATGCACAGATTTTAAGTGGTGCTGGGATCGAACCTAGGGCTTTGTGAATGCTAGGCACGTGCTCTACCAATTCTCAGTGACATCTAGGTTCATTGCTGAGCGGTGAAGCGTTTGGCCTTCAAAGTCCCTTCACAAGAAGTTTGAGACTCGGATGGAGGGTGGCTTGACATACCGTCCTCTGGAAAAGCAACGGTGACGCTGGCTGGGACATTATCTGAAGACAAGCTTTAGGCTCATAGGAGCTCACCAAGTGCCTGTTACCACCCTTCACTGGGCAGGGTTTCCGTGATGTTCCTGGTTCAGACTCTCTGAGGTCACATTCTGCTGTTGCCTGTTGTCTTCTATGACCTTGGATAAATTTACACGTGATCTGGCTAAGTCAAGTCAAGTAGGGAATCCATATCATGCTCAGAACCTGCGTGCATGAACTCCGAGTGTTAGCTTCTGTTATTAAGTTGCTCCCACCTTAGTGTAGATAATCCTGCAACCGTGCATAACTGCCTGAAAATGTACATGAGCATTCTGGGCAGCTTCAGATAACATTTTCAGGAAAGGTCGACATATGGTTTGTGAACTGCATAATAAATAGATGGGTTCTCAGACCTTAACTTGAGAGAAATTGTTAAAGCATTCCATTAGGGGATAATCCTATTAAATTAGAGAATTTGACACAAGGGATTTGTAAAGGAATGTAATGTTCCGAGGGACGCTAAATGTCTCTAAAAACACTGCACAGGGCTGTAATAATAACTCCTTGAATTTGTGAGCCGTCTGTAAAAACACTGAGTGCTTACATGGGCTGTTGTAAAGACTGCACAATTATCAGGAAATTCTACTGCCGACTGGAGCTGAAGTTTCATTTCTCTCTCTCTCTCTGGACTAGAACAGAGAGTAATTCCATCAGTGCTTCCTTTTGGTGGCTAAACCTAGGCATGTACCATTTCCCTGGAACCTCCTTTGTCCATAATGGGACAGGGTATAACCCCACAATACGACCCCCCTCTAAAGCAAAGGCTTTTTTCAATTTTTTTGACAATGAATTTCTGTTGTATGCTTTGCCTGCATTAGAAACATGTTTGCTGAAATGCAGCCATGCGGAGGTCTGAATTCCACCTCAGCATGGCAAATCTGAATTGCTAGGTGTGGAGACCGGACATGCACATTCTTTGCTAGCAGCCCAGATGATCCTTAGATACATTAACAACTAAGGACAATTGCTTTGATGTTTTAGGAGGGTAACTAAAAAGTGTCTGTCCAGTGGCCTGCAGGGTCTATGGCAGATGCATAAAATGCAGGCCTATTAAAAGAACAGTGTGTGTGTGTGAGTGCATTTGTGTGCCTCTGTGTGTGTGTGTGTGTCTGTGTGTGTGTGTGTATTTGTTTTGACTTTTAGAGATAGGGTCTGGCCCTCTTTTTTTTTTTGTTTTGTTTTGTTTTGTTTTTTTCGAGACAGGGTTTCTCTGTGGCTTTGGAGCCTGCGCTGGAACTAGCTCTTGTACACCAGGCTGGTCTCGAACTCACAAAGATCCGCCTGTCTCTGCCTCCTTAGTGTTGGGATTAAAGGCGTGCGCCACCACCGCCTGGCTTGGCCCTCTTTTTTAGCCCTCAAATTTGGAACAATCTTCCTGCTTCAGGCTCCTGAATAATGGGTTTACAGATGCAGATCAGCCTACCCAGCTCTGTGGAGAATTGAAACTCAGAGTCAAAAGACATGCTAAGCATGCCCTCTGCCACTAAGCTATAGCCCCGACCCCATGGAGGGTTTTGAGGTGGGGCTCTCCCTATGTAGCCCCAGATTAGTTTCTAGGTTGTGTTCTTCCTGCCTCAACCTCCTAAGTGCTGGAATTACTGGCATACATGACTATACTCTTGCAGTTTTATTTCCTTTTGACACATGACCTCACATGTCCCAGGCTGGCCTCATCTGTAGCTCAGGATGCCCTTGATTTCCTATCCCCTTCCTGAGCCTTGGAGATTATAGTTACGCCCCCAGCATATTCAGCTTTAGGCAGAGCTGTGGATCTGGAGCCCAGGACTTTATGCAAACACTCTACCCACTGAGATTCATCCCAGCTCCCATGCAGTATATATATTTTGTAACTCTCAAGATTAATGCATTTTTTTAAAAAAAAAATCCATGGTGAATGATAATTTAAAATAAAGGCAGATCTACACAAGCCAAGATTCCCTTTGCCTTAAGTTCTATTACGGCCCAGTGGCACTGCCAGGGAGACTGATTTCTCCAGGTTCAGATTGGCATACTAACTGGCTGCTCCTCATCCTTCATTCTACTGGAGAGCAGGATGCCTCCCTTCTTATCTGGTGTTGCAGTGAGGAGGGTTTAAACCCAAAAGCCTTATGTCATTAACTTGGAACCATTAGCACTCCCTTTGAAAAAGCTAAATTGAGTTTTGTGGTTGGTAACCAAACACACTTTTACCCCAGTGACAGGATTAACTTGCCCAAGACATCCAGACTCACAGGAGAAACCTCACTCACAGGGCTAACACTCAATTTAGGGACTCTCTGCAGCAATTGTGATGGCCAAATAGGCCTCTCAGTGGGGTGTTTTCCGCCTTGGATGCAGCTTCCTGACAGGCTCTTCTGGGTGTGTAAAATTTTAAATCCTTTATAAACATCAATGATTGGCATAATTGGTGTAATTATAGGTATCTAAAAAGGAGAAAATGTCTGTGTAACAGCTGCCAATGGTTGGTTTCAGGAAGCATGCAGTCACTTGTGGAGAGCTGGGCTTGCTATAAACACTCGGGTAGTATTACTCCCAGAAAGACCAGCTTGAAGCAGAGATGGTATAGAGATAGAAAGAGACCTGCCCCCCTCCCAAAACACAGAGCCACACATGAATCAAAGGGCAGGAACTGCTTGGAGGGTTTCTTCATGCAGGTAGAGACTAGACAATCACCATGGGCTGCTTCTGTCCAGGAGAGACAACAGTGAGGATTTTAAGGGTCTTTTACCTTTTTTTTAAAAAAATTATTCCAATAATTATGAGATCTTTGCTAATAATAGCAAGGATTGGAAAGTCATTGGTAGGCCTCTGTTGTACATATCTCTAACTTCTTAAAAACGGGCATGGAAGACGTGCAATTTGGGGATTTCTTTGCTCTCCAATGCTTCATTCATAAACCACTCTAGTTCCTTGAGAACTAGCCAGTTGTGTCAGGAAGACTGGTGAATGTACACCTGTGTATCTCAACTCTTACTCTTTCAAAAGACATGGACTCCACCCCCCTGCGGCTTCCCTAACAGATTCTCAAGGCCTACAGCCCAACCCAAGTGCAGTTAGTAGCTATCTTGATGCCTTTACTTTAGCATTCTTGCTCCTTTGGTCAAACTACCCACACTTCCACCAATGAACAGCTTTACGTCTTTGTATTGTTGTTTAAAATTAAGCTGTATCTAGTTGTTAAAAGGACCATGCCGGGGTGTGGTGGCACACACCTTTAATTCCAGCACTCAGGAGGCAGAGGCAGGCGGATCTTTGGGAGTCTGAGGCCAACCTGGTATAAAGCATGAGTTCCAGGAGAGCCAGGGCTACACAGACAAACCCTGTGTTGGAAAACCGAGAGAGAGGGGAAGAAAGAGAGAGAGAGAGAGAGAACCATTTATTCAAAATACTTCAATCCTAGTGAAATTATATATCTACCTAAATGGAAGTGGGTTTTATTTTGTTTTAAATGGACAGGGACTCTAATGTTTTAATAGTGACTCTGACAATGTTAGCTAATTTAGAATCATGGGTCACTCTGTTGTGTGAGTGTTTGTGTGTGTGTGTGTGTATACACGTACCTATGCTGATGCAGAGCACGTAGAGACCAGAGGTCTATTTTAGGTGTTTTACTTAATCGCTCTGCACTTATTTTTTTAATTCTTATTTTATTTTATTATTTATATTGAGGCAGGATGTCACCATGTAACTAACTATTCCTGTCCTGAAACTCACTTTGTAGGCAAGGCTGGTCTTGAACTCCCTGAGATCCACTTGCCTCTGTGTCCCAGCTGCCATGCCCAATTTCCACCTTAGTTTTGAGGTGGGGTTTCTCACTGAGCCTGGAACCCATCGATTTTGTTAGCCTAACTGGCCAGTGAGGTCCAGGGATCTTTCTGTCTCCAACCCCCCAGCATAGGGATCGTAAGAGTTTTATGTGAATACCGGGGATCTGAACTCAGGTTCTTGGGCTGATGTGATAAATGCATTACTGGCTGAGCCATCTCCCAAGTCTGGATTATTGGTAAAATTTCTGGGCATAAGATTCCTGAATATTGCATAATTATTGGTAGATTTGGTAGTCTTAATCTGGAGAGATGTTTCTCTTTTCGTCTGAGTTTAAAATCCTATAATCAGTGGCCATTTAAGGCAGCGGGATGATTTTGCTTGTTTCCATTTTAAAAGCAAAATCTTTTATGCACAACAGGTGAGGGAGAGAATGTTCCGGAGTGTTTTGGGTTAAATCAAGCACATCTGTCTGAAGAAAGGAGTAGAGTATATTGGTTACTGGGATGACTACATAAGAGTGGAATTCTCGCTGAGAATGGCGGGCCATCCCTTTCAACCTTGCACTCAGGAGGCAGAGGCAGGTGAGCTCTGTGAGGTGGAGGTCAGCCAGAATTACATGGTGAGACTCTCCTGCTGCTGGTGAGCCGGTCCTCTTATTTTCAGACATAGTGTTCCTAAATCTGTTATCATGTGGCTTTCCCACCAGTAGAAAATAGAAAATGGTGTGATCAGGCCGACATCACAGCACAGTGAACTGGACCCTGGTGCGAGACTGGAGAGATGGCTTAGCGGTTAACAGCACTTGCTATTCATGCAGAGGACCTGGGTCTGGTTCCCAGCACCCCATGGTGCCTAACAATCATCAACTCCAGTTCTGGGGGATCTGATGCCTTTTTCCTGCTCTTGGACACTTCATGAAAGCAATGCATAGGCATGGATGCAGGGAAAATGCCCGTATACATAAAATAAAAAGAAGCAAATGTTTAATAATTTAATAAAAACCTTACTTTGGTTCGCTTTTCACTAACACACCACACACACACACACACACACACACACACGAGAGAGACAGACAGACAGACAGGGACAGAGAGAACCTGCTTTCAAACGTGACTATCCTCCTAAGTCGATTTCAGCAACTTTTCTCACCAGACTCCAAAGCTTAACTTCTTCATTGTGCTTCCTGAAGGCAAGGAGAGGCAGGCAGCACAGATATCTCTTTACGTAATTCACTTCTGGCTGTCACTGTGGACTGACTAAACAGACACCTATTGGTCACTGATATGTGGTCTTCCCAAGCCACTTGTGTAGGGCATTCTGAGAGTTTCGTTCTTTCTCGGAAGACTCCATGTTGAGTCCTTTCCTGTCACTCTAATTCCTGCTCCCTGGATTACTCCTCCACAGCCTTCCTGTCTCTTAGATTTCCACCAAAGTGCTCTTGACCCATGGAGACTCACATCCTTGTCATGCTGAACAGTTAAAGGCACTCCACAGGCCCCTTTCAACCGACTTCCCTTTCCCCCACTCGCCTACAGAACCACTCAGCTTCCTGAGCGGATGGCTGGCTGTGAACACAGGCACCCCTTCTCCTCCATGCGGATGTCTAAGAACTGCTTGTTCTCCTGTGGATTCCCTTCAGACTCTCCTACCAGTTGGCATTAGCATAAGGCTGCGGGGCTCCCCCTGTGACTTGTGAACTCAGTTCCCTCCCTCGTCTAGTCTTAAACTTACTTGAGCTGGGGAAGGATTAAGGAAGCAAATACTGATTGTGGTTGGCCATGTTCTAGATGGTCTAGTACAATACTCGTCCCTAAGCCTTAACAACTCTTGGTATATTTATTCCTGCTGTTTATCTCAAGATCTTAGGGCTAGAAGAAGGGCTGCCGGAGAAAGAATAAGTTCATCAAATAAAGACAGAACTACCGTGTCTGAAGATGGCACACTGTGGGCAGCACAAGAGGAAGTAAAGACGCCTCAGGGTCTCAGGTTTGCCTTCCCTTGTTATATGGAGACCAAAGAAAGAATGAAAACACAGTGTGGCGGCGGGGGGGGGGGGGGGCAACAGACTCCAAAAGCAAAATTGATATTGAGGGATTGGAGAGTGAAGAACGTATGTAATTGATTAGTGGGTAGACACCCATGCTTGGTCCAGAGTGGGTGGAAAATTTATCCAGAAGAAGCTAGTTCCTTGGCCAGGCAAGTGATGGATGATCTAAGTGGGCATGCACAGTTATTTTAACTGAGACCCTGAGGGTAAACATGGGAGAAGTCAAGACATACATGAGAACTAAGAGAAGACCTGTGTGGCAGCGTTGGCAGAGCCTTGATGCTAAGTCAGCAGCTGCCCAGTGTGCTCATGACAACTGTGTGGACCTCGAAGGCTGGAATGAGAATCATCCTGGTTCTGGTTGCAATGGGAGAAGAAAAGGAGACGCAAGAGTGTGGATCTCTGTTCTCAAATCCATTCGTTTTCACAATACTGAAATTCCTCTTCTTTGTCTCCAGACTAATAGGAAAGCTATTTCTGCAGTCATTCTTCTCTTTGATTCATGTACGACATTACACACTTGATAGAAATAGCCCCAGTATGCTTTGCCTTGACTTGCATGCTGGAAGAATCGCTTCACTTACGCTGGGGGATAAAATATTTGTCTCTGGGCCTGGAGAACTGGCCCAGTGGGGAGAGTCCTTTGATCTCCAGCACCTCATTCACTGGGCATGGTGGCTAATGTCTGTCATCTCAGCACTGGGGAGGTGGAGGCAGCATTCGGCTGCACAGCGACTTTCAGAGTAGCTTGGGACATACAAGACTCTGCTAAAACAAGAAATCAGTGTTTCCAAGTCTTTTTGTTGTTTCGGTTTTGTTTTTTGTTGGTTTTGTTGTTGTTGTTGTTGTTTATTTGTTTTTTTCAAGACAGGGTTTCTCTGTGTAGCCTGTCTGTCCTGGAACTCTGTACACCCGGCTGACCTCAAACTCATAGAAATCCACCCGCCTCTGCCTCCTTAGTGCTGGAATTAATAAAGTGTGCCACCACCCCCAGTTTTTGGGAGGGGGGGTTCAATTAGTTTAACTTTTAACCCTGAGTCATTGAGACAGGGCTCTCATTTTCCTCCTCAGCATGCATTTTACACCTAGCAATCTCCAGAGTGGGCAGGTGGTCCAAAACCTATATCTGTAATGCTGAGATCCAACAACTCTCCACTTCCGTAGCCAAAGAGGAAGAAGATTTTTATATCTTTCAAAAGATCAGTAGAGCCAGGCATGGTGACACAGGCCTTTAATCCCAGCACTCAGGAGGCAGAGGCAGGTGAACCTCTGAGTTCAAAGCCAGCCAGGTCTACGGAATTCCAGGACAACTAGGGCTACACAGAGAAAGAAACCATGTATCGAAAAACAAGCAAAAAAGCCAATATAAAAATGACATCATTGTAACAGAAGCAGTAGATTTTCTTAGCCAGTGTGTCCTTAATTTACTCATCCATCTTATAGTTGTTCATGAGAAACCCACCGATATCTTATTTATTTATTTTTTCAGGACAGTTCTGACTGTCCTGAATCTCACTGTGTAGACCAGGCTGGCCTTGAACTCAGAGAACTGCCTACTTCTGCCTCCAGAGTGCTGGGATTAAAGGTATGCACCACATGCCTGACTTGAATTCTTTTTATTAATATATAAACTTGATAAAACAATGAGTATGATGACATTTCCCCCACATTGATATTTTTATTATGTTCGCTTCTAATTACTCTCTTTGCTTTTCTTCAATTTCTTCTCTCTTGGCTTTTTAAATCATGAGCTGTTTTTCCCTTATGTGTGCATCTTTGTGTGTGCATATGCCAGGTGAGGGCAGGTGTTGACAGAGGCTCAAAGAACACACACGCATGCTCTTTGGGCTGGAGTTACCTGGAATAACTGTGGGGGTTGTGAGCCTCATGCTGTGAATGTTGGAACTGAACTCAGGTCTCTGAAAGAGTAGCAATTGCTTTTCAGGCCTTCTTTTTGTAGCTTTTTAGGACAAGCTGTCATGTAGGACAGCTAAGTCTCAAATTCGCTGTGGCAGAGGCTGTCCTTGAACTCAGTCTACCTGCCTTCGTGTCCTGATTGTGGGCATGTGTCACCTAGCCACCCTCAATGTCATAAAAGATACTATTTGGGAACAACCCTTGTCTAAACTATTTGAGAAATGCACAGGACTTTGCATGGCTTCCCAACATCACACCAAAACTGTTAGTAATCCCTACATGTACTGAAGGAGGGGCTGAGCTGAGGACAGCCGTCCGGTCCTTCTGTCTGGGGAGGAACAACGTGCCGTGTGTACTGAGACCACAGCCCCACAACTTCCCAGGAACTTTAGATAAATTATTCAGAGTCTGTCTTCTCCAGGGAATGGCAAACAGGAGGGATAAAAGGCCCACATAGGGAATGTGGGAACGGGGTGGGAGGGCGCTGAGACGGAGCCTGGAGATGAAGAGTTGCAGAAATCTATTTTCACAGGTTTTAGGGGCCAGAACCGAGGGAGCTGGGACAGCCACTGGTAAGAAAGCGACAATTAACCACATAGACAGCGGGAGCGAATTGACCCGTTAGAGACTGGCTGCTTAGCTCTTACAAAAGCTGACGCACGCATCATACGTGGGCATCATCACCACACGCTGGGCATTCACTACAGAAGGTGCCCGCTAAAGCTAACAGACAAGGCTTTCACTCCCCTCCCTCCAAACTGTACACTGAGTGAGGAGACAGCGCATCTGTTGTATTGGAAATAACTAAAGAAGCGAGTGGGCTAAGTAAATGAGATTTCATTTGTTTCTTCTGTGCTAATCTCTAAAAATAAAACCCAAAACTCTCAAATAGGATGTCATTTGAGTGCCTTAGGGGCAATGCAAACTGACTTGGTTGTTATTGGTGTGTAAATGAGTTGCAACTCTGGTCTTTACCAACAAACCTGCAGGTTGAAGAAAGGCCCCCACTGCACAACTCATGTCACCACTTGACTTTTGCCTCACATGCTTGGCAGGGCTCCACACATTGTCTTGAATTGAAACTGTCAGAAGAAAAGAAAATGGGCTAAATTTATTATCACTCATACTTACAGATATCCTCACGTAGAGGTGTATCATCATAACCTAGATATTAACCAGACTACAGAGGGGCCAACAGCCCCCTGGGAAATACCGTTTAGTGATGTGAGGGCT
>JAQHUG010000008.1:5437235-5497295 GCA_028555095.1 Dicrostonyx torquatus
GTCGTGACTGCAGATGTGCACAGGCATACTCGTGACTACAGATGTGCACAGGCATACTCGTGACTACAGATGTGCACAGGCATACTCGTGACTACAGATGTGCACTGGCATACTTGCCTCAAGAGGACGTCCACTTGAAGAGAAACTGGGTCTGAGTTCATTCCTGGTTCAGGAAATAGGATTCCAGTGCCCCCTCTCTTCCTCTTTTCTAGTTAGGTTTAGTGCTGGTGCTCTAATCCAGGTTCTCACACGTTAGGCAAGCACGCGACCACTGAGCCGCAGCCCCATCCTTCTCTGTCTTCTGACTCTATGACCTCAGACTCCTTGTAAAAAGGGTGGTATCGATATGCTTGTTGAGATCATGCCAACAGACTATGAGGGTAGTCATTCTCACTGTGGTTTGCACTAAGGATATATGAAGAATTTAGTCAGACTGTGGCCTGGTTCTGCACTTTAAAAGAGTCCTGGGAGGAAGATATGGAGATGGATTTGAACAAAACACATGTACTTGCATGGAATTCTCTAACAACAAATAAAAAAATATGTTAACAAAATAAAAAGAATCCCAGACTGGGAATTAGGCCAGTGGTAGAAAACTTGCCTAGCATGCCCCAGACTCTAGGTTCAATCCCCAATCACACACACACACACACACACACACACACACACACACACACACACGAATGTGTGTGCACACATGCACATACCCCCGAACAATTCTTTTTGTTTTGAGACAGAATCTCAAATAGCCTGGCTGACTTCAGACTTACTACGCAACCAAAGATGGCCTTGAACTTCTGATCCTCCTACTTCGCCAGTGCTGGTGTGCACCTCCTGGTCTGTCTTATGTGATATTGGGAGGCCAATTCAGGGCGCCATGTGCACTTCACAAGCAGTTAACAAGTTAGCTACAGTCCTAGCCTTGTCCTCAAGTCATCCCAATATTGGGGATTTGTGAAGCGGGCAGTGTCTTTGTTTTTATTTGGTGCTGTCTGCTTTCTGTATGGCTGGCACTGTGGTCAGCTTGCACAGGCCCTACCCTTTTACAATAAGCCATGAGGCAAAGAGCTGGTACTTAATGAGCGCAGGCTGCAGCCAGGCATTGCTATGTGCCTTCCACATACGGGGTCACACTCAATTCTCACAACAGCTTTATCTATCAGCCTTTCAGTTAACGATTCAGAGCTGAGGCTTCAAAAGGCTAAGGAACTTGACCACGGTCCTCCAGCTAGCTGACCTCAGAGCCGGTACTCACACTCAGATTTCCACTAAGTTCAATACTACTTGCCACAGCCAGCACAAAATGCAAATATATTTTGGAAGCCTGAAGGCCTCACGGAAGCAATGCAATTAAGAAGTCAACAAATAAGAACAGGTTTTTATTTGCAAAAAAGAACTCCCTGGAAAGTACACGTGGAGAGACAAGCATTCAAGGGTTGGTCCTGCTCTTCCACCAAGTTTTCACGTTTGAGACAGGGTTTATTTATACAGCCCTGACTGTCTTGGAACTCACTCTGTAGACCAGACTGGCTTCCAACTCACAGAGATCCACCTGCCTCTGCCTCTCCAGTGCTGGGATCAAAGGCGTGCGCCACACCCAGTTCATGGTAAAGGCTTGATGCCCTGATAATGGGGATGTGGACACTCGGGCTGGTGAGCTATGGCCGTGGTGTGCAGGGCCTTGACAAGCTGCATGTGAACTGAGCACCTCACCCTGGAGACACCTCACCTGTGAGGTGTCGCATAGTCTGAAACACCACACAGATATCAAAAGACATTCCACCACCCACGCGGGCTATCCACCTCAGCTTCCAAATGGTGGGCAGGGTGAAAAAGGAAACGCATTTTCAGGTCTTCTTCTAGCATGAATCAGAGGTTCTGGGGTAAGAGTCAGGGGTGTATTTATAGTCCTGGGGAGAGGGCTGAAAAGTCCAGCCAACCGGACAGCTGGAGGGATGGCTCAGCAGTTAAGACTACTTCCTGTTCTTCCAGAGGGCCAAGTTCCCAGTGTGGAGTTGAGTGGCATACTGTCTGTGACTCCAGCTCCTCAGAAGCTGTCCTGAGGCCCCTTGCACGCACATATACACATTCCACACAAATGCCTCAGTAAAATGAATCTTAAAAAACAACTCAAAACACCCACAAAAAAAAAAAAAAAGGTAAGCACAGAAAGCTTCCTCCCTGAGAAATCTAACTAGGTGGTACAGATTTAGCTTTGTTTTTGTTTTTCAAAGAATGGCACCACCATGCCCTGCTTTGCAAACACTTCTGTGCCATCCCTTAGTGGTCTAAGATTCACGATGAGCCGGCCACACCTTTAACCCCAACGCTTGCAAAGCAGAGACAGGTGGATCCCTGAGTTCAAGAGGGAGTTCCAGGACAGCCAGGCCTACACAAAGAAACCCTGCCCCGAAAAGCCAATAAATAAACAACCAAACAAACAAATGATCTATGATGAAGCCTTCTGACCAGAGAGCCTAGGCCCCAGAGAAACTCAGTCATTGGCCTTCCAATTTTGCTCTGTCCTCAGGATACTCACTCAGAGCAGTGACAGCAGAAACCCAAGGCCTCTTCAGGGTCTTAGCCCACCAGATTAGCTGGAAGGCTGGTTTTATTTGCTTATTTATTTATCTTGGTACTCCAGAGGGTTCCGCTAGGAGCTGACATGGTGACAAGTGTCACCGATCCACATTGCTGACTGAGCATAGGGCCTGAAGCGGTGTCTTAGAAACAGAGAAAGCTAGTCGGAGCTCACTGTCGCTCTGCCACGTCACCTCCAAGTCACAGAGAAGTGGTTTTCTAGGTCTCGTTTTGCCTTGCCCAGTCTGGTATGTAAGTATCCTTTCTGAATGCAAGGTTAGATAAAGTACAGAAATGTTTTCCATGTGCCACACCCCCTGCTAGGCAGCACACGTCATCAAGGCTGTGACAAGTGCAGTGTACTGGAATTCCTTGTTTTCTTCAGGGTGCTGGGAAGGCAGCCCCAGGCCTTCTCCATGCTAGTCGAGTGCTCTACCCAGCTACACCCTAGGCCTTAGGAATCTTTTTCTGTTTTGTTTTGGTTGTTATTGTTGTTTCCAGACAGGGTTTCTCTGTGCTATAGCCCTGGCTGTCCTGGAACTCCTTCTGTAGACCAGGCTGGTCTTGAACTCACAGAGATTTGCCTGCCTCTGCCTCCGAGTTCTGGGATTAAAGACATGCATGCACCACCACCACCTGGCTGGGCTTTAGGATTCTTAAAGAAAATATTGAGGGGCTGCAGAGATGGCTCTGCGGTTAAGAGCATGGGCTGCTCTCCAAAGGACCCGTATTCAATTCCCAGCAACCACATGGCAGCCCACAACCGTCTATAACTCCAGTTTCAGGGGATCTGACACCCTCACACAGACATAATTAGGCAAACACCAATGCAGATAAAATAATAAATTCTTTAAAAAAAATTTGAAAGCATGTGCTCTTCAGTGAAAACTTAAGAGAAAAAAATAAACAAGGCTGTAGCAGAAAAGCCTATAAAAAGACAAACATTCAAAGATAGGTATCACTTTCAAACTGCAGTCTTCATTTATATTAGGGTTTGGGTGTTCCGGGTCTAAAAGGGGGGCTGTAAAATAAAACCTTAAGCAATCCTATTACATTCACCACAATGGTCAAACATTAAACTTAAGTGTATTTAAAAAATTTTTTTTAAAAGATCTTTGAAAAAAGAGAAAAACTTACAATGCCACGTTGTTGCAGGCTCCGTGTGGGGTAAAACAGCATTTTCGGGTCTGTAACTCAGGGAGACAGGCCTTGCCTAGCACCCACAAGGGCCTGGGTTTAACCCCCACTATCACAGATGCTCACACAAGGTATTACCACTCCAGAACATCCAGTAAATGACAGCTCAGTATATACAAGTGTATGCGTGGAGACCAAAAACTGCTCCTGGGAGGCATGGTACTGAAGCAGTATTAGAATTTTTAGAGGGGGAATCTGCTTTTTGCAATTTTTATTCTTTGAAAGCCTCATGCATGTATGCAATGTATTTTGATCACAGCCTCCTCCCAGCAAATGCTTTTTTCCTGTGCTAATGTGCTTGCAGTGCTGGTCTCCAGAAGTCTTTCCGCTGTGATCCCAGGATGCAGGGCCCTTGCCTACAATCCTCAGAATAAGGGGATTATTTCCAAATGCTGCTCATTAACCCTTTCTCTCCAGGGCTGGAAAAAAAACGAAGAAATGTGGAAAACCCCCATTTTTAAGGATGAACAAGCATTTGGAAGGGGACATGGACTTCTATTTGTGCATGGAAACTGTTGATCTCTAAGATAAACATGAAATACTGATGGGCCTTCAGACTCTTTTTCCATGCATGCGTGTCTCACTACTAGGGTGTCTGAGACTTATAAAATCTAGTCTCCTACTCCTCTCCCAAGTGAGTAGGGAGGCTGTATTTTACTTACAGTGATCCCCAGGCTGGGTGCAGCACAAGGTAGGGAGTTTAGGGCCACATTCACTTTTGCTGCTCTGGAAACCGGTTTTAAGTGGTCCAGTCTGGCCTTGAAGTCATGATTCTTCAGCCTGGCCTGTCTCTTGAGTGCTTGGATTATAGGCGTGTTTTTCCCCCCCCCCAAACCTAACAAAAACAAGCCTAAGTATTTTCTTTTTTTCATCCTGTAACTGGCAAAGGTTTTCTTCTCCAATAACTAATAATTTAACAGACTTACTTGTTCTTGGTCTGTGGAAAAAAAAAATCATGGTGTGTAAAGGAGATGGCAGCTTCAGAAACACAAAGCAAAAATAAATTGAAAAGCTCAGCCAGCCAGGTTGAGCTGAGAAGCCTGCCCCTCCCCCTCCTTGAAATTTCCAGACAAAGGGTGCTTGCTGATGTGTGATAGAGGCAGAGATTCCCTCGAAGGCGTGCAGAGGGCTGACACACATGTGGTCGACACCATCACTCGGGGTCAGGCCTGCCAAATCTTGCCAAGAGGAACTGAGTATTTGTCAATAAGATGGCATTAACCGGCTCTTTGCAAGCTCCAAAGCCACCACAGACCAGCAGTCTGCAGCGACAGGGAGAGCTCTGTGCAGGGATCTCAGGCATAAGAATGACAAAAGTCAAGATTTAGGGTTCAGTTCCAGCTGATTTTATTTCCTTCTCAAAAAACAGTTATTTACAGAAGGTATATAGCAACAACCTGACAGGCAGTGATGGACAGAATTAGCTGGCATGATTTTTTTTTCTTTTTTTTTTTCTCTTTCCCAAACATTGCTTTTTTTTTTTTTGTGGCCTTGAATTTTAAGACAAATATTCTACACGGCATATTGCACAGGATGGATGGCAAAAAAAATAAAAAATAAAAAAGTTTAAAAACAAAAAACCCTTAACGGAACTGCCTCTTAAAAGGCAGGTGTCCTCGTGCCTGTCATGTTATATTAAACATACATACACACAATCTTTTTGCTTATTATAATACAGACTTAAATGTACAAAGATGTTTTCCACTTTTTTCAATCTTTAAACACAACAGCTATAAACCTGAACACATATGCTATCACCATGCCATAAGACTAAAACAATTATATTTAGCGACAAGTAGAAAGGATTAAATAGTCAAATACAAGAATGAAAACGCAGTACATAGTGTCGCGAACTCAAATCGGCATTTAGATAGATCCAGTGGTTTAAACGGCACGTTTTGCTTATAAAAAAAGTGCAAAAAAGATGTGGTTTACAAGTTAAAGCTACAGAATCCCTTTTTGCTGTGAATGCCCCAGTTTTAAATCCTCTGGACAGAACAGCAATTCGTTTTTTTTTTTTTTTAAAAAAAAAAAAATCTGTTATTCTTAAAGCATTATGGTGCTGGGCTGAACTCTCCTCCCCTTCCTTTAAAAGGGGAGAGGGGTGGAAAGGTGGAAACTGGTGGCAGGTAAAGGGATACTGTCACTTTAAGAAGCCTGCAGATTGAAGTGTAAACATGGAGAAACCAGGGGCTGATTTTTCAAACTGTGTGAGATATTAACCAGCCACCCTATTATAAAATCAGGAAATCCAAACAGCGATTTACACCGATTAACACCCCCTTTATATATTTTTTACAAAAATACACTGAGAAAATAATCAAACGTTTTCATCTCTCTTGTCTTTTTTGTTTTTTAAAAGTGTCAAAAGTCTACATTTAAATATAAAAAATTAAAAGTTAAAACTCTAGCCCTTCAGTGAAGGAGACGTAAAATGGCGTGGGTAACAACACTAGAGAAAAAAAAAAAGAAAGAAAGAAAACGAAAGAAAATAAAGGGAAGATAAAAATAAAGAAATGAGGTCAAAAGACAAGAAAGCAAAAGAAAGGGGGAAAAAGGGACAAAATAAGAAAACTGTTTGGCCAGTATAAATACGTCCACATATAAAATGGCATCTGATTACATTTACAAGGAAAAAAATACAAAGATGGAGCGTCCGTGAGGGGGTAAAAATAAACGGGTCTTCTCAGTTACACCCATAAGGAATAAACACACACGGAGAAAAAAATTTGGTCCTGAATTGTGTTTTTTCAAAAGTCCAGCACAGATTTGAGTTGCGTTTGAATCCTTTTAAAGAGTTAAGAATGAAAAGGAGCTGGTGATCGGTTCGTTGTAGGAATCAAACATAGCGCCATCTATCCGCTTTTTATATTATCCTACACTATTTTAAAAACTGCTCAACAGTCTTATACAGAAATCTTCAAAAGATAGACAGGATAACATGCTATATCAACCCCACCAGTGAAATAACTCAACACCATCACGATTCCCATTAAGAGAAGAAAAAAATTTCTTTTCCCCCCCGAAACCACTCCGCGGCCCCTGGACCACATCCCACAGTCTCCTATCCTCCCGCCGGCTCTGGGTAGCCTCACCTCTCTGATATATATATATATATTTTTTAATTCTTTGTTTTTGCACAGACCCCAGGCGGAGGTCCTGAGACCCCAACGCCCTCTGCGCTCCGGATTCTTCTGAGTCCCCAACCAGGCGGCTGTGGCTTCCACGAGGTCCCCATGTTCATTTCTGAGGCTGGCCTGCTGCTCCCTGTACATCTCTGGCTACAGGAGAAGGAAAAAAAAAAAAAATCTCGACCAGGGACTTCGCCAGCGTGGAGTCTCTCCATGCCAATGCTCCCCCCAAGCCCAACACAAACGCCATGGCCAAACGCATCACCCCGGAGCCTTCTGTCTTCACTGCAGAAAAAGAAAATAAAGAAAAAAAATACAAAGTAGGGGTGGGAAGGAGGGGGGCGCGCTGGATCTCCCCCCTCCTCTTTTGAACAAGAGGCAAAATAAAAATCAAGAAATCACCAAGGTGGTGAAGCGAGAGGGGCAAGATTCCTTCGGTCTCTAGAAGCTTAGCTCGGCTTCTTTTCTTGCTGGGGGTGCAACCAAGTCCGGAAGCTCGTTGGAAGGGGAGGGGAGAGTCTCTTCAAGCAAAAATGGGGAGGAAACTCGAAGTAGCTTTTTTAGCCACCAACAACATCAATAACAACAATAAAAGGTCGCCCCCGTCTACTCTCCGCCTCCTCCGAGTCCCCAGCCCTGGGAGTGGGGGGATGGGAACGCGGGTACACTACGCCCCCGCGCTCCTTCTCCAACGACGGGACGTTGTCCAGGCCAGCCCTGCTCACTGCTCACTTTTTCTTCCTTTTCTTTCCGCCTTTCTCTTCCACCACTCTCCATCTGTTCTTTTTCATCTTTTTTTCTTTTTCTCTCTTTTTAATTTTTTTTGTTTGCTTTGTTTTACTTTTGTTTTCCTTTTTCCTCTCCTGCCTCTGGCCCTCCTTCTCTCCGGCCCGCGCTCCTTTCAGTAGGTGAAGACCAGGTTGGAGATGCTGGACTCTAGCCAATCTCCCGAGATCATCTCGCTCACCTCGGGCGTGCAATAGTCCGGGAACTCGAAGTGGGAGCCTGAGCCGGGTTCGAAGTTAAAATCCAGGTCCCGATCGAGCGCCGACGAGGAGCTGAAACTGCCCAGGGACATGCTCTCAAAGTTTGAACTGGGGTTCAGGTCAAGCAGGTCGTCTTCGAACTCGTCGTCAGACGACGAGGAGCCAGAGGAGGACGACGACGAGGAAAGCGACGAGGACGCGTGCGAGGGCGCGCTGGACGGGGCGGGTGAGGCTGCGCGCAGGCTGGCATAGCCGCGGTGGTCAGCTGGCGAGCGACCGGCTGCGGGCGATGATGCTGCACTGCTGCGGCCGCTCAGGCTCCGGCCATCAGGCGAGCATCCCGGGCCTCCATCCTCGTAAAGCCCCAGCGGGTCGCTGGGGTCGGCGCCTGCTCCCAGGCCCCCAACGGGGGACGCCGAAGCGCCTAGGCTCCCGAACAAGTAGACGCGCTTCACTTTCTTGTCGGCTGGGTGCTTGGCAGGGGTGGCCAGCGCGCTGGTCGGCGAGGAGGAGGCGGCTGGGGTGGCCGCGCTGGGAGTCCGCACCTTGTAGACTGCGGCCGGCTCGCCCAGGGGCAGCAGGGCGGCCTGCTCCGGAGAGAACGATGCAGCCGCCTTGCCGCCGCCCGCCGGGACGAGTTTGGCGTGGGGCTTGCCGACCGCGCTGCCCGCCACCTTGGGGCCGCAGCTCTTCTTGGGCGCGGGCTTAGAGCTGCCGCCCGCGCCACCCCCCGCGTGGCTGCTTCCCGCGTGGCCACTGCTGCCTGCGACCTTGTCGCCCTTCTCCCCGGGCTTGGCTGCGGCCGCCGATCCCGCGCCCGCGTTGCCGGACTTCACCTTCTTCCGCGGCCGGTACTTGTAGTCAGGGTAGTCAGCCATGTGCTTGAGGCGCAGCCGCTCCGCCTCCTGGATGAACGGAATCTTGTCGCTGTCCTTGAGCAGCTTCCAGCGTTTGCCCAGTCGCTTGGAGATCTCGGCGTTGTGCATGTCGGGCGACTGCTCCATGATCTTGCGCCGCTCGATCTGCGACCACACCATAAAGGCATTCATGGGCCGCTTGATGTGGCCACTGGGTGTCTTGCACCAGCTGGGGTCGTCCGCCTTGCCGCCCGTGGACGCGGTGGAGCCGGGCGTCGGGGAGGACGCGATGCCCAGCTCCAGGCCCGCGCCCGAGTCTGAGCTCTCCCCGGCCAGCAGCGCCTCCGTGTTCTCCGCGTTGTTAGTCTGCTGTACCATGGCCCCGGCTCGCCGGGCGCCCACGCGCGCTCACACGCTCGCGGCGCGGTCGCCGGGCCCTGCGGGCTCCCCGGGGCAGAAACCAGGATCCCCCGAGCGGCGCACGGGCCAGGGGCTGCCGCCTCCCGCCGCCGCCGACCTAGAGTTCCCGCGGCCCTCCGTCCTCCCTCACCGCTGCAGTACTCCCTGCGGGCGCCGAAGCTGGAGCCGGCCGCGGCTAGGAGTTTCTCCAAACGTTGACGGCCCGAGTGTCTTCCAAATGCAAGTTTCTCGCAGCCTTCGGGGCAAGTCTTTACCCCCCTTCCCTGAAGCAGTCGAATGCAGTTCACGAGAGCTCGCGGTAGCTCAGGAAAGCGACATCGTCTCTAGCGCCTAAGTCCCTTTCCTGCAGTGCAAAGCCAAAGCGACTCTGGCTCCGGGACTCTCTGTGGGCGGAATCGACGCTGAGGAGTTGGTGCAATTATTTTGTTGCAAGGTAGGAAGCCAAGAAGCTTGCATGCAACAGACCGGCATGAATAAATGTATGTTTCTCCCTCCCTCCTGCAAGAAGGGGAGCTGGTTACCGGCAGAGTTCTCCTACTGCAGACTCTCTAAGAAAGAGCGTGCAAGAACTGGAGACGGCCCTCTTCCCCTCACTCTGTTTCTCTGGCTGCAGCTTAGAGCAGACCCCAATTCCGCCTCGCGCTTCTTTATCCTTTCGCAGACAGCCAATCAGCCGCTGTAACTAACGCTTCCTCGTGCCAAGCCCCTCCCCTGTCCTTCCCATTGGCTTGGAACCCAATGCAATAATAATCTCCGCGTGCAATGAGAAGCTCCAAATCTGACCTCATTCCAATTTACAGAGCAAACTTTTTAAAAGGGCTAGAAGTACAGCTGAGATTTCTGCTGCCTCTTTTTTTCCTCTTTTGCTGGGCGCGCGCGTGTGTGCCTGTGTGTGTGTGTGTGTGTGTGTGTGTGTGTGCGCGTGCGCGCGCGCGCGCACGTGTGAAGAGGATGTTAATGCATGAAGTTATTAAGGGGAGAGACGGAAATGTATTCTAGCCATTATGTTAGATAACAAGGGGCTTGGAGGGGGGGTAAGGGTGAAATACTGTAAATGGAAGCTTTCTGCTTAAAAGCCGAGTGATTATTTTTATTAGTTCTTTTCAGCGCAGGAATAAAGAATCAGCCTTTGGTGCAAAATCTCTTTTCTCAGCTCCTTCTTAAAGCTAGAGATGTAAGTGGGGGGAGCCACAACAATAAATCAATGGATATTGAAAACCATTAAGAAAGTGGTACCTAGACACCTGTCATCACAATTATTTTTAACAACTCTAGGTACAGCACAGACGTTGGTGTATTGTGTAAATCCCTCCAGGGTGCTATCTGTGCTGTTTGTGAAAGGCAGAGGTTTTTTTTTTTTTTTCCTTTCAGTAGTTGCTTACTCTTTTAGTCAAACAGAGGTTAACTAGTTATTTAATGATTTCAGCTCCCCTATAAATCCTGGGTAGCCCAAACAAGGAGATTTTCCTTGAAACTCTAAGGCAGTGGTTCATAATTACCTCAATGAGAGATTTTGTGTGGTTTGTGTAGGGCGATCATGGTGAATATAGAATGGGAATTGACTTTACTTTCTAAGTATTTATTTTCCACAGTTTCCAAAGGATAGGTTCATTATCTGCCCCTCCTCCCTTCAGAGCACTCAGTTTTTCCTTACCCATCTTCTCGTGTGTGTGTGTGTGTGTGTGTGTGTGTGTGTGTGTGTGTTACTTAGTACAAATGGCCCTAAAAGTCCAAAAAAGAGAAAAGGGTAGCAAAGGTGAGTGGGGTTGCTGAACCCATCTCAAGCCCCTCTGCTGATCTTTCTTTCAGGGTCTTGCTTGTCCTCTATGCTTTGGAAACCCCATGAGCTTCTTTATAGACAGCTGTTGTTAGGGCTCGCTGCGTGTGTGTGGTTATAAACTACTGAAGTGTGTCCCAAGCCCTCTGTGACTCCTAACATCCTTTCCTTGGTAATGCAAATGCCACTTCTCCTAAGAGCAGCTTGTTTTCAAGAGACTAAGAAGGAAGATGGTCAATGATGGCAGAAAAAGTAATCAAAAATCCTATTTAATGGTCCAGGTCTGTTAGCTCTTGGGAGGTGGCTTAGGAAGATCAGGAGTTCAAGGTCATCCTCCTCCACTTCTTAAGAATTCCAGGACAGTCTGGGCTATGCAGACCCTGTCTCAAAAAAAAAAAAAAAGCACATGTGCACACACATGTCAGACAAGGTGCCTGGATATTTAGAACACAGAATAAGTTGGCCGTACACATCACCCTTTCCCAAGATCTGAAAATTGAAATTCTAGTAAAAAACTGATCTTCCTCTGTACGATGATAGAGTGATTTTCATCAGGCCAGTGACAGACAGGCATCCAAATTAAAGTCAGCTTTGGATCCATAGCAGAGTAGTTCCGGGTGGTATATTTCCACAGAGTTAGACATTTACTGGAAAGAATGCCCTGTGGAGACAGCTGATCAGGACTCCCAAGACCAACCACAAGCAAGAATGTTTTTGTGGGCAAAAGCAAATAATTGTTTGACCATTTGCTATCCATCATAGCACTTTTTATTCCCAGAGGATGAATCCTAAAATAGCATGCACCTCCCCCCACACCAAAAAACTTCCACAAATAAAAGTATTTTGCATAACAAAGGCAAGGCATGTATATTTTTTTTCTGGTATGCACAGATGCATATCCTTTAAATACTATGAGTCTGACAGCTGAATTATTCCAAGAGGTCTATTGTCTAAAAAAATCAACATTTTTAATACAATAAAATAAATGTTTGTCCTGTAGAATCTGTACTAAATAATTTTAATAATTTGTCAAAAGATGAGTGTTGATGTATTTGATGGTATTTCCATCAGTGGTGTAAATCAGCCATCATAATTACACTCATTCTTAGCACAAAGATTTTATTTTAAACAAAATTGAAAAAGTAGTTCCTGACCTGATTCTTTTGTTAAATTAAAACAACAACAACAAAAAATGGACTTTAAATTGTACCATTTATAGTATATGTCACCAAAGGAGAAAAACCCTTTAAGAGGAAAAAAAACATTTTAAATTAATTAATTTCTGACTTCGAGTGTCCCGCCTGCCACTGTGCATATATGGAGGTCAGAGGAATACTTGTTGGAGTCAGTGCTCTCCTTCCACTTATCTGGGTCCTGAAATTATCTCAGGTTGTCAGTTTGGCAGCAGGAGTTTGTACCAGCTACGACAGTTCACCCACTGGAAAAAGCCCTCCTCATCTCCTGGACTATAAGATGCCCCATTGCTAAGTTCCTTTTAGAACTGGTGAAATATGGGTTGGTAGCTTCCACTGATTTTTATTACGTCATTACAGACTCTAAGTCTGTAGAATATATACTTGAGAGCTTGGACTGACTGAAGTGGGACAGTTTTAGTTCTTAGAGGACTTGGAATGCAACAACACATGACAGATAGCTTTCCATTAAAGTCATCTTTTCCTGAGTAAAGTACACCTACATTGCGATGTATTGGGTTTAATACCAAATAATGAGGGAAGGCTTTCTGTGTCTCATTACCTAACTTTATGAGCTTTGTAATCGGTTCTCCATTCCTGAAATCCCCCCATTCCCCCAAATATTAGCTGTTTGGTGTCAATCAGTGCTCAGTGGTCCTTCCCTCTGCTCTTGTATGAACAGAAAGCCAAGATCATTTTGCAAACAAGTCCTGTCTTAGAATAATCAACTAATGGCCTTTATTGGAAACGATACTAGACCTTTCACATTTTGAATTAAGGCAGATATTTATTTTATTCCATTAATTGCAATCCATTTGACACGAAAATGTAATATCTGCTAATGCATTTTTCTTGCTTCTACACACCTGCACAACATAAAACCCAGCATCCACAAAGTGGTATGGGGCATGGATGGAAAGATTTACCTCCACTGCTTACTGCGTTCCTAGAGCTCCGAGAGAGGAAAACCTGAAGGGAAATTAGTTCCACAAATCTGGCTTGGCAGGATTTCCCAAAATTTCTGTTTGATTTGGGTTGACTGTAGAAACTGCAATTGTACGAGCTGGCCTTTCGGCTTGAGCATTCTGTTCAAATAAACAGAGGTGGGGAAGCATTGTTGTTAACTTTGTTGGCTGGAAAGTGCTCTGGGAAACTGAATGTCATCAGCCTTGTTTCGGGTTCCACACTGAAAGAACTCCCCCCACGCCCATGCGCTCCATCCTTGGGGCTGAGGAAGTTGTACACAACTGGATTAGGAGATTATTGAAACCTACTAATTCTTGAAGTTTTGGTTGTGACCCTTAGCCTGTAACGACCAAACTCTCTCCTGCCCAATATATTTAATTCTTATTCGAAAAAATATTAAGCAGGATAAATGAAATCTGTCAATTATTTTCACTGTCAGAATACACAGAGATAAGAAACATTTATTTCTAATAATTTCACCACTTTCTCATCCCTCATAACCAGCAGGCTCAAGTCAGCTCTTCATACCCATGCCAGTCAATGTCAACACATTTTCCCTTCAGTCTTGCGAACACGCAGAAAACGAGTGTTTGCACGGGCCGCATAGATACGAAGCATTAACTGGGGTTTCTGCTCTGTTTCCCTAGACAGGCCTGGCACACCCACCCAGATCTGTGGCGCTGTTGAGTGCAGACAACGCCTCCCAATCCGGGAGAAGCAGCCGCCAGGTGGCAGCGCTGAGCCTGCCTGAGTCTGCAGCAACGTGGGAAAACGTGGGGGAGATTCAACTGTCTTCCTGGTCTCCAAAACCAGTTAACCCCCAGGTTTTCACCTTTTTTAGGAAGTGGTTCAAAGGACCAGTGGGAAACAGGGTATGTTGGTGAATTCTGGTTATTCTGCGTATGTCAAAGTTTAGGGCAATCTATCTCTGCGCTCTGTTTGCTTGTCTGAAACCCCCAATGGGGAGGAGAAGCCGAGATTCCCGGCTGGCTTCGCATCTGGTAACCTCACCCGGGAGTCATGGGTGCCCGTACCCTGGTCATCTCCCTCGTGCGGGAAGGAGCAAGAATGCGGTTTCTCCACCAGCTGTGCGCTCCGCTTCGGAGGCGGCAGCGACACACGGCGCATGACCAAAGGAGTCCCAAAGACCATCCCCCCGCCCCTGAAAAGAAATGGTTTCCGTGGCACGGCACGCCTCGCCGAGCGCTGCGACTTGAGTCCTGCCGGAGCTCGCCTGGGACTCCCGGTGCACCGGCCGAACCTCACCTTTCCACGACTCTTACAGAGAGGAGCTAAATTGCAATCGACTCAAGTCGTGCTTTTCGGAGGAAAGTCTTTCCTTCTGTAAACGTGGCTCGGATGGTGCTTGCAGCCGCGTTTCAGTACTGTCTTCCGAGGAGGTTCCTGGCCAGGCAAGCGCGGGCAACGCCCCCACCCCCCACCCCCACCCCCCGCGCCCGCTCCAGCTCCCGGGCCTTCTTTGAAGTTGCAGCTCGAGCAGACACTTCGGGAGGGAGGTGGAGTGGACTCCTGCCCAGTCCCTTTCCTGTCGCGCCCCTCCCCCGCCGCCAGCTTGGACTTGGCCACTGGGGCCCAGTTCCGCCACTGACCGGAACCGACAACCATTTGGTCCCTTTGAGCACTCGGGTGCCTAGCATCCACTCACCCTCCGTGAGCCTCTCCTGGACCAAACAGTGCGCACTCAGGACCGGGACTCACTCTGCAACTCTCAAAGGGACTGGTCCCCGCGGGAGGGGCAGTGCCCTCGCAGTGGCCCAGGGCTCTTTCCTAAAGAGCGAAGGAACCCGACAATTTGCTTCCCACCCCCAGGTCTTAGCTGGATCGGGAAGGTTGAGGTGTCTCAGTGAATCCACAGAGGACATCTAAGGCACCCCAGAATGCCTGCCTTTCCCGAGGGGCGTGCCCTATGCTCTGGGTGGCAGGGAAGGCAGATAACTAAAAGGCTGAGCCCCGGGCGTTCCTCCCGAGCAGAGCTCGTTTCTCCCTGCAGTCTCCGAAAACGGGACCCGGAATCCTACTAGGGCATCCTCTCCCAACCCTGGTGCCCCGACCTCCACTCCCCAACCTCCCGTGTATTTCTCATCATCGAGCCCACAGCCGAATAAAAGCAATTACAGTTTGGAATCCCAGGAGGCAAGCCAATGATTTCGCCTATGGAAAGAACCGCCTAAAGTAGAGCTCCCTAAAGGTTAGGGAACGAGGGAGCTGCCTTGGAGATTGCGAGCCGGGCGGGCGGGCGGGAACGGCGGGCATGCCTCTGGAAAGTGGTCTACAGAAGCCACGCAGTGTCAAAGAGGGGAGGAGCAAGAGCGAAGGCGTGGGCTTCGTTTCAGAGGACGAGCAGCGATCGCTTAGGGTGCCAAGTGATGGGAGTCAGAGGAGGGGTGAAGCGCGCAGCGCACGGGCAGCTGGCCGGGCGAAGGGCTCTTCCTGGCACACAAGTTCTCCTTGCCCAGCCTTTCACCTCCGGCTTCCCGCTCTCCCAGACTGCACCAAGACGCACACTGCGCTGGGGGCGCTCGCGGGCATGGGATGGGCGGGTGCGGCAAGAACCAAAGAGTCCTGTGCCCCACACCGCGTAGGGCGTGCTGCACACCTGGCACCCGGGACTCACCATCTGTTTAGAGCTGCCTCCTCGGCTCAGGGGTGTGGCCTGGGGATAGATAAGAGTACCTTGTGGCAGCGAAGGCTTTACATCAACTGCCAGTTCAACTGCCAATCAGCGTCGTGAGTGCCCTACTAAGTGTCTCTGCTCAGCTTCAGAGCTTCCTGCGGCAGGTCTCAAAAACTGCATCACCTATTCCGTTCCTCTGCAGCTACAAGAGAATCCTGTATATACTGTAAAATAAGTCCATATGGAACTGTAAGGCAGAGGCCAATTAACCTTTGTAAAGGGCCAAATTTGGGGACCAAGAGAAGGGTGTTGTTTGTTCAATTAACCTATAATAGAAGTTGATGATTTTTTTTTTCCTTACTAGTCCCTGAAGCATGAAACTCCTCGGGCTGTTTGTCCGGTACTCACAGCATACAGACAAAATGAAAACTAATTTCCAGTCAGGCGTGGTGGATCACACCCCTAAATCTCAGCACTTGGTTGAGGCAAGAGGGTTACCACAAGTTGAAGGCCAGCCTGGCTTTACAGAGTCAGACTGCGTCAAGTGAGTTACATAAGTAAGTTTATCTATCTTGTCAAGACAAATAACTGAAGGCGCATCCTTGCGACACTCAAATTAGCTAAATTTCACAAACATTATCTGAAATGTTTCACAAACACTATCTGAAATATTGCCTTGTTGTACAAAATGTTGAGTCACTTTTATTTTTTTTTTTTTTGAGACAAATTCTAATGTAACCCAGGCTGGCCTTGAACTGTAGCTAGAATGACTTGAAACTCCTGATTCTTTGGCCTCCAGCTCCTAAGTGGCTTGCACCACCGTGTATTGTGTGATGCAACTTTAAATGAAAGAAAAATTGTGTGTAGCATTACCTGCTGTACCCTTATTTTTTAAAAATCTACATAATGCCCAATGTACCATTTATTACAATCCATGTAGTGTATAATAAAACTATATAGTGTATAATAAAACATTTTAAATATACATAGTGCTAGGCACGATGGCTCATGCTTGTACCAAGTACCTGGGAGGCTGAGGCAGAGCAATCACTAAATTATAGCTCACTTTATGGGCTATAAAGTGAGCTCAAGGTTATCCTAGGCTACCTAGTTAAATTCTATCTCAAAACAAAAAGTCAATCAAGCAATCAAACAAAAAGAGGATCTCTGAGACAGCTTGCTGGGTAAAATCATTTGCTGTGACAAGGTTGGTGACTTGAGTTTAATCCCCAGGCCCTACATAAGAGAATTAGATGCAGTGGCAGGCAGCTGTAATCTCCTCTCTCCTAGCTGGGACAGGAGGCAGAGAAGGCAGACTCCTACAGGATAACCATGCGCTGCCCGGCAGTCTAACCTGCAGTACTAAGCACAGTGGTGGTGGTGGTGGGGGAGTAACAAGAGAGACTCTTAGTGAGAGTTTGTTCTACAAAGTTGTCTTCTGACCTCCATGCCCATACCTGTGGCACACATGCCGGCACATGTGCATGCACACACACAGAACAAATGTATTTTAAAAAGATAAAAATATGCATAATAAGGTTATATTTTACTGGAACACCCAAACTGTTCACAAATTCCAAAATTGTCCTGGGGGGGGGTTCTACCATCCAGATCTGAAGTTTGCACTGTAGGTGCCAGGCAAGTGCCAATCACTGAGAATTCTGCTGATACTTGGAGTTCCCACCTGGGCAGTGGATGTGATGGCGTCTTGATAATCCAGGTTCCTGGCAATAATCCCTAAGTGTATTATGGATCTTTCCACCACCGACTGGCTTGGTCACAAACTTCCTTTGGTCACTGGGACATGAGTTACTGTAAGAAATTTGTTCATAATTATGGAGGCTGATAAGTCCTTAGATACACACTTTGTAGACTTCAGACACGGGAGGACGAATAGCACAGTTCTAATAAACAACAACAAAAAAGCAAGGTAAAAACAGTGCCCAACCCAGAAGACAGTTGAGCAAGCAAGGGAAGTTGCCTCTTATGGGAGAGGACCAATAGTTTAATTCTGTTAAGCCTTTTCAGCCACATTAGGGAGTCCATTCTGTCTCACTCAACTTTTAGATTCAATATTAAAATATTAAAGTCAGCCCAAAATACGCTCATAGATAATTCCAGAATGCTCCAACGAATACTTGGGCACTTAATGGCCCAGTCAAATTGATGAACAAAATTAACCGCCCCAGTTACCCATAGATCTTAGAGACATGGTTGTCCTTAAGGATGACTTTCGTGCCCTGGCTGAAGAAGTAGCTAGGCAGAGAAGATATGTCGGTGGAAAAAAAAAAATGGGGGAGATCTTCAGTCCTTCCTTCTCATGTTTTCCCCCTCAAACTCTTAAAATCCTTCAATAACAACAAAATTCAAATAATTAAATTTACCCTTTAGAGTAAAACATACAATATGTAATTAAAATGTGCATTATCAAAGAAAAGTATTCTGTTGAGCTAGTAAACATTACAGCTGCTGGTGAAGTTCGAGTGTGTGTGTGTGCCTGTGCGTGTATGTGTGTGCATGTGTGTGTGCGTGTGTGTGCATGTGCGTGTATGTGTGTGCATGTGTGTGTGTGTAGGTGTGAAGTTGATGGTGGTATCTAGCTAGCGAGCTTGTTTCAAGAATCTCTAGGCCAAATTCTAGAATTACGGAATTATAGGTGGCCATCATGGCTTTTTCATGGGTGCTGGAGATCTGAACTGGTCCTTACACACAGCAAGTGCTTTATCTACCCAGCCAAATTCTGATAGCTTTCCTGTTTGCTCAAGGAACATGCACACAAGGAATTATGGGAGAGGGGAGAAGTTTCTTTGAGAAAGGGTGGTTTGAGTACATTGCTTGGTTAAGCAGTGTGGGATGATACACAAGAAGGTTAATATTTGCTGCCCTCTTTAAGCATATTGCTTTAATTTCTCAGCACTGGAAAGTCCCTGATGTTAATACAGGAGATGGTATCACTAAGATTACTTAGAGCTTAAGGTATGTTATAGCTTAACTCAGGGTGGATACAGCTTTCTTTTTCATGTATGTGCCTCAAGGGGAAGCAAGGCGGGGGAGGAAAGCTTCCTCAGGAAACTCCGTGCGTGTAAAATGGAAGGATTTCCCTCGCTGACCTTCCTTTAGAGGTAAAGGGATCACAGTCACGCTCGTCTGCTGTATTTCATAGTTCCAGAATTGGGAGCTTTAAAAATACAACAGTGCAGTTGGGGATGGTGGCCCAGGCCTTTAATTCTAGCACTCAAGATCTCTTGTGAGCTTGAGGCCACTCTAAATTAATTAATTAGTTAAATAAAAACGATAATAAGAGCCAATGTCGTGTTTGTGGTCATTAGGCGGTCCTTCCTGCATTTGCCTGGACAGAATGGGCAACACTGAGCTACAGGCCTGTCCTGAGAGAGCAGTGGTTGAGCAAATTAAAGTTCCTTTTGTCCCTTAAGAATTTTTGACCTCTGTGTGTATGTACATTTTCGTGTTTGTGAGTCTATGAGTATATGCATGTATGGGTCAGAAGACAGCGTCAGTCTTGTTTATTGGGTGCTTGTCAACCTTCTTACCTTGTTTTTTGAGACAGGGTTTCTCACTGTCTAGTAGCCTAGAGTGGCTGGCCACTGAGTCTCAGGGATCTGCCTCTCTAGTACTGGGATTCCAAGCTTGTACCATCATAGCTGGCTTTTAAATGTGGGTTCCGAGGATCATCTAAGGTCCTCATACCTGTCTGGCAGTGGTCTTTTGTTTTTTTTTCTTTTCTTTCTTTCTTTTTTCTTTTTTTTTTTTTCCAGCTAAACTGTTTTCCCAGCCCCATTAAGGTTCTTTCTTACTGACTCTAAGTCTACAGCAGTTCCTCCCTTGGTAGTGTTTCAGGCTGAATGGCTCTGTAGCTAAGCATGTGGCATATTTTATTGCCACGACTGAGAGACTGAGACTGGAGATAAGCCTAGGGCTGCCTGAATGTTGAACCCAGCCCTTCCTCCTGCCCCTCCCCTTCCTCCTGCCCCTCCTTTCCTTCCTCCTCCTCTTCCTCCTTCCCCTTGTTTCCTTCCTCCTCTTCCTCCTCCCCTTCCTTTCCCTTCTCCCTCTCCTCCTCCTCCTCTTCTTTCTTCCCTTCCTTCTCTTTCTCCTCCCCCTCCTTTTCCTTCTCCCTCTCCTCCTCCTTCCTCAGTACTCAAGCCTGTGAAACATGCGCTCTATCAACTGAGCTCCAGCCCCTTCCCTCACTCTAATGCTTCCCCAGAACTGACACTTATCACACATCTTCATCCTTTATTGGACATAATTTGGTTCATGGCCTCACCAAAGAGGCTTAGAGATACAGCTCGCCTTTCTATTTCAGAAATAAAGAAGAGGATATAAGTGAATACTAGACATTTGTTCTACATTACCTAAATAACCAACCGTGTCTAAAAATTTATTTTGAGTAAATACTATTGTCCTTTTAGGTGCAATATTAAAATCAGTTTTATATTCTGGTAGTAATTTTTTTCACTTGCACTACTTTAGGCTATTGATTGTTTCTCACTCTCTAGAGATGCAAACCCTTCTGGTTACGAGTATGACGTTCTCACAGCAGAAAGCTATTGTAAGTAGGAAGAAATGGCACGGCCAAGATCATTTTAAAAGTTATTACCAATCTGCAGAAGCAGATCTTAACAGAAGCTGCTTCTGCTAAAAACCCATTGGCTTCTCATTCAGGCTTGCAAGGGAATAAAAATGATGAGATCCTGTACCCCACTTACCCCAGTGCACCCCACTTCCAAACTGAAGGCACAGAGGTTATCCTTTCCTCTAGAGCAGTGGTTCTCATCCTTCCTAATGCTGCGGCACTTGAAAACAGTTCCCCATGTTGTGGTGACCCCTAAACCGTATTTTCATTGCTGCTTCACAACTAATCTTGCTACTGCGATAAATCGTAATGTAAATATCTATGTTTTCCCATGGTTTTAAGTGACCTGAGAAAGGGTCATTCTATATCTCAAAGGGTATCAACCCACAGGCTGAGAAATGCTGCTTTAGAGTCACCTTGGATTCCAGGGACAGGAATGATCTATAAACATCTTTGTGACAAGGGACATCTTTGTGTCCGGAAAGGAATTGTTAGCCTAGAAGCAGACAACAGTTATCTGAGGTGAGAGACCCTGCAGCAGATCATCTTGTAAGAACCAGGCTGTTTTTCCCTTGTGATATGACACTAATTAACACATTGATTAACAGATTAACAATTTATCAGCTGAGACAATTGATGGGCGGGACCACACCTTGACATCTCACCCCTGAGAAGGCAATTATCCGTGGTGCTGAGGCTGCACCCTGGAGCAAATAATCATCTAGGAACCAGACTGACTTTCTCAAGCAATAACTGTGATAGGACTTCCTCTATCCCTCTTGCAGAACCAGAAGGAGACAATGATCAACCAGGCCACACCTTAGCCAAGACTAGAAGTCAGAGGAAATGAAGTTTAGGAAGAAATGAGCTCTGCGGAGATTGCTGGCCATTTTCTTTCCTAGGTACATTTGCTGAGTCTGGGTACAAGCTTTTGAGGAGCTCAGGCATCTTTACTAAATGGGAAAAAGAAAGAACCTATGGCCCTATGGGTTGGTATTCCCAAATGGCAATCTGCAAGACCACCAGATGAACGGTTGTTTTCCCCTACAGGGTATCGGGGGAGTGCTAATACAATATACTAGGCTAGTAGATGTGGCCACAAAGAAGTCTGTAACAGCCCAAGTCAAAACAGCTAGCAAAAGGGACATACAAAACCAAACAAATCCTTCCCCAGTCCCTTGTTATAATCTCTCTTCCTTCCTCCCTCTGAGTCCCCCACCCCACGTAAATCTTTCTCTTTCAAAATATTTTTGTAGTTTTGAACCCAATGATACCAGAAGCTAAAAAGCAAATCTCCAGCTCTGAAAGGCAGAACGTTCATGGCGGAGGAATAAGAGCCAAACACTTACCAGACTCTCTCAAAAGAACAGGAATGGGGGGCTGGAGAAACAGCTTAGTGGTTAAGAGTACTGGCTGCTCTTCCAGAGGACCTGGGTTCAATTCCCAGCACCCAGCATGCACATCGCAGCTCACGACTATCTGTAACTGCAGCTTCAGGGAATCCAACGTCCTCCCCTCATACAGACTTACATGTAAGCAAAACACCAATGCACACAAAATAAAAATAAATAAATAAAAATAAAAAAGAACAGGGATGGATGGGGCTGGAGAGATGGCTCAGCATTAAAAACACTGCTGCTATTGCAGGGGATCTAAGGTTCAGTTCCCTGCACTGTGGCAGCTCACAATCACAGTCTTCAGACCATCAACACCTTCTGCTGACTTGTATGATAACAGGCATGCATGCGGTGAACACACATTCATGTAGGCAAAACACTCACCTACATAAATAAAAGTAAGTCTTAGAACATACACAAAGGGCCTAGAGATGTATGCAGTTCAGTTGCAGGACACTTGTCTAGCGCGAAAGATACACTGTGTTTGAATTCTCACACCGCAAAAAATAAAGTGTAAGAGGCCATGCCCAAGAGGGGGTTTGGAATAGAATGATAGAATATAGAAGAAAATCTTAACTTCTAAACAGAATGTCTGTTAATGTGGATAATACTGTACAGATACAGTCAAGTCCTTTTCAAGTGTTTGTTTAAAGGCAAGTTTCAGTACATTTCAAAAGGCTAGTATATCACAGGATGTGTTGATAACCACAAGAAGATTAAGCGAAAAAAATCAGCAAAGAAAAGGTTATTTGAACATCCTCTGGAATACCCTAATATAGTTGAAAACTAAGCAAAGTACTTTAAACAACTTATTTTACGTGCATTGGTGTTTGGCCTCTCTTTCTTTCTTTCTCTCTCTCTCTCTTTTTTTTTTTTTTTTTAGTTTTTCGAGACAGGGCTTCTCTGCAGCTTTGGAGCCTGTCTTGGAACTAACTCTTGTAGACCAGGCTGGTCTCGAACTCACAGAGATCCACCTGTCTCTGCCTCCCGAGTGCTGGGATTAAAGGCGTGCGCCACCACCGTCCGGCTGTGTGTGTGTTTCTTAGATTCCCCTAGAGCTGGAGTTATAGACAGTTGTGAGCTACCATGTGAGGTTCTGGGAATTGAACCTGGGTCCTTTGTAAGAACAGCCATGCTCTTAACTGCCGAGTCATCTTTCCAGCCCTCTAAGCAGCATGCTTTTTAAAGAAGTCACCATCAAGGTGAAACCACACTTGTACCTCAACTGCAGCGGGAGTAAATTAAACCCAATGAAAGTGAACAGCAGGACAATTACAAAGATAAGTGCAGAAATCAATGAAGTTGAGAACAGGTGTGCTACAGAGAAAGAAGTTAGTTCTGGGAAGTGACCTATACTTCTAGCAAGACTATTTCAAAGAGAAAAAGAACCACACCAATGAGCACTAACCAAAGTGTATGTCCCAAAAGACTATACAGTCACCAAAAGGATGAGAAAAGGAGGAACTGGGGAGACAGCATGGTCAGGAAAGCACTTGCTGAGCCAGGATAGGGACCCAAGTTTCACCCTTAGAACTCACATACAAAAACGCAGGCCTGGTGGTGGATGCCCGTAAGTCCAGTGTTAAGGAGATGGAGACAGACTGGTCCCTGGGGCTCACTGACCAGCCAGTGGTAGTCAGTCTGCTTGGCAAGTTCTAAACCAGTGAGTGACTCTCAAAATACAAGGTGGATGGTGTCTGAAGGACAATACCCACGGCTGACTCATTTCCATTACCAAGCATGTACAAATGCACCCGTGCACACACAGGCACATACATACACATACATGCACGTACACACATACACACATACGCTGGCACACACATACATACACATACACACATGCACATACACATGCACAGACACACATGCACACGTGCACACACAGGCACATACATACACATACATGCACGTACACACATACACACATACGCTGGCACACACACATATACATACACACATGCACAGACACACACCTGCAGATGAGAAAAGTAAAAGCAGCTGCTTTTAGTCAATAAGCTAACAACTTGATGGAAATGGAAAAATTTTCTGCACAACATGACTTAAAATTAGTACAAAATTTAATAATAAATAATTCTGTCGATTAAATTAGTGGCATCTGTAATATGAAAGCCTTTCCCCCTGAACTCTGGGCCAGGAAGTAGGTTGGCCAAGTGTGTACCTTCACCTCTAGGCTTCACACCCCCCTCCTACCCCCCACCCCATCTCACTCCCAGCTCTGCAGTAGACCACCTGCTGGGGTCTCCCTTCTCTCATTCCCCAAATATCCAGTGGATTATCTAGACCTTTCCATCCTAGCCTCCTTCCCCCTACTCATTGCTTTAATCCCAGCCCACAATTTGAGCAGACAATCCCTGGGAACTGGCAGGCCATTTGAGCCACAGAAGCAGGTAGGTGAACTACAGATCTTCAACTTTCCTCTGCTCCTTCAAGTCTAATCCTCAGTCTCACCCTCAGCTCTGTAGCAGACTTTCTGCTGTGACCTCTCCTCACCCTGTCCCGGTCCCCAGGGGACTAAGCAGATCCTGGTGGAGCACACTGAATTCCTTCTTCTAGTGGACCGCCTCCTACCTCATCCCCATTCCTAACTGTCAACTCCCAATAATCTAGAAACACATCTATTAGGATCCCAGAAGAATTTTCTCCAAGGTAACATACCTCCTAAGAAATACCCTTCTATGAAACAAGAGGAAACAGGAAAAAAAAAAAACCAGAAACCAAAGGACAAAACACCCACCCAACAAAGATAAGGCCAGATATCAGCACTAGAATTACAATCTTTCTGATCCCAGATGCCTAAAGCCAGAGTAAAAAGCTCAATCAAAACAAGCAGGATAATGTCTCCACTAGAGTCCAGCAGTTCTACCACAGCAGGCCCTGAGTGTTGCAGCATAGCTGAAGCACAAGAGAAAGACCTCAAAATAACCTTAATGAACATGATAGAAATCCTTAATGAAGAAATGAACAAAGACCTTAAAAAACCTATGAAATCAAACAAACAGTGGGAGAAAATGAATAAAACAGTTTAAGACTTGAAAGTGAAAATAGAATCAAAAAAGAAAATCCAAACTGAGATAAAACTGGAAATGAAAGTTCTAGGAACTCAAACAAGAAGCTTAGAGGCAAGCCTCACCAACAGAGTACAAGAGATGGAAGAGACCCGGGTGGGTGGTGGTGGCACACACCTTTAATCCCAGCACTCAGGAGGCAGAGGCAGGAGGATCTCTGTGAGTTCAAGACCAGCCTGGTATACAGGGCAAGGTCCAGAACTGACTCCATAGCTACTGAGAAACCCTGTCTCTAAAAACCAAACCAAACAAACAAACAAATAAAAAGAGATGGAAGAGATAACCTCTGGCACTGAATTCAGATATGTTAGAAGAAATGGATAGCTTGGTTAAAGAAAATGCTAAATCTAAAAAATTCCTGGCACAAAACATTCAGGAAATCTGGGACACTGTGAAAATATAACATATAAGAATAATAAGAGTAGAGAAAGGAGAAGAAACCCAGCTCAAAGACATAGATAACATTTTCAGTAAAATCATAGAAGAAAATTCCCCTAACCTAAAGAAGGAGATGCCTATTAAGATACAAGAAGCAAGAAGACCACCTAATAACTGGAACAGAAAAAAAAGTTTTATTAGCACACAATAATCAAAACACTAAACATATAGAAAGAATATTAAAAGCTGCCAGGGAAAAAGACCAAGTAACATAAAGGCAGACCTATTAGAATAATACCTGGCTTCTCAATAAAGACTAAAAGCGAGAATGACCTGGACAGATGTTCTACAGACTCTAGGAGACTACAGATGGGAGCTGAAATTTCTATACCCAGCAAAAGCTTCAATCACAATAGATGGAGACAATAAGACATTCCACACTAAAACCAATTTAAGCAATATCTATCTAAATCCAGGCCTATAGAAGATGCTAGAAGGAAAACTTCAACAGAAAGAGGTTAACACAAAGAATATTTATTATTTATTAATATTTATTTCTAAGACCTGCAAACCAAAAGAGGGTAAACCCCACACACACACACACACACAACACAACAACAATAAAGTAACAGGCATCAACAAACACTGTTCAGTGGTATTTCTCGACATCAAGGGTCTAAATTCCCCACTAACAGCACATAGACTAGCAGATTGTTTAAGAAAAAACAGGATCTATCTTTCTGCTGAATCCAAGAAACACAGCTAACACAAGAATAGACATCACCTCAGGGTAAAAGAATGGAAAAGGCTATTTCAAGCAAATGGACCTGAGAAACAACCTGGTGTAACCATTTTAGTATCTGATAAAATAGACCTCAAATGAAAGCTAATCAGAAGAGATAGGGAAGGACACTACATACTCATCAGAGCAAAAATTCCTCCAAGAGGATATTGCAATTTTTAACTTCTATGCACCAAACACAAGGGCATGCAAGGTCATAAAAGAGACACGACTGCAGCTTAAACCACATATTGACCCTCACACATTGATAGTGGGAGACTTCGCACTCCACTCTTGCCATTAGATAATCATCCAGACAAAAACTAAACAGAGAAACACCGGAGCTAAGTAATGTTATATATAAACCACATGGACCTAACATACATTTCATCCAAATACAAAAGACTATGCTTTCTTCTCAGCACCTCATTGAATGTTCTCCAAAACTGACCACATACTTGGACACAAAGCAAGTTTCAACAGACACAAGACAATTAAAATAGCACCCTACATCTTATCTGACCGCCATGGATTAGAATTGGAGATCAACAAGGACAACAAAAACAGAAGGTTCATAAACTCATGGAAACTAAACAACTCACTATTGAATGAAAAGTGGGTCAAAAAATTAAAGGCTTTCTAGAATTGAATGTTATGAATACGTAACATACCCAATTGTAGGCACGTAAGAAAGGCTGTTCTAAGAGGCGAGTTCATGACACTAAGTGCCTACATAGAACAACTGAAGAGATCTTATACTGGTAACTCAATGCACACATAAAAGTTCTAGAACAAGAAGAGATCGTTCAACCAAAATGGCTGAAATCAATAGAATAGAAACAAACAGAAATTACAATGAATCAATGAAGCAATAAATTGATTCTTTGAGAAAATCAGTAAGAATGACAACCCTTATCCTAACTAACTAAAAGGCAGAGAAAGAATATCCAAATTAACAAAATTAGAAAGGAAAAGGGGACACAACAGACATGGAGGAAATCCAGAGAATCCTAAGGACATACAGTTAAAATCTGTACTCCACCAAATTGGAAAATCTAAGAGAAATAAATTATCTTGATACATACCACTTACCAAAGTTAAATCAAGATCAGATTATAACCCCTAGTGAAATAGAAGAAATAACTAAAAGTCTCCCAACCAAAAGAGAAGCCTAGGGCCAGATGGTTTTAGTACAGAATTCTCCCTGTCTGCTCTCCCAGAACATGAGACAGAATAAATCCTTTCTTACTTAAGTTGCTTTTGTTAGATAGATGTTACATGAAGGAGAAATCTTGAATACATAGTATGTTAGTGGCAGAAGCTATGTAGATAATTCTTCTACCCCTCAAAGTTGACTAAGACTGGTTAGAAGACAGTGTACTAGAATAGTTGAAATAGGACCTATATTTACTGGAGTGATGCTTGCGTGGTGTAGACTTATGTAAAAATGTATCAGGCAGCATACTAAACGCCAGGACTATTTGTGTCTTTACTGTACATGTAGCTCCACAAAAAGGTGAAACAAATCAGGTAAATGCAAAGATATTTTTAATGTATGCATCCCTTCATTTGCTGTGTTTGTAATAGAATCTCTGGAGCTGGGTAATTCATAAACTAAAGAGATCTACTAGCCGGGCGGTAGTGGCACACGCCTTTAACCCCAGCACTTGGGAGGCAGAGGCAGGCGGATCTCTGTAAGTTCGAGACCAGCCTGGTCTACAAGAGCTAGTTCCAGGACAGGCTCCAAAGCCACAGAGAAACCCTGTCTCGAAAAAAAAAAGCAAAAAACAAAAAAAAACCAAAAAACTACTTTCAGCCTGCTTTGCCATGATGGGAAATGATGATAAAGCAGACACATGGTGAGATGGGAAGCCAGAGCACTCAGGTCCATCATTCTTTGTAACACATCTCTCTCATAGGGTCTAATGAAGGCCCGTGAGGTTTATTTTTTTATTTTTTTTATTTTTAAAGATTTATTTATTATGTGTACAGCATTCCTTCCATGTGTGCCCGTATGCCAGAAGGGGGCACCAGGCCTCATTATAGATGGTTGTGAGCCACCATGTGGTTGCTGGGAATTGAACTCAGGACCTCTGGAAGAACAGTCAGTGCTCTTAACCACTGAGCCATCTCTCCAGCCCCCGGCCCGTGAGGTTTAGACGAACACAATGACCTACTTACTTTCCACAAGGTGTTAGCTCTTAATGATCCCCCAGCCCCCTGACAGTGCCACAGTGTGGGCCAAGCTTCCAGTATATGAGCCTTTGGGGTACACAGTCATGCCATGCCAACTTTGGGATACTCAGTCATGCCATACCAAAGCCCTAGGAGACTCCTATTTCAATACTTCAAGAGCCAGAAAACATTGTCTGCATAGAGTCAATATTAGATTTGCAATCCATACTTTTCATCACAATTTTTTAATGGGACCACTGTAGTGCAAAATTAGCCATACACTACATATGCAAATGATTGGCTATAGTTGTGCTCCAATGAATGCAATTCACAAAATATATAGGTTTAAACTTGCCTTAAAGTTTTATGGAAGATAGCACCCTATATTTAATTAAAATAACAAACTAGAATGATTATCCTTTATGTGGTAATAGCACTACCTCTTCAGCCCAGTTATGGTGTGATTGTTATTTGTTTGTTATCAACAGATCTCCCATAGTCACTCTGGTCTCAAATTCAGTGAGTGTCAGAGAATGATCCTCTCGCCTCCACCTCCCAAGTGCTGAGTTTGCAGGTGTGTGCCACCATGCATGGCCTCTGTGGCTGGTTTTCAATAAGTTGTGTAAACTGGTTTTAAGTAAGCTGAGTGTAAGTTGTGCTTTGGAAAAAACAAAAAGAGGTATCACTAATCAGACCAAAACAGTTGTGAATGGAAGATGGGGTTAGTCAAAGAAGGCTCCCCTAAGACTGGACTGTTAACTTTGAGACCATTATCTAGGCAATAACTGGTAGGGAACATGGAGGAGCCAGGGAACAGCAATAAGAAAGCCTGGCATGTGAAGCTCCCGAGCCTAGAATGCAATGAGGAAGAAAACACAGACACGAATAAAAATGGAATAGTACCCAGGGCCCAGGACAGGAGGTTTCTTTAAGGCCTTTTGGGTTCCTTTCTAGAGTCAGAGGGGTACGTCATGGGCTTGTTTGAAAACGGGTGGGTGATAGGAGCTGGGTGCTCCTGTGAAAGCATCACTCCGGGACCAGTGAGGCACTCGGTGAGCAAAGGTGCCTGACAGCCTGACTTCAATCCCAGAATCCACATGGTAGACTCCTGAAAGCTGTCCCCTGATCATCTGAGTGCCTTGCAAGGATGGGTGTGCCCACCCACATACATAAGCACACATGTAGACACTTACATACAAAATACAGAAGTAAAAATATAATATTTTTTTTTTTAAAAAAAATCATGCTCGCCTCTGTGCTGAGATCTCAAAGAGAGGACAGGAAGAAGGCTGGGAAGATCCTGAGGAAACTGCCAGGCTAGTCAGCCTGGATATGATTGTCCTTTGGGTGGCAGAGGAGAGAAGTGGGTGGTTATGAGATGCTGTCTAGAAGTAAACGTCATAGAGCTTGGTGATGGACTCCTTTGGGCCGATAAAAAAAAAAGGAAGAGTTGGTATGGATAAGAGATGATATGATATGTACCATGTAATCATTCAGGAACCAGATCAACCGAGTTCACTGGAGATGGATAATTAGGTTACCAAGCAACAGTGGGTTGGGGATGTTGACTTTTCAATGATATCAATCAGTTCAGCTGTGTGCTTTCTCCCACTGGAGCTTGGGCACTGGGAGGCCAGATGGTTGGGTTCATCTAGGGTTTGAGTTTGGTATGTTTGCCAGTGGGGAAAGAACAGGGTGATTACTATGGTGTTTGCTCGGGTTTGTACTGAGGGACTTCCGAGTGCCTAAAGCGACAGGGGTGCATGAGAAAGTGTGGGGTTGTGCCCCAGAGATCCTAATAAGATGCAAGATGGTGAGGAGTAGGGTGCTCGAGTCACACCGCTTTGAGCATTTTGTGATTTTTTAAAATAGATTGCTGAGGTACAGAGTTCAAGATGCTATCCACTTCCTGTCTGTTCATAGAGGGCCTCTGCGGGTCTGGTAGAGCCACTCCAGGTGACGACAGTAGTTAAGGTGGCCTGGAAGGCTGACATCCGGGTGCTGAACTCTCGGGCACAGGAAGAGAGGTGGCAGCTGTGCCCCAGTGGGGTGGTGTGAGTATCAAAGGAGAGGGAATTCTCACAAGAGGAAAGAGGCGTCGACTCTGCAAGCAGCGAAGACGGGTGTAGCGGGTGTAACGAGTGCTCTGAGCCGCGAGCTGACTGGAAAGGGATGTCTGGTGGAGGACTTAGACGACCACTGTATGGCTTTTGGAAGAAGGTGCTCACGCTGCCCAACACTGATGTCTGAAAGGTTTTTGTTTTTTAAACAATAAATAACATTGGGGGAAGGTATTTTCATTGTGGAGATGTCTTCCCATTTGAAAGTTGTTAACAAATTCCAGCACTTGGGATGCAGAGGCAGGTGGATCTCTCTGCTCTACAGAGTGAGTTCAAGGCTAGCCAGGACTACTTAACGAGGCCTTCTCTCCCCCGCCCCTCTCACACACACAATTGATAATGAAAGTACACTATGAATGAATAAACAGAGTTTTCCTTTGGAATGATGAAAAGATTCTGATAGCTGATGGTAGTGGCGATTGCACAGCACTGTGCGTGTTGTAAAGGACATCACATTGCGCACCGAAAAGTGGGCCAAGTGGGTCTTCCTCTGTGCAGCCTGCTGTGATGAGTACATACGTGGTTAAAAAGTGATGGAAATGTGGGGCTGGGCGATAGCTGATTTGGTAAAGCCTTCCCCAGAACACATGGGAAAAGAAGCCTTGGCAAAGCAGCGCATGTTTGTAATCTCAGTGCTAGTGAGGAGAAGACAGCAGATCCCTACAGCACACTGACTAGGCTACCCAGTCTACTTGTTGAATTTCAGGCCAGTGAGAGACCTGAAAACAAAAGAGAGAAACAAACAAACAAACAACAATAATAACAAAAACACCAAGGAGAATAGTGTCCAAAGTTGATACTTGACGTCAAACATACACAAATACATGTTCATATTCACCCAAATACAAAACACATATGAATACATAAACACAATCACCACAAGTCAATGAAACAACCAACAAAACCATAGAAATGTATATCACACTGTTCTAAGGCTGGCAAGGCCAGGTTTAGGACATCTAGTAGATTCAGTGTTCATTGAGGATTAATTTTCTACCTTTTTGCTCTATCTCTTATGATGGGAGGTTCAAAAGTGGTCTACGGTCCTAAGTGAAATTTATTCATCAAATCCCTCCTCTGGAAACTTAGGGATCTATGCAGAAGGGGCGGCAGAAAGATTGCAAGAACCAGAGGGGATGGATGACCCTAGAAGCCATGTCTTCTCACCAACAGTACTGATCCAAATAAGAATGTGGCAGCATGAACAAGACCTGAACAGATTCAAGCCAGACAGGGTTCCAAGATCAAAAGAAGGAATTGGACATGAGGCCCCCACCCCAACCAAGATACTATCTACAACTGATGCACACTGACAAAGGGAAAATTCTGTTTTTGCCAATGTAGTCTCACTCCAGGGCAGGCCCCATGCCCAGGAATAGTTGGCCAATGCAAAACAAACTCACTGGTATTTTTGTGGACTTTTTGTTTCATTTTGCCTCATAGTTGTTGTTTTTTTTTTGTCTTTTGTCTTATTGGTCTTTTGCTTGTTTGTTTTGAATTTCCTCTGTGTTTGTGGATTTGCTTGTTGCTTGTTTTGCTATTGTTATTGTTTCTTTTCCTCCTCTTATTCTTTCTCTTCTTCTTTTCTTGTTTTTATTGAAAGAGAGAAAAAGAACCTAAAGTTGTGGCTCAGGAGGTGAGAAGGATCTAAGAGAAATGGGGGAGCAGGAAAACATGATAAAAGTGTAACATATGAAAAACATTTTGATCAATTAAAAAACAGGAGGGGACTGATGTCTCACCTTCCTGATCCCATGGCCTCCCAGGGTTATGATGAGTTCAAAACCATCTTATTGGTGATTAGGGCTCAATATACCAATTCTGATTGGACACCCCACACATAATAGCAAATGGTAAATTAAAAGTATTTTAATTTAGTTTTAATCTATTTCTATGAACATCATCATCACCTTCATCACCACCACCACCATCATCATTACTTGTGTGTGTGTACCCAGTGAAGCCAGAGAACAACATTGTGAGTGAACTTCATGGAGTTCGTTTTGTGCTTGCACCTTTATCCCCAGGGTTGGAATGTAAGGGTTCCAGACTCTCCAGCAAGCAGCTTCTTTACCTGCAGACCCACCTCACTGACCTGAAAATGGTCATTTTTATACTTTATGTATATAAACTTAGCCTAACACTGTTTATAGCAAAGCCTATAGACTAGCAGACCATAGGCTTATCTGTTCATAGATGGATGTGTTTTCTTTGGGATCACCATTCTGGCCAGCAGTGCATGTTTACAGAAGAATCTGGTTGCGGTGGTACCTATCTATAATCCAATGAAGAGATAATGCAGGAGGATCATGGAGTGAGTTCAGGCCAACCTTGGCTACCAAGTGAGAACTTGCTGTAATTTAAAAAAAAGAAAAAGAAACAAAAGGACAAAGGTAAAGAAAACATGCTAATTTATTATCATTTATCATTATTGTGATTATGATTATTGAGACAGCATATTGCTGTGTAGCCAAGGCCAGTCTCCAACTTGAAGCAATCCTACTGCCTGAGCTTTCTGACTGCTGGGATTACAAGCATGAATCACTCTGTCTGGATAGTTTGCAACATTTAAAGATCTGGGAATTTTGCATAAGAAACCCCTTTTGCAAAATGAAATGATTAATAACTTGGGCTCACATTCCTGGTTGGACTGGGTCAGCAGTTCCAAGGCAGTCTCTGTTCTGACCTGGAATTTGGACTTCTTTTCCCTCTACTGAGTGCTTGTTAGCTAGGTAATTGCCCTGTTGTCTTTTCATAAGTAAGAAACGAAACAAAACTAGAGACTTACGTGTATAGCCATGTCCTACGAAGATGAGAAAAGATGAACACAAGCAGGTTTTGAGTTTTGAGAAAAGTGGAATAACAGCACATTCCTTGGTGGAAGCGAAGCTGCATGATTAATTTGTAAACAAAGATGTCTAAAAACGCAGTCTAGCCAACTGCGTTATTCTTGACTTCCCAGCTCCCGGGGGCAGTTGTGCTTGCCTCTTGACTCCTCAAAACTGTTGATTAATTTAAATATTAAATAATTTGTGAAAATTTAAAAAGAGAAAACAAACAAACAAACAAAACAAAACAAAAACCCAAAATGTGAAAAGCAGAAAAATATCTCAACTCACCAAGCCCTTGGCTAAGGAAAGTAGCCTGACGTTAAGCATCTTTGGAACAG
Organism: Dicrostonyx torquatus; assembly: GCA_028555095.1. Classification (NCBI taxonomy): domain Eukaryota; kingdom Metazoa; phylum Chordata; class Mammalia; order Rodentia; family Cricetidae; genus Dicrostonyx; species Dicrostonyx torquatus. Next base: position 5,470,684 of record JAQHUG010000008.1, read on the forward strand.
CAGAACATGACTAAACTAATTAGGTGATTGGCTGTGATACTGTTGTCAATATTGGTTCATGTGCCAACAACGTATCATTTTCTATTTGTTGTGTATCAAGGGTTCATGCTGATCTGCCTTATTCATGGTCACAGCAAAGCACCGTGGAGATGGGAACATTAAGTCATGAATATGTCAACACCACCATGGTACAATGAGTAGGTATGATGGAACACAGTAAACACCAGATAGCCAAGTGCAATGATTGAGCTATTTCGTGTGTGTGGGGTGCACACCTACCATGGCATATGTATGTGGAAGCGAGAGGTCAATTGCTGCAGTTAATTCTCTCTTACATTGTGGGTCCCAGGGATCAGCACAGGTCATCAGGCATGGTGGCAGGTTTCTTGACTCACTGAATCATCTCACTGGGTTCATACTATCAAATTTTAGGAACTAAACTTTTATTCTTTTTCTGCTGAATGGGAGTTAAAAAGAAATCCATAGTAAGAATGTCCCCTTAGAAATCAAACATTTTCTTGGTAATGATGGCTCACACCTTTAATCTTAGCACTTGGGAGGCAGAGACAGGTGGATCTCTATGAGTTCAAGGCCAGCTGGGTCTTCACAGAGTATTCTAACCAGAGTTACATTGTGAAACCCTGTCTCAAAAAATAACCAAGCAAACAAACAGAAAAAGAAATCAAACATTGTCCCAAAGTTGACTGCAGTGTCCTGACACTGAGACATGCACTTAGGATGCAGGCCAAGTTCTATGTCATAAAAGAGGGTATATTAACTTTAGAACTTCTGTTCTTTTGCAATTCTAGGTGTTAAAGGGCTAAAATGAAGATGTCATGGGTGAAGGTGCCTTGTATGTTCTTCTCCAACCTGGTGTTTCTGACCTAATGCTATCCCATTATCCTTTTAGAGACTTCAGAGATACCCCTTTGAGGTTTGAGGTTTCTTAGAGACAGCCTTCAGTCTGAGGATTCGTGGAGACAGGATACCCAATTTGGTCTGAAGATTTGGTAGAGGTAAGAGGCAAGGTATTTTGTGTGGTTGGCTGCTCTGCTTCTCTGATCTTTCAGCATTTATCCTTATATCTGACTCAGGGTTTTATTTTTAAGACCAATTAGAGTTCATGCTACAGGTGTTGCTAGTGAGCAGAACTCCACTGGTAGAGGCCCCACTCGTATCTCTGCCTTAACTGGCAGACAGCTCCTGTGTCTTATCTGTCTCTTCCTTCCAGCTATATTGGGTTATAATCTACTTAAATGACCTTTTCATATTTAGAGCCTGTTTCCAAATATGAAGGGCTGGAAATGGTTGCTGTTGGGTAGCAATTTCCTCTGACTTGAAATGATCCATCTTGGAGAGAAGCTCTCAAACAGTCAGGAAATTCTAAAGAGAGATTTATGAGGACTCAGGCAGTAAACAACTCATACATCTCAGGAAGTCCCTGAAACTGACCAGATGTGCACATTCTGCCCTTCCTATGGTTGTATCAGAAGTGAGGACAGCAGAGACTCAGGCCAGCCAGTTAGGCTGCCTGGAAGAGACTCTTCAATCCGTTGAACTGCCTGCAAGTCATGCAGAAAGTTCCAGGCTTCCAATCTTTGTTAGTTGTCACCTATGCTAGAGTGGGCTTTCTGCAAAGCTGCAAAGGAGTAGCGTTAGAGGGAGGTGTGGAAGCGTTGAGAGGTGGGGACTAGTGGAAGGCCACTGGGGACCCTGTCCGGTCTCTGCTCTTTACCATATTGTTATCTGACTAATGATGTCAGTGGGTTTGTTCTGTCACTTGATCCTACTACCTTATACGGCTTTGCTGTGGGCCCAAATCAATAAGCTGATGAAGAGCCAAATTCTAAAACTGAGAGACAAAATATTTCTCCCTCTCCCTCCCTCTCTCCTCTTTCACAGACCTCTCCGCTTCTCTCTCTCAGCAATAGAGTCTGATGAAGCTAAGACAGGCCTTGAATTTGCTATGTAAGCCTGAGCATGACCTTGAATTTTTGATCTTCCTGCTTTTATTTTCCAAGTGCAGGGATTATAGACTTGCCCCATCATGGCTAGTTTATGCAGTTCTGGGTGTTGAACACAGAGCTTCATGCTTGCTAGGTGCTGGGGACTGTGGACCTCCAGACCCTGAATTTCCTGTGACCCACCTTGCCTGCCCGAGTAAACAACTTGTTATGCTTGCAGCTGCTCTGAGCAAAACAACTTGTTTTCCTGTGCACGCAGCTGCTCTGAGCACGAGGCAGGAGAATGGTTTCTGTTGGCTTGCAGCTGAAGAATACCAAGAGCTAGGGTGTGGCCATTGGTCAGGGGAGGCACTATGTAAGCTGCCCTGGAACACAATAAAGGGGGCGTTCTTGATTCAAGTTGGCATTCTTGCTGTTCTTGTTTCAAGGATGACCTTTGTCTCTGTCTCTGTGTGTGTGTTTCAGTCTCCAGCTCCTTGCCCGGCTCTGCAGATGTGCTACAGGCGTAGTATCATAGTACATGTAGTACAGGCGCTAGAGGACCATAGTACATGTAGTAGGACAGACGCTACAGCTAGGTAAGTATTCTACCAACTGAGTAATATCCAGTGTTTTCTCTTTATGAGTTCATTATCTCAGGTATTTTGTTATTACAAGGAAAAGGTAGCTAACATATTTTCTTTTCTTTTATCTGTTTTTTAAAAAAGATTTATTTACTTGTATTTTATATACAATGGTGTTTGGCCTGCCTGTGTGTCTGTGAAAGTGCCAGATACCCTGGAATTGGAGCTATAGACAGTTGTGAGCTGCCATGTGGGTGTTGGGAATTGAACTCAGGTCCTTTGGAAGAGCAGTCAGTCACCTTAACTGTTTAGCCACCTTTCCAGCCCCTTCTTTTACTTTCTTACTGAAACCCAAACTTGAATACATCCAATTCTATCAATCAGCTACCAATTATCAATCTATTGTCTATCTTTAGTCTACCTTTTGTCCATCATCTATCTATTATCTATTATCAAGAATCTGTCTTCTATTTATTATCTGTTTATAATCTATCTATCTACCATCTATCATCTAGCTATTTGATCCATTATTTTTTGCATGAGGACCTTTTAGTGAGCAAGAAGACTGGCTGCGAATGCTAGGATGTTAAGCCCATCATCAGGCAGTGACTCATGAGAGTGTGTGATGTTTCAGTTCCTCAGTCCCATGCTGAGACAGCTCTGGGGCATTTTTTTTTCCATTTCCAGAATTTCTTCATGGGATCTCTTTTGGACATTCTTAGTCTAGAGAGCTTGATGACACAGCCTGTTTGCTGTGTTCCTTTCTGATACCACATTCTCAGGCTCCAACCAGTACTCCAGAATTCCCCAGTCTTCTCAAATGAGCTAGTTGGATTTGAATTCTTGCCTGAAGGCTTTTTTCTTGGAAAATCAGAATAAGACAGCATTCTCCATTCCCCTCCTCTTCTTCTGGCCAATTACCACCTTCTATGAATTATTCTCCAAAATCATTAGATGAAGCCCCTTTGCCTCAGTCTCTCTTCCCTACGCCAAATCCCATTGCAGCCATCCTTAGCCTGGATCCCTGTAACTGCTTCCTGCCTGCCTTCTTCCGTGGGTGGCCTTTTCCTTTGGTACTACCCCCCCCAGTCCAGTATCATTTAAATAACCGGTCACTCAGCACTTTCCTCGGTAAGCAGCAAATTCTCCTAAAGATAGGGACAGTGATTCCCCCTTCTCTCATCTCTTTTCTTCTCTCTGTTCCTTCCGTTCTCTTTTCCTTCTTCATTTCCCCGGCCTTCTCCCTTTCCTCTTTCTTCCTTTCCCTTTTCTCCCTTCCCTTCTCTGCCCTTCCCAGTTGTATTTCTATCCTATCTCTCAACATAGGGTACAAAATAGAAACTCAACAAATATTTGTTACACAGATGAAGATTAACCATTGCTTCCTGTCTTGCTCACCTTGATCTGTTTCTGGAGAACGTTTCTCATTCTTTAAAATCCCAGAAACACATTTGCATCTTAACCTGGGTTTCCTCTCTCACTCTAATTAAAAGACTTTCAAAAATAAATACTGAGTGGCGATCTCATCAGTACACAGACATTCACCAGACGGTGGTGAGAGAGGTACAGCCAGATTTTGTTTACACATTGATGTGGAGCTGGAGGGATGGCTCACTGGTAAGCATGCTTGCTGCTCTTCCAGAGGACTTGAGTTTGGTTCCCAGCACCAAAGTTGTATGATTCACAACCTGTAACTCCAGTCCAAGGGAGTCTAATGCTCCTATTTTAGATACCACAGGCACCCCCACATATGTGGCATGCATGCATGTATACACACACACACACATACACACACAATAAATATAAACTTTATTGTGAAATTGTCCTGTTGAATGGTACAAAAAGAAATCTGGAAAATAATGTAGCTTATAACCTCCAAATTCTTCCTTAAAAAGATTAATTGGTTCATTTTTATTTATGTGAATGCATGTGTGCCTGTTTGAATGTATACCACATGTATGGGGGTGATCATGAAAGCCAGCAGAGGGTATTGGCAGCTGGAATTACAGGCAGTTGGGAGCCACCTGACATGGGACCTGGAGCTGAACTAGGGTCCCCTGGAAAAGCAGGACGCACTCTTTCCCATTGAACTATCTCTCCAGTCCTTAATCTTCAATTGCTTCCTTCCTTCCTTCCTTCCTTTTTCCATCCTTCCTTCCTTCCTTCTTTCCTTCCTTTGTCCATCCTTCCTTCCTTTCTCTTTTGAATTTTAAAAGACTCCTTGGTCTTATATATTTTTCTCTTGACAGATAAAATGTTATGTTTATGGTATGAAACCTGTTTCAGTATAGTTATACATTGTGAAATCATTAAACCAAGCTAATTATTATATGTACCATCCTGAATGCTAGTCATTTTTACTTGGTCAGAATATTCCAAACCTAGTCTCTTTGCATTTTTAGTTATGCATTTATGTATTTTTTGAATTGTGTGTTAGGGGAGGGTACATGACCTGTGGGAGGGTGTATTCAGAGATCAGAGGACAACTTTTGGAAACTTGATCTCTTTCTCTACTATGTGGATTTGGGGACTGAACTCAGGTTCTACAGCAAGCACCATTTCTTGCTGAGCTCTCTCACTGGCTTCTCCTACCAGTTTTCAGTTACACAGTGCATTATTGTTAAAGCTAGGTATGTTGGCATATGCCGATAATTCCAATACTTAATAGGATGAAGCAGGAGTTTGAGGCCAGCCTGGGCTGGAAAGTAAAAATTTATCTCAAATCCCACAACTGGCCACCACAAAGCCCCTTAGATTACTAGTAAGCACATGACCTATTGTACATAATCTCCAGAAGGTTCCTTCAGTCTAAACAAGTACTGCATCCTTTGATCAAGGTCTCACTATATGGCCCAAGCTGCCCTGGAACTCTCCTTGTAATCTCAGTTGGTCTCAAATTTATGATTTTTCTGCTTCAAACTGTTATACTGGGTTATAAGGCCATGTGACATGGCCACTTTACTATAGTTGTGTAGTTTTACTTTCTTGTTGGGACCACCAGCCTGAAAATAATGACATGGAGACTTATTATCAATTATGAAAACCTGACCTTTAGCTTAGGCTTGTTTCAACTAGCTCTTATAGCTTTAATTAACCATGTTTTAAACTGTATTCTGTCATGATGCTTGTTGCTTCATCTCTGTACTGCACATCCTGTTTCCCCTGGGTCTTGATGGTGAATCCCTCTATCGCCTAGATTCATCTCTCTCATTTCCCCTCTATGCTCAGAAGTCCCACCTATCCCCTCCTGCCTAGCCATTGGTTATTCAGTTTTTTATTAAAACCAAATCTTAATAATATGTCTTCACAGTGTACAAAAAGATTATCCTTCAACATTTCCTTCTAGCAAGCTTTCTTGTCGGACTATCTTTGGATTATCAGGCTGCAAATAACGACATGGAAACTTCTTTTTAATTATGAAACCTTGGGGGCTGGAGAGATGGCTCAGTGGTTAAGAGCATTGCCTGCTCTTCCAAAGGTCCTGAGTTCAATTCCCGGCAGCCACATGGTGGCTCACAACCATCTGTAATGAGGTCTGGTGCCCTCTTCTGGCCTGCAGACATACACACAGACAGAATATTGTATACATAATAAAGAAATAAATATTCTAAAAAAAAAAAAAAGAAACATTGGTCAGTAGCTTAGGCTTGTCCCGCTTGCTCTTACAATTTAAATTAGCCTGCTTTTATTAATCTACATTCTGCCACGTGGTTCAGTTATAGCTACTCTCTACTGCTGTGGGATAGTCTTTCTATATGCTGTGAATATGTGTTGCTCTCATTGGTTGATAAATAAAGTTGCTTTGGCCTATGGCAAGGCAGGATACAACCAGGCAGGAAATCCAAGCAGAGTTACAGAAGAAGAAAGGTGGAGTCTGGGAGACACCAGTCAGCCACCGAGTAAGCATACCATGTAGAAAATGAGGCAATGCCATGACCACGTGTCAATATGTAGATTAATAGAGATGAGTTAATTTAAGATGTAAGAGCTAGTTTATAATAAGTCTGAGCCATTGGCCAACATTTACGATTAATATAAGCCTCTGAGTAGTCATTTGGGAACTGGTGGGTGGGAAAAAAACATCCATTTACATATGCTGCCCAACGCAGGGTGTGGCTCCACATAAGACCTTAGAAAAATTAAAAAAGGTTCTGAAAGCACAGAAACAAAACTGCACTGTGCTTCCTAGTCTCACAGTGTCATGCTAGCAGTAGTACAGAGACATGTCTCCCAACAGCTGTCTGCAAGATAGAACCAGCTGCCAGCTGCCATGAGCTAAATGGTGTGGCAGGTTTCAGCAATTTCACAAAGGCCTTGGTAAAGAGAGGCTAATCAGCCATGGGCTATGTGGCAGATTTAGCTTTTGCACATAAAGAGAAAAAAGGCTAAAAAAAAGAGGTCCAGACAGAAAAACCTCTAAACAGGTTTCAGTGTGTTTTTCAATGTGTGTAGGCTTAAGAAAGAAAGAATATGGGTATAGAGAGTCATAGAAAGAAAAAATAGTCTAAAGAATAACTTTAAAGAGAGAGTAAAAATAATATAAAAGGAAAAAGCCACATAAGATGGGAAACACACAGGGAGTCTGGACCCTATATGTTATTGTGTTGATTTTGAATTTTTTAAAGATTTCATTCTTTTTTTTTTTTTTTCCGAGACAAGGTTTCTCTGTAGCTTTGGAGCCTGTCCTGGAACTAGCTCTTGTAGACCAGGCTGGCCTCGAACTCACAGAGATCCGCCTGCCTCTGCCTCCTGAGTGCTGGGATTAAAGGCGTGCGCCACCACTGCCTGGCAATTTTGAATTTTTTGATTGTTGATAAGCAAATGACAACTGCTAAGAGACACGGGATTGAAAGAGAGGCTGATAAAATACACCAACCTAAATATTTTTAAAATGCCTAAACTTTAAAACGGAAGTCAAAAAGTATATTTATAAAACAGAACTTAATGCATTGCTTTGGAGAAGTGGTTTTTCTTTTGTTTCCACAGGAAACAAGAGGCTATGGATTTGTTTTAGGTTAAGATCGACCAGATTTGATCAAGGGAGGCCTCCTGAGCCCTGACAGGTGATATCTATAAACAAAGGTTATAACTAACTGGTCTTCCCAGGACTTGGTCATTATAACAAATTTCCTCAGGACCCTAAAGATTCTGCATCCACAGACAGAAGGAAACGGTTTAGAGAAAACAATGTCTACCTTCCCAAGAGTTGGGGCATATGGGTGGTCTTTGGTTATTTGGTGGGTTACGGATATTTGTTATATTTAGGGTAATGTGGGAATATAGGATAAAAAGACAACTATTAATCTCAGATATTTTGCACTGACATGAATTTTGTTATACTGATATAATTTAAGGTTAGTTTTGTTACACTGTATATGTGTTTCTATTCTTATTTAAAGATTTTTGTATAAAATTTGAGGTCATTTTAGTTATTATATATATATATATATATATATGTTTCTACTCTTATATAAGGTATTGTACCTATGCAATTCATTTAAGATATAAGATAAAGTTATAATTTTTAAAAGTTATTATTATACATTTTTAAGATAATCAAAAAACATAGGCTAGTAGTCATCTTTACCAATAAAATGTGTAGATATATGCTTTCAAGATCATATAGAGATATATTTTAGATAGTTTTCAAATACTTCAAAGACCTACAGAATATGTTATTTAAAATATTTGTTAACCTAAGGTTTTTCATGATAACGAGGCACATCTCTCTGCAGTACCAGTTACTTCAAAGAGGATAACAGGCATTAAGAAAATCCTTATGGAGTTTGTTTTCAGTGTATCAAGGCTAACCATTTAGACAAGAAACTGCTCTTGCCTGAACTACTTGACAATATGCTGTATAAACCGGACATGCAGGACTCACAGGAAGATGACGACTAAACTTTGCCAAAATAAGGCAGGATAGTTCTTCATGCTCCTGCTTCACAGAAGAACTTGCCGGACATTCTGCAGGACGCAGAGGAAAGCAACTGATGAACATTCCCAATATGGGTGGGATGGTCTTTTAAATTTCCTGCTTCACCAAAAAGTCCACCAGATATTCTAGGCCTGTAGGCTGAAGATGGATGCCCCAATTTTACAGAAGAACTTTGGGTGACTGTTCAGGCAGCCAGATGTCTGTTATTTCTAGAGCTTTTGAAGTTGCTTGCAATGCACTTCCTGCTTACTCCGGTAATATTGTAACCTTCTGGGGTCTTTGATGGAATTGAAGACTAGATAGTTATAGCTTTCCTTAGTTATGATAAAAGATAAATTAGATTGAAACTTTGGACTCACAAAAATAGGATAGATAATGGAGTATTTTCTTTAATTTTGCCAAATATAAATAGACTAGATATTATAGCTGTATTTATTATTTGATAACTATTTTTTAATATGTGATTTTACTTTGTTAAAGTAAAACCCTTCCTTTTTGAATAAACAGAAAGGAGGAAATGCTGTAGTATAGTCTTTCTGTATGTTGTGAATATGTGTTGCTCTCATTGGTTGATAAATAAAACTGCTTTGGCCTATGGCAAGGCAGGATAGATCCAGGCAGGAGATTTTAGCATGAATTCTAATTGTTCTTAATAATAAAAACTTGGAGTCAGCTATCAAGGGGTGAACACTGATGGATCAGAGAAGCAGAGTGGCCAGTCACTAGAGTTCTTACCTCTACCATTGCTCAGACTAAAGAAGAAATCCTGTCCCTACAAATTCTCAGACTCCATCTCTGATTGAATCCTTAGACTGCATCTGTCTCTACAAATCCTCAGATTGCTCTGAGTTCCTGCCTTCTCCCACCTTTATTCCTTTTTCTGCCTAGCCATATCACTCCTGTCTCTACCTTCCTTGTGCTGAGATTAAAGGCATGTGATCCCAAGTGCTGGGCTCACCTTTGTGTGAGCTCTGTTTTTCTTTTAGACAGAGTCAATCTTGTGTAGCCCAAAGTGTCTCTTGAACTGCTTAATTCTAGGATCAAGGGTGTGTGCTACCACTGCCTGCCCTCTGTGACCAATTAGTGGCTTATCTCTGCACTCTGATCTTCAGGAAAACTTTGTTGTAGCATAAATAAAATATCACCATAGGAAATCCAAGCAGAGATACAGGAGAAGGGTGAAGTCTGGAAAATGCCAGCTAGCCAGTTGCCAAGGAAGAAAGACATGTATAAAATGAGGTAATGCCACAGCCACATAGCAACACATAAATAGAAATGGGTTAATTTAAGATATAAGAGCTAGCTAGTAATAAGCCTGAGCCATTGGCCAAACATTTATAATTAATATAAGCCTCTGAGTGGTTTATTTGGGAACTGGTGGGTGCAAAAGAAACCCCCATTTACATTGTGTCGTATGTCTGACCTCTTCAGTGTCTCCCTGGTATCTCTCTGACTCTCTTCTTTCCACAGTTCTCATTCTCTGCCTGGAAGTCCCACCTATTCTCTCCTCCCTAGCTGTTGGTCAATCAGCTCTTTATTGAACCAATCACAATGATCCATCTTCACACAATGAAAACAACTATTATGCAACATAGTTGTTAAAACAATTTTAAAAATGTAACAAACAAGCTAGAATCCTTATTCTAACAATTAAAGTTTTGTTATTGTTGTTGTTGTTATTGTTGTATTTTGCCTGTGTATTTTTGTTTTGTTTTTCAAGACCAGGTTTTTCTGTATAGCTCTGACTGTCCTCTAAAACTTACTCAGGCTTGCCTTGAACTCACAGAGATTCACCTACATCTGTTTCCTGAGTGCTGGGATTAAAGGCATGTGCCACTACCACCTGGCAACAATTATATTTTATGACCAGAGTCCAGGCATACATCCCTCTGTGCCTCAGGTTTCTCTGTTAGGAAATTGATATCCCTCATTTAGACTTTCTATGAAGCTCAGAAAACAGACATAGAGCAAGTGATACCTACCAAGCACTCAATCAGCATCACCACCGTTGTTGCTAGCATGTCTGTTAGTTAGGAAACACACTATGATACCTTTCATAGTGGTACTTTTCATAGTACTGCTGACTATGGGAACTGCTGGCACTCATAACTTACAAATAGAGTAACTGGAGCCTAGAGAATAAAATCAACTTCCTAAACACTGAAAGTTGTTTATATAGGGCTTACTATATACCAGGCATCATTCTTTCTTTCTGTTTAAAAAATATATTTATTTTTCAATGATGCTTATTTTTATTTTTAAGGGATATGTGTGTCTGTATGGTTCTGCACATGTATGTACAGGTTCTTTCAGAAGCCAGGGGTGTTAGATCCCTGGAACTGGAGTGACAGGCAGATGTAAGCCACCATGTGGGTTCTGGGAATCGAATCTGTGCCTACTAGAAGAACAAAGTAGTGCTCTTAATCACTGAGCCATCTCTCCGAACCCCCGGGTATCACTCTAAAGAGTTACCACATCACACTTGTGCTTCCACAGAGGAGTGATCTGGTTTGATTAAATAATCAAAGTACTTTGCATAGAATAAAAAGGTTTTAAAAAACATAAGATTGCATTTTAATTTTGGATTTAGGAATATCTTGAAAGTAAATGCCTAGACCCTTTTTGATACTATCCAGGCATAAAGCAAAAATATTTCATAAACCTACCTGCTTTGGGGCCTCCGCAATGACATTCAAAGCTGTGTGATACAGATTGTCACAGCTCCCTACATTTGTTGGAAGGAAACAGTTTTATTTTCGGTGTCACAGGTAGCTGCAGGCTTCATGTGGTTTAGTTCCACTGAGACACAGGCTCAGGACTCCCTTGCAAGTGTTCCTTCCCTTTTCTCTCTGATATTGATGTACCCGTCACACCAAAGCAGGACCATGATTAATCTCAATGTGCAAATGTTCCTGACTGAGGCTGGGTGCTAGAATTTGCTTCATTTTATACAGTCTGCTTTAATTTTGATTAATTGCCATCAGGAATAATAACTCCCCGGGGCAGATCATTAGGAAGGTACAGAATCGATTAGCTTCAGCCTCAGAATGTGTAGAAAGCAGTCTTCACTGATGAAATGGCCACAGATGTCCTTTATGGTACATGTTTGAGGGACACGCAAGAGCATTTCAACTGGGTTGCTGAGCTGAGTATAATCCACTTAGAACGCTTTTTTTCACAAATATGTTGACTTTCACATTTGTCTCCTTTTTTCTTCTTAATAGATTTCCCAAATTCCACCACATGAATCAGTGACCATAGTTGGTATTGATGGATCGTAGCAGAGGCAGGCTTCCAATATGTTAGGTAATATATGTCCTTAAAGTGGCAGGAATCACAAGCCCTTGATGTATAGGAAAGAATTCATCAGTGTGGCTGCTGTTTGGAGTTAGAGTGTTTGTTCAGCTTGTATAAGACCCTGTGTCAGATCCTCTCCATCCCAAAAATGGAGAATGAAGAGCAAGGGAAGAAGGAAAGAAGGAAAGAAAGAAAGAAGGGTCTCACATGTGGCTTCTTAAATTGTGAAAAATTCCGTATCTTCAATGACATTTCCACATTTCAAGTATTAATGTGGTTAGTTGATACCACATTGAGCAAGTACAGAGACAGGGACATTTCTGTCATCATAGGAAGGCCCCTTTGGCACCACAGAGTGGAATATCTTCGTGCTGCTCTTCCTAAGTTGGTTCATTTTCTTGTCAGATAATATCAGTACCTAACCATCGTGGGATGTAACATTTCAGGAAAACTTTTGAAGATAGAGTTGTATGTTCTTTATGTCCAGGGCCAGAAATATATGTCACTGACTCGGTTCTTTTCCAATTACCTTTAAAGTACATCTTCCTGAGAAGGAGGAAGGGAAGGGCAGACAGGACTTAGGTTACCTACTGTCCCCTACTGAAGGCCACCGCCTGAGCTCTGGCTGCTTCACTCTGTGGCTAATGCAGCTGCTTCTTACTTCCTGGAAACGCTCTCCTTTCTTTCAGGATAAAGGTCACCCTGTCCAATATACTCAAGTCTGTAACAGTCAAGGACAGCCTTTTGTGCCTTTCTAGAATGGTTCTAGTTAAGGCAAGAGATACTGCAGTAATAAACCTCCAGTGCTCCGTGCCCCAAGACAGCAGCTGTTTGCCACTCATAGTGAACATATTTAGACAGACCACAGGCAGTCGTCCTTCTGCATATTCCCCTCACTCTACCTAGCATACCTTTTAAATTATTCTTAGAGAATGCTGTACATGCATACAATGTAATATGATCATATTCACCCTCCGTTTTCAACCCCAAGCTTAGCGGAAATCCTACCTATCACGTCACCTCCCAGTTTCATTTCTTCTCCTCCTCCTTCTTCCTCGTCTTTTCCTTCTCCATAACCCTCTGTGTTCACGTAGGTCTGCTCACATGTGCACAGGTGTGAAGCCATCCCCTGGCACGTGGGAAACCTATCAGGGGCCACACTCTCAAAGAAGAATGAGTCTCCCTCCTGGCAACTACCAACTGCCAACAGTTAGCTCCTCGGTAAGGGGTGGGCCTCCAGAATTTTCCTCCATCCATGCTGGAAGTTTGGATCTTTGATCTTCTGCAGGACCTATGCAAGTAACCATAGCTGTTGGGAACTGATGAGTGCAATAGTCATGTCATAGCCTCTGACTTTTACATTCTTTCCACGCCCTCCTTCCTGATACTCCCTGAAGCCTTGTGTGTGGAGGTAGGGTGGGGTGGGGCCTCACAATCCCTTATCTGGGATACTGTCACTCCTCCATGTCACATTCATGATCTCGACTCTTCTGAGCTGCCACCTACTCTAGGAAGCCCTGTAAGCTCCATCCCTCTCCTTTGGTGGTCGTTCTGGGTCCTGATGCATCTTGGGTTTGTTCCTTCATAACTGCTGTTACAATTTCTATATAACTTCTCAGTTTTCATTGCCTCTGTTAGACTGTGAGGTTGCTGAGGAGAAGGTTTCTGTATGCCCGCTGATCAAGTCCACTATACCCGAAGCCAAATGAAAATGCTAAATCTAGATAAATTACCTTAATTCTGCAAATGATTTTAAAGAATTCAGGAATACTCTAAATATATTTGTAGACTTTAAGACCTATGGTTTAAAAAAAAAACAAAACCAAAAGCCCACATCAGGTCCTATATGTGATCATAATTGTCGCTGAGCAAATGTGGTCAGTTGAAATGTGGCAATTGCTGCCTGAGCATCCCATATGATCTACCCCACTAGTTTCCTGAAACTACCCAATGGAATAGAGCTCCAATTGTATCACTCTCAAAGACAAGGAGACTGAGGAATGGCATCTAGGTCACTTGCTTGGGGCTACCCTAGGCCTCCCTTTTAGCTACAGAACTACATTAACCTCACTATGGTGCTATACATACTACACCTAAATGTCTATGGAATGACCCACAGTACTAACGCAAGGAAGCACGGTGGGTACTAGGGTAAATGAATGGGTTAAAGTCCTTCCCCAAAGAAAGAGGCTTATCAATGTAAGGGTGGTAAATGCTTGGCCCTTTTTCAGTGGAGTGGATAACCCATGATATAGACTCTATACAACCTTCAAGTGATCTTAAGGATAAAGGTGCAAAGACAGAGCTTTTATTGAATATTTTTTATATACCCAATACTGAGTTTGATGGATCCTAAACAGATCACATCATACGGCAGTGTCATTAAACCTTGAGATATTATTGAATTAAAAAAAGATCTATTTTAAATTGCGTTTGTGTGTATGTGTGTGTATGTCCTGGTTATTGTTTTGCCAACTTGATAAAAGACAGAGTCATTTGAGAAAAAGTAATTTTAATTGAGGTAATGTCTCCACCATTGACCTTTGGGCACATCTGTGTGGCGGGGGGGGGGGGAGATATTGATTAATGATTGACACTGTAAACTGTGTCACCCTTTGGTCAGTGATCCTGGAGTATATAAGAAAGTAGACTGAGTAATCCATGGGGAACAAGTCAATAAATAGTATTCCTCTGTGATCTCTACATGTACTGGTGCTTCAAAAGCCAGAGGTGTCAGAAGGCTTGAGCTGGTATCCCAAGTGGTTGTAAGCCACTCAGTTTGGGCGTTAGAAACCAAACTCAAGTCCTGTGCAAAAGCAGGGCCTCTTCTCAGGTGCTGAGCCATCTTCCCATCTAGGAATAGAGCTGAATGTTGAGTCCTAAATTCACCCTGGGGAAGGACGGGATAGGAAGGTGACAGCTGTTCCGGTCTCTGGAGAAGGCAGTACAAAGCCAGTGTGTAAAACTTCACTGTTCTCTCCTGGTGACAACTACCAGGGCAAGCCTACCTGCTGGGACGGAGCAGGTTAGGTGCTGTGAGCAGGTGAAGTTTTTTTCTTTCTGATCCTTATGACAAATCTTTCACGTCCTTGGTGATAATTACACCAAGCTTTACAATTACACGTAGATTTGAATATGGCCTCCACTCCACTTTCTAAATGGTGGGGAGGAAAGATAGAACACAGAGGGAGTGACATCAATGTGATTATCACTCAGCAATCATCACAGAGACTCATTCCTGATAGGGTCTCTCAGACTGCGCAGCTTAAAGGTCTGACTGGTAGTGATGCAAAGGTTTTGAATCAGGCGTTTGATTGAGGGACAGCTCTGTCAGGAAGGTGTCTCTTGCCTTAGGAAACTTGAAGAGACAACAAAATCCAATGTTAGAACCTACAAAATTACTAATGTTAGTAATTTTGATGTCATCCTTGAGCAACGTCACCCATGAATCCTGGAAACAAGAGAACACAATTTATCATCATTTATCTTCTGGAGTTTTAAGATATTTTATTTTTATTACATTGGTGTTTTGCCATGGGGGTCTAGTTCCCTGAAACTGGACTTTCAGACAGGTGTGAGCTGCCATGTGGGTGCTGGGAATTGAACCTGGACCCTCTGGAAGAGAAGTCAGTCAGTGCTAACCACTGAGCCATCTCTCCAGCCCCCTAAGGTCAATTTGATTTGTATCCTGCAGGAGATATATCCAAGTCATCTTTACATATAGTCTGTGTGTAGGAGTGACTGAGTTCCGCACAGAACTATTGTCTAAGCATATATGGAGGATCTGACTGTACCTGTCTTGGGAAAGACAGATGTCAAGGTCAGCCTTGGGAACCAAGAAAAGGTGACACTGGTAGTCTCTAACTTTGCATCCTCAGTGGTCAACATACTTGCAATTCTCGTCTCAAGTTGCTCACGATCACTTCTGCTAGCCCTTTTTGATTCCCTTCCCCCTTACCCAGTTCACTCTCTAGCTATCTTGCTTTCTCAGCACCACTACATTTAGATTAAAGAGAATGATTAAACAACTAGGTAATATAGGACCTTAAACTCGAAATATTTCCGAGAAACTTTATCCCTTTCGTTTATCATTTAAAATTTTTATTTTGTGTGTATGCTGTATATGTGTGTACATGTTTGTGTGTGTATGTGGGGTATGTGTGTGTTTATGTGTGTGTGTTTACATGTGTGTATAGGCCAGAGGTTTATGTTAGTGCCTTTTGGTATCCATCTCCGCCTTAGTTTCTGAGACAGGGTGACTCATTGAATCTGGAACTGCCCATTTAGCTGGCTGACTGGTGAGTCCAGGGGTGCTCCTGTCTTTGTCTCCACAGCGCTGGATTACAGGCATCGGTTTCTTATGTGGGTGCTGGGGATCTGAACCCAGGCCTCCATGCTTGTGTAGCAAGCACTTATTAACTGAGCTGAGCCATCTCACAGGTCTTGTTTTTCTTCCCACTCCACGCTCCTTCCTTTCTTTCTTTCCAAGATAAGATTCCCTTTGCATTCATAATCCCCCTGTCTTAGCCTCCCAAATTGTGGAATACATCATACGCCTTCACAGTCAGTTCACTTATTGTTTGTTCGTTTTAATCTAGAAAATACTTTCATGTGTTATATGAGCAAGAAATTTAAAAATAGTTGCTTGGGGATTAAATTCTTTTCTCTAACATTACCATGCTGTCTTAGTTACGTTTCTTGTTGTTGTGTAAAAGCACCATGATCAAGATCAGCTTGGAGAGGAAAGTGCTTATTTTATCTTATACTTCCAAGTAAAAGTCCACCACTGAGGGGAATCAGGGCAGGAACTCAAGCAGGGCAGGGGACTGGAGGCAGGAACCGATTGTGGTGGGAGTGATGCTTGCTGTCTTGCTTGCCATGGCTTTGCTCGGTCTCCTTTCTTACAGAACCCAGGACCACAAGCCTAGGGATGGCAGCACTCAGCATGCCACATGCACCACAGGCTTGGGTATAGGTCAAGCTGATGGAGGCATCTTCTCCTTCAGGAAACCCTACCGGCGAGCGCCACCACAACCGGCGGAGGCATCTTCTCAGTTGAGGTTCTCGCCTCCACAGTGACTCCAGCTTGTGTCAAGTTTACATAAAATCAGCATCACACTTGCTTATTCCTCATAACTAAGCTACAGCCATAGAACTGTATCTTAGGCCGCAACCTTCATAGAATTCTTTGGTTGGAACAGAGTAATTTTCTGTCACAGATCATCAGGAGGTGTCTTAGCCAAACCAGCTTTCCACCGGGCTGCAATCATGGAGACTGTAATTATCAAGCTGGTTGTAATTTGTTAAAATTCTTCTTCATTTTCTTTTGGAGCCTTTTTTTCATTGGCTGCATTTCCGCATTCTAATTTCCCATCTCTTTCTGTTAAAAAAAAAAAAAAACTGTAGACAGATAATAGAGTATATTTGCGTCACATTTGTTTGTTGATTTGATTTCTTAATGATCTCTTTGTTCTTTCATTTCTATTGCAAGGGTTAGCCTGTTTTACCAACCAACATGCAAATTTTTTTAGAGGCTGGCCTCTCTAGTCCCATAGCAAAAGAATTTTGATCTTGTATAAAGCATTTGCACCTGGATGAAGGACTCCTACCAACGAAGAGGCTGCACCTGGATGCAAATCCAGGCAGACTTTGCTCAGAGGTGGGCGCCAGAGACGGAGGGGTCGTCTGTGTGGTGTTAACATTATATCAAGACTGTGACCTGGTACTTAAAACAGGACTTGTGGAAGCCTTGATTTTTTTTTTGGGGGGGTGGGTCTGTCATGAAGATCTGCACATACGTGTAGCCATTGGATGTTGGTAGTCAAGTGCATACTGTCAGCTTAATCTGTCAATCATCTTGCCTTGCCCTCTTCTATTCGGAGGGGTTAACAGATTCCCTGAAGGCTCATTGGCATTCAGAGTAAACTTGAGCAAAATCTGCATGAGAATTGTGTTTCTCAGCAGTAATCATGGACTTACTGGGAGTAGTGGTTCTCAACCTTCCTAATCCTGGGACCCTTTAATACAGTTCCTCATAACATGGTCACCCACCAACCATAAGATCATTTCTTTGCTGCTTCAAGATAGTAATTTTGTTACTGTTATGAATTGTAATGTAAATATCTGCTATGCAGGATATCTGATATACGATTCTCTGGGATGGCAACCCACAAATCGAGAACCCATGTAACTGGATTCTTAAGGGCACAAAGATGTTACCTGCGTCAGGTTCATCTTTGCTTGCTCTAGCATTCACCATCCAGAAAGGATTGTCCTGAAAATAGTTTGGCTTGAATGAAAGGCTGGAGCCTCTGGCTCTTTTTCACCCATTGAAATCGGGCTCTTTAGGATGTAAACCAGCACAAGTTCATGAGGAAGAGTAAATTCCAAAGAAGAAATACAAACAGTGAGAAACTACAGGGGGAAAAAAAGATACAGTGTGTTCTTTGCTCCAACTTTTTAGAAGGGGAAAAAAACTTGTAATTTTCTCCAGAATTCAGCTTTGTGTTTCAAAATGTGAACCAGAGAATCATTTAGGACCCATTGCTTGCCCAAATCAAAGAGGAAATGAAGCTAGAAACATCTTACAAAGCATACCCAATTACCTGAGTATTATTTTACAGGTCTAAATAGAGAGAACATGATTTTAAAATTAGAGATGATAGCTCAATATGTTAATCTTGTCTAAAAATTAAATCAGGGCGCTCATCATAGCCTCTGTATTTTGCTTAATGTGATTTTACTAAATAGGGATTTTCAAGAGTGGTTCATGACTGCTAATGCAGTCATTATGCTGACAAAGTGTTACACACTGTATGTAAGAAGGAAAAATTGAGCTGATTAGAAATTTTATCTAATTACATTGTCTCATTTAAAAATAATTTTTAAAAAAAAGTGTTCAGGGACTGAAGAGATGGCTCAACAGTTAAGAGCAGCGACTACTCTTCCAGAGGACCCAGGTTTGATTCCCGACACCCACAGGGCAGCTCATGACCATCTGTACCTCCAGTCCCAGGGGATGCTACCCCTCTGCGGGCCTCTAAGGACATCAGGCCAGCACATGGTGTGCAGAGGGATGCACAGCAAACACCCATACACATAAAGTCAAATTTAACGACAGCAAAAGAGCACTCACGTGCTGGTCAAACTGCAGAAGCATAACAGCTGAAGATGTGGCCAAGAATTCCAAAGCCAGTTCCTTGGCTTTCTCTTCTTGCTCCCCAGGGACATCATGGGTCTTATTCCACCAGTTTTACAAGATGAAATGAACAGGCCTCTCCCTTTTAAGGACCTTCTCTGGGGGCTGGAGAGATGGCTCAGTGGTTGAGAGCACTGGCTACTTTTCTGGAGGACCTGGCCCTCACATGCTTCCTCCCCACCTCCTGTAACTCCAGTTCCAGGGAGTTCTACATCCCTGTGTTCACAAGCCCATCCTTCCTCCCAATACAGAATTAGAATGAAACCAATCTTTGTAAATAAAATGAGTACCTCTACAATAACTACCGTCTTATTGGGCTTTAAACTTCTGGCAAACCTTTGAGCAACTTCAAGGAGCCCTGGAGTTCACTAATGCATGCAGTGTGTATCCTTTTCTATCCCTGTAGCAGTCACCACGGTGATTGACAGAACTACTATTTTCATGGTAACTTTCGGTGTCCCCAATTCTGAGACAAACATTATGCAAAACAAAGGGCTCTCATACTTGAAAAAAAAATTGAAAACTTCTTAGAAACGGAGAGTAGAATTGATTGTAACAGGACAAATTTCAATGTAAAGTTCCTGTGTGCCTCTGAACGCTAGAGAACCAGAGGGATTACCCAGTTTTCAGAAGGGCTCGTGTTTCTATGTACACAGGAGTGCTGTGTATTAGCGCTTGAAGGGCTGTGGGTAGGGGCGGGCACATTCGAACCATCTGTTGAGATGGAGTCCTTGAGCAGCTTTAAAAAACCGGAGCACACTGAAGTTTAGCCAATAGCAGCGGGCTGCACAGGTCCGAATGAAGGTTTCAGTCAGTAAGTCAGTCAGGTTCAGGAGAGGACTCAGTGAACCTCATCCAGTTCCATCTCCTTTGACCAAGCTGAGCAAAAGTTCTTCACTTTGGGGTGGTTGCTGGGTCGGGAAACCAGAGCAGTTCGAGAAGGGGCCAGCTAGAAGCAGATGCGTCAGAAAGTACCAAAGGAGGACCTGCCCAGCACCTCCCGGTGAGAACCACCAAGGGGCAGACAGGGTCTCCCAGTCCCTCTTTTGGAAACCCATTTATATAGTCTAACAGTCAGGACCAAATGGAGGAGGAGGGTTGGGAGGAGGAGAAGGAAGGGGAAAAGGAGGAAGAGGGAGGAGGAGGAAGAGGAGGGGGAGGAGGGGGAGGAGGAGGAGAGGGACATTGCTGTTCATAACAGTCAAAGCTGCCTGCTTCACTTGAAGGGGGCACATAAACCCATCCATTCATTGCAAGCTCTACACAGAAGTTTTTATTGTTTATAAATAATTACAGCTCCCTTTCATGTTTCCCGCATTCTGGGTCTGAGGAGAAAAGAGAACCGGGCCTGTTAACCTTTACCGACAACGAAGAAGCATTTATGACCAGCCAGGTGCATATCCTGTATCTAATCTCTGCTTGTGTCTGCTTTGCAGCAGCTGCAGCAGTTGGAGGGAGTTCGGGAGTCATTAAATACCAAGGAAATGTTTATACCAGCGCTGTCCTGAGCTGGGCGGGTAAGAAAAGTCTACTAACTGCTTTCTTTGTGGAAAGAGTCTCAGAGAAAAATCCATGCATACCAAGATCCCAGCAACAGGAGCGAGTTAAAAGTGACCCATTCGGTGATCCGATGGGCGGGGGCGGGGGGGGGGACGCGGGGAGGGGAAGACTTGGGACACTCTCAATCTGTTTTCTTTTTAGCACTGTGACAATAAAGTTGCAGAAGCCCTTAAATGACTTTTTCTGCACTCCCCCAGGTCCTAGTGATCGTGAGCAGGAGACTCTGGGTACTCAGAGGCAAAGCACAGTCATTTAAAAAAATGCCACATCTAAAAAACAAAAAAAATACAACTTAAAAACTTGTTTTTTTTTTTTTATTCCATCTGTGGCTAAGGAGATTGAAAAGGTGAATTGTGTAATGTGAGGTCGAGAGCAATGAGATCTCAACGAGGAAAATGCAATAGAAAAGGAACATTGGTGTGAGCTGTTCCAACAGTGTAAGCAGAAGAATAAACACTGGCCTGGAGGATGAGTGCCATCCCAGTTCTAGGACGTACGGACTCGATGCCCGAGCAGCATGAGGCCCCTCACTGGTGCAGTGAGAAGTGATGGTCACGATCACCATTTTCCAAACGTTTACTGACCACACAGTATCCTCTGAGAGTAAGAGTCAGCACTGTATCCACTGGACAGGAAACAAGGCGCACTTTGGTCTAATAAGCAGTGACCAGCAAAATGGCCTGAGCCACATGTCACAGTTCAGTCTCTAGTTCTTGTCTACTCAAGCTTTTTTTTCTGTCTCCAAGTATTTTTATTATGTGTGTGTTCATGTTCATGTGTGTGCATGTGTGTGAGTGTACGAGTAGGGGCTGAGTTGACAGGCAATATCTTCCTCAATCATTCTCTATTTTTTGCTTTTTGCTTTTGTTTACTTTTCTATTTTATTGAATATAGATTTTTTCATACAAAATATTCTTTTTTGTTGTTCTGTTTTTCTTGAGCTATATAGTTGTCTCTGCTCCCTACCTTCTTCTCCCCTCCCCTTCTACACTCTCCCATGGTCTCCTTGCTCCTGATCTACTCAGGAGATCTTGTCTTTTTCTACTTCCCATGTAGATTAGATCCATGTATGTCTCTCTTAAGGTCCTCTTTGTTGTCTAGGCTCTCTGGGATTGTGAATTGTAGGCTGTTTTTAAATTTAATTTAATTTATTTTTTGTTCAATGTCTAAAAGCCAATTATCAGTGAGTACATATGATATTTGTCTTTCTGGGTTTGGGTTACCTCATTCAATATGATGTTTTCTAGATCCATCCATGCATGCAAAATATTCTTAAATCGGTTCCCCCAGTTCTTCTTAGATCCTCCTCCACTTTGCCACCCACCCAAATCTGTAGTCTTTCTCTCATTAGAATACCGACAGGTATCTAAGATAATAGTATTAATAAATAAGATAAAATAAGACAGACCAGAACAGGACAAAACAAACAAACAGAAGAGAAAGAGCCAAAGAGAAATCTCCAACACATGTAGACATGGTAACACACCTGTTTGCGCATACCTTGTGTTCCATAAAAACACAAAACTAGAAATCATAATATATACCCAAAGGACCTATAAGGTTAAAAAAGGTTCTGAAAAAGCACTATGTGCCAAACACTCTCCAGAACTGCCGTTGAGTTAGTTTTATATTAATCATCTACAGCATGGGGTCTGGGCTTAGCGGTGGGCTTAAGTATCAGGGTAACCATAGCCACATAAAAAGATGTGGACAATGTTCCTTCTGTATTATTTTGAGGAATAATTTGAGGAATATTGGGGTTAGCTCTTTGAAAAATCTGGTAGAATTCTACATACAGTTTGAAAGGGTGTGCTGTGAGTTCAGAACGCAAAAGGATCTCAGGAAACTAAAAGAATAAAATGAATCTCTTGTAAAGCATTCAAGAAGGTTACATTAAAATCTTACCCCTAAGCTGAAACATCAACTCTCTACAGATAGACTGTGAGGAGTCCTTATGAACAACACCCATAAAATACTTAAAATTTTTGTTTGCCATGAGAGCACTTCAAGCAATAAAAATAATATTTAGAGCTGATCATAATGGTAGAAGCCTACAAATCCAGCTCTTGGGAGATACAGGAGCAATCAGGAGTTCAAGGCCAGTCTCAGCTATATAGGGATTTGAAGCTATGTGAGACTCTATCTCAAAAAATAAGGGAAACTAAACTATAGCTAATATGTAATGAATGTGGAGTTATCTATTTCTGATAGTAATCCTCTGAGATAGGTTGTTACTATAACTCCATCTTAAGTTTTGAGAAAAATTAATCATTCTAATTAGCTTGACCCAAGACTTTGGCTAGTGAGTTGATGAGGGTTGGACCCCAATGCCAAGAGTCCTTATAATTTTCCTGTATGTTATAGTACTTTTCAAAGAGAAGCAATCTGTTGATGAACAGAAGCCAATTCAACTTCAAACTGCATGAAAATAACCACAGTATCTCTGTCTAGAAAGACGGGTATGAGGGTTCATCTTCATTGGCAACTCAACTGGATTTAGATCACCTAGGAGACACACTCCTCTGGGTATGACTCTGAGGACGTTTTAAGGAAGATTTAACTGAGGAAGGGAAGACCCAACCCACATATGGATAGATTGACTCAAAAGACTCGCAGATTTACTAAAAAGAGGAAAGAGAAGGAAGCCGGTTGAGGAGCAGTGTTTATCTTCTCTGCTTCCCAACTGCAGGCACAGTGTGGCCAACTCTCTCATGCTCCTACCGACATGTCTTTGTGCAATGGTGGGTTTTATCCCTGGAACCGTATGCCAAAATAAACTCATTCTTAAGTTGCTTTGGTGAGTGAGTTATTTTGTCATAGTAACAAGGACAAGTACTTAATACAATGCTAGCCTCTGCCTTTTCTGACCAGAACCATGTCCAACATTATTGTTCTCTATCCTAAAACCTCTGCTCACACAGGCAGTTCCTTCCCACAGAACCGCCTTAGTCATCTGGCCCAGAGGAAGGCTCCAGGCCAACTCCTCTGCCTTGCCTTTGGCTTCATCTCCTGTCTCCTCTGGAATGCCATCAGATGACATATCTGTCTGAAAAATCTCCAATTTATCACATTAGAATTATTTTTTCTTCAGTTATAAAAATTTTCCAGAAAAGGTGAAAAATAAATAATCTTGCAAAAGCTCATTTGCATAAGTGCATACTTTGTAAAATACTGCCTCTATTGAGCCCTTGTGAATTATACTTCTTAAAATCATAATTAAGCTGGCCGTGGTAGTGCATACTTTAATCCCAGTATTACAGAAGGCAAAGACAGGGGATCTCTGTAAGTTAGAGGCTAGGCTAGCCTATGTAGTGGAGAGACCCTGCCTCAAAACAAAGAAACCAAAACAAAAACTAAACAGAACACTTAAAATCTGCTGTACTCACCTTTTAAAAACTTTATTTATGTATGTATTTGATGCCTGTGTATGCAGGTGTTTGTGTGGGTACATGTGTGTGCCTTTGCAAGTACATGGAGATGCAGAGGCCAGAGGTTAACCTTGGATATCTTCCTGGGACACCATCCATCTTAATGTTGTGAAGCAGGTTCTCTTCATGACCCTACAATCCACCGAGCAGGTGAGGCTGGCTAACCAATGAGCCTCAGGAATCTGCCTGTCTCTGCCTCCCCAGCAGTGGGATGACAAATGTGTGTCACAATGTCCAGAATTTTTACGTGGGTTCTGGGGATCAAACTCAGATCCTCACGCTTCTACTGCAAGCTCTTGACTAAGCCATTTCCTCATCTGTCTCCACTCTTCCCATAAAGCCTTCAAGATTTCTCAAGGTATTGAATAACCCCAGCCATTGCAAGACTCCTGTTCCTCCTGTCTTTCTAAGTCTAAGATATTTACCAACGAGGTGCTTGTATGTTAGAATTTGTTCATTTATCTAATGTGCATGCAAAGAGCATTCATGAATCTAGCTAGAAGTCTAGTTTTTACAAATGCGCTTTCTTGCTAAATCAACATACCTTACAACTCATTATCAAAGGGTGACTTTCAACTCCACATGGTTTTTATCCCCTCTACACTGGTTTTCTTCTGGCACTATTCTTAACAGAAGAAGGCTATGTCTACTCTTATATATGCAGACAGTAATTCCGGAGGCTTATAACAGTATGTAACTACGTGCCACAGCTGGCGCTATGCTGCGTGGCAGGGCGAATGAAGACTGACTGGTCCCATTCTGAATCATCAGAGACATAAGCATTAGTGACAGGAAAAAAACTAAGCACAGACAATCCTTTGTCACACTGAATCTGTGCTTTGATTGGCATTTGCCAGTACCTCACCCTCTGAAAATGGGGTACACCTGAGACCCTTTGATGAAGCACTTTGAGAATAAACAGTTTTGCAAAAGCAATGAAAGCCATAAGTATCACTGGGAAGTGTAATCACAGTTCTGCCCATCTCAAAAGCTCCACAGTGGTGGAGCTGCAAACAATTAGTGCTAATTTGAACTCTTTGGGTTGCCTCTGGGACAGTGATTAGGGTAAGCAGTATCCTTCAAGAATGATCCCAAAGGCAGACATGAGATACTGGTCACCTTGATATCCTGTTAAGAAACAAAGACTATTATTTATATAAAGACTTGTGTGTGTGGTGTGCTTTTTTTTTTTTCTCTTCACCTCTCATCCATTTTCCAAACATGATTAGAATGAGGTATTGGAATGAAAAGTAGGGTCCAGAGCCATGGAGACAGAGGGTCTCTGCAGTCAATGAGATGAATTTAGAAGCTGTCTTGGTTAGTTTTTTGTCAAGTTGACACAAGCTAGAGTTATCTGAGAAGAGGGAACTTAAATGAAAAAAAGTCCCCATTAGATTGCCTTGTAGGCAACCCTGTGGGGCATTTTCTTGATTGATAATTGATGGGGAAGGGCCTAGCCTGCTGTAGGCGGTGCCATTCCTGGGCAGGAGGGCCTGGGGTGATTGAGAAAGCAAACTAAGCAAACCAATAAACAGCATCCCTCCATCCCTCTGCTTCAGTCCTGCATCCAGATCCTGCATCCAGCCTGGATTTCCTTCATTGTGGACTAAAACTGGAAGCTGGAATAAACCCTCTCCTCCTCAAGTTGCTTTTGGTTATGCTATTTTGTCATAATAATAGAAACCTAAAAAATATGGAAGCTCATAATTTCTCACCATGATAGGGAATATTTTAGTGTTTGGTTATTAAACGGCTCTTTCAAACTTTTTTTTGTTTTGATTTTTCAAGACAGGATTTCTCTGTTAACAGCCCTGGCTATCCTAGAACTCACTTTGTAGACTAGGCTGGCCTTGAACTCACTGAGATCCACCTGTCTCTGCTCCTGAGTGCTGGGATTAAAGGCATGTGCCATGAACGTCTGGTTATTTCAAACTTTTTGAAGCATTCACATGCATGATGTGTTTCTGTACCTGTGATGATCTGAATGAGAATACTCTCGAGGCTCACAAATTTGACTGCTTGGTTCGCAGTTAGTGGACCTGCTCAGGAAGGAGTGGGTGTGGCTGTCACTAGGGGTGGACTTTGAAGTTTTAAAAGT
Source organism: Dicrostonyx torquatus (assembly GCA_028555095.1). Classification (NCBI taxonomy): domain Eukaryota; kingdom Metazoa; phylum Chordata; class Mammalia; order Rodentia; family Cricetidae; genus Dicrostonyx; species Dicrostonyx torquatus. The sequence goes on from JAQHUG010000008.1 coordinate 5,496,730, forward strand.
CTTCAATGGGTCCAGTCTCTCTGTACCTGCCTGTCTGTGGATGAGGATGTAAGCTCTCAGCTCTACGCTTTCTGCCTCAGTGATAAATGACTGATCCTTTGTAAGCAGGCCTTCAAACAAATACTTTCTTTTTTTCATTCTTTTTTTGAAAATGGTCATGGTGTCTCTTCATAGCGATAGAACACTGACTAAGAACTGCTTTAGTTCTTTCCCTACGCACAGATTGTTTTCATTCCCACTGGCACTCCATAAGCCCTGAAGAGTAAATGGTTTGCTCAGGGTCCACTGTCTCCTAGCTCAAGGATCTACGCCTATGCACTTATAATTCAATCTCCAACTACCGATAAGTAAGAGAAAAGAAAACGGGGAAAGGAGAGAGGGAGGAAGTAGGCAAGACAGCTTTGCCATCATAGTTAATGGAAAGGAGATAGTCATTCCTGGGAAACATTTTTCAGGCGTATCAACATGCTAGGAAGAACTCTACATTAATCATAATCCCAGTGCCATTGTATCTTTCTATTTTTTTTTTAATTTTTTGTTTTTTCGAGACAGGGTTTCTCTGTGGC
>JAQHUG010000008.1:5498842-5546424 GCA_028555095.1 Dicrostonyx torquatus
GTTCGAGACCAGCCTGGTCTACAAGAGCTAGTTCCAGGACAGGCTCCAAAGCCACAGAGAAACCCTGTCTCAAAAAACCAAAAAATTAAAAAAAAATAGAAAGATACAATGGCACTGGGATTATGATTAATGTAGAGTTCTTCCTAGCATGTTGATACGCCTGAAAAATGTTTCCCAGGAATGACTATCTCCTTTCCATTAACTATGATGGCAGCACAAGGTTCCAAGTTTACAGGAGTAAGTCTGTAAGTAAGACCAGACAGAAGTGCACAGTGCCCAGTGACAAACTTTGAGATATAGGTCTATTGTTAGCAGACTGGCAAGTGAAGAACTGGCAAGCTTTCCTTAGGGTGCTTTGTGTAGCAACTTTGGTTAGACATCTGTGACTCTGACCTTGTGCATAGCTGTAAGGTTTTAAACTTATGATCTATTTACAAAAATCCTTTAATCGAGTTTGAACTTGCTATGGGGTGAAAGTAAGCTAACTGTGTGCTAATTCAGTTAGTTTGAGCAAAAGAACAAGGCAGGCTTTTAAGTGTCCACAGTCCTTGTGGGATAAATAGATCTAGTTATGAAGCATGTTGCAGCAGATATTCTGTACCAAAATCATATATCTAAATGAAAAGTCATCTTTCATCCAAAGATATATGTGCCATAAGATTGAGATGCATTCATGAGATTACATATACACATCTCATGAGATTACATACTACAATGTAGGTATTGGGGGAACACCAAGCTGTTTTAGCAAACGTGATCAACAGTTTCCAGTTTTGATGGTCCTGCAGGCTTTGCCTGGCCCGGATTAACCGCCATCAGAATCAGTCTTTGGTGGGGTGACATCTGAATTATCAATTGCCATATGCTGTATATTTCCTCTGACAGAAACCCTGTCTCAAACAAAAAAACAAACAAAAGAGCTGTCATCAAACCTGATATCATTTAGTGGGTCGTTAGTAAGCTGTGTAAATGTCTAAACCTGAAGTGGGTGGTCCAGGAGACCACACACTGCAGAAGGAGGAAGGGCAGGAAAGCAGAATGCTAAACCCACAGAAAGAGGAGATCTACTGCTTGGGTACTGTAGACTGATACGGCTTTTAATAAGAGGAGGGTGACGTACATACTACTTCATCTGAAAGTGAGGTGTGCAGAAATGAGCGGTTTTACCCCTCTCAGTTTATGGAAATTACTGCCCAATCGTGCGCACTTATAATAATGACACAACAGCATTCTCTGTTCTTTTTAGGGAACTGCCTTTGAGTTGGGTACCACATTCCTCACAAGGTTTACCCTTCAGTGGTTAGATCAGGATGAGTAAAAGGAAGGGAATTTGTATACCATCTTTTAGTAGCTTCCCATCCCTCATGCTTTGGTGGCAATCTTTCTTTCAGTAATGCTCACTGCAGGGAAACTGAAGGGATGGCACAGAACCTGGGGCTGATTCTGTGGGCATTTCTGCATTGCCGCATTTTCCAAACAGAAACTGGTTGTACAGCCTTCTGTTCTCTTCACATATCTTCATGCATTCCTTAAAACATCTCTGCATTATGTATAAAACTTAACAAAGCATAAATTCCACATGAATAATTGTTATACAACACTGTTTTTACAAAGGCCAAGGGAAAATATCTATATGTGTTCAATATGGATGAATTACTTTCTGAATATTTTTGATTCAATGTTTATTGCGTCTCAGTTTCAGAACTTGTGGATATAGAGAACTGACTATAAGATTTATCTGATTTCTCTTTAATCTCAAAAATCATGTTGGCTTACATCCATCAGTAATTATCAATTGGATTTATACAACAGCATCAGTTCCTCAAATCTCCACTGTCCAATAGGGTCAAGAGCTGTAAGGCAAATTTCTATTCTCTAGAGTCCCAAGTTGCTCATAGTGTTATTGTTTGTTGTCTTTCTGTCTACGGTCTCTTATAAACGTCTTCCCTCAGGACAAATGTGTTGGTACTGATAATTTCTATCAAATATGATGGCCAATTGAAGAAAAGGGAAGAAGGAAGGGAAAATAATCTTGGCTACCAGCCATTGGGAGTCATGAAGTGTGAGAACCTATGCTAAGGCAATTCATGAAACATGAATTCAAATCCAAGACACACAGTGCTGCTAGTCCTAGTTGACACACAGAAAGTTCAGCCCCAGAGAGGGAATTAATTCACTCAAGGTCACAGATATTCAGTGGTGTAGATAGGATCCAAGACTGGCTCTCTGACCTGAGAATGACACATTCAGACATTGTGATTTATGTTTTTCATCATTCTGGATTCTGGAGCTAAAGTAAAGGATCATGAGACAACTTGGCATAATTAAATATTATAGAATGCAAACCAGATGTGCAGAGAAAAACAGCTTCAAGTTGCACATTTGTCTGTCTCGGTGGTGTAAATATTCGCCTCATGGTTGAATTTAATCCAAGGATGGTTTAGCCCTGAGTAAAATTCCTGAACCTTTAAAAATGATCGCTCTTGCCCACTGACATCAACATCCCAGTCGCTTTAAGTTTCTAGTAGGAGGGAGTCAGAGGTAGGGATATGGAATTTGAGTCTTGAACTCTATGGCCTCTTTCCTACATAAGCCAAGCCAAAATAATCACTTAGCATCCCTACTTCCTTGCCAAAGCGCCTCAGAATTTAGGAAGGTCTGTGTGGTGTGAATTAGTCAGTTTGGAAAGTGTAGTATTTCTTCTTAATGTGAAAATTGGGTATCTGCTAATAACTTGAACAAGGTCATTTTAGAAAGATGCATTCACTTTTAAATTTAATAAAGTTCAATACATAGAGATTTAGTTTTTGAGATCGATGTGTATGTGTGTGCGCATGTGTGGAGGACATACGTGTCAGATCTCCATAGCTGCAGTCACTGGTGGTTATGAACCACCTGATGTTAGCCATCCCATCCCACCAGCCTCAAATATGGCCTCTCTTCTTCCTTCTGTTCTGTAACTTTTGTTTATTTGTTTGGTTGGTTGTTTTGCGACAGGGTTCTTTCTGTAGTCCTGGTTGTCCTGGAACTAACTCTATAGACCAGGCTGGCTGTAAACTCAGAGACCCACCTACCTCTGCCTCCCAAGTGCTGGCATTAAAGTCGTGTGCCACCACTCTCTGGCTCTGTTCTGCATCGTATCAAGGTTTTTCTTGAACATACTTTCTTACTGAATAATCACAGGAACACAGACAACAAGACTCACTCTACAATTTCACCTTGCTGGTTCTTAAGTGAGACATGTAAGACAATTTATTTCCTTGGTAATTCTGTGTACTATATTGCATGTATATTGAAGAGCATTGTTGGAAAGTGATCTGTAGACTTCCAGAATGTATGTGGTAGAAAAAAAAAGGAGAAAAAAGAGGAGGACAATGCAGAATGAAGAATTGGCAAGGAGCTGTAGAGGACTATGGTGGAGTGAAAATATTAAACCTTTTCGAAGAGGGAAAGATTTACTGACTTCTGATTTCAGAAGTTGTGAGCCATGATTGCTTTGCCCTGTTTCTTTCTGAGTCTGTGTTGAGGAGGAAGGTCATTGTGAGATGGTGGAATGGAGCAAAGTTGCTCATATCATGACGTCCAGAATATAGAAGAGGAGGGCACAGATTGCAGCATCAAGATACTATTAAGCGTGTATATCGCTAATAACCCAACATTGTTAACTAGGCTCCACTTCCTTCCTGAAGGTCCTATCACCCTTCAACATGTGATCTTTCAGAAAACACTTAAGACTCAAAGTACAATAGCCAGTGAGAGTTACGCCCCAATTTGTCTACTTTTCCAAAACATAAACAAACAAACAAACAAAAGAACCAATCCACATTCTTTTTTTTCCCCTTGAATAATATCTAAGAGTAACTGGTATTTATTAGCTGCATTGGGCTTTGATTAACATTCTTTCACTTAGCTTTCACTGCATTCTCTCCCTCTCTCTCTCTCTCTCTCTCTCTCTCTCTCTCTCTCTCTCTCTCTCTTTCTAGTGCTGTGGAGCAATCTTTGGACACTGTAAATATGTATTACTCCCATTGGTTAATAAAGAGCTGACTGGCATGTAGCTGAGCAGGAAGAGATTGGGCAGGAGAGCCAGCTTGACGATGTTGAGAAGAAGGGTGGACTTTTGGAAGCCTGGAGAAAGAAGCGTACCAGCACTGTAAGAAGGAACTGCCATGTGGTAGAAGGTAGATATAAAACATGGGTTAATTTAAGTGTAAGAGCTAGCTAGCAACAAGCCTGAGCATTGGTAATTAATATTGAGTCTCTGTGTTGGTTGTTTGGGAACTGGCTGGCAGGAAAGAAAAGTCTGCCTACAAATGGCACCCAAATGTCTGGTACCCCCATCCACATAAAACCTGAGAAAGTTTAAAAAGTGTTCTAAACACACAAAAACAGAGCCAAACGAGGCTTTCTAGTATTGCGTCTCTCATTCCAGCCATAGTATGGAGATGTGTCTAAAAGCAGCTGCCCATGAGAGGAGCAAGGCACCATGCACCATGCATTAAACCAAGCTACAGCAGTGGCAGCTAACATAGCAGTTTAACATATGTCTCATGCAATCAAAAACCAATACAGATGCTCAGTAAAAACAGATCCAGACAGAAAAAAAGCCTCTGAAAGGGTCACAGTGTGTTTAAGATCATACATAGACTTGGGAAAGAAAAGAGGAAGAGTTTATACAGTCACTGGCTGGGTGGTGGTTGAGCACACCTTTAATCCCAGGTCTTAGGAGGTAGAGGCAGGCAGATCTCTGTGAGTTCGAGGCCAGCCTGGGCTACAAAGTGAGTTTCAGAACAGGATCCAAAGCTCCACAGAGAAACCCTGTCTCAAAAAGACCAAAATAAATAAATAAATAAAATAATAAAGCCATTAAAAGAGAATAAAGTAATATAAAAATAAAGTCATGTAAAGATGACATAGGGAGTCTGGCTACTGTATGTTATTTTGTTGTTTTTAACTTTTTTGACTGCTGAGGAAGGAGCCATAGCTGCCAAAAAATAGTAGATTATAAAAGCTGCTGGATTAAACAAACCTATATAATTTAAAAATGTCTTGACTTCAAAATGGAAGTCAAAAGATATGTTACTTTGGGGAAGAGATTATGCTTTTATCTCCAAAAGAAATAAAAGGCTGTGGATTCTTTTAAAGTTAAAGATGGCTAGGTTTGATTTAGGAAGGCCTTCTGAAAATCCTGGCTACAAATATAAAAAAATAAATCTAAAAGAACTATAAGACATGTCTATTTTACCTGCTAAAACATAAAACAAAAAATCATCTTTTGGCTGACTTTTGTACAATGTACAGTCTATACTTGTGTTAATGCAGATATGTCTGTTATCTTTAAAAGTTTAAATATTTTCTGTACAAGTTGAGCAAACACCAATGACTCAGCATCCAGAACAGCTTTAAGCCTGCTGGTTGACATCATCCAGCCTCACAAACTACTTCAGCTAAGACCTAACAATTATCCTGGTTTTCTCAAGGTTCTCCCAAAGATACCAGCAACCACAAATAACAGGAAGAAGACTAGAGTAAAATACCCATATTCCTGAGAGGTGGGGTGTGGGTGGATTTTGATTATTTAATGGCCTATGGATGTTTGTCATTATTTGGGGAGTTAGTTACAAGTTGTTATTAGTTATAGTCAAAAAATAAAGCTAAATAAAAGAGTTAAATCCAAAGATCTCTTTTTAAAGAAAAAATTATATATGATATAGAAATTATGAGATAAAAAGGATAGATTATGGAATCTACTTTAATCTAAAAATAATTTCAAAATATTTTACATTGGTATGGATTTTGGTTTATTGATACAAATTTAAAGTTAATTTTGTTATGCTATATGTATATTTCCACTCTTGTTTAGGGTATTATGTTTATGCAGTTCATTAAAAAATATATTTGATTAAGAAATACAAATTAATAGTCAACTATAACAATCAAATTTAAAGTCATGTTAAGTATGTTTTCAAGGTCATAAATAGATATATTTAGATACATATATGGTCTTCAAACACTTTAAGGACCTACAAAATATGGCATTTAATATGTTTAATAACTTATGGCTTTTCATGACAGTGAGACATATCCCAGGTCATGGTCATGTCCTGCATGATGATAATGAACTAAACCTCTGAAACCATAAGCCACTCAACTCCTTTATAAGAGTTGTTGTGGTCGTGGTGTCTTTTCACATCAATAGAAACCCTAACTGAGACAATCACATTCTCAAACTGGAAACATGAATGCCTCTTACCTGTCTTCAGTAACACTCATCCTATAATGTACAATAAGGACAGACAGACAGAATGAAGGCAGTGAGGCCACAGAGATGAATGTGACACAGTCCCAGGATTCCATTCTCAGAGAGCTTACAGCTCACCCAGGAAGATTGAATAAAAGGTCTCCATGATAGCCCTGCTGGAGGAAAAGGATACAAGGAGCTGTGGAAGGATGCTTTTATATGTGGTCAGACTGCCCCCACATCCAGGGACATATGGATATACCACAAGTGTTGATTTTCCAAGTTAATTTACATTTTTGTTTATTTATATAAAATTTGAATTACAAAAATAAAGATAGGCAAGTTTAAAGATTATTTTCATTTTTCCATATCTGTTTTAAATTGTAAAATACATAAATGTGTTTGAATTTAAAGTCACAAATTTACATGTGCAAAAAGGAAAGAAAGAAAAGAAGGAAAGGAAGGAAAGAAGGAAGAAAGGAAGGAAGGAAGAAAGAAACAAAGAAAGAAAGAAAGAAAGAAAGAAAGAAAGAAAGAAAGAAAGAAAGAAAGAAAGAAAATATTAACAAACAACAAAAACCCTTACATGGAGCTGAGTGTGGTGACCCATGCTATTTGGAAAGCAGGGGCAGAAGGATCAGTTCAAGGTCATTCTCAGCTTATTTTTGAGTTTGAGACCAGCCTGGGCTACATTAGACCCTGTCTTAAAAAACAACAAAAAAGCCAGGCGGTGGTGGTGCATGCCTTTAATCCCAGCACTCAGGAGGCAGTTGTATCTCTGAGTTCAGGGCCAGCCTCGTCTACAGAGTGAGTTCCAGGACAGCCAGGACTGTTACATAGAGAAATCCTGTCTGAAAAAAAAAAAAAGAAAAAGAGCAGAAAACAAAAGCAAACAAATCAGAACAACTCCCCCCCAACCCAAAAAAAAAAAAAAACCAAAAGACAAAAACCAAAACAAAAATGAAGAGCCACAACTCCAGAGAGACTGAGCAGATAGCACAATTTTCAAATGCGGTTGTGCAAGCTTTTGATTACATGAGGTTTGTTTAATCACCAGCACCTGTGTAAAAGCCAGGTCTGGCCGTGATGTGTACCTATAATCTTTGGGCTTGGGAGGAAGAGACAGGAAGATCCCTGGGGCTTACTGACCAACCAGCCTAGCTGAATCAGAGAGCCCCAGAAACAGCAAAAAGCTTTGTCTTTAAAACTAAAGTTGAGTTGATTGATGCCCAACTAGAACCTTCATCTAGGCTTACTAGTGTTCACGGTACTGGAAAGTACTCTGTCTGCATGCTGCTAGAGGAGAAAGGCAAACACCGGCCCAGCTTCAAACCCTGTCATCTACAGCAGTGACTTGTTTACGTGATAGGCTAATGCAATAGGGGCACAACTCTCTCTGATTGGATTTAAGGCCCACTCCATGAGATGGAGCCCATGCTCAATACTGTTTGATGGGCCAAGAACTTGAGACTAGAAAAGCTGGGGACCTAGGGAAAAACCAAATACTCTTACTTTTCTTAAAGTAATGTAGCAATAAAATGATTGCTAATGACATTCTGCTATACCCATAGATCGTTGCCTCACTCAGCTATCACTAGAAAAGCTTCCTCTTGTAATAGATGGGAACTAATATGGAGACCTACAACTGAACACTGTGCAGAGAGTGACAGACAGGTCTTGGAACTCTCCTCAGGGATCAGGGAACTCTTCAGAAAAGAAGACAGAAAGATTCTAAGAGTCAGAGCAGGTAGAGGACACCAAGAAAACAAACAAGGCCTTCTAGTCACAGCAGGACTGATGCACATATGAACTCACAGAGACTGCAGTATGTACAAGGCCTGCAGAGATCCAAGCCAGATGGGGTCTCAGCACTGAGAGCAAGAAGTGGACATGAGCTCCCGTCTCTAGCCGAAACTATCTGCAACGGACAATCACTTGCAAAGGAAAACACTGATTTTTCTCCAAAGGTATTGCTGCCTGCTCACTGGGTATGCAGTCCACATTTAAGGGCAGGAACCATACCCTACAATAGAAGGCCAACACAAAATGAACTCAATGATGTTTCTAGAGACTTATTTGTCTCCTGTTTTCTTTGGGCATTTTTTAAAAAATCTTATTGGTCTTTTGCTTGTATACTATGGTTTCTGACTTTGTGGTGTTTTGTGTCTGTGTGTGTCTTCTTGTACTCTTTCATCTTCTTTTCTTTTCTTTTTTGGTTTGTTTTCCAAATAGAGAGAGAGAGAAAGAAGGCATGGAGTTGGGTGAGTGCGGAGGTGGGGGGAATACGGGAGAAGGTGAGGGAGGGGAACTGTGATCAGAATATACTGAATAAAAATTTGTTTTCAAAACAAAGTCAAAGGAACAAAACTAAAAAAAAAGAATGAAATAAGGGGGGAGACACTGGATATCCTCCTCTGATTTTCACACACACACATATGCAGACGCAAGCACACATGCACACATGGAAAACAACAATGATGATAAACCGTCAACTTTGAGTGTGCAGTAGAGCTAATTGGAGGGAAGATTTGTGAAAATAGCAGTGCTTGGGTCATTGTGAGGTAGGCAGGGCCCTCGGGGGAAAAAAAATCACAAAGTAGGGTTGCAGGCCCTCAGAGAAGGTCAGAGCCATTAGGGTGACAACCGCCACAAGGACTCACACTGTCCACCACCCTCCTTGACATTTGCTTCGGGTACATTCTTCCCTACAGCCACCAGCAGGTCAGGACCTCAGGCACAAAAGTTTCCACTGGATAAAGCAGGAGCAGTCCCCTCTCTAACAGAACTCTGAGTGTCTCAGTTACGATTTCCACCCGAAGAGCTGATGCTTGGTTAGATTCCACCATCAGGGACCCCCACCTGCAATGGAAGGTGAATTTTCTTTTCAAAATGGCAAGCGCTTCTGAGGACAAGTTACCCAACACTCATTGAGTTGAGTCATGAAGGGCTTGCTCCTTGCTAGCAAGCTGTCTTTTGGTCATTTGCTTGTTTGTTCTAAGACACATCTCATTATAGCTTAAGGTCAAGTTCATTATTCAAATTTGTTATATAGCTGAGAATGAACTTGAACTTTTGGTCTTCCTGAGAGCTGGGAGTATAGGTATGCATCATCTGGCTTGTTTTTTATGGGATCCTGGGGATCAAACCCAGGGCTTAGTTCACGTACGGCAATTACTCTATCAACTGAGGTAGCAAGGCGCATCCAAAAGGCCATTCTATTCCGTTAATGTGAGCTAGAAAGGGCAGCCTAGTCTAGTTTTGGCTCTCAAGGTAACATTCTCAGCATGTCACCAGTGAACTGAAACAGTAGGATCAGTTCCTTGTCTAGATGGCATTTAATACTATAATTATAGGGAGGGTCTTTATGCATCTAGTTTTGACTTCTCTGTCCACTGTCTGAAAACATTTTCTTTTGAGTGAGATTCTTGTCTCAAGAAGCAAACAGAAAACTGAAATTCATAAGTGAGAAGTGGAGAAGAGATCACGAAAAAACCTTGCAAAACAAAGAACATGCACTCGTCCGTGGGGCAATCACCTGTATGTTCATTCTATAATGGGTATATACCATTCTGCCCAGCATCCCGGTGCCTGACCTGGGAGTAGCTTCTCCTGGGTTGTTCTATAGAGCAAACATCCCACTCAGAGTGCTTTTAAATGAGGAGGACAGGAAGCCTCTCTAGACACTATGCCCTTAGAGGATGGTGCTATGCAGATTCTGCTATTGTTATTCTTTTAGTTCAAATTTATAATTGACTTTCTGTTAAGCATTGCAGCAAGTTAAATTAATTCAGTATGATTACAGCCGTTAAACAAATGCCTGGTAATGACTGCTTTCTTATTTTAGCAGGTTCCTCAAACCCCTGGGGAAATACCCATATAAAGCTTTTTGCTCCGTTGTCACATTAACACACACCCAAGTTTCACAACAGAAAGCATGTACCCTACTTCATAATGATGACCATGACTTAGGGCTTCTGCTGGACTAATTTACTTTGAGTTTTCTTGGCTGCACGTCATACTAGGTACAATTTACGAATTCATCACTGCACACATGTTAGATTAAGACGATTTCTACCTGGATTAAGGAGAGGAGAAAAGGGAGAAGAAGGAAGGGGAGGAGGGGGAGGAAGAAGAGAGCTTTTAAAACTAAAACATGAGCAAGGAATTCTTTCATAGACACTTCAAGGAATTCAAGCGACTTGGGCAGTGATGGCTTTAGCCCATTTCTGCATGCAACCGTCAGTTCAAGAATGGTCTGTCAGCTCAGCAAGCAGGATGCAAACGATTCATTCATCTTGAGTTAAGACGACAGCCACGACAATGTATCCAAGAAATGACTGCCAGGTAGACAGATGTAGCCTGCAGTTCTGCAACCACCGTTAAACGTCCTGGGTCATTTGCCTGGTGCCACCTTAGAAACTGTCCTGATTCTGTACAGGACATTGAACGATAACAGCCCACAGGTCAGCTGACTGCTGTGTCATACAGCGTTCCTGCAGATGCCAGCTCCCGCTCCTGCAGATTGCCCGGCGAGAGGCGGCAAAGCAGAGGCAGACAGCCGGGCACAAAGCAGCCGAGTTTTAAACTTTGATTTTCCTGCTGCTGCCTCGAGCCTCACACATGCAGAGCATTACCTTTGTGTGGCCAGGAGCTGAGATGCAGTCTGAATGTGCACGGTGGCCTCTGACGTGGCAGCATGAATTCTCAGCTGGGCAGGTACTGCTCGGAGCTTGCTAACCAAACTGTCTATGGTGGAGCTCGGCTGCTTTCCCACTTCATATGTGGGGCGGCCGGGGGGCGGGAGGGGGAATGCTTCTTGTGCCATGCTATTGTCTGCAGGAGACAATGCTTGGCATGATTTGTCTGACTCAGGCCTAGGTAACTCACCACACTGGCACTGTGGGACACCCCAGCTCCCATTTAAGGCTGGTCACGGAACTAGCGTAACCCCCCACTCCACAGTTAGATCGTGCTTTAAAGGAGAAACCAGACTCATTGGACTAACTCAATCCCAGTTCCTTCTGGATGCAGAGATGCTGTTGCCTAGCAGAGACACAACCAGCCATCAAGTGGAGAATGGCTGGGACTGCCGTCTGTGTGCAGGTGGAGCCCGGAAGAGTGACAGTCTCGTTTCTGTCATCTGATGACTTCTTATGTTCCTAACTAATTGTGCTTGCTAAGCACACAGTGGTCTGAATTAGTCCTTATGGGCCACAAATCAGGGTGTCAGGAAGCCTACATTAGCCTGGGCTCACTCCTACATGGTGCTATGCTAGCTACTAGGATGGGTTACTCTGACGACAAAGAAAGGTGCTTGACTTCTCTTGGGAGGCTTGGAGTAACATAATTCTTGTTTGAATTGATCTGTCTCTTTGTCTTTTCTCTCCCTCTCTCTCTCTTGCGTGTGTGTGTGTGTGTGTGTGTGTGTGCCTGTGTGTAAAATTCATCAAACCAAAGAACCTAAGATATATCATCGTGGATGTGGTTTTTAATGATTTGGGTTGGGGGGGGAGAAAGAAAAAGAAAAAATGACAGCCTGTGGAGACAGCGATCTGAGAAAGCAGCACACTGAGGTTATTGCCAATTTGAAACACTGGGCTTGTGAATCCAAGCCCTAAGGGAGTAGCCGGGTAACTGAGAAAGAGATCGTAGATAAAGAAATAAAAATGACAAGCGTAATGGAGGCTCCGCGAAGGGGCTGTCGGAGCGTCAGTTCACGGATGGCAATCTCGCCAGGCAGAGACTGAATAATTCATAGACAGAAACTACCCTGCCTTCACCTTCCTATTTAAACCGGGCATGAGCTGAATCCCTAATAAATTTCCAAGATGAAGTAAAATGCCAATTTGAATCTGAAGAGCTGTTAAAAGCAGATGTCGCATCCCCGAGTCTTTTGGTATCTTTTCACAGTGATGCTCGGAGGACAGCACTTCATCAGGAAGCACCATCACCAGGGAGAATGACTGTGATTACAATAGCAACGAAAGAATGCCGTCAGATGATCTCTAATTTAACTAATTTGCTAAGACTGACTGGTTTAAACACCCGTTGTGTGTTGCCATGCCCGGTCCGCAGATCTATTTCGAGATAGAACAAAAGTGGCATGGTGTGTGAGCTACCTTGATTCACACAGCCTAGGGAAGAGCATTCTCCTAAGTTAAACAATGTCTCTGTCATCTGCTTTTTTTCTTTCTTTGCCTTCCCCCCCCCCCAGTGGTGAACCCTAAGTGCTTTTTGAGGAGAAATGGCGAGCCTGTCTTTGCTACAGAACAGCACTGACTTGCTAATTTATACACTTTAAAACAATTTTAAATATACAAGCATGTGTCTATTTGAGGGGACTAAAGATTCAGTGTTGGGAGAAAGGTTTAACAAGCCAACCGGGATGCTGTGTGTGTGTGTGTGTGTGTGTGTGTGTGTGTGCGCGCGCGCGCGTGCACACATGCGTACGCACGTGCATGTCTGTGTGTGTGAGTGAGTGTTTCCTCCATATGAAATTCTTTCCCAGGATTTGTGATCCCTGTGGTCTTTTAAGAAGCTCTCCGATCGCAGATCTCAGGTAGCACAGCCAGCAGTCACTGCGCGAAGCTCTTCCAGAAAGGCTGTGTGCCTCCTTCCACGATGGATCCAGGCTTTTCGGCTGCGTGGCTGTGTTTGTGCCCTGCTCCGTGGACAGAGTCTGTGCTAAAGAGAACTTTTTGTCTGGCAGACTGTACCATTCATCTCGGGGTGATTGTGCCATTCTGAGGAGGTGGCACGGACTATCCTCCTCCCTGGGGAACAGCGGAAGCGTTTAGCAGACGTGGGGGCTTCTGGAACTGTCCTTCTAATAGCGTGGAGACAGCATGTGACTCATGCCAACCAGCAATACCTTTGCATTTGACTATTTCAGGGAGGGACCGGAGGTACGTATGACAGCCATTTGAGAAGGTCCCAAATCTCTCACTTAAAATTTGGGGATTTTGCTCGAGACTCAGCCTTGATGTATTCTTTCGTAATTCATTCACCTGGCCTACCCCCTCCTCTGTGTTCCCCCTACCTGCCCCTCTCTTGTAATAAGGTAAGTTGTGTTTCTAGTCATTTATATAACAAGCATGGATGTTCCTTATCATCTGATGTTAGTGGGGACACACTTTTGTTGTCTTTTCCTCCCATTTCGTTCTCACCACGCTGGGGCAAACTCATAAGTTTATATTTCTCTGTTTTCTGAGCACAAGTGAAAACGTGGCATTTTTAAGCATGACTCGAATATTGTGTTGTGTTTTGCTTTGTTGTTTTTCTGGCTGAGGACATTCAAGGCTCTCATCGTGTTTAAAGGAATGGGGGAAGCAGTTTTGTGCAGGGAACACTTTGCTTAAAGGCACCAAGCAGTTCGCTGGCCATCACCTCTGTTAGCACATTACTGTTTTTAGGGCACCTGCTTTCGCAGCCTTGGCCCCACTATTGTCACTGCTCCAGAAAGAGGCTCTGCTGTGAGTGACAGCAGAGTCTGTGTGAGTCCACACTGCACCCATGCCAGCACGTCCTGCCCCTTTCTGCGATTAAAATACAGTGACACCTTAAATTGTTTTAAAAGTCAGAGTTTGAGCAGGAGAATCATTGAGTGAGCCCATTGGTTTTCCTGTCCAATATTTAAGCAATAAAAGTATCTTCAAGTTATCTGAGAATAAATGGAATTCAGGCTTTGTAATGTGGGAAGACTCATCAAAACTAATTTTAGGTATTGGGTAAGAATAACAAGTTGGGGAGCTTTTTTTTTTTAATGATGGACGGATATAGATATGGTAGTCTTAGAAGATGAGGGTGTGCTTGGTTTCTTCTTACTGTAGGTACAGGGATATTGGTGTTTTGTATATAACCTCTGTAAGACCCTTACAGTGTGCCAGTGCTAGCCCACATGGCACTGCCCTTGGCTTTGCCGCTCGGGATGCAGGGCTGCAGAGCCGCTCACTTCCAGAAACCATTGTTTCTTTAAACTCAGATTTGCTTCACAAACTTTGTCTTTTGAAATGTAAGTACTTTAGGTAATTTTTAATCCACCATTGACAATTTAATAGCCACTCCTCATTTGCTGTAGATATAGATGAACCGGCGAGGGAGATGACAAGGGCAGATTTATAACTGCAGATAACTGAAGACAAGAGTCTCTGTGAAAATATATGGGCAAAGATTGATTTAGGTTTCACCTAATTAAGACAAGAACTAGCTCTACTGTATATTTTAGGTTTTGTTTAGATTTTTTTTATAAAATATGGTTTGTAATATATTTTTAAAAATATATATTAATATATAACCACTATATATACTACATATAATATATATTTGTGTGTGTGTGAGAGAGAGAGAGCATAAAACAGGTGCCAATGATGCCTTGTCTGCATGCTCCTAACTTGCCAGCACTCCAGAGAGTAAACTACAGTTAAAAAGACTGATTGAAAGCTTAAATCAATTCCTCAGAAACCAATTTATAAAACTCACAGAAACAGAAATGATTCCCACTTTAAGACAGAATGAATAAATTTTGTCACTTCTAATTAGTTATGTTGGACATCTTTGCATGAGTGTATTTTACACTCCATCTCATTATTAAAGTCCAGCTTGGAGCAAAAGCCCAACCTGAAGTAACTGAAATTCCTCACAGAGAATATATTAACCTTCACTGAACATCTGTGAGCTACTTAGCAAGGCTATGGTGGATGCATTTCACAGATAATCAAACTGGATATTCATCATCAAGCCTCATGGCTGGATTTCGCCAATTGAATTATTCTTTACAAGAACGACAACATAGTATATTTCCCTGATTTTTTAAGTGGATAGTAGTGAAAAATGCCTTTGCCAAATATGCATTTTTGTGTGATTTTAGTCTGGTAGTGAGAAAAAGGCAGGCAAAAACAAGAAGCAGGTAGAGACAACCCTTTCATCTTCTGGGGAATTATTTCAGACAATGGTAAGATCAAAAGAGGCTGGTATCTTAACATAAAAAGTTTAAATTATTTGGAGGCATGTGTGTCTGTGTGTGTGTGGGGGTATATATATGTAAGTACAGGTACCCTCGGAGGTCAAAGGGTGCACCAGATCCCCTGAACTGGAGTTACAGACAATTGTGTGGTACCTGCTTTGTGCTGGGAACTGCACTTTGATCCTCAGTAAGAGGAATATGTTACTGACTGAACTGTCTTTTCAGGTCCAAGGCTGGTATCTTGTGTCTGTAGAGTGGTTTTTCTTGTTACATGACTTGTTTTCTATAGTAAGATTTTTCAAGTATTGAATTATTGGAAATTTCAAGCATGTAGAAGAGCACAAGAGTGTGAACAGCCATGTACACGCCAGCCACCCCGACTGTATATGTATGCTTTCTGGTTCCCACTCTGTATACAGCTATGCACAGATCCACCCTCTAAGCATCCATCAGGCTCTGTTTTTGGATGCATTTCTAAGTAAGTTGCAGACATCAACACACTCCATCCCTAAGTTTAGCTAGATTCCAAGCTTCCAGGGCTCTCCATTAAGCATATTTTGAGCAGGACTGAGAGTTTTCATGTGGCACCAAGTATCTCCAGAATATATCATGAGTGTCTAGTGCAACCTTCAGGAGCCTGTGTTTTAAAACTGGAGGGCAAAAACTCCCCGAGTTTATGATAAAGGGAAACTAGTTAAAGGAGAAGCATGCGTGTGGACCTTTCTCCAGCCTAGGTCTCCATTCCCAGGCCAGACTTCACCCACCAAGGATTACTGGCAATCATGGGGACCACTGGTAATGCAGCACCATCGTACTCCCGTGTTGGGTGGAAGAGGTGGAAGGCACGCGCAAGCCATTTCCGAGGCTGTTCGTGTTTCTGGGTCAGACTTCCCTCCCCTTTCCCACAGGTCCACGGGAAGGAACCTATGGCCCTCTTGAGCCATCAGCAACTGGCCTGATTGAACTCTTTGGTTGCTCCTCTTCCCCTCCACTGTCTCCCCATCTACCCTCTCTGCCTTCTCCCATCTGTTTCCCCTCCAGATACTAGAGAACAAATTTATTTATTCCCCCCCCAAGTCATTTCTGTTTCATGAATTTCGTAGCAATGGTTACAGAAGACAAAAATGACAGGTTATAGAATCACATGACCTCTTAAAGGGATTAATTAGTTTTACTTGATCTTAATTAAAACGTAAATGATTGAGGATTGTCCTCTCATTACTCATTCACGGAGTCACTCCTCCCTCACCTGAAGTGGCACTGTACTACTCTAAGACCTCTGTCAGCATAGTCCCTAAAAAGAAACTTTTCCTGAGCTTCCCCACATAGCCAAGCTTCCTGGGCGCCAGCTTCTTTCACTAGCCGTGGCCCAAAGCATTCCCATCAGGAGCAACACTGAGGTCCCGTGCCTTGCTTCTTTGGGATAAGAAGGCTCCCAAAGCCTCCCATTCCAAGTTTGTCACCTACATAGCCATAACCACGTCGCCAGCTTGTGGGCGTGCCCCTCAGGCCAGTGCTCTTCCCTGAGCTCATTCTGACTTAAGAGTCTTTAGATAAGTAACTGGGTCCATGGTTGCCTGAAGCCCCCTCCCCCCATTCTTTTGAAGTGTTGATTTTCCTGCTCTTCTGAAGTGATATTTGAATATGACAAGCTGAAAAGGATGTTAGAGTCTGCAGCAACTCAGGCTTACATTACTATCTCAGGTCTGCGGCCTCAGAGCAGCCTGCTCCGGGCAAGTTCAGTTTGACTTCTCCGAAATATTGCTATGGTCGTTGACATTTAAGTGAATTTCTAATGAATAGTCACTATCCATTTGTGCCAATCTCATATCTACAGAAGATGTTGACACCCAAGAACTTAGTTGGGTCACCTGATAGACCCCTGGAGGCTGCTCTTTCTTCCCCAAATGTTGAGATTTGTTTATCCTAGAGAACTTTCCATTAATACTTTCTTTTACTAAGGTCTAAAATTACCAGCTCAGTGGGAAGCCCAACAAATAATTAAGTTTTTCTAGGTAAATATTCCAAATCCCTATTTGTTTGCAAGCCAGAGGTCAACTCTGATGTCATTCCTCAGGTTTTCTCTACCTTTTTTGTCTTGGTCTTTTGAGACAAGGCCTATCACTGGGCTTGAGACTGGCCAGTTAGCTTGGGCTGACTGACCAGTGAGTCCCAGAGATCTGCTTGTCTCTGCCTCCTAAGTTCTGGGATTGTTCCTTCTTTCTCCTTTCCTCCCCTACCTTCTCCACTCCCTTCTACTCCACTCCTCCCCCTCCTTTTCCTTTGTCTCCCATTCCTTTCCTTTCATTATTTACCTCCTGCCCCCCCCCAACTAACCCTGGCTTTCTCTGTCTCTCTTCCTCTGTCAGGAATTGTACCTGCAGTCCCTACCTACTAGGTGAGTGTTTTCCCACTGAGCTAGACCCCCCAGCCTCGTCTTTTCATCCCAGGAAATACAGCAGATGGCTGAAGTTATACCAGGGAAACGCATCCCTTAGACCTAGCAAAAGGGATCCTTGGCTAGGCCCCATAGCTCATAGGGACACGGCTTATAAAGACAAAGAGCGAGTCGAAGAGGCAGATGTGTCTCCTTGAAGCCTGAGATGGTCTGTGTGTACAGACGCTGGGGTCCTAGGTGGCCTGCATGGCTTCTTCCCGAGGACTGTCCTCCTAAGGGTGACCGTCCTCCTAACGGTTCTGACAGGTGGGTGAGGAAGGACTCTAGGTGAGCCAAGTATCCCCATATGTGGGGAAGGACTTTCCTGATGCATGAGAGTCAGGAGTGTGCAGGAGTGAGGTGGTAATGGGGCTGGAAGCTATCTATGGACCACACTGCTGAACAAACTGGTCTGGACTGCTATGTGTAAGGGAGAATCTTGATGTGATTCTTGCCTGCAAAAGGGTGTATTTGTGAGAGTCAAACTGTATTATTAGAATGCTGACTTAGAATGTGCTTTTTGTTACAGAGTATAAGAGACACAGTATGGCAGCCCCGACCTGTGCTCTCCTCCACCTGGGTCTGACAAACGCTGGCCTATAGCACAAACGCAAGAAGCCTTTGCAGATTCCCCGAGAAGCCAGCTGGTATGTAGCTGTCTTTGTGGGTCACTAACTTTTTTACTATTAAAACACAGGGAAGAAAAATCTAGAAAGTTCATTTTATAGCTGAAGTTTACAATTTATATAGTTTTTAAAAGTTATAAAATACTAAAATATGAATGTTCATGCCTGTTCTAATTAATTAAAATAATGACCTCTTTCATTCTTCCTTCCATCTTTTCTTTCTCCTTCCTTCCTTCCTTCCTTCCTTCCTTCCTTCCTTCCTTCCTTCCTTTCTTTTTTTCCATTGAGGAATCAAAAAGTCGGACTGGGTTTTGCACTTGTTGCAGTCCCCAGTCCAGCAGCCCAATGACCTAGAAATACAGTAGTTATCATCATCACACTGAAGAGGAAGCTTGGGAGCCAGTATTTTGAGTTATCTAACGAGACAATCTCCCTTACCCACTACTGAATAGTATCTGGCATGAAACGATGAACTTGGAAGATGAATACTCCATGGGTAAGGAATACTCCATGGGAGAACAGTCACTCCTTCATAAAACACTGCTTGGAGGAATTTCCTCAATTGGCTTTTCAGTTATACCTGTGTGTTGCTAACGTAGGGTGACATAGGTACCATAAGAACTGATGTAATGGAACCTGGAGCCAGACAACCTGGATCTGAATTCCGACTCGTGCTTCTTATCTTTACGACCGCCTGTGGCTTGGATTGGTTTGCTGTATTCAGACATAAGTTGAAACTTGGTGTTGGCGAGATTGTGCCTTTCTTGTGAGACTAGTGCTCACAGGAGAGGCTTAGGTGGGTGGTGACAGAGCAAAGTGGCAGCTTTGCTTCTGCCATCTCCTCCGTACACACATTGTGAGGTCCTTGCGTGATGCCGAGGGCATGTTAGCACGCTGCCCTTAGAGTTCCAGAACCATGGGCCAAATACAAGCATTTCCTCAAGCATTGCTCAACTCGGGTAGTCTGCACAGCCACAGGAAGACTAACCAAGTGCGGGTGGAACCCTCTTTGCTGCTCCATGCCTTACAGAGTGCCCATCACATTGTCTTCCTCACAGGGAAGAAAGAAACACTCAGTAAGTTAATATTTGTGAAGCAAAAGAGCGTGCCCAGCAGGCGGTGGGTTTAAATGACAAAACTAAAGGTGGAGAAACTAAAAGTCCAGAGAGGTTAGCAACTAGTTCACAAACACCCAGCAAATCAGTGAAATGTCTGGGAAGTGACAAAGGCATTCAGATCTGAGGCCTGGTTCAGAAAATTGCACATTGCCCAAGAGCTGATTTTGGTTAAAGCACAGGTATGTATAATTTGTTGCTTCTCAGCTGGGTGGTGGTGGCTCACGCCTTTAATCTCAGCACTCAGAAGGCACGGGCAGGCGGATCTCTGTGAGTTCGAGGCCAGCCTGGTCTACAAGAGCTAGTTCCAGGATAGGCTCCAGAGCTACAGAGAAACCCTGTCTCGAAAAACCATACACACACACACACACACACACACACACACACACACAAAAGAAAGAAAGAAAAGAAAAAGAAAAAAACTGTTGCTTCTCTAAAGGAAAAACAAAAGAACTTTAGGAAATCACCTGTTGCTGGATCCTGGTAAACACTGACGATTTTTACTATATCTTTTTTATTCTGCATTTTTCCTTCCTATGTTGTGATTTTTACAGGCTTTCCAAGTTTATTATTTAAGATATTTTTCTATTTTAATTATGTCTGTGTGTCTGTGCGTTTATGAGTGTGAGAGCTGATGCCTAGGCAGCCAGAGACTTCAAATCTCCCTGGAGCTGAAATTATGGGAAGTTGTGAGCTGCCCAGTGCTGGTGCTGGGAACCGCCTCTAACCACTGATTGGACTCTCTAACCCTCAAGTTCATTTGTAAGTTCCCACCCAGCAAGTCTGTGGAGATAGGCCACAGTCACTATTTTCCTCGTGTGTTAGCTGTTCTGGAGTACGGGCAAGTGATATGCAATTACACACGTGCACACACATGCACACACATAAACATATGCTCACAGATGTACTCACATGTGCATGCACACACGTACACATGCATCTATGTGTATGCACACAGATACTCACACACATACACACACACGTATGTGTGTGCACACAAATACAAACATCCTTGTAGTGGGCCAAGGGATAGCATGATAAACTAACAGAGTGGTAAGCAGAAATGAGAAAAATATACAATAATAATAAGTAAGAAAGAATGTAACCCCAAGCACAGTCCCCCTGCTTATAAGACAAGCATGGAGTCTATTATTAAATCTTGCACATCTAAGTAAACTCCGAGACAGATATTACATTGCACACTCCTGCTTTATAGATGACCTAAACATTAGCATATCAAGGGTATGTGTTAGGGATATTCCGCCATCATAGAGTGCTTACCTTGCATGAACAAGGCCCTAGGTTCAATCATTAGCACTGCCAAAAAGCCAGAAATAAACAACACCCCCACACACACACAAAAAAAAAAAAAACAAAACAAGAAGTGTGTAACAGGTCTTTTGGAGCTAGTGAGATGGCACACAGAGGTGCTTGCCACACCACCTTGGAAACCCTGAATTTGATTCCTGGGACCCAGAGAAATGTGGAAGAAAAGTGAACGCAGTTTCACAAAACTGTTCTGACCTCCATGTGCCTGCATGTGGCACACACCACGTAAGTAAATAAAAGTAATGTGTATATATAAGGTGGGCCTGGCAAGATGGTTCATCACGTAAAGGCATTTGCCCTCAGTTTGATAAACCGAGTTGGAGTCTCAGGGCCCACAGAGTGGTTGTTTTCTTGCCTAGTTTTAGGGTTTGACCTGGCTGGGATGGTGAGGGAACAAAGATAAGACAAACACAGAGACAGAAAGTAAGGGACCCTGTGGACCGGACTCTCTGCCGGAGAAGTTGCAGCACCCTGAAAACTCAATGTGTTTGTTAAATGCAGCTGAACAGGGAGTTATTGCATGCAACTGAGCAAGGAGGCAGGGTCTAAGGCACTATGGTCCTCGACATGGCTGTGTCCTTGTCAAGCAAGACAGACCGCTCAGGACTTCACTCATTCCCTACGACAGTGGAAGGAAGGAAGTGACTTTTGCAACTTGTTCCTTAATCTCTGCTTATTCAACATGGCACACATGTCCCCTGTAGTGGGACATTAAAAGTTTCTCTAGTTCTCATTATCATACATGCAATCAGGTGACTTATTAGAACATTCGTGTAAAACACTGAGAATATTTTGAGACTAAATTGTCTGATTTTTAGGCTGCAGTTTTATTTTAAAACTACTGATATCTTTCTTCCTTCTTCTTTCCAAGGGCCTCAGTGGAGTTTTAGATCTGCACCCTGCATGTCTTGGTCCCAGAAAAGAGGCAACAGCCTCTTGCTATCAGAGCATGTTCCTGGGAGAGCGAGTGATGGGAAGCACAGCCTACAGGGAGTCACGGGCAGGACAGAGATGATGGAGGCTTGGCACTTGTAGAGGGTCTGTGATGTGACAGAACTTTGGTTGGGAGACTGAGGATGCCTGGTGAAGACCCTGCACCCCTGTGGATCAAGGAGGAGTGAGACAAGCAGAGGGGATGACGGTGGCCATAAGTGCATAGACACTAACTGGGAGCCATCTTACCTAAATCTGCATATGGGCTGTTTTCCAAAACTCTGAGGAATGGAAGAAGAAAACTCAGAAGGAGAAAGAGCAACAAAAGACTGGGCACCAAACCTACACCTGCTCATTTCCTTAGGATATGTTCGTGCAAACAAAATGAACTTAAGATTCCCAATGACTTAAGGCTTTCTGTGTGTAGCATTTTGTCTATCTGTATTTTTCACACTTATGCTACTTCTATTTATCTCTGACAAAATGTTATTAGGGAAAGGCAGGAAAACTGAATTAACCAAGCTAATTGATCATTAAGTATAATCGTCCATTAAGTACAAATTTCCATTTATAATCTATTTCATCCCAGAGGATTTCAATTATTAGATTGCTTTATTGATATGCTGAGGAGGTAATCATTAAGTGTGTAAACAAACAATATAAATTTCCACACGAGAAAGAGAAGAATATTGATCAGTTATGCATGTTGTCAGGAAATCACCTAGAAGGGTGAAGACAAGCACAAGACTAAAGAGAGGTGAGTCTCACCTCAAAACCTATCTGCCACTTCTTGGTGACTTCTCAATGGTTTCAGGACATGACCCCATGCTGTGCTCAATGGTTCAGCCATGTGAACTTGGGAAAGTGACTCAACTCCTGGGACTCTCCAATGTGTCTTTCATAAGCAATGGGTAATGCCGAGACTCACCTCGAAGGGTTTCTGGAAGAAATAAAAGAATTAAACTTGGAACCTTCTAGAAACATTCTTGGTGCCCCATGAGCCTGGGAACATCTTCAGGAGCATGGAGTGCAATGTCCAGCCTGTGGCCTCACTCTCCAGCATCCTCTCTCCTTGACCTCTCACCACAGGCAGGCTGCAGATGACATGAGGGTCCTGTCACACTCTCAGCTCCCATGATCTTATTTTTCCTGCCTTCCCAGGCTTCTTTTCTGTCTGGAATGAGGGCCCCTTGCCTTTCTTGCTGAATGCTTCTCTTGGAGAAGGAACAAGGATTGCTAATACCCACTTCTATCTATTCCCTGTCTTGGCAAACTAGCATTGGTAAGAAGACAATGGCCTTCTTTGCAAAACCCTTCAGTCTGAGCTGGACACATCTCCGGGCCCTGTGTGATAATTAGCAGAATATCCTTTTCAGGGAGCATGCACGTTTATCATATCTGCCGGTCCCTGTCCTCTGTGGCCATCTTAGGTACCCAATCATGGTTTATGTCTGTTCTGTTTGGTTTCTCAGCACTGGGGATCATACCCAGGGATGTTACATGACAGACAAGCACTCACCACTGAACTACCAGCCCAGACTCAACCATCATGGTGAATGACTTCTCTTGCCACCATAATGTGGCAGGACATTTTGTATTACTTTTGTTTCAAGTACTCCACCTACATTTTATTAGATTTTCATGGAACAATCAAGCTAGAATTAGTGACACTTTCACAGATATTCATTAATTATAGTCTCAAAAAAGATGCCATGTGGTACCCAGGATAGGTCAGTAGCCAGGATGGAGGCAGCAAGATTCTGGGCAAAAAGTGGGGCATTCAAAATGGGTTCCACCCAGTGTTGCAGATGAGCTGTGTGACTTGTTTTCTGTCTCTGGGTCTCATTTCTTAATTTAAGAAATGTATCTAAGGGCTGGGGAGATGGCTCAGTCAGTAAAACGCTTACAGAGCAAGTGTGAGGATCCGAGTTCATTCTTAGAACACATGTGAAAAATCTGGGCAGGGTAGAATGTGACTGTAATCACAACTGAAGCAGAGATAGGGGATTCTGACCAGCCAGTGTGGCCTATTTGAGAACTTCAAGACCAGTGACAGACCCTGTCCTTAAAAAAACAAGGTGGACAGAGCCTAAGGTAGGACATTCTAATTTGTCCTCTGATTTTCAAATGTATTATAACCCGATAGGCATTCCCTTTCATGCACACACGCACACACACAGGCATACATACATACATATATTTATACACATGCACACACACAGGCATACATACATACATATATTTATACACACACACACACATACACAACTGTAGCTAGCTGAGCTACCTTGTAATGTGAGGAGGTGTCATCGTAGCACAGATTTCCAACATTCCAATACTTAGAACATCAGCTCCTAAGTAGATGATCAATAAAAATCTGTTAGCGCTATGAAATGAGCTAAAGATTGTTGGTGGTGTGTGTCACAAGGTTGCTAGCTGTCAAAACTCCACAGAAGCAGCAGATGCTGTTGTGTTTTGCTGAGTAAATCTAGAAGTGCAAAAAGAAAAAATGAGATGGAGAATGGCTCCGCAGGTAAAGGTGCTTGTCATTAAACCTGATGACCTGACTCCCATTTCTAGAAGCTACATGATGGAAGGAGGGAAGCAATTACAGACAGGGAGTTCTGCATGTTGTCTTCTGCTTCCGCATTCGTTCGTTCATTCATTCACTCATTCATTCTCTCTCTCACACACACACTAATTTTTTTTTTTTTTTTTGGTTTTTCAAGATAGGGTTTCTCTGACAATCCTGGAACTAGCTCTTATAGACCAGGATGGCCTCAAACTCACAGAGATCCGAATAAATGTAGTTTTTAAAAATTGGGAAAAATTACTTAAAAAAAAAAAAGCGGGCTGGAGAGATGGCTCAGAGGTTAAGAGCACTAGCTGCTCTTCCAGAGGTCCTGAGTTCAATTCCCAGCAACCACATGGTGGCTCACAGCCATCTGTAATGAGATCTGGCGCCCTCTCTGACATGTGCGCATACATGGAGGCAGAATGCTGTATGTATAATAATTAATTAATCCTTTTTTTAAAAAGCTGGAGATAGGTGGCATCTGAGAGGTGGTAGCATATTCCTTTAATCTCAGCACTCAGGAGGCAGAGGCAGGTGGATCTCTGAGTTTGAGACCAACCTAGTACACATTACTAGTTCCAGGTCAGCCAGGGTTTACAGAGAAACTCTATCTCAACAAACAAGCTAACAACAGCAGCAACAACAACAAAAAACCAAAGCAAAATAAAAATCAAAACCCAAAAAGAGCTGGAAGATGGCTCAGTGGGTAGAGGTACCTGTAGCCAAGCCTGAGAACTGGAGTTAGATCCCTGGGACCATATGATGGAAAGAGAGAACTGACTCCTGTGGGTTATGACTGCTGTCATTTATACATACATATACACACGCAGCACATGGATGCCCTAGCATGTGCTACACACACAAAATAAATAAATGTAATTAAAATTTAAAAATAAGTATATGAAAGAAATTACTTGTTATTAAGAAAGAAGTCCCATGTCACATAAGACTGTAGGGGAAGAACGTGGGAGGCAGAAGCAGGCAGATCGCTATGAGTTCAAGGCCAGTCTGGTCTTCGAGAGCTAGTTCCAGGAAAGGCTCCAAAACTACAGAAAACCCCTGTCTCAAAAAAACCAAAATAAATAAATAAAAAATGGTGTAGAAAGGGGCCTCACCTTGGTCATTCCTACTCCCTAGTTAACATATGCAGGCTGGTCTGGACCTGGGGAGGGCTGGTATATTTCAGGTCGCTCATGTACAACCTGGCACCACATTTGTCAAGTTCATCATGCTGCACTGGTTCCCTCCTACCGCCCGGGGCGAGGAGGTTTGTCTAGGATAGACGAGCCATTGCCATCGTGGATTCTGGTGGAGCCAAGTCTGTGTGGCAGTGGGAGCAGAAATAAACCAGGCGATCTCCACACACTTACCAATGCTTTGCAAATGTGTTTCTAGAAATAAGCACAACTTGTAATCTTGTAGAATATCGTACCTAGTGAAGTTTTGTGACTGTGTTGTAAAATGCCCACAGCACATTTAAATGATTCTGTCACATCTGCCTGATAGGATATTAGATCAGTTTTTATATAAATGGTCCAGATGCATTTTGGTAAAGTGAAGCAATGTTGAGTTTCTGATATTTTGCTTGTACCTCATTTATCGAATCTTTTTCTTGACATACCCAGAATCAACTGTGAATAAGAGGTACACCACTATTTCTAGAACTGAGGAGACAAATAGACCTTGGAAGTTTTCCAGTGAAGACTGAGGTGGGGCATGGCCAGCAATCCCTCTCTCTGTGTGTGTGTGTGTGTGTGTGTGTGTGTGTCTGTGTACATAGACTTTTTTTGAGACAGGGTGTCAGGTTTCCTAGTCTTGAACTTACTATGTAGTCGAAGGTGACCTTAAGCTTTTTCATGCCCAGTGCTAGCATTACAGACACACAGTACAGGCACACACTACAGTCATACATTACAGACACACACTACAGGCACACACTACAGTCACACATTACAGACACACAGTACAGGCACACACTACAGGCACACATTACAGACACACAGTACAGGCACACACTACAGTCACACATTACAGACACACAGTACAGGCACACACTACAGTCACACATTACAGGCACGCACTACAGTCGCACACTACAGTCACACACTACAGGCACACACTACAGGCACACAGTACAGGCACACAGTACAGTCACACACTGCCATGCTAATGCGGAGATGGGGATGGAACACAGGGCTTTGTGTGCACTAAAAATAAATTCATCAAATGAATTACATTCTTAGCCCATATTCCTATATTTTTTTATTTCCATCCATCCATCTATCTGCTTTTCTATCTATATATCTATCTATCTGGTGTGTGTGTGGGGGGGTGTACATGTCACGACACATATGTAGAGATCAGAGAACAATTTGTAGAAATTTTTTCTCTCCTTCTACTATGTGGGTCCCAGGGATTGAACTCAAGTTGTCAGGCTTGGCAGTAAGCACACTTACACTCTAAGCCATCTCACTGGCCCTATCCTGTGTGTGTGTGTGTGTGTGTGTGTGTGTGTGTGTGTTTTAATATGGTAGGTATTTTGAGGGGTCACAAATGCGTAGTTTTGAGTCAGTGAATTAAATGATTATATACCTAATGAAATCACAGGCTAGTCTCCAGGCTTCAGACAACGGAATCTCTAAGTCTCTAAGACACAGCAGGTATTTCTCTACTCAGATCTCTTCAGATTCAGAAAAAGGAGTAGCCTGGCTTGCGTCTTTGGGAATGTTTTCATATGGCCTAATGAAAGGACTATTCTAAATAATATATGGAACTTGGTTGGCTGGCTTTGTGGCAAATAAACACTGACTCTCCTGACACTGGTTCCTAATTGCTTTTTTCTTTCCTGCCTCTACTACAGGTGCTAGGAACGTAAGTCTCAATGTCCCCCGCTTCCTGGGTACCTGAAAGTGAGGACAAGAATATTCATAGTCCACTACTACCAAGGGTGATGGGGGCAGGGCGGTGGGTTCTCGTGAGGAAAGATGACTTCTCTGTGTGGCGGTACTACTTTCTCTTTCTCTCAAGTGCAGACGTGGTGCCTGGACTGGTGGTACCAGTGTCCAATCACAAGGAAAAGACAAGATCACCCAAGGCCACCAATTCCCATTTTTTAATTGTTGTTATTGCATGTGCGTGTGGCATATGTACATGTGTGTATGTGTGCTCATATGTTTGTGAGAACACATCGTGTGTGGGTTTGTGTGGAAGCCAGAGGCAGCTCCAGCGATCCCACTTCCACCTCTCTAGGGCAGGGACTACTGGCAGGTTACTATGCCTGCCTGACATTAACATGGGTCTAAAGATTTGAACTCTAGTCCGCACAGTTGTGAGACAATCACTTTTCCTACTGAACCATTTCCCCAGCTTCCATGTGCCCTAAAATTTTGAGTCCTTGAACCTCTACTGGTAGCTATTAGCCTCTTGAGTCCTGAGAAAAATCGACCCCCACCCTGTTAGACCACCCTTGGATTTTATATTGTTTGAAGTTGACATTACAGAGCTCACCCTAAAGATTTCATGTGACAGAAAATACATAAATTCAATTAACTGTAGTAAACAGGGCACTGTTCTATTTTGTAAGGTTCTTCCAATGGCTGTGAAGTCAGGCACTTGAGGACATCGGTTCCTTTGTTTCTCTGCTTATTCTTTGTCTTCTCTACATCCAACCCATAAATCACTAGGCCTGCTTTTCTCTACTTCTTCTTCTTCTTCTTCTTCTTCTTCTTATTATTATTATTATTATTATTATTATTAATCTCATGGAGCCCAAGCTGGCTTCAAACTGACTATTTAATTGAGGATGACCTTGAACTTCCAATCCTGCCTCATCCTCCAGATGTCTGGGACTACAGGTATATGCCACAATGCCTAGTTTTATGCACTGTTGGAGATCAAATCTAGACCCTCATGCCTGCTACAAAAGAGATCTACCAACTGAGTCCCAGCTCTTAGGTCTGCTTTATTCTTAAAGACACACTTCAAATCCATCACTTTTTCTATAAACTGCGCCCTGCCTGCACCACGGTTCTCCAGTAGGACACTTCTCTGTGTGGTCACTGCTTAGACTTTCTCATGACATTTCCACTATAGTTGCTTTGTCCCACTGTCTCCATCTCAGTTTCTATGTGTGGGTGGGTGGGGGAGAGGCAGTGATAACATTGTTTTTCTTGGCTTGATATTAGCTTGAGAGATGGTGGTCACTGGATTCTCCTGTTTTAACTTCTTCACAGAACAAATTATTGCATTACAGTGTAAGTAATCTGCACCAACATGTCAGCAACCCTGCAGAAAGAATGAGATGAGCACTGGATGGGATAGAGACACTGTATGAGTAGCCTCTGGCCACCTAGTAAATGTCCTGCAGCTTGTCTATGCTATTCCAGGTGAGCATGGACCTTCTATGAATAAGGCTGTTTCTACCAAGTTCTGCAAAATTCATTTTTTTAAAAAAAATAAGACTCAGGTCTAAATATAAAGTCAGTTATGAGTGTTATTGCTCTTTTAGGGAGTTCAGTTCACAGTACTCATGTTGCATGGCTCATAGTACCTGTACTCCTGGAGACCTAATGCCTCCTCAGGTACCCACAAACACACACACACACACACACACACACACACACACACAAACACACACCAAACAAACTCAATTTCTCTTAGCAAGCAAAATTATCCTTGGAAATAAGTTCTTAAGCGGACATAGTAAAATCATGTCTGTTTTCCCAGTTCTCAGGAGGGGAGGCAGAAGGACTCATAAGTTTGAGATGATTCTGAGTTATGTAATGAGTTCCAAGCCAGCCTGGGCTACAGTGTAAGACTTTGTCTTCCACTCATACACAACCCCCACCTAAGAAAGGAATTAAATAACTGCTACATAAAGGAGATGGTTTACTTTGGTTTTCTCTAAGGTCAGTCCAGAGTCTTCCTTGAAAAAATAATGGCCACTTTGGGAGTTATCTCAGAAAGCACATGTCTGCAGGAGACAAGGGGAAAGAGGATGGGATTCTGGCATCATGCAAAGAGCATGGAAGCCATCACGGATGGCTTGCACCTGCCAAAACGAGGCCAATTTGAACATTGTGATAAATTATTTTACAAATAGTTTAGCCCAACCACTAAAGCAGGGAGGCATGAATCTTTACACAGGATAAACAATCTGAGAAATCTGAATCATCAAGGTGTGACTCCTCCATATACTAAAGCCACAGAGGAGGTGTGCTGGCTGCATTTATGTCAAATGACAGCACCTGTAGACATCTGGGAGGAGGAAGCATCAATTGAGAAAAACGCCTCCATAAAACTGGGCTGTGGGCCAGTCTGTAGTGCATTTTCTTAATTAGCCATTGATGGGGGAGGACCCAGCCTATCATCGTTGGAGCCATCCCTGGGCTGATGGTGCTGAGTTCTGTAAAAAAGCAGGCTGAGCAAGATCTCTAGGGCAAGCCAGTAAGCAGCACTCCTCCATGGCCTCTGCATCAGCTCCTGCCTCCAGGTCCTTGCCCTGTTTGAGTTCCTATGCTAACTTCTTTTGATGATGAACAGTGAAATGGAAGCATTGGCCAAATAAACCCTTCCCTCTACAACTTGCTTTTGGTTATTGTGTTTTGTCAAAGCACTAGAAACCCTAGCTAAGGAGAGGAGGGGAGAGGAGTAACTGTGCAGCCTTTGGAAATGGACCTGAATATCTCTGGAGGGGATGCAAAGTGGAGATACCCATCACCTAAAGGAGTAAGTGGAGCAGCAGCCCTGAGGGTTTTTCCTACCTGTGATGTCTATTCAAAGGGGGAAGGCCTGTCTAGGGAACTCATTTAGACTTTGCAAGTATGTCAGGCTCGTGGAGTAAGGCTGAGCCCTTCTTTCCCACAGAAGGAAGGTGAAGAGAGTGGCGATGCCTTGATTGACACTGACAGGGCTAGCCTGCCCTCTTCCTTCCTTATGCTAATTTCCCTTGACACTGAAAGGGATGTGAGATTCTGGGGACTGGATCCTTTTATTATGTGTCCTTCTCTGAGACCCTGGTGGGATTTTAATTCCCCTCCCCTGCAGACATTTGAGGATAGCAACGCACCCAGTGTTAGTTTTCTGACTTTGATGGTTGTGTTGTGGTTTTATTCCCTTGAAGGTAAGAAAATGTACACTAAAATATTCTAGGTGATGGGACAAGAGGCCACTAACACTCCTGGATCGTTCTAATAAAGAGCTATATGGACAGTCATTCCAACATCTCTGCAAATTTGCGATAATTTTGAAAGGTAAAGTGTGGATCTGGGTGATGCTTCACTTTTGTGATCCTCGCACTTGGGAAGCTGAGATAGGAGAACTGCCACAAGTTTGAAGCTAGCCTGGCCAGTCTGTGTGGTAAAACTCTGTCTTTTAAAAGCAGACAAAATCTCCCAAACAACCCCCCAGTGCCCAAAGAAATTATAAGCAGTTTCAAAGCAAACAATGACTTATTTAAAAATGTTATCTAACTGAGAATTTAAAAAAAGATTTATTTTATTTTATTGCATGAGTATGTGTTTTGCTTGCATATATACGTGCACACCAGTTGCATTGGCACAGGATCCTTTAGAACTAGAGTTACAAACAGATGTGAGCAGTGGTGTGGCTGATTGTATACAAGCCTGGGTCCTCTGTAAGAGCACCAAGTGCTCTTAACTACTGAGCTATCTCCCCACATCTCCCCTCAGTGATGCTTAAAAGCAAAACCAACAACTTTCCATCATCAAAAATAGACAACAGTTTTGTTTCTGCGGAATTTGCCTGAGTGTTAACTCTACTGCCACAGGGCACAGAATGTGGGTGCCACCCACGTTCAGGGTGGGTCTTTCTCCCTCAGTCCTCTCTGGAAATGCCTCACAGACGCACCCAAAGGTGTATTTTAGGAATGCCCAGGGTGTTTCTTATCCAGTCAGATTGACAGTCAAATTAATGATGCATCACATTTTATAGAGAAATCTTGCTCTGGGCATGTAGCTTAGGTGGGAGAGTGCTTGCCTAGTACACACAAGGCTGTGGATTCAAGTCCCAGCATTGCATAAGCCAGGGGCGGCTGTGCCTGTAATCCCATCACTTGGACAGCGAAGAAAGAAAGATCAGGAGTTGAAAGTCAGTAGTTAGTGAGTTTGAAACCACATGGAGCTCCATGAGACCCTCACACAAAATAAACCAGAAAGAAAAAAAGAAAAGAAAAGAAAAGAAAAGAAAAGAAAAAGAAATCTTGCACTGACTGATCTGACATATCTGCTGACTCTCTGACTGGATCATTTTCCCACATGATGAGTTTAGTCTTTCCCTTTCCATCTTTACGATGGTTTCTTTGACACTGAAGGGCGACTCCCTCAGACACTCAATTCAGAAGCCAGTCCTGATTAATACTGGGTCCATACTTCAACTTCATGTGAGTATGTGCGAACTTGTGTCAGCAGGAAGGAACATTCTAGATCAGACTTCTGAGAGGCAGTTAGGTTAAAGAAGACCCTTGGGCTTTGGTAGCATGCTAGCCACTTGTATGCAATCTTGGGCAAGTCACTTGAGCACTGTGTATCTCTTACTTGTGAGACATGGGAAGTGTGTCACATGACCAGTGAGACATTTTGTCTAAGCATGCACTGAACACCTTGAGGTGACTGGTATGACCATCCACCCAGAGCAGGATGTATTCATTCTCTCAGTCATAGTCACGTTCACACACTTTGCTCATGCTCAGTGTGACAACGCTCGGTGACAACACTCGTTATCCCATCATTTAGGACAGGCCATGCTATTCAGCCGCCACAACCAACTCCACATCTCAGTAGGTTCTAGAGCAGCCAAAAGTCCACTATTATTGTTTTCTTCAAGCAAAGACCTCCAAAGGCCCCTGTGACCTTCCAGGGAAGGCTTCCCTTTGGGATAGTTCAGCCTCCTTCCTCAGACAGGGCTTCAGGGTACTGAGGCAGGAAGAAAAGGGTACAGCTGAGTCCGAGTGATTAGATGCTTGAGTCAGATAGGAAATTCAATTTCCCTCACATTTCACTGGTAAAGACCAGACCTATGGCCTGATGTGAATGCAAGCAGCTCAAGTCATGTAATCCCTTGAATTTCTAAAAAGCAAATAGCAAACGGGAGTGGTGGCGGCTCCTGGGAGGAAAGTTCTAATCAAGAGTTACTAGAATTGTCAAGTTTGTAAACTACACAGAAACTTTGGTGGTCACTGTAGTGATATCTACGAATGATCTAGCACCTAACCTGCTTTCTCGTCCCAATTTTTCGTCATTTTTGCAGTTTTATGACTCGGAGAAGTGGCGTTGAATCACAGCAAGCACGTACTAAGCGCTTATCACACACACCGATGAACACCACTACGCAGAAACTGCAGTTGTAAAGGCACTGAATGGATGGATCCAAAGTCATAAGGCTATGATGAAGCCAGAGAAAGGTTTTCCTGCAGCCTGCCATCAGCCACAAGAGTGTTTTTATTACTTCCTTGAGAAAAGTTGGCCCAGGCAGAGTTATTTATGTCTGTTGGCAGTTTCCAAAGGCGGTTGCCATCTTCAGCCTTGGACTCTATTCATGCCCAGAATGTTCCATGCAGTCACAGGGTAAAACAATGTCCGGCACAATTCAAGGCAGTATCCTGACTGAAGTGACTCCACAGGGCTCCTCCCAGCAGAGAAAGTACAGAGCCACCACTCAGATGCTACCTCTTCTTAGTTTCATTTCCTGTTGCTGTGATAAAAGACCCCAACTAAGGGAACTTGAGGGAGAAAGGGCTCACGTGGGTCACAGTTCCAGGTCATAGTCTGTCATGGTAGGGAAGATAAGGCAAAAGGAAGAGGAGGCAGCTAATAATATCATACCACAGTCAAGAACAGACGGCAGGGGATTAGTGCAAGCGTGTTAGTGCTTCAGCTGGCTTTCTTCATTCTTTTAAGTCCAAGATGCCTTGCCTAGGGAATGGTACCACCCACAATAGGTGGGGTTTCCAACTTCCATTAATGTAATCAAGGGACTCGTCCTGATCCATGCCTACAAGCCAACCTCATCAAGACAATCCCTCATCAAGACTCTTTTCTCAAGTGATTGTAGATTGTGTCAAGCTGACTGCTAAAACTGGCCATCACATACTCCGTTAAAGTCACTAAGCTCCAACCAAAATGAGTTATCATTGACATTAATAGCTTGCCTATCAAGCTGGGCGGTGGTGGTGCACGCCTTTAATCCCAGCACTTGGGAGGCAGAGGCAGTTGGATCTCTGTATCTTTGAGACCAGTCTGGTCTACAAGAGCTAGTTCTAGGACAGGGACCAAAGCTACAGAGAAACCTTGTCTTGAAAAAAAACCAAAAAAAAAAAAAACCCACAATAAAAAAATCCTCCCAAAAAACAAAAACAAAACTTGCCTATCTTCTTTACTGGATTCTGTGAAGCAGAATATCAAAGGACTGACTATATAGGAGGAGAAAGGGGACAAGAAAGGGGGGCTATTGATACCAGAAATCAGAGAACGCAGCGGGGCGAGGATGAATGAGATTAAAGTAGAGTGACAGATAGGTATGAAACTGTCACAGTGAGACCCATCTCTGGGTCTGGGGAGATGGCTCAGGCAGTAAAGAGCTTGTTGTGCAATCATGAGGACCTGCGTTTGGGTCCCCAGAACCCACATAAAAGCCAGGGATAGCAACATTACTATAGTAATTACTCCAGCACTGGGGAAGCCTCTCCCATCTCACCCGCTAGACCATCTAGCTGAAAGAGAAAACTGTGAGTTCAGTGAGTGGTATTGTCTCAGAATGAAAAGCAGGGTGCAGGATGATGGAGGGAGACACTCAGCATTGACCTCTGGCCTCCACACAGGCACAAGCACACCCCACATATGCGCAGACACTTGCATACACCACACCAAACACATGCACATAGAAGCCCACTTCTTTGTATGATAACACAAATCTTAATGATAGAAAAGAGGGAGTTTTTATACAGGGTTTTTAACCCCCTGCTCCTGAGAGGTTTCTCAGACTAACAAAGAGCAAAATTGGTGTCTGCATTCCCTCTAGAAACCCAAATGGTAGCCTGTGCCTTTCTTCTTTGCTGTGTTTTGAAATAATAAATTGACATCTGTATGCAAAGAAGAAAAGGGGGACAGGCTGAGTTTGTATTCTCAGCTGTTACCCATACCCTGCCAAAGGAGAGCCTTCGATTTCATTTTAGCATCCAGGAGACATCAGGTCCAATTTAATTTGATCCCCAAATGACCAGGCTGATTAATTGTCAAGTCAGGTCTTACTTCATAGTAAACCTTAATCTCTCATAATTTGCTGTGAAATGAATGGGAGTTGTCTATTTTGGGGCATAAATAAAATAGGTCTAACGAGCCTCCTCCCCAGGCCTTCTCTAGGCCAGGTGGGGATGGCCTGGCTGTACCCAAAGAGGAACAGGTGGAATGAAGATTAGGTCACATGATGGGAAGGGGGTGGCTGGAGGCCGGCAGCTGTTGAAATCCCAGGTGTGTGTGAGTTGGCAGGGGTACAAAGCCAGGAGAGCTGCTAACAGCTCAAAGTCCCTGGGCTGTGCAGCTGCTTGCCTGGCACTAGCTGTGGACCCACCTGTAGTGTTGACGGGCACACCCCACTCTTAGGAGCTCGAGAACAGGAAAGGTCTGGGGAAAGAGCAGCCAACAGCCCTTCTAACCAGAGGGTTGCAGGGAGCAAGCTTGCCCCCACCATTGATGAAAATAAGTGGGCTTGAGACCAGACCCCCTTGGCTTTTCTTAGTTACCATGCAGTCCTTGGAGGTCTAAAAAAGGATACCTGTTTTCTTTCTGTCCCGAGCCTATTCCCAAGAACCCCTAGGAAGTAAATTAAAATAAATACATAAATAAATAACCCTGAGCTGGAGAATAAATCAACAGGCAAAGATATTGGAGGTGGGGAGATGACAAAAGATCAAGACTGAAAGACAAATATAAAAACTGTCCCTTCTGGGCTCAGGGAGTGTGTACAAAAAAAAAAAAAAAAAAAGTCCTACCAGCCAGCCTGTCTTAATCTGTTTCTGCTCTACACAAAGCCCTGCTGTGGCTTTCACAGAATGGCCTTAGCTCTGAAGCTAGGTTTGCAGATTTAGTGGCTCTGGATTAGGCAAATTCAAATGACAGCAGTGTGTTTAGGTGAAGTAGCAATCCCTTGCTGGTGCGCTGGCTAGCACTTTTTCTATGTTAAAGGCAGCATCCCAAAGAACCAGGAACCAGGCCAAGGCTATCTATCGCCTTCTTGATTCTCCCATCTCTGCTGGCAAATGCACACAGCAGATCTGCTGCCCTGCTACCATGTGATCTCCCTCTCCTGTATGACTTGGAGAGTCAAAGCCCACCTTGTGGGTACAAGGATGGCACAGATCTGTGATGACCTCACAAAGGCACGGGGTCCCAGCTTGGTTTTGGGAAGGGGTAAAATTATTAGTCAATGGAGTCATGTGTGGGTCCTCAGGTCACTGGGGGTGATTCCAAAAGAGGACAAGATGGTAGGACCCTGGTCCCTTTCTCTTTCCACTTTCTCGTTTGTGGTAGGAGTGTTGTTATGTGGTGGGAGCCAATCAAATCAAGGGCTGGAACCTCACAAACTGTGAACCAAAATAAGTTTAAATTTGTTTAAACTTAAATCAATGCATCCTTTCACATTATGGGTTGATTGCCTCTGGCATCTTTTCAACTACAAAACACTGATGAAAACAAGACAATGACAGTTGACAGTCATTACATACTAGCCTTCATGGACTCTGCTGCCCTCTGGCATAGCTGTGTGACTTTGTCTTACAAGGGATTATAGTTGATGGCGTCTCTGGAAAGGTTTTTTGATTTTGGAAGAACATATTCTGGATCCAGCTATTTTTGTGGCCTGGAATGAAGGTATATCTATAGCACACCATGCTCCAAAGATAAAAACTCCATTCTAAACATGCCCGAGAGGGATACAGAAGAAACTGGAGTCCTCATTGCCATGGCTGATGCTGTGAGACCAGCCCTAACTGCCAATATCTGTATTTCTCATAGCAGAGGACTTGAGTGGGCATCCACACTCATTCAAAGGACTCTCCATTCAGAAAGTCTGGGTGGAGCCTAAAAACTAATGTTCTAGATCCAGACTCACACCCCAATGGGGCTGATCCATCTCCTGGAGACAACAGGGTCAGAACCCCTTGAACAACTGAACTGCCATCTACTGAAGCTGTTGTTGGCTGAATTTTCACACACTTCCACCTGTACACAGAGAAACCCTGACTCAAAACAAAACAAAACAACAAAAACCAAACCAAACCAAACCAAATGCCTATGTGGTACCCATCGTCCAGCCTTCCTCTGCCAGTTCCTACCCCTACTTCCTTTCCTCTAGTGTTCACTGTTCTACTCTGGTCAATGAAATCAACTTTTTTCAGCTTCCATATTTTGGTGAGAAAATGCATCCTTTGCTTTCCTCTGCCTGGCTTATTCCATCCACGGAATAAAAAGCCCTGCAGTCCTTCTGTGTTATTGCAGGCGACACCATCTCATGATTGTAGTAAGAGATATGGGCTGTGTTCTCAAAACTTGAGAGGAGTGCGGACCCTTTGTTCTGTCTGCCCAGCTCCCAGCTGCTGGGCTAGCTTACATTCAAAATAACCACACAAAAATTGTATTAATTTAATTACTGCCTGGCCCATTATCCCTAGCCTCTTGTTGGCTAACTCTTACATCTGATTCAGCCCATTTCTAATAGTCTGTGTGTCACCACGAGGTAGTGGTCTTACCAGGAATCATTCAGCATGTCTGACCCTGGCAGCTT
The DNA here is from genome assembly GCA_028555095.1 of Dicrostonyx torquatus. NCBI lineage: Eukaryota > Metazoa > Chordata > Mammalia > Rodentia > Cricetidae > Dicrostonyx > Dicrostonyx torquatus. The sequence continues at coordinate 5,535,856 of JAQHUG010000008.1, forward strand.
CATGGCGGCAGCTCTCTGAGCTTTCCCTATCCCAGAATTCTGTTCTGTCTACTCCACCCACCTAAGGGCTGCCCTATCCTACAGACCAAGGCAGTCTCTTTATTTAACCAATGAAAGTACAGGGCTGTGTTCCCAGCACCTGAGAGGAGCACGGACCCTTTGTTTCATCTGCCTGGCTCCCAGCCACTGGCTAGCTTATACCCGAAATAACCACACGAAAATTGTATTAATTAAATTACTGTCTCTAGCCTTTTCTTGGCTAACTCTCACATCTTGCTTTAACCCATATCTAGAAATTTGTGTATCACCACGTGTCCTGGCTTACCAGCATGAGTCTAATCTATGTCCATCTCGGGTAGGAGCATCATGGCGTCTGTCACACTTCCTTTCTTCCCAGCCTTCTGTTCTGTCTACTCTGCCACCTGAGGGCTGTCCTACCAAAAAGCCAAGGTAGTCTCTTTATAGCAGAAATACAGAAGGATCCTCCTATACCACATGACATTTTGTTTGTATATATACCTATTCTTCCATAAACAGAACCCTTAGTCAAAGAATCTCAACTTTTTGTCCTCTTCAGATGCAGTAGGATCACACCCAGGGCCTCACACTTGCCAGGCAAGCTCTCTTCTACTGAGCTATGCCCCTTGACCCAAGAATCTCTACTTTAACTTGGAGGTATTATCAGAGTTGAATGGGAGGGGGCACTCAGGCTAGGAGAATGAACTAGAATTTGTAGACTATCAAATAGGCAATTCCATTTTCACGTTGGCATTTCCTGGGTCTCTTTCCTTATCCTTAACCATAGAACCTGGGCAAACTCTTTAACTTCTTTAAACCTCAATTTGTCTCTAAATTTGGAGTGATATATTTATCAGACAGATGTGCTGGCAGGCCCAGTGATGTTAGGGACTCAGAGACATGCTGAGTGTCAACCACTGGAGAGTAGAATGTATCTCAGCATCTTAGGTAGCAGAAAAGAAAAACAGAAGAATCGATGCACAAATACCAACTCAAACAAGCCCTGAAAATACAGGTACTTAGGGGAAAAAAGATAGGTAATGAGTTACTTTTATAAATTACACATTTAAAAATGATACATATCAAGTAATATGTTTATATATACTAGCATTGGGATGGGAAGGAGAGCCAGATATAGACATAAAAACTTCAGAAATAAATACATGGGTGTCTGTCAGGTTGACCAAGGTTTGTGTCAGACAATGCTAAAAAGTTAAGGTGCTGACACCCTGTGAATAGGACAGTACCAAGCAGGAACCTGGTAGCTGCTCTCCAATGCCTATTTTCTCATCTATGTAACTGAGGCCATGCTTTCCATAAACACTAAGAATAATTAATGCCTTAGCCTCTTTCAAAGGTGCTGCCGGGTGAGTTTTCACTAACATTATATGACTGGAAAAGTCACTAGAAACTTCTGGGGGAGTTTCCTTAAGTAAAGGAGTCTTGATCAAGGATGTGGAACAAAAGTGCATGTCACAGAACGATAGACATAATCTGGAGTGTCGGAAATTCTCCCCTTAGTTTACCCAAGAAAGCAAGCTGTCACCAAGGCATGTGTTGTCCTTAAAGGCAGAGAAAAATGGCCTTGGGCTATGCAGGCTCATGATGGTTATCTTGACTAGGTTTGGAACCCCCAAGGAGACACACTTCTGGGTGTGTCTTCAAAGGCATTTCCACAGGGGATTAATAGAAGAGAGGAGACCTATCCTGAAAGTGATTGGCAACAGCCCATGGTTGGGGGCCTGGCCGAACAAGAAAGAATAAATGAATTGAATATTAGCTTTATTTCTCTCTCTGCTTCCTAACTCGGGATGCAATGTAACCAACCACCTCCTACTTCTGCCACCATTACTTCCCCACTGTGATAGTCTGCACCCACTCAGACTATGAGCCAAAAAAATCCCTGCCCTCCTTAATTTGCTCTTGTACAGTATTTTGTCACAACAATGCTAATACAAGCATATCACTAGGCATTAGGGTGGAAGAAAAAGAAAAAGAAGAAGGAAAGGAGAAAGGAGAATAAGAAGGAGGATGAGGAGGAGGAGGAGGAGAAGGAGAAGAAGAAGAAGAAAGCCTTTTCAAAGAAAGCAGTTGTAGACAAATATAGAAGTAATCCAAGACATTAGCAGAATGGTTTTTAAAATAATTTTTGTTTTAAAAGAGTAATTACTTCTTAAACCTCTGCCTCAGCTTTCCTGTACATTACTCATATACATAAATATCTTGTTTTGACTGGGCAATTGCTTACAGAAAAAGATTATGAATTCAGTTTTTCATGTTTCTCTTTCCTAAGAACAAGGATATTCTGCTTCTCTGTCATCTGACTTGTTTCAATAACAGTGTGTCTAGCACAGAAAACCACAGCCACACATCTGCTGCTAATAAAAGTCCGTGATCAGTGGTGCCCACTGCCTTTAAAATGGATTTACTTCACTCCCACACTGGGCATGGAGCTGACCCGTTTGATTCTGTTGTCATTGAGATACAATGGCATTACGCGTATACCAGGAGGAACAAATGACCAAGTAGAATCTGTGTCAGCCACCGAAGGCCATTGCATGTTTGAACCTTGGTGACAAGTTGACAGTTTCATTTATTAAATTGCTGAACAGGCAGGTTTAAAAATTTTGTAACTTTTTTGGTAACACTTGGTTGCAAGTCACAAGGCTAAATGACAACTGATAAGCAAAACAGCCACATTTTCACTACAAACAGAGCATGCCGGTCACTGTGGAGGGACAGGGGAGAGACATGAGCCTGGCACTGAGTCGCAGAGATGGAGGAACCACAAGGTCCAGAAGGTGACAGAGTCAGTAATGAACTGTGTTACGACCATTTCCCTCTCGTTTATTCTTAACTGAGACTTCAAAAGCAAAAGAGCAAACAACAAATAATCGAGATGCATGTAACTTGAATGGTTGCCCAAAGGAAGAGAGAATGCCTGACAGAAGGCTATACAGCTTCCTCTGCATGTATGGAGATGTCTCACAGAAAGAGGTCATTCAGCTAGATGCAGGCTGTACAGCAGAAAGGCACGGTCCCCTTCTGGGGATCTTAGTCTCCTTAACAAATGAGTTTCAGAACGGTCAAAATAAGAAGTTCAAGGACAGTTTGATTAGAGTTTAACAGAAAATCCTCAGGGCAGGTGAGCTCTGAACCTCAGCAGCTGCCCAGAGAAGACAACGGGAGAGAGAAGGACAGAAAAGTCCACACCCTTTGAGTTCAGGCAGCCTGGAGGTCAGACACAAGGAGGTCATGCAGTGGCATACTGAGGGAGGGGACCCTTAAGCCAAATTTTGCTCAGACCAAAGAGCTGACAAAGCAACTTAAGGGAGGATGGCTGTAGTTTTGTTCACAGGTGAGTGTAGATCATCACAATGAGGAAGTGTGGGAGAGGGAAGGGATGGAGGGTAGGGGGTGATCCCCAGCTGGCCACACCGAGTTGGAAAGCTGGTATGGGACAGCAAACAAGCCTGGCTCTGAAGCTAAGTGACTCACTTCCTCTAGCTAGGCCCCTGCCTCCCCAGACAGCCCCAGCAGCTGGGGAGCAAATGATGAAACACCTAAGCCAGTGGCTGATCCTTCTCCCAAACCACAAAGGATGATGGACAAACTGTGGACAGAGCAGAGGCACCCTTTATGGAGATTTTTCTACAGATCACACTCTTCCTGAGAATCCTTCCAAGAGAGTCATTTGAACAAAGCACCAGCACCACAAAATCTCATGGGCAGCTTGAAATTTTAGAGTATTGAGCCCTCATCCCACTGTCACCTCCAGGAGACAGCCATCATCCCAAATAGAACCTTCCTGAAGAAAGAGGAGTTCTCAAGTCATACTCTTGATTGAGTCTGAAACTCAAGGGGTACCAGGCTGACCCAGCCAAGAAAAATTCAAGGAGGAGTTTGTTAATGTCAACAAGTTATTCTTGGCCTCTGCCTACGCGCCCATTCTTCCATCTTTTGACTTGAGTGGCAAAGAGGGTACCCCAGGGAGACACAGTGTTTACCCTTGCCACATAGCTGAACAAATGGCCAGAGGCTGGCCACTGCCATGCACACACTATAGCAAGTATAAAAGAGATGGTGCTTGAGTAAGGACGTGCCCACGTCTGCTGTGAGGTCATGGAGAATGTCATCAACAGTCATTCTTCAGGTCACTAATCCAGGCTCTGATATAGATTCTCCAGGGCCACCATTTGGTCTCCAGCTGCCACCCCTGCTCGGGCAGTAGAGCAAGGGACAGGGTTGATGGGCTTCCAGTTCTTCCATTCTGGCTTTCCTCCTCTGAGGACTGGACACCGTACAGCAAGCTTCAAGCTCATTCTGGAAAGGCTTCAGATTTTTACCTCTTCCCCCAGTAAGAACAGTCTCTCTCTCTCTCTCTCTCTCTCTCTCTCTCTCTCTCTCTCTCTCTCTCTCTCTGTCTGTCTCTCTCTCTCCCTCTCTCCCTCCCTCCTACCCTCCCTCCCTCCCTCTATCTCTCTCTAATTTTTTTCTTTCTAAAATCATCCTGGGATCTTGTGTGTCTGATACAAAGCCAGACAAATTGGATTGTTAACTAATATCTACAACCAGACAAGATGAAACTTGTCTCAACTGAAGTGTAAGGGTAACTTTACCATTAGGTTGAGATTTGCAAGGAGAAATTCCCAAGCCTCGAATTTCCAGGGAGATTCCCCTTGCAAAGAAGTTGGAACTCGTCAAGCTCCAGCCTTTTAGGTGAAGAGGGACTTGATCACCAAGATGTCTCTAATAAGTGACAAAATCATGTGGGTAGCAACTTGACTTCTTTTTTCTGTATTCAAGTCTCTATTGAAATAGGATGTGTAAATTAATAGTCTTAGGAGACCCATGTGGAAGAAAACCAGAATGGGGATCATGAACCCCATTAACTCATGCATCTCAAGCCTCTAATGAGAAGAACTCTGGGGAATGGAGACAGGGAAGGATGTTTAGGGGATGCAGAACACTTCAAGAGCTCACAAGCCTCCATTTCTCAAGATGCATAGCAGGGCTCTCCACTGAGTATATAACAACAGACTTAAAGAATGATGGCCAGCCTTGTCTGCAGAAGAAGCAATAACTTCTCTAAAGATTCCATTTGCCTTGATATGCTATCTGTTTTCGTTTTGGGGGTTTTCGTGTGTGTTTTTTTGTTTTGTGTTTTTCTATAAACCTCCACAGTGCCTTATATTGTAACTCAAAATCTATTGTTCCTATCAAATCAGTTTCCCCAAAGATAAAGAATGTAATAACTACTACACTTAAAATCCAGTGCAATCTGTTAAGAGCCCCGGAAGAGTCACTGAGATTATGGGGGCCTGGATAGCAGAGATGGGGAAAATGCTTAAGAAAAAAAAAAAAAGGATCCACCTTCTGATTATTTCCTAATAAAACTGTTCATTCTGTTGGAAAAGGGAAGGAATTAAACCCAGTTGTACTGCTGTCCAGTAGACTGTTCTAATCCCATTCTGACATCTGTTATTAAATGTTATTTTCATGGATAAACGTCAGCTGAGCTGAAGTTGTCCACATTTACAACACCGTTCTATAGTTGTATGGCTTAAAGCTTGAGAAAGTTATATGCTCTATGATAGATTCAAAGGTTTCAGATGCTAGAAAGCCTATCCAACAACATAATTATGGGTCTAGGAAGAGTCAGGGTGGGAGGTGAATTAAAACACATTGTAGAAATTTTCAATGAACTAATAAAAAAATAAAAACAGTTTAAAAATTAACATAGAAAGTCACACTAGTAGCCATCTTGAGTAGCCACTATGAGTCGGGGATTTTATCTATAGTTTTCTTCTGGTCTGTCCCTGCAATGTTACCAAGCAGTATCAATAATCCTGCGTCTAGATGATAAAGTGGAAACCTGTCGAAGTTTTCCAGGGTTAAGCTAAGCTTCATCCAGGCTTAACAAAGTAGTATAAAGGCAGATGGGGTAACTCAATGGTAGTATGTTTACTTCGCATGGAGACCCTGGGTTCAACTCCCAGAACCCAAATAAAATGAAATAACCTAGAACCAAGATTTGAATGTGAATCTTACTCCTAACCCACAAGACTTTAATTCAGCTTTAATAGTCTCCTTTACCCTAACATGGGCATAAAACAGACTTGATTTCTTTTGCGTTGCTGGAGCACCTGCCTTGGTCCAGGGCCAACTCCAGGGGCTTGAGGCACACAGGTTTCAGAGCCCATTACAATGCAGTCGCAGCTGCCAGTGTGTGAGCTTCACGGCAAGTTTCCAAATGTGTTGATTTAAAGAAGCAATGGTAGTACCACGAACTAACTCTTCCAGGTGTAACTCTTCTTAACCCATGGGATCATGGAGGAGAGCACTGCAAAGCCAGCGAGGTGGCCCAGCAGATGAAGGCATCTGCGACCACACCCAAACATGAGTTTGTTCTTCTGGACCCACAGTGGAAGGAGCAAAGTGAACCCTGCAAGGTATCCTCTAGCCACATGTGCACTATGGCGCACACATGCACATCCATGAAGAACTTGAGGCATCAGTTTCTAACTGTAATAAAAAAAGAAGCATTGCAAACTTCATTTTAAAAATAACCTGTGGGGGCTGGAGAGATGGCTCAGAGGTTAAGAGCACTGACTCCTCTTCCACAGGTCCTGACTTCAATTCCCAGCAACCACATGGTGGCTCATAGCCATCTATAATGAGATCTGGTGCCCTCTTCTGGCATGCAAGCATACATATATTTATTATGTTGTATACATAATAAATAATAATAAAAAAATAACCTGTGTGTACATGTGAGTACATACACTGTCTCGAATGTTAGCTTTCAGATCCCTTTACTCTTGTTCGAGACAGGGTCTTTCTTGACGTGGGACTCTACCACACAGGCCACTCTGACTGGCCTGTAAACTTCCAGGGGATGCTCCTGTCTCTGCCTCCCTGGTGTGGTCCTTATGGGCACACAACGCTATGCCCAGATTCTAAGGTAGGTTTTGGGGATCTAACTCAAGTCTGGCCAATTATTAGTCACGTGATTTACCAGCTGAGCTATCTCTCAGCCCCAGTTTTGTTTCTGTGTGCACATGATATGTTAAAAATGGGCGGAGTGGTGCACTGCAGACCAGGAACACATTGCACCTTTGGACCTCTCAGTGCTTCGATTTCTTCATGGGTCAAATACAAGTGAAGCTAACTCTCTTATAGACCTATTATGAATACTCTCATTGTACTATCTCAGAATGTTGATCACCTTTCTGGTCCCATCTACACTTTTGTCTTCAGTCTGAGCTCACAGACCTTACCAATTAGAATCATTTTTTTCCCCTGAGAAACACACCTCTTCAGTCATATCTGGGTCCTCACTCAGAACCACCCAGTATCATCTTACCTGAGGACATCTCCTTACAGCGCCCAAGTCTCCTTGACATCTGCAGTTAGGTTTACAAGCTACTTCCTCTTCGCTCTTGGAGCACCTGCCTCTCACTTGCAGTACTGTCTCATTTTTCTTTGAATTATTAATTATCATCTGTGCCGTGGCTTTGTTGTTTTGTTTTGAGTCTTGGGATTAAACCCAGAGCTTTGCCCCTGTATGCGCTAGGCAAGTCCTCTACCAGTGAGCTTTACTTCCAGCCCTAGGCCATGTCTTAATGATCTCTGCTTCCATCCCAGTCCTCAGAACAGCCCTCCTACATGATGAATGAGAGAAGAAATGGAGAGTCACTGAGCATGGGGACAGGGATTCCTCTTCCTTCTCCAGACTTCACTCTGTAATTAGCTCAGCTGTCACAAAGACAGGAAAGCACAGCAAGCAATTGAAATGAGGACGTGTTCCAGGGAGAATAGGACTCTACACCACTCGATAAAATTCCTGGTAGGAGTCCAGTGAAGGGGTGAGTTTGAGAGAAGAGGCTTAGACAGCATTCCCAAAGACTGGGCTGTATGCTTCTCCCTTGAGGCATGAACATTTCATTAACACAAATAGACACAAATGTTTATTAACCCCTTCCGAAGCTGTGCACCTGAGACATAGTTAATAAAATCAATGTGTCTACCACTGTATTAATCAATGAATTATATATTATAACACATGTGACTATATAACATATAAATTTTTAACTGAACATGTAATTTTCGTGTTTTCTTTTTGTCTTCTAAGAAATAGTCATTTGTGAGTCTTTGTTGAAGAGCTACCCTTTCTGGGAGACAAAGGAAATCATGTCTTTCTCTCCGTAGGCTAATTCCCTGACGATGGTGATCCCCTTTCTCTCCTCATGTTCTGTTACAAAACACAACCATTCTTGAACCAGGAGGAGTCTTTGCACTCTGCAGTCTCTATTGCAAGATGTCACATTTTGTCTCACCTGCCTCTCCACTCCCCCTCCCAGGTTTGCTGAAGCTGTGAGCATGACAGTGTGAAACTGGACAGATTACTGTAGAATTCTTTGTTTGTTTTGCTTGTGACCTTACACTTATAAAATGTATTTTATTTTCTCTTCCAAGTTTCTAGGGCATGTGATCATATGATTCAAAGTGTGTGTGGGGGAAACATTGTCAAAACAGTATAAAGGAATGTCATTTTTTATGTTGTTTTCATTACATGAAATGTTTCAATGTGCAGATCTAACAATCTAGTTTATCTGCATCTAAAAGTATCAAATGTAATGCTATAAAATATTATTAGAATTATTTCATATTCTTGGCATTATGGTTTTTATTTACAACCTAAAGAAAAAGCCAATAAATACAACCCCAAAGTTGTTTGGGAAATGAATGCAGAAACTTATCAGGTTAAACACACAAATGTCTCCACACCACACAACACACTACATACACTCACACACCACATCTCCCACTCATACACACCACAATATACCCTATACACCTGACACCACACACATACACACCATACACATGCACATATACATATGCACCTAGACGCACCACACACACACACCACATGCACACAGATACACATCCCCATACATAGCACACATACACACATACATACATACACACAGAGACAAAGAACAGATGGGCATTCTGTCCTCTAGAAGTAAACTAGTATTATTTCATAACAATAAGATTGCAATGGATTTTGCTTTCTTCTTTGTGTATTGCTGTAATTTCCCTAACATTCTACGATGGCCAAATCTGTTTAGCAAGAAGGATGCTTAACAACAGCTGTGCACGATTTCTAGGTTTGTGACTTATAAACCTTCAAATAGAAACTTAAAAAATATCCTTCGGAGCCCTTGGCATTTAGAAGAAAACTGTATGTTATTTCTAAATCCGGTTTAAACCGTAACATAATATTTAATGCTATTTTGGTCTCGTGCAAGAAAAATAGCATTTTGAATCAAGTGCTTCTTAATAGAGTCTCATGCAAATTTTAGACACAGTTTGGACCGAGGTTCAAAAGAGAGGCTGGGCATTAGTGCAGAGGATCTCACAGAGGAGGGGAGTCCAGGAGGAGATGATGAAAGCCCTACTGTCTTCACAGGCCGCAGAAACGTCAGATGGTGGGTCTGTCTGTATCAGACTAAGACCCTGGCTGTGGGATGGTTCGGTGCTGTGCAGGTCTGGTGACCTGAGTTTGGATATGCAGAACATGCACAGAAACCAGACTCAGCAGCCTGAGTGTCTGCAGTGCCAGCATACCTACAGAAAACAGGACACTGAGACAGGAGAATTGCCAGAAACTCACAGGTCAGCTAGCCTGGTCTGTGACACAGCAAAGAGGCCATGACTCAAAGCAAAGCCCAAGGTGATGACAGACACCCAATGGCTGTTTTTAGACTTCCACAGGATGTGTGAGTACATGGTGTGGACTCTCACCCTGACGTTCGCATGCACAGAAACAAGGTCCTGCTACACTCTGAACACTCCTAATAAGATATTCCTAGCAGCAACGCCCACAGCACACTCGCTCACATGTTCAAAAAACAGACTGAGGTCCTGTTGTACTTCAAAGACTCTTAACAAGACTTCCCCAGAAGCAGAGCCGCACAGAGGATGCTTTGGGAAGCAGCATGCTGCCACCATTGTGGCTGGTTTTGAGTGCAACATGTTACCAATTAGGACCACCTGAGCAGGGACCCTCACCTGAAGAGTTTTCCCCTTTGCCTTGATTGATGTGGGGAGCCCCGCCCCAGGGGTGGGCAGCACCTTCCGGTAGCAGCCTAGAGTGAAAGGGGTGTGCTGGAAGGAAGATCATCTAGATCTATGCTCACTTGCTTGGCCGACCTCTGGTAGCTGAGTTGGTTTGCCCTGTTGTTGCTGCTGCTGCTGCTATTCCTATGCCAACAGCAGAACTGGTGTAGGAGAGTCTTTCTGTATTTCTGTGCTTTCATTGGTTGCATAAAGAGACTGCCTTGGCCATTTGATAGGGCAACCCTTAGGTGGGCGGAGTAGACAGAACAGAAGGCTGGGAAGAAATGAAGTGCTCCAGATGCCATAATGCTCCTACCTGAGATGGATGCAGGTTAGACTCATGCCGGTAAGCCATGACTCGTGATGATACACAGATTTCTAGATATGGGTTAAAACAGGATGTAAGAGTTAGCTATTAAGAGG